>CM063293.1:0-585000 GCA_032173965.1 Sitta carolinensis
GCTGTGTCCAGGCTGTGTCCAGGCTGTGTCCAGGCTTGCCTGTGCCAGGCTGTGTCCAGGCTGTGCCAGGCTGTGCCCTGTTTCCCAGGTTGTGTCCAGGCTGTGCCCAGGCTGTGTCCAGCTGTGTCCAGGTTGTGTCCAGGCTGTGCCCAGGCTGTGTCCGGCTGTGTCCAGGCTGTGTCCAGGTTGTGTCCAGGCTGTGTCCAGGCTGTGTCCAGGCTGTGTCCAGGCTGTGCCCTGTGCCAGGCTGTGTCCAGGCTGTGGGCCTGGCTGTGTCCAGGCTGTGCCCAGGCTGTGTTCCCGGCAGTGCCCTGTGTCCAGGCTGTGTCCAAACTGTGTCCAGGTTGTGTCCAGGCTGTGTCCAGGCTGTGCTTAGGCTGCGTCCAGGTGTGTCCAGGCTGTGTCCAGGCTGTGTCCAGGCGGGGTCCAGGCTGTGCCCGGTTGTGCCCAGTGCCAGGCTGTGTCCAGGCTGTGCCCAGGCTGTGTCCAGGCTGTGTCCAGGCTGTGCCCTGTTTCCCAGGCTGTGTTCCAGGCTGTGTCCAGGCTGTGTTTCCCGGCTGTGGCCCTGTGCCCAGGCTGTGTCCAGGCTGTGTCAGGCTGTGTCCGTGGCCACGGCCAGTGTCCAGGCTGTGTCCTGGCTGTGTTTCCCGGCTGTGCGTGCCTGTGGTCAGGCTGTGTCCAGGCTGTGTCCCAGGTTGTGTCCTGGCTGTGTCCAGGCTGTTTCTAGGCTGTGTCCAGGTGTGTCCAGGCTGTGTCCCCGGCTGTGTCCAGGCGTGCCCTGTGCCAGGCTGTGTCCAGGTGTGTCCCCGGCTTTGTCCAGCTGTGCCCTGTGCCAGGCTGTGTCCAGGCTGTGCCTGCCAGGTGCTGTGCCCAGGCTGTGTCCAGGCTGTGTCCAGGTGTGCCCAGGCTGTGTCCAGTGTCTGTGCCCAGGCTGTGCCCAGTGCCCAGGCTGTGCCCTGTGCCCAGGCTGTGTCCAGGCTGTGTCCGGCTGTGCCAGCCCCGTGTGCCAGGCTGTGTCCGGCTGTGCCCTGTGTCCAGGCTGTGTCCAGGTTGTGCCAGGCTGTGTCCATGCTGTGTCCAGGCTGTGTCCGGCTGTGTCCAGGCTGTGTCCAGGGCTGTGCCCGTGTCCAGGCTGTGTCCAGGTTGTGTCCAGGCTGTGCTCCAGGCTGTGCCAGGCTGTGCCCGGCTGTGTCCAGGCTGTGTCCAGGCTCGTGTACAGGCTGTGTCCAGGCTGTGCCGGTGTGTCCAGGCTGTGTCCAGGCTGTGTCCAGGCTGTGCCCTGTGCCCGGCTGTGTCCCAGGCTGTGTCCAGGCTGTGCCTGTGTCCAGCTGTGCCCAGGTTGTGTCCAGCTGTGTCCAGGCTGTGCCCAGGCTGTGTCCAGCTGTGCCCTGTGTCCAGGCTGTCTCAGTGTGTCCAGGCTGTGCCCAGGCTGTGTCCAGGCTGTGCCCTTGCCCAGGCTGTGTCCAGGCTGTGTCCAGGCTGTGCCCAGGCTGTGTCCAGGTTCTCCAGGCTGTGTCCAGGCTGTGCCCTGTGCCCAGGCTGTGTCCAGGCTGTGTCAGGCTGTGCCCCGGTGTGTCCAGGCTGTGCCCGTGTGCCAGGCTGTGTCCAGGCTGTGCCGGCTGTGCCCAGGCTGTGTCCAGGCTGTGTCCAGGCTATGCCCTGTGCCCAGGCGTGTCCAGGCTGTGTCCAGCTGTGCCCTGTGTCCAGGTGTGCTCCGGTTGTGTCCAGGCTGTGCCAGGCTGTGCCCAGGCTGTGTCCAGCTGTGTCCAGGCTGTGTCCAGGCTGTTAAGCTGTGTCCAGGCTGTGCCTGTGCCAGCGTGCCAGTGTGTCAGGCTGTGCCCGGCTGTGCCGGCTGTGTCCAGGCTGTGCCCGTGTTCCAGGCTGTGCCAGGTGTGTCCAAGCTGTGCCTGTGCCAGGCTGTGTCCAGGCTGTGCCCCAGGCTGTCCTGTGTCCAGGCTGTGTCCAGGCTGTGCCAGGCTGTGTCCCGGCTGTGTCCAGGTGTGTCCAGGCTGTGCCCAGGCTGTGTCCAGGTTTGTCAGTGTGTCCAGGTGTGTCCAGGCTGTGTCAGTGTGCCAGGCTGTGCCGGCTGTGTCAGGCTGTGCCTGTGCCCAGGCTGTGTCCGGCTGTGCCGGCTGTGTCCTTGCCCAGGCTGTGTCCAGCTGTGCCCTGTGCCAGGCTGTGTCCAGGTTGTGTCCAAGGCTGTGTCCAGTGTGCCTGTGTCCCAGGCTGTGTCCAGGCTGTGTCCAGGCTGTGCCCAGGCTGTGTCCAGGTGCTGTGCCAGGCTGTGTCCAGGCTGTGTCCAGGTGTGTCCAGGCTGTGTCCAGGCTGTGTCCAGGCTGTGCCCTGTGCCCAGGCTGTGTCCAGGCTGTGTCCAGGCTGTGTCCAGGCTGTGCCTGTCCAGGCTGTGTCCAGGCTGTGCCCTGTGCCCAGGCTGTGTCCAGGCTGTGTCCAGGCTGTGTCCAGGCTGTGCCAGGCTGTTGCCAGCTGTGCCCTGTGCCAGGCTGTGCCTGTCAGTGGTGTGCCAGGCTGTGTCCAGGCTGTGTCCAGGCTGTGTCCCCAGGCTGTGTCCAGGCTTGCCCTGTGCCCAGGCTGTGTCCAGGCTGTGCCAGGCTGTGCCGCTGTGCCCAGGTTGTGTCCAGGCTGTGTCCGGCTGAGCGTGTGTCCAGGTTGTGTGCAGGCTGTGTCCAGGCTTGTCCAGGCTGTGTCCAGGCTGTGCCCTGTGCCCAGGCTGTGTCCAGGCTGTGTCCTGCTGTGTCCAGGCTGTGCCCAGGCTGTGTCCAGGCTGTGCCCTGTGCCAGGCTGTGTCCAGGCTGTGTCCAGGTTGTGTCCAGGCTGTGTCCAGGCTGTGTCCAGGCTGCTGTCCAGGTTGTGTCCAGGCTGTGTCCAGGCTGTGTCCAGGCTGTGTCCAGGCTGTGTCCAGGTTGTGCCAGTGCCCAGGCTGTGTCCAGGCTGTGCCAGGCTGTGTCCAGGCTGTGTCCAGGCTGTGCCCGTGCCCAGGCTGTGTCCAGGCTGTGTCCAGGATGTGCCCTGTGCCCGGCTGTGCCCAGGCTGTGTCCAGCTGTGTCCAGGCTGTGCCAGGCTGTGCCCGGCTGTCCTGTGCCCAGGCTGTGTCCAGGCTGTGCCCTGTGTCCAGGCTGTGCCCAGTTGTGTCCAGGCTGTGTCGCGGCCAGGTTGTGTCCAGGCTGTGCCCAGGCTGTGTCCAGTGGCCTGTGTCCAGGCTGTGTCCAGGCTGTGTCCAGGTTGTGTCCAGGCTGTGTCCAGCCTGTGTCCAGGCTGTGCCCGCTGTGGTGCCAGGCTGTGTCCAGGCTGTGTCCAGGCTGTGTCCAGGTTGTGTCCAGGCTGTGTCCAGCCTGTGTCCAGGTGTGTGCCGGCTGTGCCCTGTGCCATGCTGTGTCCAGGCTGTGCCACTGTGTCCAGGCTGTGCCAGTTGTGTCCAGGCTGTGTCCAGGCTGTGCCAGGTGTGTCCAGGCTTGTGCCCAGGCTGTGTCCAGGTGGCCCACTGTGTCCAGGCTGTGTCCAGGCTGTGTCCAGGTTGTGTCCAGGCTGTGTCCAGGCTGTGTCCAGGCTGTGTCCCAGGCTGTGTCCAGGCTGTGTCCCAGGTTGCTTCCAGGCTGTGTCCCAGGCTGTGCCAGGCTGTGTCCAGGCTGTGTCCAGGCTGTGCCCTGTCTGTGTCCAGCTGCTGGCTGTGCCCAGGCTGTGTCCAGGCTGTGCCCTGTCCAGGCTGTGTCCAGGCTGTGCCCAGGCTGTCCAGCTGTGCCCAGGCTGTGCCAGGCTGTGTCCAGGCTGTGTCCGGCTGTGCCAGGCTGTGTCCAGGCTGTGCCAGGCTGTGTCCAGGCTGTGCTGTGCCCAGTGTCCGGTGTGTCCAGGCTGTGTCCAGGCTGTGCCAGGTGTGTCCAGGCTGTGTCCAGGCTGTGTCCAGGCTGTGTCCAGGCTGTGCCCTGTGCCCAGGCTGTGTCCAGGCTGTGCTCTGAGTGCCCCCAGGGGTTCCTGGCACCTCCAGGGCCGGGCTTTCCAACCCTGCCTGGGCGGTTCCTGCTCCTGACCCCCCTTGCCAGGCAGAAATTCCCCCTGGTGTCCCCTGGCCCCACCTGGGGCTGTTCCCTCCTTTCCTGTCCTTGTGCCTCGGGATGGGATCCCAAATCCCTCCTGGCAGGAGCTGTGCAGAGCCAGAAATTCCCCTGCGCCCCCTTTGCTCCAGGCTGAGCCCCTTCCCAGCTCTAAGAGTGAAACCCCTGACCCAGTGTCCATTTTTGGGTGCAGCCCCTGGGAGCTTCACCTGCCTGAAACATGTCTGAAGGCCCTTCAATAAATATCAATAAACTGCTCTTTATTCCCTGAATTTTGCCTGGCCTCTGTGTTTAGGTAGCCCAAAAGGCATCCCCTCAGCCTCCCATGGGTCACCATTCCACTTTGCGGCTCCTGCCCTAAATCCCAAATATTCACAAACTGAGGCTGTTTGTTAGGAACCTTGTCCTTGCTCTCCCGCAGTAAATGAGCAGGGATAAATCAGCTCCTTTTTCCAGCCCCAGGGCTTTAGTCTCCCTCCCTGGGAGCCCTCCAGTCCCATTTTTTGTGGCTGTGACTCAGAGCAGGAGCAGAAGCAGAGGAGCCCCGCGTTTGCCCCCAGGGAAATCGCTGTGACGCTGTGACAAGGAGTGATCTCTCAATTCTGGGGGGCCCCAGGAAAGGTGGGAATATGTTTCTCTGCATATATTGAGGCACCTAATTATAGAATGCTCTCATTTTTATAGGAGTGCACTGGAAGAGGCTTTGGACAGTCACTAATTCCATCAGGTGTTTATAAATCTTGCTATAGTGCAGCAAACTGCCCCCCAGGGTGCCGCTCTCATTTCTACTTTACAAACACAATATTTCCTGGATAATACAGGGAATTATCTTTATAATTACATTTGCAATATGTCATTCCCAGCAAATACTGAGAATTTTTAATTATAGGCAGGAAATACCTCAGGTGAATCACTTACAATAGAATTAAATCAGGTATATAATTAACTTTTAGCTGCTTTCTTGGAACTGAGGCAACACCTTTGTTTTACAAGAGGATTTTTCCCTTTTTCCATGAGAAGGAATTCTTTGGTAATGCTCTGTCCAGACTGAGATGATGTAAAATTTACAGAAGCAGATTAATTGTTTGAAAGATTTACACAATAAATATAAAAAGTATATCTGTTTAAGTGGATGTATGTTGTGGAAATAATCAGGGAAAACCTAAATAAAGTAATAATCCTGGTCAGGACTGTGTGGAAGCAGTTTTGCTGCTTTTCCCTTTTTTAATGGGAACCATGCCCAGTGCAACAGAAATCCTGTCCCAGGGTTGCCTCAGGATTTGTAAAAATCCACTTCTCCAGAGACAGTGACCATGGTTTACCTGAAGACCTGTTTGTGTCCTTAAAATTGGTCATTTTTGTCTACTTTTGGATGCAAAGAATGAGCTTTTTGCTATTTTTTCCCCCCATGAACCTAGTTTCTTTCTTTCTCCATTTGCCTTGTCATAATGGTGATGAAGACATGAGAGGAGGATGAATTTTGGGAAAAACAGGGGAATAAGAAAATTAAAAAAAAGAAAGGAAAGAAAGGAAGGGAAGGAAGAGAAGGAAGGGAAGGAAGGGAAGGAAGGAAGAAAGGAAGAAAGGAAGAGAGAGAGAGAGAGAGAGAGAGAGAGAGAGAGAGAGAGAGAAAGAAAGAAAAAAAGAAAGAAAGATTAAGAAAGAAAGAAAGAAAGAAAGAAAAGAAAGAAAGAAAGAAAGAAAGAAAGAAAGAAAGAAAGAAAGAAAAGAAAGAAAGAAAGAAAGAAAGAAAGAAAGAAAGAAAGAAAGAAAGAAAGAAAGAAAGAAAGAAAGAAAGAAAGAAGAAGAAAGAAAGAAAGAAAGAAAGAAAGAAGAAAGAAAGAAAGAAAGAAGAAGAAAGAAAGAAGAAAGGAAGAAAGAAGAAAGGAAGAAAGGAAGAAAGGAAGAAAGAGAAAGGAAGAAAGGAAGAAAGGAAGAAAGGAAGAAAGGAAGAAAGGAAGGAAGAAAGGAAGAAAGAGAAGAAAGGAAGAAAGAAGAAGAAAGAGAAAGGAAGAAAGAAAGAAAGAAAGAAAGAAAGAAAGAAAAAAGAAAAGAAAGAAAAAGAAAGAAAGAAAGAAAGAAAGAAAAGAAAGAAAGAAAGAAAGAAAGAAAGAAAGAAAGAAAGAAAGAAAGAAAGAAAGAAAGAAAGAAAGAAAGAAAGAAAGAAAGAAAGAAAGAAAGAAAGAAAGAAAGAAAGAAAGAAAGAAAGAAAGAAAGAAGAAGAAAGAAAGAAAGAAGAAAGAAAGAAAAAGAAAGAAAGAAAGAAAGAAAGAAAAAGAAAGAAAGAAAGAAAGAGAAAGAAAGAAAGAGAAAGAAGAACTAAAACAAACTACAGGAAGTATCAAGAAATAGAAATAGAATAGTATATTACTATTATTATTATAATTATTAATAGTCTCTGTAACTCCCAGCTCCAATGAGGAGACAAATCCAAAAGAAAGAGTGTCTGAAGACTTTATTTTGAGTTTAGAAGAAACAGCCCAACTCTGTTTGGTTTTTAAAGCAAACAAACTGAAGTGTTGGTAGTGGAAGGAAATAATGGGCTGTCAGCAATATCAACAAACCCAGAAATGTGGTTTGCTGCTTTGAGTCGAACAAAACCTGCAGAACTGACAGGCATTTAATGCTGCAGCCTTGCAGCTCTTGGGGAAGGGTTGCAGTTAGAGCCCTCTGAAAGCTTTCCCCTCGTTTTTGTGAGCTCTGTCTGGTGCAGCTTGGCATAAGGGAAGGGCCAGCACTCGTGCACAGAGTCGTGCCTGCCCTGAATTCCTTTCTCCCAAAAAAATTTGTTGCTGCAGTAAGCTGCTGCTGAAAAACTGAGTATTTCAGTCGAAGCAGGTGAAGGAGAAGCCTGGTGTGGTGTCCAGAGCAGCGGGGATTTCATCCTGGAACTGACAGATATTCACAGATTTTAGCCCAATTCCTCCAAGTTTGCACAGAAATTCAAGCCTGGAGGAAAGCTTTTGGAGAAATGGCTTTAAAGGCTTCCCTGCTGATGCTCACTAAAAGGGAAAAAACACAAAACCACAAAAGCACGTGCAGGGATTCTCTCAATTGAAAACCTGGTTGATACATTTTACACAGAGGAGTATCTTCTCAGATTACATTTCATTGAATAAAAAAAGGGGAAAAAAGATGTAGAAATGTCGCTGTGGTGAATAACACACAACACGGATATTTTTGTGGAATTTCTCTAAAACTTTTGGAGAAATGAATTTGACTTTGTTTATTTAAGCAATGACATTTTTTATATATATTTTTGATAGGTAACTGTGGCTGCTGTATGAGTGAGAGGATCTTTTACTCACATTGGTTAAAAGCAAGTCTGTCTTGCAGAAAGAATTCTAAATATAAGTTTGGTCATTTAAACAAGACCTGATGTTCATGTTTAAGTTGTGGGGACAAATTTTAGAAACTCAGAACATCAGGAAAACACAGAGCTTTAGAAACTCAGAAGCTGTAGTCCTGGAACACCAGACTACATACAAATGCCTTTTAACCCCCCTTTCCCCTCTTGCTCATAACCTGTCATTTAGCACAGATTCACTGCAATCCCACCTTTCACTCCTCTCCAAAGAGGTCTGAGAGAGCAACCTGCTGAGCCTGCAGTGGGACAGCTCCTGGGGGGACAGGGAAAGGAGGCAAAGGAACATGCCTGGGGCTCACTGGGGGTCAGGAGAGGAGCTGGGACATCACTAAACCTCATCCCTTGGCACTCAGGGCCGTCAGCTCTGGCTGTGCCAGGGCCATGCCTTGGGTCAGCCCTGGGGCTCTGTGCTCCCTGGGTCACAGCAGGGAGGGGAGGCACTCAGAGGAAGAACCATGAGCTCCTCTGGGGTGGATTTTCAGCTGCTTTGGGCTCCAAACAAAATGCACTTTGGATTCAAAGGCCTCAGGATACGCCCAGGAAGGCTGGCTGGAGGGTAGTGGGATTATTTGTGCTTTATTACACAGTGTCTCTGTGTTGTCCCTGAAAATCAGCCTTCTGATTTGTTTTACTATAGTGGAGTCAGTTCTCGTGAATTGTAAGATAAACAAGAATCATGTTTGCATTCCTTTATAAAAGATGTCACCTGATGGACTTCTCAAGTGACCAGTGAAGATGGAGAGGTGGGAACTTCTCTGTCCAATCTCTGATCACTGTCCAGAAACTTATATATACGATGTCAGCAATAAACTAGAGACTTCCTTTCTTCTTCTCTGCCTGAACACCTGTGGTGTGTGTTACTGTGTGTTTCTATCTGCGTCACAGTAACATGGGGGAGCCTTCACATTCCTGATTCCCCGTACAACTCCCAGGGATGAGCCAGAGCTCAATGGCCCCAGCCTGGCCAGACAGTCAGGACTGGAGCCTTCCCGTGGCTCCCCAGAAGCAGAGGCCATCAGACCCTGGTAGGAAAAACTGCCTAGCAGAGTTTCCCAATATCTTTTCCTGTTACATCTTTGAAAGGATTCTGAAAGTAACATTGTTTGGCAAGATCTTCAAGGAAGAACCAGGAAACACTTCTGATTTGTAAAAGAAAATTTATTGTTTTGCTCTCACTTTTCTTTTGGCATCCTTGTGCTTCTTCCAGCATTCCTGAAAAGAAAGAAAACCAAACAAAGTATTAGGAGCAGTTTCAGAATGCACTGTTTGTTTCAAAGTCTTTCTTTACAACAGGTTAAGTAGCTGCTCCTGTAAGATACAGAGATGTAGTGCTTGACCTGACTGGACATGACAACATGATGTTATACACACCACTACCCTAAAAGACTTTTGTTCCCTGGTAGTCACAAAGTCTCAGGCTCTCCTCCAGGACCTGAACTAATTTTGCATCATGCACTTTCCTAGCCGTGTTCCCTGCCCATGCTCACCTTTCTGCCACAGTTACCAGGGGACAGACATTACATACTCACCTCAAGCAATAATCTACGTCTCTCTTCCCAACCCTCTTTTTCTTCACTGAGCTCTACTGATCTACAAAATCACTTTGGGCCCTCTGCAAAAAACAAAGAACAAATTAATAGGGTCCAACGCTTCTGATTATGCTGCTGCTTCTAACAGCCATGAACGAACAACACAGCAACAATGTCAGAAGCTCTGTATTCACATCCTTCCTATCCTCTTGCCCCCCACCACACGCTGGCTCCAACAGAAATGTTCTGTACTGCAGCCTGGTCTGCTAAGAACAATGAAAGGCCGCAGCAGTTTGCCTGAACATGCAGAAATCTAAATTGCAGTGAAATTGCAGCTGTTTCATTAAAAGCTCAGCACCAGGATCCCACATCTTCCCCCAGAACTGATGCCTGCTAAGGACTGAGCTCTAGCTCCATTTTAACACTCTGTAAATCAGGCTGGAAGGTTGCAGTACGCCAATACATGCCTGAAAGGATCCAAAATGCAACCTGTCAAGTGACTCTCTTTTTGGTAACTTCTGAAAGTCCAGATACCTATTAGACAATTCTCTGAAAGAAAAGAAAGCTTGGAAGCTGCTTGGCCTTTGCTTTACCAGGACTTTCTCCCGGGATTCTACCACAACTCTGATCACAAGGAAGGATGGCAAATACATTTCTAAGGATACAAAACATTCCTAACCAGGCAGCGTTTCTTTCTCCTCACTGAATTCCAGCAAGGGTTTAAAAGGAAAACAATACAAAAGGGGGTGAAGAAGTTCTGTCGTACCTCTTAGGCGTTCATCGTCTTTGGAGAAGAAGAAAACTCTAGCACTGGCTGTGCATGGTAAAGAAAGAAACCTAGACAAGAAGAAAAGGATTTTAGCAGCCTAAAAGGCACTGTCAAATGCCAGCAACATGAGTTCAAGCTGTAGTGCTTCAGAGGAGTGGTACACCTTGAAGAGCTTTATTCCATAGTAACCAAATAGAACCTTCAATCAGAAATTGCATTTTTTAAAGGAAAACTGACCGTGTCTTTGGCTTTTGCCCAAACTCACTTTGGGGTTGGGCAAACCCAAACGACCCAGTTAATTTCTTGCGCTCAACTTCTCCCTTTCCATGTTCAACTTCACATCCAATGGGCTGCTGGGAGTTTGGGCTCTGCGCATCACAAACGGATTTCCCAGATGACTTTCATCGCCCAGAGGTGTGAGCAGTGTCAGTTTCCCATTTCCTGAGTGCTGCGATTAATATTCCCACAGCATCCAGCTACAACAGCCAAGGAGACAACAAATACTAATGGAACTTGCCTTCTTGGTCCTTTTCAGTTTCTGACATCTCAGGCTCATCATCATCCTCACAACTGCTGTCTTGGAAACGTGGATCCTCTTGCCACATGACTTTTACCTGTTTTATTGCGCCGAGCACGAGAGGCTCTGCAATGACAGCAACAAGAAAGAAAAAAAGCCAAAAGCAGATTATTCCTCTAGTTGCCAGGAAAATATCCCTCCTCTCAAGTGAAATATTTACCCTGGAGAAGAGAGATGTAGGAAAGAGAGAATGTTCTCTCCTTCCAGATTTACTGAGCTTTAGCTCTGCTCTAGTATTTTCCATTTTGTTCTAGGCATCTCTTATGTATTCCTAAACGTTTATCATTGCATTCAGTAGACACCAAATACCTTCTGAATTGAGCACAAGTGTGGGGGGCTTGTTGCTTTGTGTCGTTGCATTGGTTTTTTTAATATTTCGGATAACTTCACAGGGTTTCTTTCCTTTCCTACATGACTGTGACTTGATTTAATATTATTTCATCTTCATTTTATAAGGCCTCATTTCATCTCAGGTTAGGACACCCCAATGATATTGTGTCATTCAGTCTCTATTTTCTAAAGGCCCAAGAAGAGGATTCAGGATGTAATCGAATGTTCCTGGATCTTGGGCTCAACTCCAGGATTTTGCTCCTCACTCTACATTAACACACATTTCCTGTAAAATCTTGTTGGCTTCTATGAAACTTGATATGACTGGTGTGTCACCTTTTCCCTGTTGGAGAAATTTAGGGCAGGACAACAAGCTTTTTCACCACTCTGCAGAAACCCCCAATGCCTTCTCAAAGGCTGCCTTTCAAAATGCCTGAGATGCAAGCATGAGTTACCTCTCATTAACCTAGCACACCCTTGGCCAGTAGAAATGAAGCTCAAAATGCTTTGCCTAACTACTGACTTGTGCTGCTGAAAATCCCCTGCATCCTGTCCTTCTTTACACCATATCGCTCTACAGGGCCTGCCAGAAGCTGTCCCTTAGAAATGGCACTGTTAGAAGGGTTCTGCCATTCCCTTCCTTAATGGCCAACTCCTGCGTGACTCCTTAGAAGGAAACCTTGAAAGCACTCAACTCCTGAGCTGCGTCATTCCCAGGCAAAGGTCCCAAATGCTCATCTGGGCAGAGTCCTGTGCATCCTCTTTGTTCCAGGGCATTTCCACTGTCTATTCTGGTTTGTTCTTTGAAGGTCCAAGTCTTTTAAATCAGCAGCAATCTTGTCATCAATTTCTTCAGACACTGGAGGCAGAGTCTCACTCTCTTCTTTCTTCTGCCTTTTGGCTTTACTGAAATGAGATTGTTCAAGGATAGCAACACAGCACACATCCTTTCCACAGACACCTTCCCCAAGAGCCACCTTGCTCTTCATGTCTCCCTAAACGTGTCCAAGCCCAGTTAGGAGTGCTTCACTTTCAAGGCTAAGCAGTGGGGAAACGCCTGAGGTTGGAGTCCAAAGGCAGCAGCAAGTGCCCTCTTTAATTAGCCATGTCCTTAAGGGACTTTTCACTTAATACACGGTAACATAGAAATCAAGGTATTTAGCACAGACTTCTTTCCTGCCAATAGAAACACCAAGAGCTAATAGGGTTTTCTCCCAGACCTGCAAATCTCAAGGTCCCTGTGTTGAGCATTCTCACCTTTGCTCAGGCAGCGAAGAGACGGACGAGAAAGAAAAGATGACACTACGTGCTGCCGTTCGAGGTCCGGGTTGAGGCCCGACGTTGGTGCTGAGAGCGGCTGCTCCTGCAGAATGGCCCTGACTGTGTCCCCCTGTGCCTGCGCCTCCCGGCACTTGCTGCTCTCCTCCTTCTCCAGTCCTGGTGCTTCTTGGACTGGACAGGCTGAGAAGAGGCCTGACGCTGCAGGCGGGAGCGGCTGTGTCTGGGGGGCGTCCCCAGAGGTGTCTCCCTTTGCCTGGGCCCATCAGCCCTCCATGTTGTCCTTTGGCTGCTGTCCTGGCCACTCCTGGAGCGAACAGGTGGAGTCTGGGCCTGACCTTGCTGGCGGGAGCTCCTGCGTCTGGGGGACGCCGGTGTTGGTCCCTGCCTTGGCCTAAGCCTGTCAGCCCATGGTCCTGTCCTGTGGCTGCTCTCACTCTGGCTCAGTGACTGGGCAGGTGGAGTCTGGGCCCGACCTTCCTGGCAGGAGCTCCTGCGTCTGGGGGATGGTGGTACCAGTGTCTCCTTTTGCCTGGACCTCTCAGCCCTTTGTTGTGTCTGGCTGTTCCTTCTCTCACGGCGACTCCTTGACCGGACAGGTGGAGTCTGGGCCTGACCTCGCTGGCGGGAGCGGTTTTCGCCTGCTGTCACGCCCAGCACGTCTGGAATGGTCCCTGTGCTCAGGCTCTGTGGAGCTGCTGTTACTTGAGCCTGACGTCCTTGTGCTGCTGGTGTCCACTGGAGTAGTTGTCAGTGACTGCTGTCCGGCCAGGCTGGGGCCATTGAGCTCTGGCTCATCCTGGGAAGCTTTAAGGGGAATCGGGAATGTCAAGGGTCCCCCAGGCCTGGGCCAGGCCCTGCCAGAGCAGTGTCCACAACCCTCCAGGAGCAACAGGCTCTGCTAAGCCCAGCCTGGGCTCTGCCCCCAGCCCAGGGACACCCGGGTGCTTTGCCTCATACCTGTGCCAGGACCAGCACAGCCAACACACTCCCAGCTGTGTGTTTGGCTGCTCAGGCCAGAGCAGTGCCTGTGGATGCCCTCAGCAGCACAGGAGGAGCACAGCAGCAGTTGCCAGGGCCTGGGGAAGCAAACGGGTTCATGGCTCTGAAGACAAAGTGTCCACAGCCCAAGGCTGACCGAGCTCTTCCAGTTCTTTGCACTTCCAGCCCTTGTCCAGACACAGGTTCCCAGTAGAGCCCCGAGTGCAGCTTCCCAACTTACCCCTCTGCCTCTGCCTCCTCCCTGCCTCCTGGGTAAAGGCATTCGCTGGCATTGCACGAGCTGTGCCTCTCTCCCAGTTCTGCAAAGGCATTGTTGTCCTCCCATGTTGGCATTCTGATGGAGGAAGGAAAAGCTGCTGAGTTTCTGCTGCCCTGCCCTCACAGAGCTACAGGGTGACTCTGCTCTTCCTCCAGGGCTTTTCCAAGTCGTGTGTGAAGCTGAAGCCCACAGAGCCGAGACACACAGAGAGAGCAGGGCCAGGACTGCAGGTCAGGGCAGGGCACAGCACAGCACTGGCACCCTCCTGTCTTGAGAGCCAGGCAGAAGGACACCAACCTGTAGGGGATTCGTATCCCCACAGCAAACATTTCGAGAAGAAATACTTTAGCATCTCTGCACAGGGGACACTGGAAGCATAAAAAACCAGCGCACAAGGCCTGTCCCTGCAGGGCAAACAGAAGCAGTGTGAGCGAGGCACTGGTGCTGCTCAGCACCTGCTGTGGCCCGGGGCTGAGGGCACGGCTCTGACCTGGATGCAGTCCCTGTGGAGCCAGGCCATTTTGCACACTGGGCACACCAGGGTTCTGAAGCTCTTTCTGTCTTCCACAGGCTCCATGCAGATGAGGCATTTGGTGACCGGCTCAGGAGTCACCTGCACTTTCTCTTCTCTACTGTGCTCAGGGCAGTAGGAACTGGGGGCAAATGATGGTCAAAGTGAGATATGGTGGCTAATTCCCCAGGGGTGGCCAGGAGTGAGGAGGAGGTACCTGAATGGGATAATATACTGAGTGACACAGTCACCCTCGTTGGCACAGGGCAGGTGGAACCATCTGTCACAGTCTTCTATGCAGCACATGATGGTGGCCCCGCTCTGGCCACAGACGCAGCAGTACTGGGAAGAGCCAAGCAGTCCCATCAGCAGCAGCCTCGGGGCCTCCCCGAGCAGCCCCACGGCTCCGGGCAGGGTGCAGCATGTGACTGCTGCAGGCTCCCAGCCCACAGAGCCGCCTGGTGGAGGAGGCTCCTATGCCAGAGCCTCCATGGAACTGCTGGGAGCCAGACTTTGAGGCTTTGTCCTACAGCCATCAGCAAGGGGCAGCCTTTCTTTCCTTGGCTCTGGGCTAAGCTCTGCCAGACCTTGCCTGGTACAAATATCCCTGCTCTTGCCAGGTACTCACATTCTGTGCTGCCCGCCTGACGGCAATCTGGATATCTCGAGGGAGAAAGCCCATGATTCCAAGACTTTCATCATCTTGGGTAAATAGTAGAGTCGCAAAATACTGCAGAAAAGGATAGGAGCTGATGAGGGAAGAGCTACAGGGCCTGCCTACTGCAATAGTGGAGGAAGGCCAGAGCCACTCACCAGGCAGAACACGTGGGCACAGAGCCCGTTCTTCTCCAGTTTGTCACCGCAGAGGTCCGGGTCCGCCTCTGTGCGGCGACACAGCATGCATGCTGCAGGGGACAGAGCCAATGGCACCGGGCATGAGCCCCTCTGCAGGGCTCTGAGCCTGCAGCATGGGCCCCAAGGGCTGCCCTGTGCCTGTCTGCGGGCCTGGCGGGCGGATGGGCACGGTAGGAGGCCTTGGGGAGCAGGGGCCACTGCGGGCACGGCTGTCCCAACAGCTTCCCCCTGGCACAGCTGGGCCCCCTTGGGCAGGAAGGAGACTCCCAGCCCTGCAATGGCTGAGCAGCTCCTGCCTCCCCCTGCCTTTGCTCAGAGCCCCACGCTGGCTGCCCTGAGAGCCCCTGGGCCCCACGCTGGCCACCCTGAGAGCCCCTGGGCCAGGCTGTGGGAGGTCAGCTTTGCCCTCACCTGGCTCCCTGGCAGCAGGGCCCTCCTGCTTGCTGTCAGACATGGCAGCTGTCAGCGGAGAGTCCCTCTGCTGGAACACCGCGGTCTCCTCAAGGTGCGACTCCTCCCTCTCTGTGGGAGGAAAGAAAAGTGCGGGCAGTTTGCAGAACAGGCCCAGGCCCACGAGGGCACGAATCCCTGCACAGCCCTGCGTCAGCCCTGCTCCTGTCCACCTTCTCCTCCCGTCACCACGTCGAGGAACTCTGCCGTCTCCTCTGGCTGTTCCTCGGCTGATTCTGGCAAGGGAGAGGTGGGTGAGCCTGCAGCACAGGCCCAGAGCCCCGAGGTGTGGGGTCCCTCTGGTCCCTGGGCAGCCGTGTCCCTGCCCTGCCTTCTCCTCCCTTTGTCACGTCACACTGAGGCACAGCCTGAGCCCAACATTCCATTCGTGACCTTGGTCGCACGGGTCACAATGGCCATAGTGACATCAGCACCTTGCCCCCAAAACTGGGGCAGCCACAGCCTCAGTGCCCCGGCAACCACTTGAGGCAGCTCCCTTGGGAGCCAAGGTTCTGAGATGGGTCCGTGCCTTTGGTCAGTTAGAAGCAGCACAGGAACTCCTGCAGCCAGGTCAGGCTCAAATGCCAGGCCCCGATGCAGCCATCGAGGGTGGCCCTGCAGGCAGAAAGGTGCTGCTCAGGCAGTGCCACTCCAGGGCTCCGGCCCCAGCCAAGGCAAATCTCTGCTCCTGCCCCTGGCAGTCGGTTGCCCAGAGAGCTTGTGTGGAGTCTCTTGCACTGGAGAGAACGAAAACCTGCTCCAGGTGAACCAATGTTTTCCTCAACACCTGTTAGGAGAAAACTAAGATGAACCTGAATTGATGCCACTGCTGATCACCGTTGGCAACAGGAGATAAAGCTGGCAACCACCACAGCTGCCTCCCGACCTCAACTATCCTGTCATCCTAGGATATGAACAACTCTGACATCTCATATTAAATGGAAAAATTCATATTAAGCTCCAGAGAAACATCATCTTTTACACTGATTCAATAGAAACCCAGAGAATTCCATGGGAATTTTCTGTGTACATCTGACTGGAGAGCTTGCAACAGTCCTCGACTCAGAAGTCAAATGCAGGATGATGCTTTTCCCACATTAAAGGAACTTTGCCAGTTTGCTCCATGCTTTCCTACTATCACATATCTTGAAAAAACTCAAGAAGAGTAGCACAAACAGTTCTTGTAGATTTCTTCTCCAACAATCAGTGGCATCCCGGGGAAACAGGGCAAGGGCTGACAAGCAGGAACACCCTGCCCCTGGCTGGTGCTGCTGCATGAGGAGTTTTCCTGTCTCAATGGGGGAGCCACCTTGGGTGGAAAAACGATGCCTTCACTGGACCAGGAGGGAGGCACAGCTGGTGCAATGCCAGGGAATGCCTTTACCCAGGAGGCAGAGCAAGAGGGGTAAGTTGGGAAGCTGCACCTGGGGAAGTGCAGGGAAGCCTTGTCTCGGCAAGGGCTCGAAGCAGAAGGAGCCAGAAGAGCTCAGCCGGACAATCCCGAGCTGTGGACACTTTGTCCTCAGGGCCAGGAATGCATTTGCTTCCCCAGGCCCTGGGCGCTGCTCCGGGGCTGCTCCTGATGTTCCATACAGACACAGAGCTACCTGCTCTCTCTCAACCCAGTTCAGCACTGGGCAGCAGGACACAGCAAAGTATTGTCTTCAGTACAAGACCCAATTATCAAAAATCCTGCAAAGCAGCAATTCACTTTCAAAGCATGCACACAAAAAACCCCAGACCCTGGTACAAACCTTGAATTGACACAAGAAACACTTTCCTATTCAGAAACAGAAACGCGTTTGGATAATACATCTTCTTATTCGGTATTCGAAAGGATTTCAAAAGTAATGTTGTTTGGCAACTCCTTCAAGGAAAAAAACAGGAAACGCTTCTGATCTCTAGAGGAAGATTTATTGGTTTGCCTTCACTATGCTTTTGGCATCCTTACGCTTCATCCAGCATTCCAGAAAATGATGAAAATCCAGCATAGTATTAGAGGAAGTTTCTGAATTCATGCTTTGTCTCAAAGACTTTCTTTAAACACAGTTAAGAAACAGGTCCTATAATGTACAGACGTTTAGTGGTTTCCCTGACTGGACAACACAACCTGACATTATACACTCCAGTATGTTGAAAAGCTTTTGTGGCCTGCTAATTACAAAGCTTCCAGCTCTTCTAGAGGCTTTCCCCTGTGCAGCTCCATTGGGTGCCTCTCTGCTCAACTCTCGAGCCTGTCCAGGTCTCACTGAGGGGCAGCACAGCCTTGTGGTGCATCAGCCCCTGCTCCCGGTTCTGTGCCGTCAGCAAACGTGCTGAGGGAGCGCTCCGTCCCTTCTGCCAGCTCACCGGGGAAAAAGGCAAACAAGGGCCCCAGCAGGGCCCCCTAAGCTCACAGCCCTCGGAGTGTGGAGCTCCACTGTGCACTTCTCTTCCCCACTCTCCCAGAGCTGCCTCAGGAGCATGTTCTGGGAGGCAGGGTCAAAGGCTTGCTCAAGTCTCAGCAGAGAACAGGCGCTGCTCTCCCCTCACAAACCCAGCCAGTCACTGCAGCACAGGTGGCTCTGTCTCCGCCCGCTTTCCCATCCTGTTATCCAGAGCAGTAGAGGCCCAGAGTCTTCAGTCCACAGAGGAGAGGGGGCTGCCTGCCAGCCCCTCCAGGTGCCTCTGGAGCTGCAGATGTTGCCCTTTCCCACCTTACCACGGCTCTCCATGGACCCTCAGACTGTCGCCCCTTCAGGGCGAGTGCCCCAGGGCCAGGCAGCCTTCTGTACTGCCAGCGATGAAGGGCCAGTGGGCAGGGCCTGACCAGGGCCAGGGGGGACCCCTCGCCTGGGCGCTGCCGACCCCTCCCTCCCCTGGGGAGGCAATGCAGAGAGGTCCGTCCAAGGGACTACCTCAGGCCGTTGCATGGTGACAGGGCAGAAGCGGCAGGGACGGGACCAGGGCACAGGGGGCCCCACGCCTGTGGCGCTGCCAGCGAGGCCACCGCCCGTGTGCGGCATGGGGAGAGTTCAGAGAGGGAAGATCTGCTCCCAAGGGACCCCCGGCCAGGGGCGCGCTGTTGCACCCGGGCAGCGGGGCCCTAGCGGCCCAGGGCGCAGCTGCCCAGGCCCGCAGCCGGCCCGGGCTCTGCGGCCACAGTGGGGCCCCGCCACGCAGGTGCGGCGACGGCTTCAGCAAAAGCCGGGCCCTTCCGGCAGGGGACCCCGGGCCAGGCTGGCTGTGGCACCCGGCGCCGGGGGACTGCTCTGCCTGCTCCCGCCGCCCGAGGGAGCCCACAGCTGCTGCCCATGCACCGAGGCTGGAGCTCAGGCCCCAGCGCGGGCACGGCTCGGAAAACCCCCTGCCCCTAGCAGAGGCCATAGCCCTGGTGGAAAAATCTGGCAGAGCCCCTTCAGGTCCTGACATCCTGACTGGCCCAAAGCCTAGGACTTTCAATTTCTAGATACCAAACCTTCTTTGTACAAGAAAATTCTATTGCCCTTGCCATATAGAGGAGCTTTCTCGGCCCCCAAAAGAAAAAGCCAACAACGTTTAGGAAAAAATTATAGCAGATTTCTATATTTCCTGTTACAACAGGAATGTAACTTAATGATTCAAGATCTTCACGGAAGACAAAAACTTGTTAAAGAAACTATTGTTTTGTTCCCTGATTTCTTGCATCCCTGTGCTTTCCGCATTCCTGAAAAGAATAACCAACAAATACTAACACATTCAGAATCCTGCTTTCACATTTTCTTTACACGGTAACTTACCTCTTCAATACAAAAATTAGTGCTTACCTACCTTCACTGACACATTATTTCACCAAACACTAAACACTAAGTTACCTGATAACAAATCACAGGCTCCCAGACCTAACTAATTTGCTCTAATAGCACTTCCAAACACTGTTCCCTCGAAGCATCGGCCAACTTACATCGGCAACTTGCTACCACCTCAGCAAATTGCTACCGCGTTCTTCCAACAATGCATGTCGCATTCTGAGCCTCGAATCTAAATCATGAAATTGCCCTGTTTAAAACGAAACAAAGGATACCTACCCTCGATTATGTCTGCTCTAAACCATCTAGACATTTCAACAACATTCAGAAGCTGGATTCCTTCGCAATCTGCCCCAACAACCTGGCCAACATCTTCAGTACATTTACTGTCGAAATAGAACCAGAGCAATTTTGCCTAAGAAAAATCTGAAAGTGCTGCATTGATCATATTATCCGACCAGCACCTATCCCAGAAGATGGAAAACTTCTAAGGATACAAATCCAACTAGGACTTCTATCAGCTGATTACAGAGGGGTTAAAAGGAACAAACAGCAAACGAACTGTCTCTACCTCTTTAGAGTAAACTTTAGAAAGCCAATACCATGACATTCCGAAAAAAGAACTTGAAAAGCTAGCTTATGCTACCAAGACTTACTGATCACACAACTAGTTTATTGCTAAATACCTTTAAGGATCAAAACTCTAACCAGCAAGCCGTTTCTTCCTCACAAAATTCACAATGGGTTAAAGGAAAACATAATTTGACAATTCTATGCATTTGGTTGCACCAAGTCCGCTTTTCAGAAAAAATTCACCTGCCTTGCAGTATAAGAAACTGCAATAGAAATAGGGCTCTGAGCCTAAAAGGCTTTCAATGCCAGAAATATCAACTGTTGCTGAGTACCAGCCATGAGCATTATTCCAACTCAATAAACCGTCAATCAAAATCCAATTTTTAAAGGAAAACACGCTATCTTGCTTTGCCAAAATGACAGGGCCTCAACCACAAATACAATTTCCTGCTTGCATCACTGTCCCATTCACATACTGAACCATTGCTGCCGACAGGGTCTCTGGCACAAAACAATTCCAAATTTTAGCTTGTGTTGCATGTTATCCATTTCCTGATCTCATATATTCCCAAGCATTCGTAAAGATGTTCATTCAAATTGGAACTTTCTTCTTGTCCATTTTCGTTTCTTAAATCTCGCTTATCTATCATTCTTCTTGGAAACGATCCCTTCCAATTGTACCAATTTTTCTGCCATTCTAGGCTTGCTCAATAACATAGAAAAATACAAAGTATGCATTATCCCAAATTGCAGGATAATTCTCCTCTCAATAAAATTTGCCTAAAGATCTAGGAAACAAAATGTTTCTTCAGATTTACTACTTTGCCTGTCGAGAATTTCCATTATCAGCTAATTTAGATCACAAGCTTTTAGCTCATAAAACCCAAACCTTCTAAAATTAGACAAATGTGGGTTATTGCTTTGAATGACTTCTTCTATTCGGAAACTTCGAACGGCAACTTTCCTCCTCTGAAAGACTCAATCTTACTATGCCTTAATCTAAGGCCAGCAACTCTCAGTTAACCCTAGAAGTGCCTTCATATACTCTAATTTCTAAGTCCATAGAGTGACACTGAACAATCCTATCCTGGCTCTTCCAGATTTAACCTATGCTACGGTCCAACTTTCCGTAAATCTTGTGATTATGTTACTTGCATACGTTTTCACTCCCTTTGAAACTTCTAGCAAAAAACTTACACACTCCAAAACCCTCATTCCTTTCCAAAGCGTCTTGCAAAATGCCTGAAGCAGCCTATACCTCCCAACCACCTTGCGTTAGCCTAATTCCAAGCCAGTAGAAGAAGTCAAGTTAGCAATGCGCAAACCTGAGTTGAGTCCAAAGTCTATTCCTTGCTTTAATCAATCCTAAGGACCTCAACCCCTACAAGACACGTAAAAGGTTTTGCCAGTACCTTCTTATGCCAAACCCGTAACTTAGGTGTCCATAAGCAAGACCTGGAAACACTTGACTCAAGCATCCAGGCAACAGTCCAATGCTCTGGGAGTTCCTGTCATCCTGACAGGCATGTCATGCAATCTGTTTGTCCCTTTGAAGTCCAAGCTTAATAGGTCTCTTCTCCGCAATTCTAGGCCACTGAGCGAGCCATCCTCTGGCTCGCGCTTGGCGACGGAAATGAGATGCCAAGAGTACTCCTTTCCTGGGCCCACGCCACTCTCGTCGGCCCGCGACAGTCGTCTGGCCACCTGCTGCGGCTCCCTTAGTGTCCGCCCGTTGGCGTGCTCCTTTGAGGCTAAGCAGCGGAACCCAGGCGGCAGGCGGCAGGTGGCCCTCTTAGTTCCATGCTGGGCCTGACTAATCACGTACAGATCAGGCTCTCCGACTCGGTTGTGCCTGCCTAATGCCAGCCTGGGTGTCTCCCGGACCGCAGTCCAGGCCTGGCTGGCTTCCCTGCTCTGCAAGGAGACAAAGCACAGTGCTGACCTCTGCGGCCTTCAGCCTGGTCAGGCCGCTTGTGCTGGGGTCTGTCCGCCATGGCCCGGACTTCGCCCTGTGCCTGCCCTCCGGCACACTGCTCCCCTTCTTACTGCCGTGTCTGGCCTGACCGGTGGAGAGCCCGCCTGCGAGCCGAGCGACTCGATGGGCCCCCAGGTGCTCCCTGCTGGTCCTCGAGCCCGCCACTTCTCTTGGTTCCATCCGGCGTCCTGGCGACCAGGCCGGCTGGGCCTGAGCTCGGCCGGAGCTCTAGGGGACCGGTGTCAGGTCCCAGCCTGGGCCTAGCCCTGCCAGCTGCCCCAACCTCCGGGCACGCCTCTGCCCACTGCTGCACAGCGGACTGCCGATCTTTCCGCACCGCCGCCGCGGAAGCTCCAGTGGTCTCCCTTGCTGGACCTCAGCCCGTGTCCGGGCCTCCGAAGCAGGCCGGCAGCAGGCTGGGCCTGGCAAGGACGGTTTCTGGCCTGATCAGCCCACAGTCGATGCCCTTGCCTCAGTCTGAACCTTCGCCTTCAGACACAGCTTCCTGACCGGTCCATGTCCATCAGCTGCTGCATCCGGCATCAGGCATTGAGCCTGGCCATTAGGAGCTGTGGCAACGAATCTCAAGGGCCCATCCCTGGGCTAGCCTGCCAAGGGACCACACCTCAGAACCCGGCCTCTGCCTACCCAGACATGGGTCCGCCCCACCCAGGGATGCCCAGGTGCTTTGAGCCTAGGCCAAGAGCCAGACAGCCAGGAGACAGCCTCCAGCTGAGAGGCTGGCCAGCAACTGGACTGGTGCCCGCAGCAACAGCAGAGAGTCGGTTCCACGGGACTGGAAGAAATATTCAGCTCTGGCAAAGGCCGGAGCAAAAGCTACCGAGCCCATTGCCAGCCTTGCCTCGCCGGGCCAACAGCTCCGTGCAAGCCCCGGCTGCAGCTCCGCATGAGCCCTCGGCTGCGACATCCTGCCCCATGCCTGGGCAAAGATCGGGCAGGGTCAAGGCTCTTCTCCAGTCTGCAAAGGCTTGAGTCTCATCTGGTCGAGGAAAGGAAGCTGCAATTCTGGCGCAGCTCCTCGGCACGGGGACTACTGTACACTGCAGGGCTGAGTGCCTGATGAGGTGAACGACCAACAAGGAGGCAGGCCAGGACTGAACACGGCAGGCCCAGCAAAGCACTGGCACCCTCCTTGGCAGCCAGCAGAAGGCCCACTGACGGATCGGATCCCCCAGCCAACGCGGCAATACTAGCCTCGGCTGAGCCAGGCGGGCAAAAGAGCGCGAGGGCCTCCCTCAGGCCCACGGCAGTGGGAGGAGGAGGCCTCAGCAACCTGCTGGGCCCGGCTGAGGTCCCGCCTGACCGGCATCAGTCCGTGGAACAGCCTTTGGCACAGCACCGGGTCAGGCTGTCACTCACAGGCCCTGCAGATGAGGACATTGTGCCCCTACGAGATGTCGGGAATCTTGCCATCACGCCAGCTGGTGGGGCCATTTGCAATGCGAAAGTGCATCGCCATGGTGCCGCGACGAGAGTCCGAAGGGAATACCATCCTGGGACAGTCACCCCGTGGGCACGGCCAGCAGGGACCCGTCTTCCCTTGCGCCGCACGATCCTGGTGGCCCCCTTGGCCACGCCTGCAGGGCCGAGCCAAGCAGCCTCCAGCGCCGGCCTCCCGAGGCCCCAGGACTCCGATGCGGCTGCGCCTGGCGAGGCTCCCGGCCGCGAGCCCCTGTGGCAGGCTCCTGCCGACCCATGGCCCGACCGCTTTGAGGCCTTGGCCCCCACTGGCAGGGACCCTTTCCTGCTGCTGGAGCTCTGCCTCCCCTGCCTGCTGGAACAGACCTGCTGCCAGGTCCTCCAGTTGTCTGCCCGCGTGACCAGGCAAGTGGATCTGCTGCGAAGCCCAGATCCAGACTCACCTTGCGACTGTCAGACTGCAATATCAGAAAGTCCGGCAAAGAACCCGGCCTCTGCCTCGCAATAGCGACCCCCAGGGCAAGCAGCGGCAGAAACTGGCCAGGCCCGTTCATCCCCAGTCCCTGCCGCAGTCCCGGTCCCCTCTCCGTGACACAGTCACCATGCGCGAGAAGCCATGCACGGCATGTCCCCGGCATGGCCTCGGCCGCACCGGCCCCAAGGGCGCCCGCCGGCCTGCGGCCTGGGCCATGGGCACGGCCTGGACAGGCCTCGTGCGACTGACGACCACCTCCCGAGGCACACTGGACCTCTGCAGGCAGGTACACAGGCCCAAGCTGAAGCCCTGCCCCCCAAGACTTGCCACCAGCCCACCCTGGCCCACCCAGAAGACCCCTGGGCCAAGTCTAATGGGAGCTTAGTCTGTAGAACGACACCTGGTCACTGCAGGGCCTCCAATCCTCGAACTGCATGCGGGGCTGACCATGTGATCACCAGGCACCCGAAGAGCTCCTCCCCCTGAGGAAACTAACCTGCCTTTGCATACCAGGACCAGCAGAGGTCACTGAACGCATAACCGCTCCATTACATCTCTCCAAAACCATGAGAACATCTCCATCCTCGTGTGCCCTGATGATGGCAGGGAAGAGTGGGATCCAGGACACCAGCTCCCGGCTTGGTCCCTGTCCCGCAGACCTGCCCAGACCAACATTCATTAGTCAGTCACACTAGCATGGGGGGAGGAGTTGAAATTTGGAGGGATCGTGGAAATTCCTGCCGGGACTCCCCACTGACAGCTGCGTGTGTGACGGGGGGCGGGAGGGCTCTGATGTCGGGGACCAGGGCGAGCAAAGCTGCCCCCCCAAAAACCCCCCCTGGCCCGGGGGCTCTCAGGGGGCCCCAGAGTGGGGCCCCGCACAGGGAAAAAGGGGCAGGCGGGAACTGCTCGCTATGCAGAAGCTGGGAGTCCCCTTTCCTGCCCAAATGGGACCCCCGGGGCCAGGGGGGGCTTTTGGGGAACACCCCGGCCACCCACCCTGGCAGCTCCCTCCATTTTCTGCCCCTGCACTGCCCGGGGCCCCCACGGCGTTTGCTGGGGCCCCGGCAGCGCCCCAGAACCACTGGGAGCGTGACAGCTCAGCTCTCGGGGCACGGCTGCAGGAAAAGCAAAACCCCGTGCCCCTTTGGGGTGGGGGCAGTGCCCAGGCCCGGCTTTTGGGAAGGGCCCCCCTGCTCCCGGGGGGCTTTGGGGGGACTGCTCTGGCCCCGGCCCGGCCCACCTGGGGGAGCCTTCACATTCCTGACTCCCCCAAACAACTCCCAGGGATGAGCCAGAGCTCAATGGCCCCAGCCTGGCCAGACAGTCAGGACTGGAGCCTTCCCGTGGCTCCCCAGAAGCAGAGGCCATCAGACCCTGGTAGGAAAAAACTGCCTAGCAGAGTTTCCCAATATCTTTTCCTGTTACATCTTTGAAAGGATTCTGAAAGTAACATTGTTTGGCAAGATCTTCAAGGAAGAACCAGGAAACACTTCTGATTTGTAAAAGAAAATTTATTGTTTTGCTCTCACTTTTCTTTTGGCATCCTTGTGCTTCTTCCGGCATTCCTGAAAAGAAAGAAAACCAAACAAAGTATTAGGAGCAGTTTCAGAATGCACTGTTTGTTTCAAAGTCTTTCTTTACAACAGGTTAAGTAGCTGCTCCTGTAAGATACAGAGATGTAGTGCTTGACCTGACTGGACATGACAACATGATGTTATACACACCACTACCCTAAAAGACTTTTGTTCCCTGGTAGTCACAAAGTCTCAGGCTCTCCTCCAGGACCTGAACTAATTTTGCATCATGCACTTTCCTAGCCGTGTTCCCTGCCCATGCTCAGCTTTCTGCCACAGTTACCAGGGACAGACATTACATACTCACCTCAAGCAATAATCTACGTCTCTCTTCCCAACCCTCTTTTTCTTCACTGAGCTCTACTGATCTACAAAATCACTTTGGGCCCTCTGCAAAAAACAAAGAACAAATTAATAGGGTCCAACGCTTCTGATTATGCTGCTGCTTCTAATAGCCATGAACGAACAACACAGCAACAATGTCAGAAGCTCTGTATTCACATCCTTCCTATCCTCTTGCCCCCCACCACACGCTGGCTCCAACAGAAATGTTCTGTACTGCAGCCTGGTCTGCTAAGAACAATGAAAGGCCGCAGCAGTTTGCCTGAACATGCAGAAATCTAAATTGCAGTGAAATTGCAGCTGTTTCATTAAAAGCTCAGCACCAGGATCCCACATCTTCCCCCAGAACTGATGCCTGCTAAGGACTGAGCTCTAGCTCCATTTTAACACTCTGTAAATCAGGCTGGAGGTTGCAGTACGCCAATACATGCCTGAAAGGATCCAAAATGCAACCTGTCAAGTGACTCTCTTTTTGGTAACTTCTGAAAGTCCAGATACCTATTAGACAATTCTCTGAAAGAAAAGAAAGCTTGGAAGCTGCTCGGCCTTTGCTTTACCAGGACTTTCCCCGGGATTCTACCACAACTCTGATCACAAGGAAGGATGGCAAATACATTTCTAAGGATACAAAACATTCCTAACCAGGCAGCGTTTCTTTCTCCTCACTGAATTCCAGCAAGGGTTAAAAGGAAAACAATACAAAAGAGGGTGAAGAAGTTCTGTCGTACCTCTTAGGCGTTCATCGTCTTTGGAGAAGAAGAAAATTCTAGCACTGGCTGTGCATGGTAAAGAAAGAAACCTAGACAAGAAGAAAAGGATTTTAGCAGCCTAAAAGGCACTGTCAAATGCCAGCAACATGAGTTCAAGCTGTTGTGCTTCAGAGGAGTGGTACACCTTGAAGAGCTTTATTCCATAGTAACCAAATAGAACCTTCAATCAAAAATTGCATTTTTTAAAGGAAAACTGACCGTGTCTTTGGCTTTTGCCCAAACTCACTTTGGGGTTGGGCAAACCCAAACGACCCAGTTAATTTCTTGCGCTCAACTTCTCCCTTCCATGTTCAACTTCACATCCAATGGGCTGCTGGGAGTTTGGGCTCTGCGCAGCACAAACGGATTTCCCAGATGACTTTCATCGCCCAGAGGTGTGAGCAGTGTCAGTTTCCCATTTCCTGAGTGCTGCGATTAATATTCCCACAGCATCCAGCTACAACAGCCAAGGAGACAACAAATACTAATGGAACTTGCCTATCTTGGTCCTTTTCAGTTTCTGACATCTCAGGCTCATCATCATTCTCACAACTGCTGTCTTGGAAACGTGGATCCTCTTGCCACATGACTTTTACCTGTTTTATTGCGCCGAGCACGAGAGGCTCTGCAATGACAGCAACAAGAAAGAAAAAAAGCCAAAAGCAGATTATTCCTCTAGTTGCCAGGAAAATATCCCTCCTCTCAAGTGAAATATTTACCCTGGAGAAGAGAGATGTAGGAAAGAGAGAATGTTCTCTCCTCCCAGATTTACTGAGCTTTAGCTCTGCTCTAGTATTTTCCATTTTGTTCTAGGCATCTCTTATGTATTCCTAAACGTTTATCATTGCATTCAGTAGACACCAAATACCTTCTGAATTGAGCACAAGTGTGGGGGGCTTCTTGCTTTGTGTCGTTGCATTGGTTTTTTTAATATTTCGGATAACTTCACAGGGTTTCTTTCCTTTCCTACATGACTGTGACTTGATTTAATATTATTTCATCTTCATTTTATAAGGCCTCATTTCATCTCAGGTTAGGACACCCCAATGATATTGTGTCATTCAGTCTCTATTTTCTAAAGGCCCAAGAAGAGGATTCAGGATGTAATCGAATGTTCCTGGATCTTGGGCTCAACTCCAGGATTTTGCTCCTCACTCTACATTAACACACATTTCCTGTAAAATCTTGTTGGCTTCTATGAAACTTGATATGACTGGTGTGTCACCTTTTCCCTGTTGGAGAAATTTAGGGCAGGACAACAAGCTTTTTCACCACTCTGCAGAAAACCCCAATGCCTTCTCAAAGGCTGCCTTTCAAAATGCCTGAGATGCAAGCATGAGTTACCTCTCATTAACCTAGCACACCCTTGGCCAGTAGAAATGAAGCTCAAAATGCTTTGCCTAACTACTGACTTGTGCTGCTGAAAATCCCCTGCATCCTGTCCTTCTTTACACCATATCGCTCTACAGGGCCTGCCAGAAGCTGTCCCTTAGAAATGGCACTGTTAGAAGGGTTCTGCCATTACCTTCCTTAATGGCCAACTCCTGCGTGACTCCTTAGAAGGAAACCTTGAAAGCACTCAACTCCTGAGCTGCGTCATTCCCAGGCAAAGGTCCCAAATGCTCATCTGGGGCAGAGTCCTGTGCATCCTCTTTGTTCCAGGGCATTTCCACTGTCTATTCTGGTTTGTTCTTTGAAGGTCCAAGTCTTTTAAATCAGCAGCAATCTTGTCATCAATTTCTTCAGACACTGGAGGCAGAGTCTCACTCTCTTCTTTCTTCTGCCTTTTGGCTTTACTGAAATGAGATTGTTCAAGGATAGCAACACAGCACACATCCTTTCCACAGACACCTTCCCCAAGAGCCACCTTGCTCTTCATGTCTCCCTAAACGTGTCCAAGCCCAGTTAGGAGTGCTTCACTTTCAAGGCTAAGCAGTGGGGAAACGCCTGAGGTTGGAGTCCAAAGGCAGCAGCAAGTGCCCTCTTTAATTAGCCATGTCCTTAAGGGACTTTTCACTTAATACACAGTAACATAGAAATCAAGGTATTTAGCACAGACTTCTTTCCTGCCAATAGAAACGCCAAGAGCTAATAGGGTTTTCTCCCAGACCTGCAAATCTCAAGGTCCCTGTGTTGAGCATTCTCACCTTTGCTCAGGCAGCGAAGAGACGGACGAGAAAGAAAAGATGACACTACGTGCTGCCGTTCGAGGTCCGGGTTGAGGCCCGACGTTGGTGCTGGGAGCGGCTGCTCCTGCAGAATGGCCCTGACTGTGTCCCCCTGTGCCTGCGCCTCCCGGCACTTGCTGCTCTCCTCCTTCTCCAGTCCTGGTGCCTCTTGGACTGGACAGGCTGAGAAGAGGCCCGACGCTGCAGGCGGGAGCGGCTGCGTCTGGGGGGCGTCCCCAGAGGTGTCTCCCTTTGCCTGGGCCCGTCAGCCCTCCATGTTCTCCTTTGGCTCCTGTCCTGGCCACTCCTGGAGCGGACAGGTGGAGTCTGGGCCTGACCTTGCTGGCGGGAGCTCCTGCGTCTGGGGGACGCCGGTGTTGGTCCCTGCCTTGGCCTAAGCCTGTCAGCCCATGGTCCTGTCCTGTGGCTGCTCTCACCTCTGGCTCAGTGACTGGGACAGGTGGAAGTCCTGGGCCCTGACCTTCTGCTGGCAGGAGCTCCTGCGTCTGGGGATGGTGGTACCAAGTGTCTCCCTTTGCCTGGACCTCTCAGCCCTTTGTTGTCTCTGGCTGCTTCCTTCTCTCACGGCGACTCCTTGACCGGACAGGTGGAGTCTGGGCCTGACCTCGCTGGCGGGAGCGGTTTCGCCTGCTGTCACGCCCAGCACATCTGGAATGGTCCCTGTGCTCAGGCTCTGTGGAGCTGCTGTTACTTGAGCCTGACGTCCTTGTGCTGCTGGTGTCCACTGGAGTAGTTGTCAGTGACTGCTGTCCGGCCAGGCTGGGGCCATTGAGCTCTGGCTCATCCTGGGGAGCTGTAAGGGGAATCGGGAATGTCAAGGGTCCCCCAGGCCTGGGCCAGGCCCTGCCAGAGCAGTGCCCACAACCCTCAGGAGCAACAGGCTCTGCTAAGCCCAGCCTGGGCTCTGCCCCCAGCCCAGGGACGCCCAGGTGCTTTGCCTCATACCTGTGCCAGGACCAGCACAGCCAACACACTCCCAGCTGTGTGTTTGGCTGCTCAGGCCAGAGCAGTGCCTGTGGGTGCCCTCAGCAGCACAGGAGGAGCACAGCAGCAGTTGCCAGGGCCTGGGGAAGCAAACGGATTCATGGCTCTGAAGACAAAGTGTCCTCAGCCCAAGGCTGACCGAGCTCTTCCAGTTCTTTGCACTTCCAGCCCTTGTCCAGACACAGGTTCCCAGTAGAGCCCCGAGTGCAGCTTCCCAACTTACCCCTCTGCCTCTGCCTCCTCCCTGCCTCCTGGGTAAAGGCATTCGCTGGCATTGCACGAGCTGTGCTTCTCTCCGAGTTCTGCAAAGGCATTGTTGTCCTCCCATGTTGGCATTCTGATGGAGGAAGGAAAAGCTGCTGAGTTTCTGCTGCCCTGCCCTCACAGAGCTACGGGTGACTCTGCTCTCCCTCCAGGGCTTTTCCAAGTCGTGTGTGAAGCTGAAGCCCACAGAGCCGAGACACACGGAGAGAGCAGGGCCAGGACTGCAAGTCAGGGCAGGGCCCAGCACAGCACTGGCACCCTCCTGTCTTGAGAGCCAGGCAGAAGGACACCAACCTGTAGGGGATTCGGATCCCCACAGCAAACATTTCGAGAAGAAATACTTTAGCATCTCTGCACAGGGGACACTGGAAGCATAAAGTACCGGCGCGCATGGCCTGTCCCTGCAGGGCAAACAGAAGCAGTGTGAGGAGGCCCTGGTGCTGCTCAGCACCTGCTGTGGCCCAGGGCTGAGGGCACGGCTCTGACCTGGATGCAGTCCCTGTGGAACCAGGCCATTTTGCACACTGGGCACACCAGGGTTCTGAAGCTGGTTCTGTCTTCCACAGGCTCCATGCAGATGAGGCATTTGGTGACCGGCTCAGGAGTCACCTGCACTTTCTCTTCTCTACTGTGCTCAGGGCAGTAGGATCTGGGGGCAAATGATGGTCAAAGTGAGATATGGTGGCTAATTCCCCAGGGGTGGCCAGGAGTGAGGAGGAGGTACCTGAATGGGATAATATACTGAGTGACACAGTCACCCTCGTTGGCACAGGGCAGGTGGAACCATCTGTCACAGTCTTCTATGCAGCACATGATGGTGGCCCCGCTCTGGCCACAGACGCAGCAGTACTGGGAAGAGCCAAGCAGTCCCATCAGCAGCAGCCTCGGGGCCTCCCCGAGCAGCCCCACGGCTCCGGGCAGGGCGCAGCATGTGACTGCTGCAGGCTCCCAGCCCACAGAGCCGCCTGGTGGAGGAGGCTCCTATGCCAGAGCCTCCATGGAACTGCTGGGAGCCAGACTTTGAGGCTTTGTCCTACAGCCATCAGCAAGGGGCAGCCTTTCTTTCCTTGGCTCTGGGCTAAGCTCTGCCAGACCTTGCCTGGTACAAATATCCCTGCTCTTGCCAGGTACTCACATTCTGTGCTGCCCGCCTGACGGCAAGTTGGATATCTCGAGGGAGAAAGCCCATGATTCCAAGACTTTCATCATCTTGGGGAAATAGTAGAGTCGCAAAATACTGCAGAAAAGGAGAGGAGCTGATGAGGGAAGAGCTACAGGGCCTGCCTACTGCAATAGTGGAGGAAGGCCAGAGCCACTCACCAGGCAGAACACGTGGGCACAGAGCCCGTTCTTCTCCCATTTGCTGCCGCAGAGGTCCGGGTCCGCCTCTGTGCGGCGACACAGCATGCATGCTGCAGGGGACAGAGCCAATGGCACCGGGCATGAGCCCCTCTGCAGGGCTCTGAGCCTGCAGCATGGGCCCCAAGGGCTGCCCTGTGCCTGTCTGCGGGCCTGGCGGGCGGATGGGCAGGGCTGGAGGCCTTGGGGAGCAGGGGCCGCTGCGTGCACGGCTGTCCCAACAGCTTCCCCCTGGCACAGCTGGGCCCCCCTTGGGCAGGAAGGAGACTCCCAGCCCTGCAATGGCTGAGCAGCTCCTGCCTCCCCCTGCCTTTGCTCAGAGCCCCACGCTGGCTGCCCTGAGAGCCCCTGGCCCCACGCTGGCCACCCTGAGAGCCCTGGGCCAGGCTGTGGGAGGTCAGCTTTGCCCTCACCTGGCTCCCTGGCAGCAGGGCCCTCCTGCTTGCTGTCAGACATGGCAGCTGTCAGCGGAGAGTCCCTCTGCTGGAACACCGCGGTCTCCTCAAGGTGCGACTCCTCCCTCTCTGTGGGAGGAAAGAAAAGTGCGGGCAGTTTGCAGAACAGGCCCAGGCCCACGAGGGCACGAATCCCTGCACAGCCCTGCGTCAGCCCTGCTCCTGTCCACCTTCTCCTCCCGTCACCACGTCGAGGAACTCTGCCGTCTCCTCTGGCTGTTCCTCGGCTGATTCTGGCAAGGGAGAGGTGGGTGAGCCTGCAGCACAGGCCCAGAGCCCCGAGGTGTGGGGTCCCTCTGGTCCCTGGGCAGCCGTGTCCCTGCCCTGCCTTCTCCTCCCTTTGTCACGTCACACTGAGGCACAGCCTGAGCCCAACATTCCATTCGTGACCTTGGTCGCACGGGTCACAATGGCCATAGTGACATCAGCACCTTGCCCCCAAAACTGGGGCAGCCACAGCCTCAGTGCCCCGGCAACCACTTGAGGCAGCTCCCTTGGGAGCCAAGGTTCTGAGATGGGTCCGTGCCTTTGGTCAGTTAGAAGCAGCACAGGAACTCCTGCAGCCAGGTCAGGCTCAAATGCCAGGCCCCGATGCAGCCATCGAGGGTGGCCCTGCAGGCAGAAAGGTGCTGCTCAGGCAGTGCCACTCCAGGGCTCCGGCCCCAGCCAAGGCAAATCTCTGCTCCTGCCCCTGGCAGTCGGTTGCCCAGAGAGCTTGTGTGGAGTCTCTTGCACTGGAGAGAACGAAAACCTGCTCCAGGTGAACCAATGTTTTCCTCAACACCTGTTAGGAGAAAACTAAGATGAACCTGAATTGATGCCACTGCTGATCACCGTTGGCAACAGGAGATAAAGCTGGCAACCACCACAGCTGCCTCCCGACCTCAACTATCCTGTCATCCTAGGAATGAACAACTCTGACATCTCATATTAAATGGAAAAATTCATATTAAGCTCCGGAGAAACATCATCTTTTACACTGATTCAATAGAAACCCAGAGAATTCCATGGGAATTTTCTGTGTACATCTGACTGGAGAGCTTGCAACAGTCCTCGTCTCAGAAGTCAAATGCAGGATGATGCTTTTCCCACATTAAAGGAACTTTGCCAGTTTGCTCCATGCTTTCCTACTATCACATATCTTGAAAAAACTCAAGAAGAGTAGCACAAACAGTTCTTGTAGATTTCTTCTCCAACAATCAGTGGCATCCCGGGGAAACAGGGCAAGGGCTGACAAGCAGGAACACCCTGCCCCTGGCTGGTGCTGCTGCATGAGGAGTTTTCCTGTCTCAATGGGGGAGCCACCTTGGGTGGAAAAACGATGCCTTCACTGGACCAGGAGGGAGGCACAGCTGTTGCGATGCCAGGGAATGCCTTTACCCAGGAGGCAGAGCAAGAGGGGTAAGTTGGGAAGCTGCACCTGGGGAAGTGCAGGGAAGCCTTGTCTCGGCAAGGGCTCGAAGCAGAAGGAGCCAGAAGAGCTCAGCCGGACAATCCCGAGCTGTGGACACTTTGTCCTCAGGGCCAGGAATGCATTTGCTTCCCCAGGCCCTGGGCGCTGCTCCGGGGCTGCTCCTGATGTTCCATACAGACACAGAGCTACCTGCTCTCTCTCAACCCAGTTCAGCACTGGGCAGCAGGACACACCAAAGTATTGTCTTCAGTACAAGACCCAATTATCAAAAATCCTGCAAAGCAGCAATTCACTTTCAAAGCATGCACACAAAAAACCCCAGACCCTGGTACGAACCTTGAATTGACACAAGAAACACTTTCCTATTCAGAAACAGAAACGCGTTTGGATAATACGTCTTCTTATTCGGTATTTGAAAGTATTTCAAAAGTTATGTTGTTTGGCAACTCCTTCAAGGAAAAAAACAGGAAACGCTTCTGATCTCTAGAAGAAGATTTATTGGTTTGCCTTCACTATGCTTTTGGCATCCTTACGCTTCATCCAGCATTCCAGAAAATGATGAAAATCCAGCATAGTATTAGAGGAAGTTTCTGAATTCATGCTTTGTCTCAAAGACTTTCTTTAAACACAGTTAAGAAACAGGTCCTATAATGTACAGACGTTTAGTGGTTTCCCTGACTGGACAACACAACCTGACATTATACACTCCAGTATGTTGAAAAGCTTTTGTGGCCTGCTAATTACAAAGCTTCCAGCTCTTCTAGAGGCTTTCCCCTGTGCAGCTCCATTGGGTCCCTCTCTGCTCAACTCTCGAGCCTGTCCAGGTCTCACTGAGGGGCAGCACAGCCTTGTGGTGCATCAGCCCCTGCTCCCGGTTCTGTGCCGTCAGCAAACGTGCTGAGGGAGCGCTCCGTCCCTTCTGCCAGCTCACCGGGGAAAAAGGCAAACAAGGGCCCCAGCAGGGCCCCCTAAGCTCACAGCCCTCGGAGTGTGGAGCTCCACTGTGCACTTCTCTTCCCCACTCTCCCAGAGCTGCCTCAGGAGCATGTTCTGGGAGGCAGGGTCAAAGGCTTGCTCAAGTCTCAGCAGAGAACAGGCGCTGCTCTCCCCTCACAAACCCAGCCAGTCACTGCAGCACAGGTGGCTCTGAGATTGCTCAGGCACGCTTTGCCCATCCTGTTATTCCACAGGCATAGAGATGACAGCTCCAGGAGGAGCTGTTCTGTCCCCTTTCAGGGACGGAGGTGAGGCTGATGGGCCTGCAGTGTCCTGCCTCCTCCTCGGTGCCCTCTTGGAAGACAGCAGTGATGTTGGCTTTCCTGCACTGCTCACGCCTCTCTCCCAGGGCATCACCTTGCCTGACCTGCTGCCAGAGCGCCCTGTGCCAGGGGCAGGAGCAGAGATTTCCCTCGGCCACAAAAGGGAACGCTGGGCTCAGGCCGTGTGTCAGTGTGACCTGACCATGGGAGGAGAAGGCAGGACAGGGACGCGGCTGACCAGGGACCAGGGGGCCCCACACCTCGTGGTTCTGGGCCTGCTCTGCAAACTGCCCACACTCCTCTTTCTCCCTCATGGAGGGAGGAGTTGCAATTGGAGGAGATCGTGGCATTCCTGCACAGGGACTCCCCACTGACAGCTGCTGTGTGTGACAGGGGGCAGGAGGGCTCTGATGTCAGGGAGCCAGGGCAGAGCAAAGCTGCCCTCCCCACCCTGGCCCAGGGGCTCTCAGGGTGGCCAGAGTGGGGCCCCGCACAGGGACAGGGGCAGGCAGGACTGCTCTGCTATGCAGAAGCTGGGAGTCTCCTTCCTGCCCAAATGGGACCCAGCTGGGCCAGGGGGCGGCTGTTGGGACACCCGTGCCACCCAGGCCCTGGCAGCTGCTCCAGTGCTGCTCCTGCACTGCCCAGGGCCCCCACGGGCGCTGCTCGGGCCCGGCAGCGACCAGAACCAGCTGGGAGCGTGACAGCTCAGCTGCTCTGGGCACGGCTGTCAGGAAAAGCACCCGCGTGCCCCTGGGCTGGGGGCAGTGCCCAGGCCAGGCTTGGCAGAGCCCACCTGCTCCTGGGGGCTGGGGGCACTGCTCTGGCCTGGCCCGGCCCAGGCCTGGGGGAGCCTTCACATTCCTGACTCCCCATACAACTCCCAGGGATGAGCCAGAGCTCAATGGCCCCAGCCTGGCCAGACAGTCAGGACTGGAGCCTTCCCGTGGCTCCCCAGAAGCAGAGGCCATCAGACCCTGGTAGGAAAAACTGCCTAGCAGAGTTTCCCAATATCTTTTCCTGTTACATCTTTGAAAGGATTCTGAAAGTAACATTGTTTGGCAAGATCTTCAAGGAAGAACCAGGAAACACTTCTGATTTGTAAAGAAAATTTATTGTTTTGCTCTCACTTTTCTTTTGGCATCCTTGTGCTTCTTCCGGCATTCCTGAAAAGAAAGAAAACCAAACAAAGTATTAGGAGCAGTTTCAGAATGCACTGTTTGTTTCAAAGTCTTTCTTTACAACAGGTTAAGTAGCTGCTCCTGTAAGATACAGAGATGTAGTGCTTGACCTGACTGGACATGACAACATGATGTTATACACACCACTACCCTAAAAGACTTTTGTTCCCTGGTAGTCACAAAGTCTCAGGCTCTCCTCCAGGACCTGAACTAATTTTGCATCATGCACTTTCCTAGCCGTGTTCCCTGCCCATGCTCACCTTTCTGCCACAGTTACCAGGGGACAGACATTACATACTCACCTCAAGCAATAATCTACGTCTCTCTTCCCAACCCTCTTTTTCTTCACTGAGCTCTACTGATCTACAAAATCACTTTGGGCCCTCTGCAAAAAACAAAGAACAAATTAATAGGGTCCAACGCTTCTGATTATGCTGCTGCTTCTAATAGCCATGAACGAACAACACAGCAACAATGTCAGAAGCTCTGTATTCACATCCTTCCTATCCTCTTGCCCCCCACCACACGCTGGCTCCAACAGAAATGTTCTGTACTGCAGCCTGGTCTGCTAAGAACAATGAAAGGCCGCAGCAGTTTGCCTGAACATGCAGAAATCTAAATTGCAGTGAAATTGCAGCTGTTTCATTAAAAGCTCAGCACCAGGATCCCACATCTTCCCCCAGAACTGATGCCTGCTAAGGACTGAGCTCTAGCTCCATTTTAACACTCTGTAAATCAGGCTGGAGGTTGCAGTACGCCAATACATGCCTGAAAGGATCCAAAATGCAACCTGTCAAGTGACTCTCTTTTTGGTAACTTCTGAAAGTCCAGATACCTATTAGACAATTCTCTGAAAGAAAAGAAAGCTTGGAAGCTGCTCGGCCTTTGCTTTACCAGGACTTTCTCCCGGGATTCTACCACAACTCTGATCACAAGGAAGGATGGCAAATACATTTCTAAGGATACAAAACATTCCTAACCAGGCAGCGTTTCTTTCTCCTCACTGAATTCCAGCAAGGGTTAAAAGGAAAACAATACAAAAGAGGGTGAAGAAGTTCTGTCGTACCTCTTAGGCGTTCATCGTCTTTGGAGAAGAAGAAAACTCTAGCACTGGCTGTGCATGGTAAAGAAAGAAACCTAGACAAGAAGAAAAGGATTTTAGCAGCCTAAAAGGCACTGTCAAATGCCAGCAACATGAGTTCAAGCTGTTGTGCTTCAGAGGAGTGGTACACCTTGAAGAGCTTTATTCCATAGTAACCAAATAGAACCTTCAATCAAAAATTGCATTTTTTAAAGGAAAACTGACCGTGTCTTTGGCTTTTGCCCAAACTCACTTTGGGGTTGGGCAAACCCAAACGACCCAGTTAATTTCTTGCGCTCAACTTCTCCCTTCCCATGTTCAACTTCACATCCAATGGGCTGCTGGGAGTTTGGGCTCTGCGCAGCACAAACGGATTTCCCAGATGACTTTCATCGCCCAGAGGTGTGAGCAGTGTCAGTTTCCCATTTCCTGAGTGCTGCGATTAATATTCCCACAGCATCCAGCTACAACAGCCAAGGAGACAACAAATACTAATGGAACTTGCCTATCTTGGTCCTTTTCAGTTTCTGACATCTCAGGCTCATCATCATCCCACAACTGCTGTCTTGGAAACGTGGATCCTCTTGCCACATGACTTTTACCTGTTTTATTGCGCCGAGCACGAGAGGCTCTGCAATGACAGCAACAAGAAAGAAAAAAAGCCAAAAGCAGATTATTCCTCTAGTTGCCAGGAAAATATCCCTCCTCTCAAGTGAAATATTTACCCTGGAGAAGAGAGATGTAGGAAAGAGAGAATGTTCTCTCCTCCCAGATTTACTGAGCTTTAGCTCTGCTCTAGTATTTTCCATTTTGTTCTAGGCATCTCTTATGTATTCCTAAACGTTTATCATTGCATTCAGTAGACACCAAATACCTTCTGAATTGAGCACAAGTGTGGGGGGCTTCTTGCTTTGTGTCGTTGCATTGGTTTTTTTAATATTTCGGATAACTTCACAGGGTTTCTTTCCTTTCCTACATGACTGTGACTTGATTTAATATTATTTCATCTTCATTTTATAAGGCCTCATTTCATCTCAGGTTAGGACACCCCAATGATATTGTGTCATTCAGTCTCTATTTTCTAAAGGCCCAAGAAGAGGATTCAGGATGTAATCGAATGTTCCTGGATCTTGGCTCAACTCCAGGATTTTGCTCCTCACTCTACATTAACACACATTTCCTGTAAAATCTTGTTGGCTTCTATGAAACTTGATATGACTGGTGTGTCACCTTTTCCCTGTTGGAGAAATTTAGGGCAGGACAACAAGCTTTTTCACCACTCTGCAGAAACCCCCAATGCCTTCTCAAAGGCTGCCTTTCAAAATGCCTGAGATGCAAGCATGAGTTACCTCTCATTAACCTAGCACACCCTTGGCCAGTAGAAATGAAGCTCAAAATGCTTTGCCTAACTACTGACTTGTGCTGCTGAAAATCCCCTGCATCCTGTCCTTCTTTACACCATATCGCTCTACAGGGCCTGCCAGAAGCTGTCCCTTAGAAATGGCACTGTTAGAAGGGTTCTGCCATTACCTTCCTTAATGGCCAACTCCTGCGTGACTCCTTAGAAGGAAACCTTGAAAGCACTCAACTCCTGAGCTGCGTCATTCCCAGGCAAAGGTCCCAAATGCTCATCTGGGGCAGAGTCCTGTGCATCCTCTTTGTTCCAGGGCATTTCCACTGTCTATTCTGGTTTGTTCTTTGAAGGTCCAAGTCTTTTAAATCAGCAGCAATCTTGTCATCAATTTCTTCAGACACTGGAGGCAGAGTCTCACTCTCTTCTTTCTTCTGCCTTTTGGCTTTACTGAAATGAGATTGTTCAAGGATAGCAACACAGCACACATCCTTTCCACAGACACCTTCCCCAAGAGCCACCTTGCTCTTCATGTCTCCCTAAACGTGTCCAAGCCCAGTTAGGAGTGCTTCACTTTCAAGGCTAAGCAGTGGGGAAACGCCTGAGGTTGGAGTCCAAAGGCAGCAGCAAGTGCCCTCTTTAATTAGCCATGTCCTTAAGGGACTTTTCACTTAATACACAGTAACATAGAAATCAAGGTATTTAGCACAGACTTCTTTCCTGCCAATAGAAACGCCAAGAGCTAATAGGGTTTTCTCCCAGACCTGCAAATCTCAAGGTCCCTGTGTTGAGCATTCTCACCTTTGCTCAGGCAGCGAAGAGACGGACGAGAAAGAAAAGATGACACTACGTGCTGCCGTTGAGGTCCGGGTTGAGGCCCGACGTTGGTGCTGGGAGCGGCTGCTCCTGCAGAATGGCCCTGACTGTGTCCCCCTGTGCCTGCGCCTCCCGGCACTTGCTGCTCTCCTCCTTCTCCAGTCCTGGTGCTTCTTGGACTGGACAGGCTGAGAAGAGGCCCGACGCTGCAGGCGGGAGCGGCTGCGTCTGGGGGGCGTCCCCAGAGGTGTCTCCCTTTGCCTGGGCCCGTCAGCCCTCCATGTTCTCCTTTGGCTCCTGTCCTGGCCACTCCTGGAGCGGACAGGTGGAGTCGGGGCCTGACCTTGCTGGCGGGAGCTCCTGCGTCTGGGGACGCCGGTGTTGGTCCCTGCCTTGGCCTAAGCCTGTCAGCCCATGGTCCTGTCCTGTGGTGCTCTCACTCTGGCTCAGTGACCGGACAGGTGGAGTCTGGGCCTGACCTTGCTGGCGGAGCTCCTGCGTCTGGGGGACGCCGGTGTTGGTCCCTGCCTTGGCCTAAGCCTGTCAGCCCATGGTCCTGTCCTGTGGCTGCTCTCACTCTGGCTCAGTGACTGGCAGGTGGAGTCTGGGCCCGACCTTCCTGGCAGGAGCTCCTGCGTCTGGGGGATGGTGGTACCAGAGTCTCCCTTTGCCTGGACCTCTCAGCCCTTTGTTGTCTCTGGCTGTTCCTTCTCTCATGGCGACTCCTTGACCGGACAGGTGGAGTCTGGGCCTGACCTCGCTGTCGGGATGTCTGCGTCTGGGGAGTGTACCAGATGTGTCCCTGTGCCGGCCTCTCAGCCCTTTGTTGTCTCTGGCTGTCCTTTCTCTGGGTCCACTGACGTAAGGTGGAGTCTGGCCTGACCTCGCTGGTGGGAGCGTTCCCTGCTGTCACGCCCAGCACATCTGGAATGGTCCCTGTGCTCAGGCTCTGTGGAGCTGCTGTTACTTGAGCCTGACGTCCTTGTGCTGCTGGTGTCCACTGGAGTAGTTGTCAGTGACTGCTGTCCGGCCAGGCTGGGGCCATGAGCTCTGGCTCATCCTGGGGAGCTGTAAGGGGAATCGGGAATGTCAAGGGTCCCCCAGGCCTGGGCCAGGCCCTGCCAGAGCAGTACCCACAACCCTCCAGGAGCAACAGGCTCTGCTAAGCCCAGCCTGGGCTCTGCCCCCAGCCCAGGGACGCCCAGGTGCTTTGCCTCATACCTGTGCCAGGACCAGCACAGCCAACACACTCCCAGCTGTGTGTTTGGCTGCTCAGGCCAGAGCAGTGCCTGTGGGTGCCCTCAGCAGCACAGGAGGAGCACAGCAGCAGTTGCCAGGGCCTGGGGAAGCAAACGGATTCATGGCTCTGAAGACAAAGTGTCCACAGCCCAAGGCTGACCGAGCTCTTCCAGTTCTTTGCACTTCCAGCCCTTGTCCAGACACAGGTTCCCAGTAGAGCCCCGAGTGCAGCTTCCCAACTTACCCCTCTGCCTCTGCCTCCTCCCTGCCTCCTGGGTAAAGGCATTCGCTGGCATTGCACGAGCTGTGCTTCTCTCCGAGTTCTGCAAAGGCATTGTTGTCCTCCCATGTTGGCATTCTGATGGAGGAAGGAAAAGCTGCTGAGTTTCTGCTGCCCTGCCCTCACAGAGCTACGGGTGACTCTGCTCTCCCTCCAGGGCTTTTCCAAGTCGTGTGTGAAGCTGAAGCCCACAGAGCCGAGACACACGGAGAGAGCAGGGCCAGGACTGCAAGTCAGGGCAGGGCCCAGCACAGCACTGGCACCCTCCTGTCTTGAGAGCCAGGCAGAAGGACACCAACCTGTAGGGGATTCGGATCCCCACAGCAAACATTTCGAGAAGAAATACTTTAGCATCTCTGCACAGGGGACACTGGAAGCATAAAGTACCGGCGCGCATGGCCTGTCCCTGCAGGGCAAACAGAAGCAGTGTGAGAGAGGCCCTGGTGCTGCTCAGCACCTGCTGTGGCCCAGGGCTGAGGGCACGGCTCTGACCTGGATGCAGTCCCTGTGGAACCAGGCCATTTTGCACACTGGGCACACCAGGGTTCTGAAGCTGGTTCTGTCTTCCACAGGCTCCATGCAGATGAGGCATTTGGTGACCGGCTCAGGAGTCACCTGCACTTTCTCTTCTCTACTGTGCTCAGGGCAGTAGGATCTGGGGGCAAATGATGGTCAAAGTGAGATATGGTGGCTAATTCCCCAGGGGTGGCCAGGAGTGAGGAGGAGGTACCTGAATGGGATAATATACTGAGTGACACAGTCACCCTCGTTGGCACAGGGCAGGTGGAACCATCTGTCACAGTCTTCTATGCAGCACATGATGGTGGCCCCGCTCTGGCCACAGACGCAGCAGTACTGGGAAGAGCCAAGCAGTCCCATCAGCAGCAGCCTCGGGGCCTCCCCGAGCAGCCCCACGGCTCCGGGCAGGGCGCAGCATGTGACTGCTGCAGGCTCCCAGCCCACAGAGCCGCCTGGTGGAGGAGGCTCCTATGCCAGAGCCTCCATGGAACTGCTGGGAGCCAGACTTTGAGGCTTTGTCCTACAGCCATCAGCAAGGGGCAGCCTTTCTTTCCTTGGCTCTGGGCTAAGCTCTGCCAGACCTTGCCTGGTACAAATATCCCTGCTCTTGCCAGGTACTCACATTCTGTGCTGCCCGCCTGACGGCAAGTTGGATATCTCGAGGGAGAAAGCCCATGATTCCAAGACTTTCATCATCTTGGGGAAATAGTAGAGTCGCAAAATACTGCAGAAAAGGAGAGGAGCTGATGAGGGAAGAGCTACAGGGCCTGCCTACTGCAATAGTGGAGGAAGGCCAGAGCCACTCACCAGGCAGAACACGTGGGCACAGAGCCCGTTCTTCTCCCATTTGCTGCCGCAGAGGTCCGGGTCCGCCTCTGTGCGGCGACACAGCATGCATGCTGCAGGGGACAGAGCCAATGGCACCGGGCATGAGCCCCTCTGCAGGGCTCTGAGCCTGCAGCATGGGCCCCAAGGGCTGCCCTGTGCCTGTCTGCGGGCCTGGCGGGCGGATGGGCAGGGCTGGAGGCCTTGGGGAGCAGGGGCCACTGCGGGCACGGCTGTCCCAACAGCTTCCCCCTGGCACAGCTGGGCCCCCCTTGGGCAGGAAGGAGACTCCCAGCCCTGCAATGGCTGAGCAGCTCCTGCCTCCCCCTGCCTTTGCTCAGAGCCCCACGCTGGCCACCCTGAGAGCCCCTGGGCCAGGCTGTGGGAGGTCAGCTTTGCCCTCACCTGGCTCCCTGGCAGCAGGGCCCTCCTGCTTGCTGTCAGACATGGCAGCTGTCAGCGGAGAGTCCCTCTGCTGGAACACCGCGGTCTCCTCAAGGTGCGACTCCTCCCTCTCTGTGGGAGGAAAGAAAAGTGCGGGCAGTTTGCAGAACAGGCCCAGGCCCACGAGGGCACGAATCCCTGCACAGCCCTGCGTCAGCCCTGCTCCTGTCCACCTTCTCCTCCCGTCACCACGTCGAGGAACTCTGCCGTCTCCTCTGGCTGTTCCTCGGCTGATTCTGGCAAGGGAGAGGTGGGTGAGCCTGCAGCACAGGCCCAGAGCCCCGAGGTGTGGGGTCCCTCTGGTCCCTGGGCAGCCGTGTCCCTGCCCTGCCTTCTCCTCCCTTTGTCACGTCACACTGAGGCACAGCCTGAGCCCAACATTCCATTCGTGACCTTGGTCGCACGGGTCACAATGGCCATAGTGACATCAGCACCTTGCCCCCAAAACTGGGGCAGCCACAGCCTCAGTGCCCCGGCAACCACTTGAGGCAGCTCCCTTGGGAGCCAAGGTTCTGAGATGGGTCCGTGCCTTTGGTCAGTTAGAAGCAGCACAGGAACTCCTGCAGCCAGGTCAGGCTCAAATGCCAGGCCCCGATGCAGCCATCGAGGGTGGCCCTGCAGGCAGAAAGGTGCTGCTCAGGCAGTGCCACTCCAGGGCTCCGGCCCCAGCCAAGGCAAATCTCTGCTCCTGCCCCTGGCAGTCGGTTGCCCAGAGAGCTTGTGTGGAGTCTCTTGCACTGGAGAGAAACGAAAACCTGCTCCAGGTGAACCAATGTTTTCCTCAACACCTGTTAGGAGAAAACTAAGATGAACCTGAATTGATGCCACTGCTGATCACCGTTGGCAACAGGAGATAAAGCTGGCGAACCACCACAGCTGCCTCCCGACCTCAACTATCCTGTCATCCTAGGAATGAACAACTCTGACATCTCATATTAAATGGAAAAATTCATATTAAGCTCCGGAGAAACATCATCTTTTACACTGATTCAATAGAAACCCAGAGAATTCCATGGGAATTTTCTGTGTACATCTGACTGGAGAGCTTGCAACAGTCCTCGACTCAGAAGTCAAATGCAGGATGATGCTTTTCCCACATTAAAGGAACTTTGCCAGTTTGCTCCATGCTTTCCTACTATCACATATCTTGAAAAAACTCAAGAAGAGTAGCACAAACAGTTCTTGTAGATTTCTTCTCCAACAATCAGTGGCATCCCGGGGAAACAGGGCAAGGGCTGACAAGCAGGAACACCCTGCCCCTGGCTGGTGCTGCTGCATGAGGAGTTTTCCTGTCTCAATGGGGGAGCCACCTTGGGTGGAAAAACGATGCCTTCACTGGACCAGGAGGGAGGCACAGCTGTTGCGATGCCAGGGAATGCCTTTACCCAGGAGGCAGAGCAAGAGGGGTAAGTTGGGAAGCTGCACCTGGGGAAGTGCAGGGAAGCCTTGTCTCGGCAAGGGCTCGAAGCAGAAGGAGCCAGAAGAGCTCAGCCGGACAATCCCGAGCTGTGGACACTTTGTCCTCAGGGCCAGGAATGCATTTGCTTCCCCAGGCCCTGGGCGCTGCTCCGGGGCTGCTCCTGATGTTCCATACAGACACAGAGCTACCTGCTCTCTCTCAACCCAGTTCAGCACTGGGCAGCAGGACACACCAAAGTATTGTCTTCAGTACAAGACCCAATTATCAAAAATCCTGCAAAGCAGCAATTCACTTTCAAAGCATGCACACAAAAAACCCCAGACCCTGGTACGAACCTTGAATTGACACAAGAAACACTTTCCTATTCAGAAACAGAAACGCGTTTGGATAATACGTCTTCTTATTCGGTATTTGAAAGTATTTCAAAAGTTATGTTGTTTGGCAACTCCTTCAAGGAAAAAAACAGGAAACGCTTCTGATCTCTAGAAGAAGATTTATTGGTTTGCCTTCACTATGCTTTTGGCATCCTTACGCTTCATCCAGCATTCCAGAAAATGATGAAAATCCAGCATAGTATTAGAGGAAGTTTCTGAATTCATGCTTTGTCTCAAAGACTTTCTTTAAACACAGTTAAGAAACAGGTCCTATAATGTACAGACGTTTAGTGGTTTCCCTGACTGGACAACACAACCTGACATTATACACTCCAGTATGTTGAAAAGCTTTTGTGGCCTGCTAATTACAAAGCTTCCAGCTCTTCTAGAGGCTTTCCCCTGTGCAGCTCCATTGGGTGCCTCTCTGCTCAACTCTCGAGCCTGTCCAGGTCTCACTGAGGGGCAGCACAGCCTTGTGGTGCATCAGCCCCTGCTCCCGGTTCTGTGCCGTCAGCAAACGTGCTGAGGGAGCGCTCCGTCCCTTCTGCCAGCTCACCGGGGAAAAAGGCAAACAAGGGCCCCAGCAGGGCCCCCTAAGCTCACAGCCCTCGGAGTGTGGAGCTCCACTGTGCACTTCTCTTCCCCACTCTCCCAGAGCTGCCTCAGGAGCATGTTCTGGGAGGCAGGGTCAAAGGCTTGCTCAAGTCTCAGCAGAGAACAGGCGCTGCTCTCCCCTCACAAACCCAGCCAGTCACTGCAGCACAGGTGGCTCTGAGATTGCTCAGGCACGCTTTGCCCATCCTGTTATTCCACAGGCATAGAGATGACAGCTCCAGGAGGAGCTGTTCTGTCCCCTTTCAGGGGACGGAGGTGAGGCTGATGGGCCTGCAGTGTCCTGCCTCCTCCTCGGTGCCCTCTTGGAAGACAGCAGTGATGTTGGCTTTCCTGCACTGCTCACGCCTCTCTCCCAGGGCATCACCTTGCCTGACCTGCTGCCAGAGCGCCCTGTGCCAGGGGCAGGAGCAGAGATTTCCCTCGGCCACAAAAGGGAACGCTGGGCTCAGGCCGTGTGTCAGTGTGACCTGACCATGGGAGGAGAAGGCAGGACAGGGACGCGGCTGACCAGGGACCAGGGGGGCCCCACACCTCGTGGTTCTGGGCCTGCTCTGCAAACTGCCCACACTCCTCTTTCTCCCTCATGGAGGGAGGAGTTGCAATTGGAGGAGATCGTGGCATTCCTGCACAGGGACTCCCCACTGACAGCTGCTGTGTGTGACAGGGGGCAGGAGGGCTCTGATGTCAGGGAGCCAGGGCAGAGCAAAGCTGCCCTCCCGCACCCTGGCCCAGGGGCTCTCAGGGTGGCCAGAGTGGGGCCCCGCACAGGGACAGGGGCAGGCAGGAACTGCTCTGCTATGCAGAAGCTGGGAGTCTCCTTCCTGCCCAAATGGGACCCAGCTGGGCCAGGGGGCGGCTGTTGGGACACCCGTGCCACCCAGGCCCTGGCAGCTGCTCCAGTGCTGCTCCTGCACTGCCCAGGGCCCCCACGGGCGCTGCTCGGGCCCGGCAGCGACCAGAACCAGCTGGGAGCGTGACAGCTCAGCTGCTCTGGGCACGGCTGTCAGGAAAAGCACCCGCGTGCCCCTGGGCTGGGGGCAGTGCCCAGGCCAGGCTTGGCAGAGCCCACCTGCTCCTGGGGGGCTGGGGGCACTGCTCTGGCCTGGCCCGGCCCAGGCCTGGGGGAGCCTTCACATTCCTGACTCCCCATACAACTCCCAGGGATGAGCCAGAGCTCAATGGCCCCAGCCTGGCCAGACAGTCAGGACTGGAGCCTTCCCGTGGCTCCCCAGAAGCAGAGGCCATCAGACCCTGGTAGGAAAAACTGCCTAGCAGAGTTTCCCAATATCTTTTCCTGTTACATCTTTGAAAGGATTCTGAAAGTAACATTGTTTGGCAAGATCTTCAAGGAAGAACCAGGAAACACTTCTGATTTGTAAAAGAAAATTTATTGTTTTGCTCTCACTTTTCTTTTGGCATCCTTGTGCTTCTTCCGGCATTCCTGAAAAGAAAGAAAACCAAACAAAGTATTAGGAGCAGTTTCAGAATGCACTGTTTGTTTCAAAGTCTTTCTTTACAACAGGTTAAGTAGCTGCTCCTGTAAGATACAGAGATGTAGTGCTTGACCTGACTGGACATGACAACATGATGTTATACACACCACTACCCTAAAAGACTTTTGTTCCCTGGTAGTCACAAAGTCTCAGGCTCTCCTCCAGGACCTGAACTAATTTTGCATCATGCACTTTCCTAGCCGTGTTCCCTGCCCATGCTCAGCTTTCTGCCACAGTTACCAGGGGACAGACATTACATACTCACCTCAAGCAATAATCTACGTCTCTCTTCCCAACCCTCTTTTTCTTCACTGAGCTCTACTGATCTACAAAATCACTTTGGGCCCTCTGCAAAAAACAAAGAACAAATTAATAGGGTCCAACGCTTCTGATTATGCTGCTGCTTCTAATAGCCATGAACGAACAACACAGCAACAATGTCAGAAGCTCTGTATTCACATCCTTCCTATCCTCTTGCCCCCCACCACACGCTGGCTCCAACAGAAATGTTCTGTACTGCAGCCTGGTCTGCTAAGAACAATGAAAGGCCGCAGCAGTTTGCCTGAACATGCAGAAATCTAAATTGCAGTGAAATTGCAGCTGTTTCATTAAAAGCTCAGCACCAGGATCCCACATCTTCCCCCAGAACTGATGCCTGCTAAGGACTGAGCTCTAGCTCCATTTTAACACTCTGTAAATCAGGCTGGAGGTTGCAGTACGCCAATACATGCCTGAAAGGATCCAAAATGCAACCTGTCAAGTGACTCTCTTTTTGGTAACTTCTGAAAGTCCAGATACCTATTAGACAATTCTCTGAAAGAAAAGAAAGCTTGGAAGCTGCTCGGCCTTTGCTTTACCAGGACTTTCTCCCGGGATTCTACCACAACTCTGATCACAAGGAAGGATGGCAAATACATTTCTAAGGATACAAAACATTCCTAACCAGGCAGCGTTTCTTTCTCCTCACTGAATTCCAGCAAGGGGTTAAAAGGAAAACAATACAAAAGAGGGTGAAGAAGTTCTGTCGTACCTCTTAGGCGTTCATCGTCTTTGGAGAAGAAGAAAATTCTAGCACTGGCTGTGCATGGTAAAGAAAGAAACCTAGACAAGAAGAAAAGGATTTTAGCAGCCTAAAAGGCACTGTCAAATGCCAGCAACATGAGTTCAAGCTGTTGTGCTTCAGAGGAGTGGTACACCTTGAAGAGCTTTATTCCATAGTAACCAAATAGAACCTTCAATCAAAAATTGCATTTTTTAAAGGAAAACTGACCGTGTCTTTGGCTTTTGCCCAAACTCACTTTGGGGTTGGGCAAACCCAAACGACCCAGTTAATTTCTTGCGCTCAACTTCTCCCTTCCCATGTTCAACTTCACATCCAATGGGCTGCTGGGAGTTTGGGCTCTGCGCAGCACAAACGGATTTCCCAGATGACTTTCATCGCCCAGAGGTGTGAGCAGTGTCAGTTTCCCATTTCCTGAGTGCTGCGATTAATATTCCCACAGCATCCAGCTACAACAGCCAAGGAGACAACAAATACTAATGGAACTTGCCTATCTTGGTCCTTTTCAGTTTCTGACATCTCAGGCTCATCATCATCTCACAACTGCTGTCTTGGAAACGTGGATCCTCTTGCCACATGACTTTTACCTGTTTTATTGCGCCGAGCACGAGAGGCTCTGCAATGACAGCAACAAGAAAGAAAAAAAGCCAAAAGCAGATTATTCCTCTAGTTGCCAGGAAAATATCCCTCCTCTCAAGTGAAATATTTACCCTGGAGAAGAGAGATGTAGGAAAGAGAGAATGTTCTCTCCTCCCAGATTTACTGAGCTTTAGCTCTGCTCTAGTATTTTCCATTTTGTTCTAGGCATCTCTTATGTATTCCTAAACGTTTATCATTGCATTCAGTAGACACCAAATACCTTCTGAATTGAGCACAAGTGTGGGGGGCTTCTTGCTTTGTGTCGTTGCATTGGTTTTTTTAATATTTCGGATAACTTCACAGGGTTTCTTTCCTTTCCTACATGACTGTGACTTGATTTAATATTATTTCATCTTCATTTTATAAGGCCTCATTTCATCTCAGGTTAGGACACCCCAATGATATTGTGTCATTCAGTCTCTATTTTCTAAAGGCCCAAGAAGAGGATTCAGGATGTAATCGAATGTTCCTGGATCTTGGGCTCAACTCCAGGATTTTGCTCCTCACTCTACATTAACACACATTTCCTGTAAAATCTTGTTGGCTTCTATGAAACTTGATATGACTGGTGTGTCACCTTTTCCCTGTTGGAGAAATTTAGGGCAGGACAACAAGCTTTTTCACCACTCTGCAGAAACCCCCAATGCCTTCTCAAAGGCTGCCTTTCAAAATGCCTGAGATGCAAGCATGAGTTACCTCTCATTAACCTAGCACACCCTTGGCCAGTAGAAATGAAGCTCAAAATGCTTTGCCTAACTACTGACTTGTGCTGCTGAAAATCCCCTGCATCCTGTCCTTCTTTACACCATATCGCTCTACAGGGCCTGCCAGAAGCTGTCCCTTAGAAATGGCACTGTTAGAAGGGTTCTGCCATTACCTTCCTTAATGGCCAACTCCTGCGTGACTCCTTAGAAGGAAACCTTGAAAGCACTCAACTCCTGAGCTGCGTCATTCCCAGGCAAAGGTCCCAAATGCTCATCTGGGGCAGAGTCCTGTGCATCCTCTTTGTTCCAGGGCATTTCCACTGTCTATTCTGGTTTGTTCTTTGAAGGTCCAAGTCTTTTAAATCAGCAGCAATCTTGTCATCAATTTCTTCAGACACTGGAGGCAGAGTCTCACTCTCTTCTTTCTTCTGCCTTTTGGCTTTACTGAAATGAGATTGTTCAAGGATAGCAACACAGCACACATCCTTTCCACAGACACCTTCCCCAAGAGCCACCTTGCTCTTCATGTCTCCCTAAACGTGTCCAAGCCCAGTTAGGAGTGCTTCACTTTCAAGGCTAAGCAGTGGGGAAACGCCTGAGGTTGGAGTCCAAAGGCAGCAGCAAGTGCCCTCTTTAATTAGCCATGTCCTTAAGGGACTTTTCACTTAATACACAGTAACATAGAAATCAAGGTATTTAGCACAGACTTCTTTCCTGCCAATAGAAACGCCAAGAGCTAATAGGGTTTTCTCCCAGACCTGCAAATCTCAAGGTCCCTGTGTTGAGCATTCTCACCTTTGCTCAGGCAGCGAAGAGACGGACGAGAAAGAAAAGATGACACTACGTGCTGCCGTTCGAGGTCCGGGTTGAGGCCCGACGTTGGTGCTGGGAGCGGCTGCTCCTGCAGAATGGCCCTGACTGTGTCCCCCTGTGCCTGCGCCTCCCGGCACTTGCTGCTCTCCTCCTTCTCCAGTCCTGGTGCCTCTTGGACTGGACAGGCTGAGAAGAGGCCCGACGCTGCAGGCGGGAGCGGCTGCGTCTGGGGGGCGTCCCCAGAGGTGTCTCCCTTTGCCTGGGCCCGTCAGCCCTCCATGTTCTCCTTTGGCTCCTGTCCTGGCCACTCCTGGAGCGGACAGGTGGAGTCTGGGCCTGACCTTGCTGGCGGGAGCTCCTGCGTCTGGGGGACGCCGGTGTTGGTCCCTGCCTTGGCCTAAGCCTGTCAGCCCATGGTCCTGTCCTGTGGCTGCTCTCACTCTGGCTCAGTGACTGGACAGGTGGAGTCTGGGCCTGACCTTGCTGGCGGGAGCTCCTGCGTCTGGGGGACGCCGGTGTTGGTCCCTGCCTTGGCCTAAGCCTGTCAGCCATGGTCCTGTCCTGTGGCTGCTCTCACTCTGGCTCAGTGACTGGGCAGGTGGAGTCTGGGCCGACCTTCCTGGCGGAGCTCCTGCGTCTGGGGGATGGTGGTACGGTCTCCCTTTGCCTGGACCTTCAGCCCTTGTTGTCCTGGCTGTTCTTCCTCATGGCTCTGACCGGCAGGTGGAGTCTGGGCCTGACCTGCTGTCGGGATCCTGCGTCTGGGGGACGGGTGTCAGAGTCCCTTGCCTGGACCTTCAGCCCTTTGTTGTCCTTGGCTGTCTCCTATGGCTCCTGACGGACAGGTGGAGTCTGGGCCTGACCTTGGTGACGTTCGCCTGCTGTCACGCCCAGCACATCTGGAATGGTCCCTGTGCTCAGGCTCTGTGAGCTGCTGTTACTTGAGCCTGACGTCCTTGTGCTGCTGGTGTCCACTGGAGTAGTTGTCAGTGACTGCTGTCCGGCCAGGCTGGGCCATTGAGCTCTGGCTCATCCTGGGGAGCTGTAAGGGGAATCGGGAATGTCAAGGGTCCCCAGGCCTGGGCCAGGCCCTGCCAGAGCAGTGCCCACAACCCTCCAGGAGCAACAGGCTCTGCTAAGCCCAGCCTGGGCTCTGCCCCCAGCCCAGGGACGCCCAGGTGCTTTGCCTCATACCTGTGCCAGGACCAGCACAGCCAACACACTCCCAGCTGTGTGTTTGGCTGCTCAGGCCAGAGCAGTGCCTGTGGGTGCCCTCAGCAGCACAGGAGGAGCACAGCAGCAGTTGCCAGGGCCTGGGGAAGCAAACGGATTCATGGCTCTGAAGACAAAGTGTCCACAGCCCAAGGCTGACCGAGCTCTTCCAGTTCTTTGCACTTCCAGCCCTTGTCCAGACACAGGTTCCCAGTAGAGCCCCGAGTGCAGCTTCCCAACTTACCCCTCTGCCTCTGCCTCCTCCCTGCCTCCTGGGTAAAGGCATTCGCTGGCATTGCACGAGCTGTGCTTCTCTCCGAGTTCTGCAAAGGCATTGTTGTCCTCCCATGTTGGCATTCTGATGGAGGAAGGAAAAGCTGCTGAGTTTCTGCTGCCCTGCCCTCACAGAGCTACAGGGTGACTCTGCTCTTCCTCCAGGGCTTTTCCAAGTCGTGTGTGAAGCTGAAGCCCACAGAGCCGAGACACACGGAGAGAGCAGGGCCAGGACTGCAAGTCAGGGCAGGGCCCAGCACAGCACTGGCACCCTCCTGTCTTGAGAGCCAGGCAGAAGGACACCAACCTGTAGGGGATTCGGATCCCCACAGCAAACATTTCGAGAAGAAATACTTTAGCATCTCTGCACAGGGGACACTGGAAGCATAAAGTACCGGCGCGCATGGCCTGTCCCTGCAGGGCAAACAGAAGCAGTGTGAGCGAGGCCCTGGTGCTGCTCAGCACCTGCTGTGGCCCAGGGCTGAGGGCACGGCTCTGACCTGGATGCAGTCCCTGTGGAACCAGGCCATTTTGCACACTGGGCACACCAGGGTTCTGAAGCTGGTTCTGTCTTCCACAGGCTCCATGCAGATGAGGCATTTGGTGACCGGCTCAGGAGTCACCTGCACTTTCTCTTCTCTACTGTGCTCAGGGCAGTAGGATCTGGGGGCAAATGATGGTCAAAGTGAGATATGGTGGCTAATTCCCCAGGGGTGGCCAGGAGTGAGGAGGAGGTACCTGAATGGGATAATATACTGAGTGACACAGTCACCCTCGTTGGCACAGGGCAGGTGGAACCATCTGTCACAGTCTTCTATGCAGCACATGATGGTGGCCCCGCTCTGGCCACAGACGCAGCAGTACTGGGAAGAGCCAAGCAGTCCCATCAGCAGCAGCCTCGGGGCCTCCCCGAGCAGCCCCACGGCTCCGGGCAGGGCGCAGCATGTGACTGCTGCAGGCTCCCAGCCCACAGAGCCGCCTGGTGGAGGAGGCTCCTATGCCAGAGCCTCCATGGAACTGCTGGGAGCCAGACTTTGAGGCTTTGTCCTACAGCCATCAGCAAGGGGCAGCCTTTCTTTCCTTGGCTCTGGGCTAAGCTCTGCCAGACCTTGCCTGGTACAAATATCCCTGCTCTTGCCAGGTACTCACATTCTGTGCTGCCCGCCTGACGGCAAGTTGGATATCTCGAGGGAGAAAGCCCATGATTCCAAGACTTTCATCATCTTGGGGAAATAGTAGAGTCGCAAAATACTGCAGAAAAGGAGAGGAGCTGATGAGGGAAGAGCTACAGGGCCTGCCTACTGCAATAGTGGAGGAAGGCCAGAGCCACTCACCAGGCAGAACACGTGGGCACAGAGCCCGTTCTTCTCCCATTTGCTGCCGCAGAGGTCCGGGTCCGCCTCTGTGCGGCGACACAGCATGCATGCTGCAGGGGACAGAGCCAATGGCACCGGGCATGAGCCCCTCTGCAGGGCTCTGAGCCTGCAGCATGGGCCCCAAGGGCTGCCCTGTGCCTGTCTGCGGGCCTGGCGGGCGGATGGGCAGGGCTGGAGGCCTTGGGGAGCAGGGGCCACTGCGGGCACGGCTGTCCCAACAGCTTCCCCCTGGCACAGCTGGGCCCCCCTTGGGCAGGAAGGAGACTCCCAGCCCTGCAATGGCTGAGCAGCTCCTGCCTCCCCCTGCCTTTGCTCAGAAGCTGCCCCACGCTGGCCCACCCCCTGAGAGCCCCTGGGCCAGGCTGTGGGAGGTCAGCTTTGCCCTCACCTGGCTCCCTGGCAGCAGGGCCCTCCTGCTTGCTGTCAGACATGGCAGCTGTCAGCGGAGAGTCCCTCTGCTGGAACACCGCGGTCTCCTCAAGGTGCGACTCCTCCCTCTCTGTGGGAGGAAAGAAAAGTGCGGGCAGTTTGCAGAACAGGCCCAGGCCCACGAGGGCACGAATCCCTGCACAGCCCTGCGTCAGCCCTGCTCCTGTCCACCTTCTCCTCCCGTCACCACGTCGAGGAACTCTGCCGTCTCCTCTGGCTGTTCCTCGGCTGATTCTGGCAAGGGAGAGGTGGGTGAGCCTGCAGCACAGGCCCAGAGCCCCGAGGTGTGGGGTCCCTCTGGTCCCTGGGCAGCCGTGTCCCTGCCCTGCCTTCTCCTCCCTTTGTCACGTCACACTGAGGCACAGCCTGAGCCCAACATTCCATTCGTGACCTTGGTCGCACGGGTCACAATGGCCATAGTGACATCAGCACCTTGCCCCCAAAACTGGGGCAGCCACAGCCTCAGTGCCCCGGCAACCACTTGAGGCAGCTCCCTTGGGAGCCAAGGTTCTGAGATGGGTCCGTGCCTTTGGTCAGTTAGAAGCAGCACAGGAACTCCTGCAGCCAGGTCAGGCTCAAATGCCAGGCCCCGATGCAGCCATCGAGGGTGGCCCTGCAGGCAGAAAGGTGCTGCTCAGGCAGTGCCACTCCAGGGCTCCGGCCCCAGCCAAGGCAAATCTCTGCTCCTGCCCCTGGCAGTCGGTTGCCCAGAGAGCTTGTGTGGAGTCTCTTGCACTGGAGAGAAACGAAAACCTGCTCCAGGTGAACCAATGTTTTCCTCAACACCTGTTAGGAGAAAACTAAGATGAACCTGAATTGATGCCACTGCTGATCACCGTTGGCAACAGGAGATAAAGCTGGCGACCACCACAGCTGCCTCCCGACCTCAACTATCCTGTCATCCTAGGAATGAACAACTCTGACATCTCATATTAAATGGAAAAATTCATATTAAGCTCCGGAGAAACATCATCTTTTACACTGATTCAATAGAAACCCAGAGAATTCCATGGGAATTTTCTGTGTACATCTGACTGGAGAGCTTGCAACAGTCCTCGACTCAGAAGTCAAATGCAGGATGATGCTTTTCCCACATTAAAGGAACTTTGCCAGTTTGCTCCATGCTTTCCTACTATCACATATCTTGAAAAAACTCAAGAAGAGTAGCACAAACAGTTCTTGTAGATTTCTTCTCCAACAATCAGTGGCATCCCGGGGAAACAGGGCAAGGGCTGACAAGCAGGAACACCCTGCCCCTGGCTGGTGCTGCTGCATGAGGAGTTTTCCTGTCTCAATGGGGGAGCCACCTTGGGTGGAAAAACGATGCCTTCACTGGACCAGGAGGGAGGCACAGCTGTTGCGATGCCAGGGAATGCCTTTACCCGGAGGCAGAGCAAGAGGGGTAAGTTGGGAAGCTGCACCTGGGGAAGTGCAGGGAAGCCTTGTCTCGGCAAGGGCTCGAAGCAGAAGGAGCCAGAAGAGCTCAGCCGGACAATCCCGAGCTGTGGACACTTTGTCCTCAGGGCCAGGAATGCATTTGCTTCCCCAGGCCCTGGGCGCTGCTCCGGGGCTGCTCCTGATGTTCCATACAGACACAGAGCTACCTGCTCTCTCTCAACCCAGTTCAGCACTGGGCAGCAGGACACACACAAAGTATTGTCTTCAGTACAAGACCCAATTATCAAAAATCCTGCAAAGCAGCAATTCACTTTCAAAGCATGCACACAAAAAACCCCAGACCCTGGTACAAACCTTGAATTGACACAAGAAACACTTTCCTATTCAGAAACAGAAACGCGTTTGGATAATACGTCTTCTTATTCGGTATTTGAAAGGATTTCAAAAGTTATGTTGTTTGGCAACTCCTTCAAGGAAAAAAAACAGGAAACGCTTCTGATCTCTAGAAGAAGATTTATTGGTTTGCCTTCACTATGCTTTTGGCATCCTTACGCTTCATCCAGCATTCCAGAAAATGATGAAAATCCAGCATAGTATTAGAGGAAGTTTCTGAATTCATGCTTTGTCTCAAAGACTTTCTTTAAACACAGTTAAGAAACAGGTCCTATAATGTACAGACGTTTAGTGGTTTCCCTGACTGGACAACACAACCTGACATTATACACTCCAGTATGTTGAAAAGCTTTTGTGGCCTGCTAATTACAAAGCTTCCAGCTCTTCTAGAGGCTTTCCCCTGTGCAGCTCCATTGGGTGCCTCTCTGCTCAACTCTCGAGCCTGTCCAGGTCTCACTGAGGGGCAGCACAGCCTTGTGGTGCATCAGCCCCTGCTCCCGGTTCTGTGCCGTCAGCAAACGTGCTGAGGGAGCGCTCCGTCCCTTCTGCCAGCTCACCGGGGAAAAAGGCAAACAAGGGCCCCAGCAGGGCCCCCTAAGCTCACAGCCCTCGGAGTGTGGAGCTCCACTGTGCACTTCTCTTCCCCACTCTCCCAGAGCTGCCTCAGGAGCATGTTCTGGGAGGCAGGGTCAAAGGCTTGCTCAAGTCTCAGCAGAGAACAGGCGCTGCTCTCCCCTCACAAACCCAGCCAGTCACTGCAGCACAGGTGGCTCTGAGATTGCTCAGGCACGCTTTGCCCATCCTGTTATTCCACAGGCATAGAGATGACAGCTCCAGGAGGAGCTGTTCTGTCCCCTTTCAGGGGACGGAGGTGAGGCTGATGGGCCTGCAGTGTCCTGCCTCCTCCTCGGTGCCCTCTTGGAAGACAGCAGTGATGTTGGCTTTCCTGCACTGCTCACGCCTCTCTCCCAGGGCATCACCTTGCCTGACCTGCTGCCAGAGCGCCCTGTGCCAGGGGCAGGAGCAGAGATTTCCCTCGGCCACAAAGGGAACGCTGGGCTCAGGCCGTGTGTCAGTGTGACCTGACCATGGGAGGAGAAGGCAGGACAGGGACGCGGCTGACCAGGGACCAGGGGGGCCCCACACCTCGTGGTTCTGGGCCTGCTCTGCAAACTGCCCACACTCCTCTTTCTCCCTCATGGAGGGAGGAGTTGCAATTGGAGGAGATCGTGGCATTCCTGCACAGGGACTCCCCACTGACAGCTGCTGTGTGTGACAGGGGGCAGGAGGGCTCTGATGTCAGGGAGCCAGGGCAGAGCAAAGCTGCCCTCCCGCACCCTGGCCCAGGGGCTCTCAGGGTGGCCAGAGTGGGGCCCCGCACAGGGACAGGGGCAGGCAGGAACTGCTCTGCTATGCAGAAGCTGGGAGTCTCCTTCCTGCCCAAATGGGACCCAGCTGGGCCAGGGGGCGGCTGTTGGGACACCCGTGCCACCCAGGCCCTGGCAGCTGCTCCAGTGCTGCTCCTGCACTGCCCAGGGCCCCCACGGGCGCTGCTCGGGCCCGACAGCGACCAGAACCAGCTGGGAGCGTGACAGCTCAGCTGCTCTGGGCACGGCTGTCAGGAAAAGCACCCGCGTGCCCCTGGGCTGGGGGCAGTGCCCAGGCCAGGCTTGGCAGAGCCCACCTACTCCTGGAGGGCTGGGGGCACTGCTCTGGCCTGGCCCGGCCCAGGCCTGGGGGAGCCTTCACATTCCTGACTCCCCATACAACTCCCAGGGATGAGCCAGAGCTCAATGGCCCCAGCCTGGCCAGACAGTCAGGACTGGAGCCTTCCCGTGGCTCCCCAGAAGCAGAGGCCATCAGACCCTGGTAGGAAAAAACTGCCTAGCAGAGTTTCCCAATATCTTTTCCTGTTACATCTTTGAAAGGATTCTGAAAGTAACATTGTTTGGCAAGATCTTCAAGGAAGAACCAGGAAACACTTCTGATTTGTAAAAGAAAATTTATTGTTTTGCTCTCACTTTTCTTTTGGCATCCTTGTGCTTCTTCCGGCATTCCTGAAAAGAAAGAAAACCAAACAAAGTATTAGGAGCAGTTTCAGAATGCACTGTTTGTTTCAAAGTCTTTCTTTACAACAGGTTAAGTAGCTGCTCCTGTAAGATACAGAGATGTAGTGCTTGACCTGACTGGACATGACAACATGATGTTATACACACCACTACCCTAAAAGACTTTTGTTCCCTGGTAGTCACAAAGTCTCAGGCTCTCCTCCAGGACCTGAACTAATTTTGCATCATGCACTTTCCTAGCCGTGTTCCCTGCCCATGCTCAGCTTTCTGCCACAGTTACCAGGGGACAGACATTACATACTCACCTCAAGCAATAATCTACGTCTCTCTTCCCAACCCTCTTTTTCTTCACTGAGCTCTACTGATCTACAAAATCACTTTGGGCCCTCTGCAAAAAACAAAGAACAAATTAATAGGGTCCAACGCTTCTGATTATGCTGCTGCTTCTAATAGCCATGAACGAACAACACAGCAACAATGTCAGAAGCTCTGTATTCACATCCTTCCTATCCTCTTGCCCCCCACCACACGCTGGCTCCAACAGAAATGTTCTGTACTGCAGCCTGGTCTGCTAAGAACAATGAAAGGCCGCAGCAGTTTGCCTGAACATGCAGAAATCTAAATTGCAGTGAAATTGCAGCTGTTTCATTAAAAGCTCAGCACCAGGATCCCACATCTTCCCCCAGAACTGATGCCTGCTAAGGACTGAGCTCTAGCTCCATTTTAACACTCTGTAAATCAGGCTGGAGGTTGCAGTACGCCAATACATGCCTGAAAGGATCCAAAATGCAACCTGTCAAGTGACTCTCTTTTTGGTAACTTCTGAAAGTCCAGATACCTATTAGACAATTCTCTGAAAGAAAAGAAAGCTTGGAAGCTGCTCGGCCTTTGCTTTACCAGGACTTTCTCCCGGGATTCTACCACAACTCTGATCACAAGGAAGGATGGCAAATACATTTCTAAGGATACAAAACATTCCTAACCAGGCAGCGTTTCTTTCTCCTCACTGAATTCCAGCAAGGGGTTAAAAGGAAAACAATACAAAAGAGGGTGAAGAAGTTCTGTCGTACCTCTTAGGCGTTCATCGTCTTTGGAGAAGAAGAAAATTCTAGCACTGGCTGTGCATGGTAAAGAAAGAAACCTAGACAAGAAGAAAAGGATTTTAGCAGCCTAAAAGGCACTGTCAAATGCCAGCAACATGAGTTCAAGCTGTTGTGCTTCAGAGGAGTGGTACACCTTGAAGAGCTTTATTCCATAGTAACCAAATAGAACCTTCAATCAAAAATTGCATTTTTTAAAGGAAAACTGACCGTGTCTTTGGCTTTTGCCCAAACTCACTTTGGGGTTGGGCAAACCCAAACGACCCAGTTAATTTCTTGCGCTCAACTTCTCCCTTCCCATGTTCAACTTCACATCCAATGGGCTGCTGGGAGTTTGGGCTCTGCGCAGCACAAACGGATTTCCCAGATGACTTTCATCGCCCAGAGGTGTGAGCAGTGTCAGTTTCCCATTTCCTGAGTGCTGCGATTAATATTCCCACAGCATCCAGCTACAACAGCCAAGGAGACAACAAATACTAATGGAACTTGCCTATCTTGGTCCTTTTCAGTTTCTGACATCTCAGGCTCATCATCATTCTCACAACTGCTGTCTTGGAAACGTGGATCCTCTTGCCACATGACTTTTACCTGTTTTATTGCGCCGAGCACGAGAGGCTCTGCAATGACAGCAACAAGAAAGAAAAAAAGCCAAAAGCAGATTATTCCTCTAGTTGCCAGGAAAATATCCCTCCTCTCAAGTGAAATATTTACCCTGGAGAAGAGAGATGTAGGAAAGAGAGAATGTTCTCTCCTCCCAGATTTACTGAGCTTTAGCTCTGCTCTAGTATTTTCCATTTTGTTCTAGGCATCTCTTATGTATTCCTAAACGTTTATCATTGCATTCAGTAGACACCAAATACCTTCTGAATTGAGCACAAGTGTGGGGGGCTTCTTGCTTTGTGTCGTTGCATTGGTTTTTTTAATATTTCGGATAACTTCACAGGGTTTCTTTCCTTTCCTACATGACTGTGACTTGATTTAATATTATTTCATCTTCATTTTATAAGGCCTCATTTCATCTCAGGTTAGGACACCCCCAATGATATTGTGTCATTCAGTCTCTATTTTCTAAAGGCCCAAGAAGAGGATTCAGGATGTAATCGAATGTTCCTGGATCTTGGGCTCAACTCCAGGATTTTGCTCCTCACTCTACATTAACACACATTTCCTGTAAAATCTTGTTGGCTTCTATGAAACTTGATATGACTGGTGTGTCACCTTTTCCCTGTTGGAGAAATTTAGGGCAGGACAACAAGCTTTTTCACCACTCTGCAGAAAACCCCAATGCCTTCTCAAAGGCTGCCTTTCAAAATGCCTGAGATGCAAGCATGAGTTACCTCTCATTAACCTAGCACAACCCTTGGCCAGTAGAAATGAAGCTCAAAATGCTTTGCCTAACTACTGACTTGTGCTGCTGAAAATCCCCTGCATCCTGTCCTTCTTTACACCATATCGCTCTACAGGGCCTGCCAGAAGCTGTCCCTTAGAAATGGCACTGTTAGAAGGGTTCTGCCATTACCTTCCTTAATGGCCAACTCCTGCGTGACTCCTTAGAAGGAAACCTTGAAAGCACTCAACTCCTGAGCTGCGTCATTCCAGGCAAAGGTCCCAAATGGTCATCTGGGGCAGAGTCCTGGCATCCTCTTTGTCCAGGGCATTTCCACTGTCTATTCTGGTTTGTTCTTTGAAGGTCTTTGATCAGCAGCAATCTTGTCATCAATTTCTTCAGACACTCGAGTCAGAGTCTCACTCTCTTCTTTCTTCTGCCTTTTGGCTTTACTGAAATGAGATTGTTCAAGGATAGCAACACAGCACACATCCTTTCCACAGACACCTTCCCCAAGAGCCACCTTGCTCTTCATGTCTCCCTAAACGTGTCCAAGCCCAGTTAGGAGTGCTTCATTTCAAGGCTAAGCAGTGGGGAAACGCCTGAGGTTGGAGTCCAAAGGCAGCAGCAAGTGCCCTCTTTAATTAGCCATGTCCTTAAGGGACTTTTCACTTAATACACAGTAACATAGAAATCAAGGTATTTAGCACAGACTTCTTTCCTGCCAATAGAAACGCCAAGAGCTAATGGAGTTTTCTCCCAGACCTGCAAATCTCAAGGTCCCTGTGTTGAGCATTCTCACCTTTGCTCAGGCAGCGAAGAGACGGACGAGAAAGAAAAGATGACACTAGTGCTGCCGTTCGAGGTCCGGGTTGAGGCCCGACGTTGGTGCTGGGAGCGGCTGCTCCTGCAGGATGGCCCTGACTGTGTCCCCCTGTGCCTACGCCTCCCGGCACTTGCTGCTCTCCTCCTTCTCCTGTCCTGGTGCCTCTTGGACTGGACAGGCTGAGAAGAGGCCCGACGCTGCAGGCGGGAGCGGCTGCGTCTGGGGGGCGTCCCCAGAGGTGTCTCCCTTTGCCTGGGCCCGTCAGCCCTCCATGTTCTCCTTTGGCTCCTGTCCTGGCCACTCCTGGAGCGGACAGGTGGAGTCTGGGCCTGACCTTGCTGGCGGGAGCTCCTGCGTCTGGGGGACGCCGGTGTTGGTCCCTGCCTTGGCCTAAGCCTGTCAGCCCATGGTCCTGTCCTGTGGCTGCTCTCACTCTGGCTCAGTGACTGGACAGGTGGAGTCTGGGCCTGACCTTGCTGGCGGGAGCTCCTGCGTCTGGGGGACGCCGGTGTTGGTCCCTGCCTTGGCCTAAGCCTGTCAGCCCATGGTCCTGTCCTGTGGCTGCTCTCACTCTGGCTCAGTGACTGGACAGGTGGAGTCTGGGCCTGACCTTGCTGGCGGGAGCTCCTGGTCTGGGGGACGCGGTGTTGGTCCCTGCCTTGGCCTAAGCCTGTCAGCCCATGGTCCTGTCCTGTGGCTGCTCTCACTCTGGCTCAGTGACTGGACAGGTGGAGTCTGGGCCTGACCTTGCTGGCGGGAGCTCCTGCGTCTGGGGGACGCCGGTGTTGTCCCTGCCTTGGCCTAAGCCTGTCAGCCCATGGTCCTGTCCTGTGGCTGCTCTCACTCTGGCTCAGTGACTGGGCAGGTGGAGTCTGAGCCTGACCTTGCTGGCCGGAGCTCCTGCGTCTGGGGGACGCCGGTGTTGGTTCCTGCCTTGGCCTAAGCCTGTCAGCCCATGGTCCTGTCCTGTGGCTGCTCTCACTCTGGCTCAGTGACTGGACAGGTGGAGTCTGGGCCTGACCTTGCTGGCGGGAGCTCCTGCGTCTGGGGGACGCCGGTGTTGGTCCCTGCCTTGGCCTAAGCCTGTCAGCCCATGGTCCTGTCCTGTGGCTGCTCTCACTCTGGCTCAGTGACTGGACAGGTGGAGTCTGAGCCTGACCTTGCTGGCGGGAGCTCCTGTGTCTGGGGGACGCCGGTGTTGGTCCCTGCCTTGGCCTAAGCCTGTCAGCCCATGGTCCTGTCCTGTGGCTGCTCTCACTCTGGCTCAGTGACTGGACAGGTGGAGTCTGGGCCCGACCTTCCTGGTAGGAGCTCCTGCGTCTGGGGGATGGTGGTACCAGAGTCTCCCTTTGCCTGGACCTCTCAGCCCTTTGTTGTCTCTGGCTGTTCCTTCTCTCACGGCGACTCCTTGACCGGACAGGTGGAGTCTGGGCCTGACCTCGCCTGCGGGATCGTCTGTGTCTGGGGGATGGTGGTGCCAGAGTCTCCCTTTGCCTGGACCTCTCAGCCCTTTGTTGTCTCTGGCTGCTCCTTCTCTCACGGCGACTCCTTGACCGGACAGGTGGAGTCTGGGCCTGACCTCGCTGGCGGGAGCGGTTTCGCCTGCTGTCACGCCCAGCACGTCTGGAATGGTCCCTGTGCTCAGGCTCTGTGGAGCTGCTGTTACTTGAGCCTGACGTCCTTAGCGCTGCTGGTATCCACTGGAGTAGTTGTCAGTGACTGCTGTCCGGCCAGGCTGGGGCCATTGAGCTCTGGCTCATCCTGGGGAGCTGTAAGGGGAATCGGGAATGTCAAGGGTCCCCCAGGCCTGGGCCAGGCCCTGCCAGAGCAGTGCCCACAACCCTCCAGGAGCAACAGGCTCTGCTAAGCCCAGCCTGGGCCTGCCCCCAGCCCAGGGACAGCCAGGTGCTTTGCCTCATACCTGTGCCAGGACCAGCACAGCCAACACACTCCCAGCTGTGTGTTTGGCTGCTCAGGCCAGAGCAGTGCCTGTGGGTGCCCTCAGCAGCACAGGAGCAGCACAGCAGCAGTTGCCAGGGCCTGGGGAAGCAAACGGGTTCATGGCTCTGAAGACAAAGTGTCCACAGCACGAGGTGACCGAGCTCTTCCAGTTCTTTGCACTTCCAGCCCTTGTCCAGACACAGGTTCCCAGTAGAGCCCCGAGTGCAGCTTCCCAACTTACCCCTCTGCCTCTGCCTCCTCCCTGCCTCCTGGGTAAAGGCATTCGCTGGCATTGCACGAGCTGTGCTTCTCTCCGAGTTCTGCAAAGGCATTGTTGTCCTCCCATGTTGGCATTCTGATGGAGGAAGGAAAAGCTGCTGAGTTTCTGCTGCCCTGCCCTCACAGAGCTACAGGGTGACTCTGCTCTTTCTCCAGGGCTTTTCCAAGTCGTGTGTGAAGCTGAAGCCCACAGAGCCGAGACACACGGAGAGAGCAGGGCCAGGACTGCAAGTCAGGGCAGGGCCCAGCACAGCACTGGCACCCTCCTGTCTTGAGAGCCAGGCAGAAGGACACCAACCTGTAGGGGATTCGGATCCCCACAGCAAACATTTCGAGAAGAAATACTTTAGCATCTCTGCACAGGGGACACTGGAAGCATAAAGTACCGGCGCGCATGGCCTGTCCCTGCAGGGCAAACAGAAGCAGTGTGAGCGAGGCCTGGTGCTGCTCAGCACCTGCTGTGGCCCAGGGCTGAGGGCACGGCTCTGACCTGGATGCAGTCCCTGTGGAACCAGGCCATTTTGCACACTGGGCACACCAGGGTTCTGAAGCTGGTTCTGTCTTCCACAGGCTCCATGCAGATGAGGCATTTGTGACCGGCTCAGGAGTCACCTGCACTTTCTCTTCTCTACTGTGCTCAGGGCAGTAGGATCTGGGGGCAAATGATGGTCAAAGTGAGATATGGTGGCTAATTCCCCAGGGGTGGCCAGGAGTGAGGAGGAGGTACCTGAATGGGATAATATACTGAGTGACACAGTCACCCTCGTTGGCACAGGGCAGGTGGAACCATCTGTCACAGTCTTCTATGCAGCACATGATGGTGGCCCCGCTCTGGCCACAGACGCAGCAGTACTGGGAAGAGCCAAGCAGTCCCATCAGCAGCAGCCTCGGGGCCTCCCCGAGCAGCCCCACGGCTCCGGGCAGGGCGCAGCATGTGACTGCTGCAGGCTCCCAGCCCACAGAGCCGCCTGGTGGAGGAGGCTCCTATGCCAGAGCCTCCATGGAACTGCTGGGAGCCAGACTTTGAGGCTTTGTCCTACAGCCATCAGCAAGGGGCAGCCTTTCTTTCCTTGGCTCTGGGCTAAGCTCTGCCAGACCTTGCCTGGTACAAATATCCCTGCTCTTGCCAGGTACTCACATTCTGTGCTGCCCGCCTGACGGCAAGTTGGATATCTCGAGGGAGAAAGCCCATGATTCCAAGACTTTCATCATCTTGGGGAAATAGTAGAGTCGCAAAATACTGCAGAAAAGGAGAGGAGCTGATGAGGGAAGAGCTACAGGGCCTGCCTACTGCAATAGTGGAGGAAGGCCAGAGCCACTCACCAGGCAGAACACGTGGGCACAGAGCCCGTTCTTCTCCATTTGCTGCCGCAGAGGTCCGGGTCCGCCTCTGTGCGGCGACACAGCATGCATGCTGCAGGGGACAGAGCCAATGGCACCGGGCATGAGCCCCTCTGCAGGGCTCTGAGCCTGCAGCATGGGCCCCAAGGGCTGCCCTGTGCCTGTCTGCGGGCCTGGCGGGCGGATGGGCAGGGCTGGAGGCCTTGGGGAGCAGGGGCCACTGCGGGCACGGCTGTCCCAACAGCTTCCCCCTGGCACAGCTGGGCCCCCCTTGGGCAGGAAGGAGACTCCCAGCCCTGCAATGGCTGAGCAGCTCCTGCCTCCCCCTGCCTTTGCTCAGAGCCCCACGCTGCTGCCCTGAGAGCCCCTGGGCCACGCTGGCCACCCTGAGAGCCCCTGGGCCAGGCTGTGGGAGGTCAGCTTTGCCCTCACCTGGCTCCCTGGCAGCAGGGCCCTCCTGCTTGCTGTCAGACATGGCAGCTGTCAGCGGAGAGTCCCTCTGCTGGAACACCGCGGTCTCCTCAAGGTGCGACTCCTCCCTCTCTGTGGGAGGAAAGAAAAGTGCGGGCAGTTTGCAGAACAGGCCCAGGCCCACGAGGGCACGAATCCCTGCACAGCCCTGCGTCAGCCCTGCTCCTGTCCACCTTCTCCTCCCGTCACCACGTCGAGGAACTCTGCCGTCTCCTCTGGCTGTTCCTCGGCTGATTCTGGCAAGGGAGAGGTGGGTGAGCCTGCAGCACAGGCCCAGAGCCCCGAGGTGTGGGGTCCCTCTGGTCCCTGGGCAGCCGTGTCCCTGCCCTGCCTTCTCCTCCCTTTGTCACGTCACACTGAGGCACAGCCTGAGCCCAACATTCCATTCGTGACCTTGGTCGCACGGGTCACAATGGCCATAGTGACATCAGCACCTTGCCCCCAAAACTGGGGCAGCCACAGCCTCAGTGCCCCGGCAACCACTTGAGGCAGCTCCCTTGGGAGCCAAGGTTCTGAGATGGGTCCGTGCCTTTGGTCAGTTAGAAGCAGCACAGGAACTCCTGCAGCCAGGTCAGGCTCAAATGCCAGGCCCCGATGCAGCCATCGAGGGTGGCCCTGCAGGCAGAAAGGTGCTGCTCAGGCAGTGCCACTCCAGGGCTCCGGCCCCAGCCAAGGCAAATCTCTGCTCCTGCCCCTGGCAGTCGGTTGCCCAGAGAGCTTGTGTGGAGTCTCTTGCACTGGAGAGATCGAAAACCTGCTCCAGGTGAACCAATGTTTTCCTCAACACCTGTTAGGAGAAAACTAAGATGAACCTGAATTGATGCCACTGCTGATCACCGTTGGCAACAGGAGATAAAGCTGGCGACCACCACAGCTGCCTCCCGACCTCAACTATCCTGTCATCCTAGGAATGAACAACTCTGACATCTCATATTAAATGGAAAAATTCATATTAAGCTCCGGAGAAACATCATCTTTTACACTGATTCAATAGAAACCCAGAGAATTCCATGGGAATTTTCTGTGTACATCTGACTGGAGAGCTTGCAACAGTCCTCGACTCAGAAGTCAAATGCAGGATGATGCTTTTCCCACATTAAAGGAACTTTGCCAGTTTGCTCCATGCTTTCCTACTATCACATATCTTGAAAAAACTCAAGAAGAGTAGCACAAACAGTTCTTGTAGATTTCTTCTCCAACAATCAGTGGCATCCCGGGGAAACAGGGCAAGGGCTGACAAGCAGGAACACCCTGCCCCTGGCTGGTGCTGCTGCATGAGGAGTTTTCCTGTCTCAATGGGGGAGCCACCTTGGGTGGAAAAACGATGCCTTCACTGGACCAGGAGGGAGGCACAGCTGTTGCGATGCCAGGGAATGCCTTTACCCGGGAGGCAGAGCAAGAGGGGTAAGTTGGGAAGCTGCACCTGGGGAAGTGCAGGGAAGCCTTGTCTCGGCAAGGGCTCGAAGCAGAAGGAGCCAGAAGAGCTCAGCCGGACAATCCCGAGCTGTGGACACTTTGTCCTCAGGGCCAGGAATGCATTTGCTTCCCCAGGCCCTGGGCGCTGCTCCGGGGCTGCTCCTGATGTTCCATACAGACACAGAGCTACCTGCTCTCTCTCAACCCAGTTCAGCACTGGGCAGCAGGACACACCAAAGTATTGTCTTCAGTACAAGACCCAATTATCAAAAATCCTGCAAAGCAGCAATTCACTTTCAAAGCATGCACACAAAAAACCCCAGACCCTGGTACAAACCTTGAATTGACACAAGAAACACTTTCCTATTCAGAAACAGAAACGCGTTTGGATAATACGTCTTCTTATTCGGTATTTGAAAGGATTTCAAAAGTTATGTTGTTTGGCAACTCCTTCAAGGAAAAAAACAGGAAACGCTTCTGATCTCTAGAAGAAGATTTATTGGTTTGCCTTCACTATGCTTTTGGCATCCTTACGCTTCATCCAGCATTCCAGAAAATGATGAAAATCCAGCATAGTATTAGAGGAAGTTTCTGAATTCATGCTTTGTCTCAAAGACTTTCTTTAAACACAGTTAAGAAACAGGTCCTATAATGTACAGACGTTTAGTGGTTTCCCTGACTGGACAACACAACCTGACATTATACACTCCAGTATGTTGAAAAGCTTTTGTGGCCTGCTAATTACAAAGCTTCCAGCTCTTCTAGAGGCTTTCCCCTGTGCAGCTCCATTGGGTCCCTCTCTGCTCAACTCTCGAGCCTGTCCAGGTCTCACTGAGGGGCAGCACAGCCTTGTGGTGCATCAGCCCCTGCTCCCGGTTCTGTGCCGTCAGCAAACGTGCTGAGGGAGCGCTCCGTCCCTTCTGCCAGCTCACCGGGGAAAAAGGCAAACAAGGGCCCCAGCAGGGCCCCCTAAGCTCACAGCCCTCGGAGTGTGGAGCTCCACTGTGCACTTCTCTTCCCCACTCTCCCAGAGCTGCCTCAGGAGCATGTTCTGGGAGGCAGGGTCAAAGGCTTGCTCAAGTCTCAGCAGAGAACAGGCGCTGCTCTCCCCTCACAAACCCAGCCAGTCACTGCAGCACAGGTGGCTCTGAGATTGCTCAGGCCCGCTTTGCCCATCCTGTTATTCCACAGGCGTAGAGATGACAGCTCCAGGAGGAGCTGTTCTGTCCCCTTTCAGGGGACGGAGGTGAGGCTGATGGGCCTGCAGTGTCCTGCCTCCTCCTCGGTGCCCTCTTGGAAGACAGCAGTGATGTTGGCTTTCCTGCACTGCTCACGCCTCTCTCCCAGGGCATCACCTTGCCTGACCTTCTGCCAGAGCGCCCTGTGCCAGGGGCAGGAGCAGAGATTTCCCTCGGCCACAAAAGGGAACGCTGGGCTCAGGCCGTGTGTCAGTGTGACCTGACCATGGGAGGAGAAGGCAGGACAGGGACGCGGCTGACCAGGGACCAGGGGGGCCCCACACCTCGTGGTTCTGGGCCTGCTCTGCAAACTGCCCACACTCCTCTTTCTCCCTCATGGAGGGAGGAGTTGCAATTGGAGGAGATCGTGGCATTCCTGCACTGGGACTCCCCACTGACAGCTGCCGTGTGTGACAGGGGGCAGGAGGGCTCTGATGTCAGGGAGCCAGGGCAGAGCAAAGCTGCCCTCCCGCACCCTGGCCCAGGGGCTCTCAGGGTGGCCAGAGTGGGGCCCCGCACAGGGACAGGGGCAGGCAGGAGCTGCTCTGCTATGCAGAAGCTGGGAGTCTCCTTCCTGCCCAAATGGGACCCAGCTGGGCCAGGGGGCGGCTGTTGGGACACCCGTGCCACCCAGGCCCTGGCAGCTGCTCCAGTGCTGCTCCTGCACTGCCCAGGGCCCCCACGGGCGCTGCTCGGGCCCGACAGCGACCAGAACCAGCTGGGAGCGTGACAGCTCAGCTGCTCTGGGCACGGCTGTCAGGAAAAGCACCCGCGTGCCCCTGGGCTGGGGGCAGTGCCCAGGCCAGGCTTGGCAGAGCCCACCTGCTCCTGGGGGGCTGGGGGCACTGCTCTGGCCTGGCCCGGCCCAGGCCTGGGGGTGTTGTCCCTGAAAATCAGCCTTCTGATTTGTTTTAGTATAGTGGAATCAGTTCTTGTGAATTGTAAGATAAACAATCATGTTTGCATTCCTTTGTAAAAGATCTCACCTGATGGACTTCTCAAGTGGTCAGTGAAGATGGAGAGGTGGGAACTTCTCTGTCCAATCTCTGATCACTGTCCAGAAACTTACAGATACGAGGTCAACAATGAACTGGAGTCTTCCTTCCTTCTTCTCTACCTGAACACCTGTGGTGTGTGTTGCTGTGTGTTCCTACCTGCGTCACAGTAACATCTCTGTGCCAGTGAGGGGTTAACAAAGTTTTAAATGGATTTAATTGGAGGATTTAATTGTGGGAAAAAGTGCTGCTGCAGATGTGAAGGAGCCTGGGCAGGGTGACTTTTGGGAAAGGATTCAGGACAATGGGCCTGGAACAAAGGAATTCCAGGGAAAGGGAAGGGACCTGGACGTCTGTAGAGAGGGGAAGTGAGGAAAAGCAACAGAGTCAAGACAATATGCATTATTTGCTTTACACTTTGCTGCTGAGATGGGAATACTGTTCATCTTTCAGTGCTTTTGTCACCTCCAGCTCTAATCAGTAATTACAGATCTCCAAAAAATCCCTGGTGAGATCCATGAGGAAGCTTGAACAAGATACGTCTGCATAAGTTATCAGCTGATAAAGGTGGACAAGGTTCTCATCAATTTTTATAGACTCCCAGAAAAACTGTGTGGCAGAAAATGTCTTGTTGACAGGTCTACATCAGCCAGGCACGGATTTTGTAGATAAAAATTGAAATGTTTGATGCTTGTGCTGATTGCAGTCACTGAGAACAGACTGCTTAATTTATGGGGAAGTTGCAAAGATGGGTTTGATTTAATACTTTACAAGCCAGAGCCTCATAATCAGGTTATTAGAGGAAGTCATAACATCCCAAATCCAAGGAGAAGCACTGCAGGTAGGGAGAAGAATTCCCTTTTTCACCATGTCTTGTCTTTTTCAAAGCAGAGGCACGCCTTAAGTACACCTGTACATACCCGAGTATTTAAAGCATGGGCCTGAGATGAAAATATGAGTTAAAAATAAGTATGTGAGGAAGAAGAAGGGGGTTTAAAAATCCATCAGGATTTAGATGAGGAATTTCATCTTCATTTGGAAGATAAGGCGAGTAAACCCCATAGATACATGGATACATTTTCACCTTGCTGTGTTTGCTTCCCCACATTTTCTTCTTCCTAACCTGCTGCAGAATGGGCATTTTCCTACTGTCTCTTACTGGAAGTAATGAAGTTCAACACCTCCAAAACTCCTTCCATTTTGTGGAACAATGAGTGCAGGTTCTGCTGCTGTGGTTTTTTACATGGATGGTTCATCTGGGAGTGTTTACAGTTAAAAGCAATATTTTCATGGTAATGCTCTGCTGGAATAATAATGGAAGAATGTGGAAAATCACTAAGAACTAGAGCTAATTGCTAAAAATGAAGAATTCTAGCTTCCTTATGGCTTTTCCTAAGAAGTATTCTGGGGAAAAATAGAATTGAGATCCTGACCTTTGCTTAATGTAATCACCCTCTTTTTCTTGTTTGACTGTGTTTTCCTGTGTTCCTGGCTACTGATAATGCACCTCTGTTATTCTGAGCAAGCACCAGCCACACTTCTGAAGGATTTCTTGAAGTGTTGCAAAAAAATTCTTCTTCAGATCGTTTAAATATCGTGTATTATTCCAAATGATAGTAAGACATTGTGAGACAGTAATTTCAGAGTTAATTCTGACAGTTCAGCGATGAAAGCTTTTCCAGACTTCAAAAGACAATTCAGAAATTGATAAGAAATTGTTTTGAAAGCTCTGCTGGCTTCAGAACTGCTCTGGCTACTGCCTGTTCACTTTTTTAATGGTAAATTGATGTGGCTGAGCAGAGGTGGTGATGGAGAGGCTGAGGATCCCAGCCAGGGACACAGGGCTGGAGGATGGGATGTGTGCAGGCACTTCTAATTTCACCCCTCGCTGGACTGACACACAAATCCCTTCTGCAAACTCCTCCCAGACTCTGAAAAAAGCACAGGTGAACCATCCCAGAGCCTGCCAGTCCTGGCATGCAAGCTCTTGTAGGTGAAAGCTTTAAGCCAATCTCAAATTCCAGGCAATTCTGTATTTCCCGAGTTTCCCCTGCCCCAGCTCAGTGTGGGTTAGCTCTGCTCTTTGTCACGGCTGGTGAGGGGGATTCTGCCCCCTTCAGACACATTCTGCTGCTGCCTCCCCACTAAACAACCCATCTGTCCTCTCTTTGTGTCTCTGGGATGCACAAACACTTTTATTTTCCTGCTATCCAACTTGAATTTTTCCAGGGCTGTTTAGCACAAATCCAGGCTCCTGCCCCCTGCAGAAAACCAGGAACATTTGACTTGCCTTTCTCTGGCCTCTCACTTAACCTTTAACTTTTCCCATTAATTTGGTTTGTTGGAGCAAGAAAAGACATTTTCTGTATGCATGTTATACATAATTGTAACAATTGTAAGAGTACAGGGAACTTCGTTGGGTTTGTTTTGGGGGTAAGGCTTTTTTTCCTTCTCTTTTGGTTCGTTGGGATTTTTAAAACTGGAAATGCTCTTCCCAGCTCTGTAATATCCCTCTCATGAAAGAGCACCAAGCAGAAGGTATGATTCTTCTATCCACTTTCGAAAATAACTGAGTTTCCCTTTAATATCAAGAAAATGTTACTATTTGAAATCCCATTTTACAACCCCAAACCCCATGTTTCAGACCCTGAAGTATTGTTTGAATGGTGCATCAATAATTATCCTGCCACCTAACTTCCTGTGCTACTTCAATAATTTTGCCATAAACATTTAGCTGAATGTTTATTCCATAATTCTTCAGCTTCCTTCTCATGCGCCAGAAGCCTGAACTGTGCCTGCCAAATTCCCTGGTTTCTTCCTGACAGCTTCTGATTTACCTCTTACTTTTACACAAAGATCAGGAAGTGCATTAATCACCCAAAATATGATTCATTAAGGGTAATACAATATTAAATGACTCTGACAAAATAAGCCATTTCCTTTTCCTTCTGACAGGCTGCAAAAAGCTCTCTGGTTTGGATTTCTCTCTAAGCTGCCCAGGATTTTTCAGTAGTTTGGCACCCACAGCTCTGCTGGAGGATGAGAACTCCCAGCCTTGAGTTCCCAGAGGGAATGGGGAAGGTAAATATTGCACATTTATATAATCCTGAAGGGTGAAGGGGATCTTTGGCCATTTTCTGGTCCAGCCCCTTTCTCCAGATGGGAAATTCAGCTCTGATCTTGCAGTTGGATTGGATTCTTAGCCAGTGAAATTTGGGGATCTTGAGTACACAACTCCACTGCGTCTCTGGCAGCTTGAGCAGTACCAGTAGAAAGAATATTACTCTTTATATGCAGTTCAAATTTCCTTGGCTTGCACCTAGTTCTTGGTGCCTCTTATCCTTTTTGGGAAGGTCCCTGAGGTGGGTCTGACTCTTATTTTATCTTTAACATGCTCTCCAGTCCCCTGATCATCTTCAGGCCTTTCTCACCTTGTGTGGTGGCATTGATAACCTGCAGTTGCTCATTAAAAATTAATTTTGTACTGCTCATTTGATGCCTCTAAAGTAAAAAAGTTTCTTATGGTTTATGATCTAAGTCCTGTGAAACTCCCCCCTACATTTCACACACCTCTCTCCCAATTTTAATGCTTTTCTAATCAAGTTTCAAGCACATTCTGCCTTCCCTGTGTGCTCAGGATGATAATTACAACCACATATTTAATCTGGAGATCCTAAGGAATGACCTTGACATGTGGCTTTTTTCGGTTTTACTTTTTAAGCATTGACAGTTTTCTGAAGTGTATTTTGTTTTTTTTCTCTCTGTAATAGGTTTTAAGAACAGAGAAGCAATCTGAGGAAATTCAGGGCTGTTGTTTGTCCTCTGTGCACCGGGTGGAGGGCTCCCCTAAAAGAATATAATATAAAGAAATTCTTTACTCTCCTCACTAATTGCTGCTGTCTGAGCCAGTACCCACTGCAATTTAAAGGGAGTTCTTTGCTACAAAGCACAGGAAAAGCAGGTTTCTTTTCAACAGTTTGTGTCCCCTGTGAGCAGGTGAGCTGGGGATGTTCCAGGGGGGCAAGTCTGGGATTCTGGGGGGGTTCTGGAGATTCTGGGGGGGTTCTGGGGGGCTCGTGGGGCTGGGAGCAGCAGGAGCTCTCTGCAGGGTAGAACCAGAGGGGTCTGTGCAGCTCCTGCTGGGACCCTTCCCTGGGCTGCAGGATGCTTCTTATGCATTATTTTATAGAATATTTTTATAAAATAGAATAAAAGCTTCTGCTGCTGGTTTCCTCCCCAGATCTGGAGGATCAGTGCACACAATGTAGGAGTTTTAATGGGAACAGAGAAGCCAGAGAGATCCTAGAAGGAAAACAAGAGAATGGTTGAAAGGGCTTGTGCTCACAAGTGTCCCTGCACTTCTTGTCTGCTTCTTGTGCCTGCTGCAGGCTCACAGTGCTTTGCTGTGTCTGCCAGCAGTGGATCAAGGCAAATAAACTCAGGTACGCTGATCTTTGAGGGGTTTGTAAATGAATCCCAGGATCCCAGACTGGTTTGGGATGGAAGGGACCTCACAGCCCACCCAGAGCCACCCCTGCCATGGGCAGGGACCCCTCCCACTGTGCCAGGCTGCTCCAAACCTGTCCTAAATCCTGGGCACTGCCAGGGATCCAGGGGCAGCCCCAGCTGCTCTGGGAATTCCAGCCCAGCCCCTGCCCACCCTCCCAGCCAGGAATTCCTTCCAAGATCCCACCTATCCCTGCCCTGTGGCAGTGGGAGCCATTCCCTGTGTGCTGTCCCCCCATCCCCTGCCCCAGTCCCTCCCCAGCTCTCCTGGAGCCCTTCAGAGCCTGCCAGGGGCTCTGAGCTCTCCCTGGAGCCTCCTCCTCTCCAGGTGAGCCCCCCCAGCCTGTCTGGAGGTTCTGAAAGGAAGAGCTAAATGGAAATTCTCTTCAAAGTGTGGTCACAGGGATTCCAGCTTAGCTTGGATGTTGCTGTGTCTCAGCCCATTCTGGATTTTTGAAAGCTGACCACGTGGTTGCCAAGTAGTGCTGATCAAAAAATGAAGGGAAGAAATTCTATTTTTTTTTTTTTTTTTTTTTTTTTTTTTTTTTTTTTTTTTGGTTCAGCCAGACCACTGGGCTGGAGGAGCCCTGCAGTGTTGAACTGCAGGAGGGCAGTGCTGAACTCTGTAAATGGCACTGTCAGGTGGATTTGGCTCTGATGAGGAATGGAATCGTGGTTTAAAGCACTGCCTTTATTTCTTCATTTCCTTTTGGTGCCTTGTCCCTGTCATATTTGTTGCCTCACCATATTCTTGGGGAGTGCTGACTCTGCAGTCCTGGGGTCAGGGAAACCTCCTGGGCTGCTCAGGGATTTTTCATTTGTCTCTAAAAGAATGAGAGCTGTTGCAATGGAAGTGATATTCCATGAAAAACTCTGATAAATGCTTCAGATCCTCAAACCTAAAATGAAGGGCAAGCAGTGAGTGAGATTTGGAGAGCTGGACAATCTTTTCCCAGCCAAATTTTCCAGCCTTTCCTCATTTGCAAAGATGGATAAGAATTTTTTCCATGCTGGAGAGATGAGAAAATAAATCTCTCTTTCTCATGAGGTGCATAAATACCTCAGCAATAACTATTGTAGAAAAGCTGATAAATATTGCTGAGATTAATATATTTGCTGAATGAAATTACAACTGTTGCATTCTTTGACCTGATTGAAATAAACAGAGGTTATTAAACTTTTGCTGAGAAGCATTGGAGGACAAATGATTGGGGTAGGATTTAGAGTAATCCCCATGTTTGTTTTCTTAATTTCAAGTGTTCCTGATTTCATTAGAATGAGCAATTCCGCAAGACTTGATTCCCTGGACTTTTGTGTTTGTGGGACTGGTGTGTGTTTTCTGAACTGAAACGAAAGAGCAGCCTCTGCTGGCAAAAACCCCAGGTGAAAACAACGACAAAAATTATTAAAAACCTACCCAGCCTTCTAGAAAAAGGTATTTTTAAGCTGCCTGTGCCAGCTTGTGGGGCTGAAAGCGTGAGTAAAACAAACAAAATGTGCAATTCTCTGTGAGATTTGATCTCTCTTGGGCTGCCTCCTGCAGGTCAAACCTGCCCTGCAGCTTCCCGAACTTCTGAGCAGCCTTTTCCAAAGCTGCACCCATCCCGTGCCCATCCTGCTCTCTGCTCACAGGAACTGAGGAACTTGGGGAAACTCATGGAGGTCCCAAGATTTTGAGGCTGCCGTGAAGGAAATGGGGACTTTTAGCAGCACTCAGTCAAGTGAAGTTCAAGTATTTATTCCTCGCTCCTTTATTCCTTCCCTCCCTTTGCCCTCTCCCAGAGGAAAGTTACATTCTGCATTTTCTCTGTGTGTCTGTGTTAAATCTTCTGCTGCCTCGAGGTTTACCAGCACAGCAGCCACTCTGCCAGCACCGGGCTGAGGAAAAACTTTCCATTTTAATGTGTAAACTCACTTTCCACTGTGTTTGGCCTTTGGATGTGTATTCTTAATCTTGTTATTTGGAGGAAGTCTTCGTGCATTTTGATAAATTGTCATCAAGCAAGGGTTCCATGCTGTGGCTGAAGACTGCTGATGATTCAGGATTTGTGGTACAGGTGGAATTCCAGTTCAGTTTGTAACAACTCTTTTGTGTGTGTGTGTGTGAACTAAAATAACCAGGCAAAAATCCCACTGTGCTGGGAGATACAATGCATTTTTTCTGCCTAAAAAAGAAAAACAAACAGCCAGAAATCTTACTGCTTCAACTGATCACTTCCTATCCTCTCTCTTGGCTAAAATATTCCTCCTCAGGAAAACCAACCACTTTTTTGCTTTTAGCAGCAAAATGCCCCAGGAAATTTACTGTGGTGTGGAAGGAATTTAATTCTTATCCTACTTAGGAAAATCAGCATCTGCAGCTGCTCAGATGGGAATAATGAATGGGAATTTGGAATATAGGAATAATTAATTACATGGGAGTAATGGAAAACTTTAATGAATGTGTTGTGAACAATTTCAAGGGGTTTAAGCCTCATTCAGATCGTTAAACAAGGAAAGATGAGTGAAGCTGAAATTATTGGGCTGAAACAGTGAATTTTGCTGCTCCAGAAGCTGTTCTATAAAAATCCCAGCCAAAATGAGAGATTTGGGGCTTTTCCAGTCAAACTGGGACCCCAGGATGTGCCTGAGAATGTTCCTGAGCAGCACAGGGTGCTGGGGAGAAAAAGATTCAATGCAAATTCAGCCCCTGTGACCTTTCCTTAGCAATGGTGGTGAGCAGAATTACAGGGTTCTGCTAAAAAGTTAACAACTTGCAGAGCTTCTGGGAATTTGAAAGCTTATGGATTTTTTGATTTCCCTCCCCCAGTTTCTAATTAGAAGTCTCATCTCCTGTTTTTTTTCCCTGAGAATATCCCACCAGGACATGACTCTGTATGCTAAGGAGAATGTATATCCTTGCTTTTTATTTTATGCTCCTCTTTTTTATTTTTAATTTTTTAAGGATTTGTTTAATTTACAGCAGCACTTTAATTAGTGGCTGGTTAAATATTCTGAGGGAAGGTTTTCTGTAGGGAAAAAGCAGAATTTTCAGGGGAAAGAGCTGCAGTTTACTGTGCTTATGACCACAGTAAAGTGCAGGGTGGGCTGGGGAGTAGTGGGATCCCAGAGTCTGATGGAATCTGATGGAATCTGGTGCAGGAGAAAGAAATGAAGGGTCCAGTTCAAATTTCCAGCCCAGAGTGGGAGCTGGGACAGACTGAGCTGCCTCAGGTGCCAGGGTAGGATCAGGAAGATCCCAGCTGAGCTTAAGGAAAATGTAAAAAATGCTTTTCAAATCTCAGCATTTGCTCTGATGAGATTGTAGAGAGGAGCTTTTTTAACCTAAATAATCCTTCTGCTGTCTGATGTGAAATTAGAACCGAATGTGGCAGCAGGAAATAAAATTAACATCTTAATTTGCCTGTGTCTCTCTGAGGCCAGGTGGCCCTGGAAACAGAGACAGGATTTGCTGGCTGGCAGGGCAGCACTGCTCTTCCTGCCACTGGATGGCAATGTCTGACTGGAAAATGAAGGAGCTGGGAGGAAATAAAACCGAGTCCCTCTTTTTGTGGCACGCTTCCTTTGGGTCTGTGGCTTTCTGAAATCTGAAAAGGAGGAAAATGTAATATTGCATGAAACTGCAGCTCAATGTCTTTGCTCTGTTTGTTGCTATTACCCCAAGAGTGCTTGGGAACCTCTTGGGCTCTGAACTTCAGTGGGTTGGCTGTTGAAGAGAATGTTGGAGGCTGCAGAGAATTCACCCTTTCCCCAAGTGCTGGTTGCAGGCAGCTCTCTGCCAGCTCAGCGCTGTGGAAAACACAAATCCTAGTGCCCCCTTTGCCATCCTGCCTCTTGCTATGGAAAGCAGGGTGCTCATTAGCGCACGTTAATTTTGCCACAATGAATATTTATGCTTCAAATTGCACAGGTGCTTGAGACACTGAAACCCTCTCGTGTGTCAGGAGAGGCGACGAGGGGTGTTTGTCAGACAGGATTCATTGGAGGGAAACAAATATAGGTTAATAGAGCTGTTTATTCCTGCCTAAATGGTGAATGTTTAATTTATGGTGGGACTCAGAGCACGTTTAATTGGCTGGGTCAAAGGGAGTATTTAATTTAGCGCTGTATCTTCAATAAGGGAATAATGTAAGGGTTTGGTAAAAAAGATCCAGAGGTTTTCTCTTTTGAAAGGCTTCTTCCAAAAATTTGTTGCAGGTATTTCTTTTTCATTGTTGTTGTTTTTTGCTTTTAAAATCCGGATCTCTTCAGAAGAGTTCCAGAGCTCTGTTACATTTTATGCAAACACCTAATTTCTTGTGGGTTTTGGACTTATTTTGTTGTATAAAAAGCATGTCAGAAGCTTGGAAAAACCTCATTCTTTGCAGCTCTGCTCTGCCATCAGCCAGAATTTATGTGGATTATTTGGCTTTGGGCCAAGCCAGCAGTTACTTGGGGACTCATTTTGTTTGATTTATTTGCAAATGGACAACGAGGAAGGAATAGAGTGGATTGCAGTGGGGACAGAATGAAATTCTGTGATCGTGTCTGGACCAGGGCCTGTTTGCTGGATAAACCTGAGGAGTCTGGACATGAAGGAAGAGGAGTGTGAGGAGGGCAGGTACTCACCCGGCTGGGTAGATTTAGAGAAAATTCACAGCTACTTTAACAGGCCATTTTTCCTCACGAAAGGGTTTCTTTTTACCACTGCTCGAAGTAACACCTGCTAATTCAAACCAGTAGGTAGATTTAGTTGGGTTATTCCCAAAGATGAGATGGGAGCCCTCTGGTCTGGCTCCCAGGGATGGAATTCCTGCCTGGACTGCTGCCCTGGCTGAGCAGGGCAGGACCAGGTCTGGCCCCACAGGATGCTCTGGGACCCCAGCAGGCCCACTCAGGGGGCAGCTGCTGCCTCCAGGGAGAGCACCAAGAGCCTTGTTCTGCTGTAAAGTCACAGAGTTCCAGACTGGTTTGGGTTGGGAGGGACCCCAAAGCCCCCCAAGCTCCCCCCCTGCCATGGGCAGGGACCCCTCCCACTGTCCCAGGGGCTCCAAACCTGTCCTAAATCCTGGGCACTGCCAGGGATCCAGGGGCAGCCCCAGCTGCTCTGGGAATTCCAGCCCAGCCCCTGCCCACCCTCCCAGGGAACAATCCCTTTCTTACATCTCACCTAAATCTCTCCTTTAGTTTAAAACCATTCCCCTTCTCTTGTATCGTTATCCTGAATCACTGCTGTCTAATTGATTTAAGGCTGATCTTATCTTAGTCAAGGACAGAATTCCTTTCTTTCTTGAAATAAACGCCCCAACAGGTTTAGGATCTATGCTGCAGTGTGTAAAAGCTTTGAAAAATTTGCTTTTCCAGGATTTAACACTCCCCTTTTAACCACATAGAGGCTCAGAGAGTGCAGTTCTAAAGGCAGGGTCACCCCTGGACACAGTGCAGTTGGCCAGGGCAAGGTCTTTGCTTGGAATTTGGAGGGAAAAAAGGTTTGAGGTCTAATTTCCCATGGAATGTGGACTCCAGTGAATTCAGCCCATTTGCCAGTCTGACTCTCATTGGAGGGAAATTATTATTTTGCCTACATACAAAAACTTATGCTCTTCTCTTGGAGAATAATATTTGATGAACTCATAGCTCCTTTAGAACTCTCCCTTTATGCCAAGGGTTTTTCCCTTCCCTGCACTAATCTGCTCAAATGTAGAAGTGTCAGAGAGGTTTTTGGGCAGCTAAATTGTCTTTAAACTCCGTTGGGGCTGAGCATGATCCACTGTAAATGTGTCTGCTTCCATTTGCCTCTCCAGCTGCTGCACAGCTCCCGAGACACGGAGCAGGGAACTGGAAAAAAAGCAAGGGCAAGTGTTAAAATTTTTATTTGCTATCAGCTATGACACCATGGAAACATTTGTGTTTGAAATCAGAGGTGTTGGGTACACCAAAAGGACAGAAAAAGCTGGTGTAGCATGAAGGATAGAGACACAGAATTTGTGGCTTGGGTTTTATTTAAAGAGTGTTAAAGTGATTGGCAGGTATTATTCTTAGAAACTTTCTGATATTAATCCACATACACCTGGATCCTTCGCAGCACTTGGTAAAACATTTATGGGGGTCTTCTTGTTGATTTGGTGGGAGATCAGCTCCCTTTGCATTTCCAGTTAAGGTTTCCTTGGACTCACACTGCAAAGAGAAACCTCTGAAGGGGCTTCAGTAGGATGCTCCAAGATTCCTGTAACTATGGAGCAAGGAAGAGAAGAGTCTTCTGCAGATGGTGTCTGATGGAGATAAGAGGAATATTATCCTTTGGATTCACCCTATCCTCCCTGCTTTTTGCCCAGATCCAGGTGTTCACAGGATTTTACTCTGTTTAGATGCTGCTCCAGTGCTGTGAAATGATATTTTTAAGGTCAGGTTGCCACAGCCTCCTTGGGTCCCTTCCTCGGGGTACAGGTAGCACGAAGACGTCTTTTTTTTTCCTTTTCTTTTTGTCTCTGTATCTGAGCTCTAACTGCATCTTGGATTTGGGAAGCATGAAATGTGGGAAGAGAGCATTAACAAATATATTTGACGTGGAGAAATAGAAGAGGCAGGATCAGACAACTTTCCCCATGCTGAGCTGCTGCTCATGATAATTCTATTTTCCCATTGGTATCTATTTATTCTGTGATGATTTTGATACCCTTCTCTGCCAGTTTTCCCAGAGGACTGGAGAACAGCTGCCTTCCTGCCTGGGGCTTTCCAGCACCCTGACCTGGGCAGATGCTGTTTTGGGGGTGATGAGGGCACCAGGCTTCACTCTGAGCCAGAAAGGGAAGTTCTGCCTGGTCCCTCCCCTGCTCAGCAGCTCTGGATTTCCTGCTCCAGATTAAGAGAACAAGGGTAGATCACTTTCACAGAATTTTCTTAAGCCATTTATCATTAAAAACACTGCAAGTGTACCATGGTTTTGGGCAAACATCCTCTTCCCATCTTGGATTAATTAAGAAGACTTTGTCTTTTAAATTAATTAATTAATAAGATTAAGGGGGGAAATTGCTGCTTCTCTTTGGTCATGGGATTTGGTGGCTTTCTTTTAGTTTTAATTGGTTGGTGGATTTTTTTTTTTTTTTTTTTTTTTTTGTAAGGGGCAGAGTTTATTTGTCTGAACTCTGTTCCCAAAGAGAGAGACACGAAAACACCTGAAATATTTTTAAAGAAGCTTCCTGAAGAAAAATCTCTATTTGCTTAATTTTGGTCAAGAAAAACAGACTGGAAAAATCCCCACCCAGCAGCCTGATCCCTTAGAATGGCACCACTGAACCTGCAGGTGTTGTCACTCGTCAGGATTTCCATCCCAGCTGCATCCTGAGGATTGACTAACGTTAAAAATCATCTGAAGCAAGTGATGTGTGAATACGACAGGCAGGCTCTGTGACTGTGCCCGTGGCAAAACCCAAAGGGAGGATTCTGAGAGATCTGAGCTCGCCAAGACCTGCTGCTGCCTGTTGATCACCAGCTTGGCTGAACTCTGACTCTGCTCCTGCTCCTGCCTGGTGGCATAGGAGCAACATTTTAATTATTTTATATGTAAAATAAGAAATCTTGACTAATATTTTTAACCCTGGTAGGAATGTAAGAATCTATTAGAAAAATACTCTGTGTTAAGTGCACTATGAACATGACAAAAGTCTTTAAAAGGTGAAACTACAGCAAAGTAAAAAAGGTTTTGCCATCCTCAAAATAAACTTTTAACCTAGAAAAGTGATTGTAACTTGTCTCTGTGGTGAATAACACAGGACACGAACTCCTTGTGGAATTTCTCCAAAGCTCTTGGAGAAATGAATCTGACTCCCTTTATTATCAGGGATCTCTCCCTTTTATACAATTTTCCACAGACCACAGTGACTGGTGAATGAAAGGCAGCCCCTTCATCCAAACTGGTCAAACCAGAGGGACATCAAAAGCAATCCCTCCCACAGAAAGAATTCCAAACACGAATATCATTACAAAACCAACCCTGATGTCTTATTCTTTTCCCTGGGAAAGTGATTTCAGCAACCCAAAACATCAGGAAAAACGGAGCTTTAGAAACTCAGAAGCTCCAGGCCTGAAAAGCCAGGCTACAGAAACTTATCCCATTTTGGTTGTTCACCACTAAATATCATTGGCTGTGCTGATCAAACCACCCCAAGTGTTTTGTTTGTTTTTATTTTTTCTGGTCTATATCTATATTTATATCTAATATTCTCTTCTTAGATGCTCCTGCTGGGGAGGTGGGAGCTGGATGTGGTCAGAGCAGCCCAGGTGCTGGCTGTGCTGGTGAGGCAGCCCCAGGGCAGGGCAGCAGAGCCCTTTTTCCAGCAATCCCTGTCCTCTCGGAGGGTCTGGCAGCTGCAGGAACAGCTGTACCCCCGCTCCATTGTCCCTGTGACCACCCCGTGCATTTCCACAGCCTATTCAAGCCCTACTCTCAGGGCTTGAAAACTGGATGGCAGCAATAAAAAATCTGAATATTCTAAACGCCACTGGCTCATTAGGCAGCAGCTTCCCACAATAATATCTAATTTCTGAGAGTTCACTTGGCAAAAGAAGAGGCATTTGCAATGGGACAAGTGTTTCACAGCTTTAGGAATGCGAGCAGTGTTCTCCCAGCCAGCACAAAGGGGGAGGAAAACTCTCCACAGATGGATTTAATTGCTCCTGCCACTCCCTGGGCTTGCTTTCCTCCCAGCTCCTGAGGGAAGTCTCAGCCTTTATGGCAAAGACAACAATTCCTGGCGGGGGGTCCAGGGCAGGGGGACCAGGAGGTGCCACAGGAAGATGGGGAAGGTGGAGGATTTTCTGCCTGGAATGGGATCTCTGTTGTATTTGTCATCCTGCACCCCTGCAATTTCGGGGTTTAGGCTCCACCTTCCCCCTGGCTGAATTTTTCTCTTTGCTGATTCCTTAGTGGTTTTGTGCCTTGGGGATTTTGAGGTTTTCAGAAAAAGAGCTGGACTTTTCCAAGGCACACAGAGTCCAGGCTAGTGGCTGTGTTTCAGATGGGATTTTTATTTAATTAAAAGAGGAAAAGAAGGTGTAGGACACCTTTGAAAATAACAACTTTCGAAGGGGAAGAAAGGATGATTTTAACTCCTGAGTAGGAGCTGTTCCAATCTCAATTCCATCATCTCAGGAGGCTGAGCCCTGCTTTGCCTCCTTGCTCTTGCTTCAGTGGATTGAAGGTGTTGAATATATTTCAGCTTTTTTTTTTCCTCCAGGTTAAGCACCTGCTAAACTTTCTGTAGGGTCTTATTTTGGTCATGCATATCAAACAAAACTCTGTAGGCTCTCCTCCTTCCCCAAAGTTCCTCATTTCGGAGCAGTATTTTGGCTGCAGCCTCCTCGTGGGTTTGATGGGTGTATTTTGCTTGGCAGTTGTAGGAGCCATATGGAGCCCTGCTGAAAGCTGAGACAGGCTCGAGACTGGGAGAGAGATTGAAAAAAAAAAATAAAATGAAAATCTGACACAGCTGCTATTTCTACTTGGAAATTGGAGGGAGTTTCTTATATGGCACTGAACCTCAAGTCTGCACGGCAGTAGTGAAAAGTTAATTGAAATGGAATATAGTGAAATTTATATTTCAATATCTGACAGAGCACTGCATTTCCAGTTCCTCTGGTCAAAGGTTGTTCCAGTTCTTTCTGTGGCTCTCACTTCATTTATTATAACTTCATTTATTATAACTTCATGGCAACTTTCAGCATTTTACTTCAAGCATTGACAGAATTAGTATTTGCTTTATACAATGATACAATGTGGACAGCTGTTGGTTAACAGTGCTTTTTGCTTATTTCTAGTAAATTTATTTCCCCTTCTTCTCCTCTTTTTTTTTTTTTTCCTTTTTTTTTTTTTTTTTTTTTTTAAAGTGTTTCTGGCTCAGAAAAGAAAGGGAGAAGCTGCTGAATCTCACAGACTCTTTACTAACATGTAGCTCCTTTCATGTTTATCTGTTCCACCCGTCTCTTCGCTGGAAATAAAATTCTCTGTTCCACAAGGAGGCCCAGTCTGAGCTGAGAGCTCTGGGGATGTCAGAGGCATTAAAGGAATTTGAAAAGGAGGTGTCTGGATGTGAGGGGCAGTAAAAGAAGCGGTGATGCTTTGGGATTCCCTGTCACTGGTTGTTGGTATCTCTTGAACCCTCATTTTCTTTGAATCTTCCTGAAAATTGAGCAGACATGAATGGTATATTTGAATAATGTATATCATCAGAATAAAGGGAGAGAATTGTGGTGGTATAGGATCTGCAGCTCCTGAAAGACACTAAACTCTCAGGGGTTGCTTTGGTCAGGATGACCCCAGATATATAAAATCTGCTGTCTCCAAACCCTGCTGCTGAAGAAATGAGTTGAAAGTCTTCAGCTGATGCTCTCAAGGTTGCTTTATTGTTTCTTATCTCAGATATTTTCTGTCTGGGCTGCCCAGGTCTGTTCAACAGGGCAGCCCCAGGCACACACCCTGCCCCAGGGGCAGGCACTGATTTTTATACTCCAAACTACGTGTGAGTTATTGACAGTGATGATCCAATGCCCATCACCTGTGTTAGACAGTTCCATTCTACTCCAATCCAATCCCCAAGTGCCACCATCCCCAAGAAGATGGGGTTAGGGAGAAGAAGGAAGGAGGACAGGACAATGCCCAAATCCCTCCATCTCACCCCCTAAGCCCCCATGGTAAAAATCCCCCAAATTTCCCTTTTCACTCTACAGCTACTACTATCATGCTGTCTCTATTTTTGTGCCCTTTCATTCTTCATTCACAGGTTTAATTTGTTCCATGGGTCAAACTCAAAGCTCAGCAGTCCCTGGGGTTTGGAGCCCCTGGCTGGAGCTGGGATCACCCAGGACTGTCAGACACACCCTGGGTTCTGACACTAAACCCCCATTTTTATTTGGGTGAACTCACCCCCATTTGTAGGATTTCACACCTCCCATCAGGGAGATTGCTTCTGCTGCATGTTGGGGCTGTTATTTCACACACACATCAAACCAACAATTGCCATGTGTCCTCTAATGTCAGGGGTGTTAAAATGCTGCAGGATATTTTTGGTCTTCTGAAGTGATCTGGTGTGTGGAATAATTACAGAGGATTCAGAGTTATGGGTTAGGATTTAATATTCCTAATTTAGCCTTTCATTTTGAGAAGATAAATGAAATGTTGGACTTGTGACAGCGAGGAAGCAACTCTAGCAAAGCTCTGCTAACGTCTGAAAATAAATATATTCGTGTGTTCCATCTAACAGAAGGGGAGTATCTGTGATCCAGCCTAGCTGAGAGCCAGAGCTGATCCCAAGGATGGTGGATTTTGCCACTTCAGAGGGTGATTATCCCTCTGAGGAATGGGATTTGGGACACGGATATATTAGATATAAGGAAAAATCCTTGAAGGAACTCATAGAGAGGAGCTGCTTTTAACAGATGTTTGTGTTTTTCATGTTTGGACATATTAAGAAAGAGGGAACCGTAAATGTTACCTGTGAAACACCTGTGAAAAGGGAGAAATAAATGGGAGTATTCATGTGCACGTGCCAGGGAATAATCCTGCTGCTGGAGGAATGGCTCTGATGGGTGCAGTCACATATAAAAATGAGGCTTTATTCTAAATAACACTCAGAATGCCTGGGCTGTAGGGAGCTGCTTCCTATTTTTCTCTCTGTTGGAATGCTTGTTTTCCCATTTATAAACAAAAGGAATGATGGTTGGCTCTCCTGTGGACAGCTTGAACATGACACCTGGAGAATTTAAGAGATAAAAGCTTCCTCCTCACTTATTTTGTGTCATAAATTTATTTCTTCTGCTCCCTGGAGTTCTTTTTCTCCCTCCTTCTTCATCACTAAAATAATGGTCTGCATTGTCTGACAACACCAAGGTTTCTCTTCTTTTCCTGTTTCACTGTATTTGTGTAACTTTTCCTTCACGTTGAATATTTTAAAAATGAGCACTTTGAGGGGCACCTTGATGGACTTGCCAGCCCTCCCCATGTACAGCTGCAGGTATTGACCAGGACATTTAAATGATGTGTTTTGGCACATTCCAAAGACTCTCTAGAGCCCAGAGCCTGGAATTTTGGTGTTTTCTGAAACCAGGATGGCCAAGGAAGGTGTCATCCTTCAGCTCCAGAGCAAGGGTGAAAAGTTCACCTTGTCTTGTTCTGAATCCTTCCTGCTCAAACCTCTGCTCTGAGTGGGAGGGTGCAGGAGAAAATTACCTTTATTAACAAAGTACAATGTCAAATGAGTGTTTTTTTCCCATTAAACCAGACTTTTCCCACCCCAAGGAGCAGCACCATCCCACCCTGGTGTGCCCGTGGTCTCTTCTGAGAGTGGATTTTAGTCCAATGCATTCTCCCATCTCACTGCAGTTTAATTTCACCCTGATCTTGAGGATAATAAAGACCATACGTGTTAATTATGCACTTTAAAAAGTAACGTGTCTTACTTTAATTAGTGAAGTGATCAGAAGCAGAAATATAAAAATATACACTCCATATTTACCAAACTGCTTTACTTAGAAAAAAGCCTAAAAAAAATCCCCACAAGCCGATGCTGAAAGACACCCAACACAAATTAATTTCTTTCCATGACATAATTTTACTTGTAAATCCACAGCTATTGCTTAGTTTTCAGATTTATTTCCTGGCTCCTTCTTTCTCCTTGATTAAAATATATCCTGATTAATGCTGAGCTGGAATGCTTTGACTGTTCAAGAACTGACATCGCGATGAGTTTTTCTACTTGCAAAATCGCCTGGAGGAGATCTGCTCCTTCAGATTTGTGTTTTTTCCCCCCATGGTAGCCTGATTAGAATATCCAAACACATCTTTCTTCATGCACAAGCTCTCCTGCTCACTTAAAAAAAAAAAATTAAAAAAATTAGAATGATTATTCATCAAGGTGCACGAAATAGAAATATTTACATGTCAGGCAAGAGCATGGGAGATGTGTGCTCTGCTTCTCCCACTGGAGAATTCCGTGGCTCCTGCTCTGCCAAAGTCCATGTCCCTCATTTTCCAAGCTCAGCTTTGCCTGGTGAAGCAGACAGGATCACCTGGAGTGCATCAGCTTGGAGCGTGCGAGGGGATTGAAAACCCCAAGGCCTCTGGATTTCACAATTTACTGGCATATAAAATGCTAATCAGCAGAGACTTTGCTCACAGTGGTGTCAAGGAGACAATATTAAGGCTCTTTACTGAAGAAATGTGTAAGTAAATAAATAAAAACTCAATCCAGAACATAAATTAGGGATCGATTATACAATTTATTGGGATTTAACTTGGTGGATTTAATCCCTGCTGCCCTGGAAGTCAGGCAGGTCCTAAATAAACAGTGTGTGTCTTTCAGAGAATAAATAAATAAATGGCTTATTTACCAGAAGATGTTTGGGAATGTTTCTCTTGGCAATCCTGCTGTGTTGTAAACCAATATATTCAAATATCTGCAGCCCCTTCCTGTTCTGGGGAGAGGTTTTTAATTTCCCTTGCTTGGTTCTCTCTTTAAGAAGAGTCATTATGCCCCTATCTCAATAAGAGTATTAAGACAAAGGAGATTTACAACATTTCTAATTATTGAACTTTCCTAGAGAATAAAGCAGCAGGAAATAATTTCCTAATAACTGGCTTTCAACAGCTCTGCATTAAAGCTTAATGAGGTGATCCTTTACCTGAAACCACTCAGTTTTGCTCTAGATCAGAATAATCCCGAATTAAAACTGGATGCCACCAGCAGTTCCTGCCTCCCCTGATTTTTTTTAGGAGGCATTGGTTTGGGGATTATTTGAGGAAGGTCTTTATTTTGGGTAAAAAGGACACAACTCGATAGAATTAGTGGAACTCTGCCAGAAAATATCACCTGATGATCTGCACTTTTATATTTAAGTATAATTTAAGTGCTGTTTAAACCTGTTTGTCTGAGCCAGGCTCTTGCCTTTCTTGAGGAAAATTAATTTTGCTTTGCTTTTGCTGCCACTGCCAGTGACTGCAGTCAAATTTCCACCCCGGGAGGGAATTTTGGGCAGCTGGTTCTGCCTGGGCAGAGCTGTGGGGCTGGGAATGGCTTTGGGCAGCAAAACCTCTCCCCCCAATTCCAAGAGCTGGAGGCTCAGTGTCTTGTGTGCAAATTACTGAGTTATATCAGGGCTTGGGATTTTTTGTTGTTGGTTTGTTGGTTAATTTTGGAATTTTTTTTTTTCTTTTTCATTTTATGTGGTGTTTTTTTGCTTGTTTCGTTTTTAAAGTTCACTTAACTCACCTGGCTAATCGTTTCCCCAAGGAAATGTAAATTTGAGCAGCAGTTGAAACACATTCTGGGTGTCTCAGCCTGGAGAAACAAATGTCTTCTCATTCCTTCCAGAAAAGAGGGAAAGTTTGTTTGGCTGCAGAGTGCATGAGGGGAAGACATGAAAAGGAGGAAAACCCAGGAATTTCATTGTTATAAGTGATGTGAGCTTGAGTTTTGTTACCTCAGACACCTCTTTTGCAAGTCAATACTGAGAACTGAGAACAAAAAGTGACCTTCTGCAGCCAAGAATTGAAGGGATGCTATCCCAGAGTGTCAGCAGTGACATTTGCCTCTGATCTGGTAATTTGAGATGTTTTGGAAATTTTTCACTAATTTATTCGCAAAATTATCCATTTATAGTCAAACAGAGAGAGGCCTTGTGGCAGGTGCAGAATTACCTGTAAAAATTCAGGAATCACTCAGGAAGAGACAGGAAGTGCATCTTTGAAATGGCTGGTATTATTTCATGAATGGAATAAAAATCACTCCTGTCTGGGGGCTGACATGCTGGGATATCAGTGTCTAAGAATAAGGAAGTGCCTTATTCTTATTGAAAAATAATTTTAAAACAGTTTTAAGAAAGATGAGGGTTGGAATATAAAGCCCTAATATTTTTATTTGTTGTACAACAAAATGTTAGGAAAATGAGTAATGGATTAGGGTGATTTTCCATCTGCAGGGCATCCTGGTGGTCTGACTGTGCTGAGTGCCAGAACTGCTGGAAACGCTGATATTTTGGTTAAACCCATCCCCAGCAGGGTAACAGGAGCTCTGACTGATAGCCCAGTCAGCAGAGTGGAAGTTAACTTTCATAAATAGACCAGAAATCAATGTTGCAACAAATCTGTTTTCCTGGGAAGTGACCGAGTGCCTGTGGAGCCGTGGCAGGGAAGGGCAGCAGGTTTGCTGCTGCTCTCTGTGCCCCAGCCCAGGGGAGGGTGAAGGTGCTTTGGACCTCAAACTTTCCATCCTCCTCCTCTCCCCATCACCAGAGGAGCAGCAGCCTCGGGGTTAATGCAGTTACTGCTCCTTCTTGCAGGAGAACATCTCTGAAAAAGCAGTTCATTCCCTCCTATTCTTCATTTTATTGAGGAATTTTAGGGGAGAACTGGCTTTGAGGCAGGAAGGGACAGTCCTGGACCTCGAGGGCATCTCCTCCTCTCTTAGAAGGGGGCTCAGGGTTTGTTTCATTCCTTCCCCTCAAATGAAATTCTCAAATGAACATTTCCATTTAAATCTGAGGAGGAACATAGAAGGATATGAACAAGGTAGGTTTCAGTATAATGATCAAAACTTTATAGAGAACAGGAGCTCTCTATCACTTTTTTTTTTTTTTTTTTTTTTTTTTATTTTTTTTTTTTTTTTTATTTTAGGACTAGTCTAACTCTTGGCTCATGCATGATGTGTGAGACCTGGATGGAGCTCCTCCTTCTGTCTCAGGGTGTGTCAGCCAGCACCTCCTCACCTTCCAAAGAGGCTCCTTGGCTCTTCTCTCCTGTGAAAACTCCTCCCCTTTGCATGAACCATGCAGCTCCTGGTCACAGAGAGCCTCAGGAACAAGGCACCCTTTTACCAGGCTCTGGCTTCATTGGGGATTTGATTTTATTATCCTCTTGGAGCTGGAGATTTCCTTTGCAGGGCTGGGGAAAGGAAGGCATTGCTGTTTCATTTTCTTCCTCGTGTTTGGCTTCAGTGAAGTGTCACTGGAGTCCTTGCCTCAAAGGCAGGGCTGACCCAGCAGCAGCCAAGGATTTGAGTGAATTTTGCCCCCTCTTCAGCTGTTTTTGGGGGATGAATGCTTCACCAGGAGCATCTGATGATCCCCTCTAATCACATCTCTTGGTGAGCAGTGCCTGGCTGCAGAAGGTGCTGCTGCCTGGTTGGATAAGCTCCGCTTTCAGTCTGGAGGGGATGAGAGCCAAAAGTGGCAGTTAAATAACAGTTATGAAACCCTACCTCTCTGGATGATATCTGCTTGGCTTACTTCCAGAAAAATACAGTTCCTGTAGTGCATTCACTGTGAACCACCTTTGGGGACGATTCATGCAAAGAAAACTGGGACATGCAGACAGGGCAAGAGGCAAAAGGCTGAATGTTAGCCCAATAGTAATTTTGAAGTGTGTTCCAAATCCCTGTAGAACAGTTTGTAAGTATTTAGGAGCTGTTTTGTCAGTAGCACCTGCTATTCATGGATATTCTGTATTTGTTGCTGCCAGCAGAATGAGAAGTCCCTGCTCCATGGAAGCTGGACACCAAAAATCCTTATTTTCAAATAAAAAGGACCTGTTTTTCCACAGGCCTCAGCTCCCACATGTGCTGAGGGAGCAGAGATGCCTGGAGTGCTTGGTACCAGTTCTCCCAGTTGGGTTTGGCACACAAGGAGCCCCTGCTCTGACCTTCTCCCCAGTGCCCACCCTCTCTGGGGGAAATGTGTGCCCAGAGAGCTCCCAGTGCCTGGAGCACCCAGGCTCACAGATAGAGATGGGCACAGTGTCTGACCCTGGCCTTGGAGAAAGCTCAGGATTTAGAACAATAAAAGTAAAACTGGCATTTGCAGTTTATATAGAAATATGTTTTAAGCAAGTTGAAATATGCCTCATATAAGCAAAAAAAAAAAAAAATATGTTCAGCAAGATAGTAGAAAATTTCAAAGTTTGGTAATAGAACCTGTTATAGAGTTGATAAAAGTAGAAGGCACAGCAATGAGTTTTTGTAGAATTATATGATTGGATAAAGAGACATGGCAGTAGAAATGTAGCAAACGTAGCATTAATGATTGGTTCATGAAGATTCTAGAGAACTTTGTGGAAGGAGTTGATTGGTTAAGAAATTTATAAAAGCCATTGTAACTAGAATTAAGACTTTTTCTGGTGTCGTGGTGCTGAATGCAACAAACTAAAGGTCTCCCCCTCCCCTGAGGCTGGTTTTGCAATAAATCATCCTTTAATGACCACATGAGTTAACCCTGTCTGTATATTTAATAATACAGTCTCATCTGTATCCCGAGCACACCACCACCTCCAGTACCCTTCACCTTCCAGCTGCAGACTCAAAATGCCTCGAAATAAATTGCGGCAACACCCTCAGTGCACTTTCCTTCACTGCCCTGTTAGGGAGACTCAAAAAACCCCAAAGAACAGGAAACCCCTTTAAAACCCAAACCCCAGTACCTGGCACTGAACAAAGCCCTGGGGGCTCTCTGCTGGGGTTTCCACTTTGCTCTTTTCCTTTGGGAAGACTTGATGGTAAATTGCTGCACAGCTTTCCTCCACAAGAGCTGTTGGGTTTTTCTCTCCAAGTGTGACAATTTTTCAGTATCACATTTGTTTCTCTAAGCGCACACTTCTCTCCTGGCAGGGAAATGCTCTGAGCAGCTCTGCCAGCCTGGCCCTGCCAAGGTGGGAAATGATTTCCCCCACAGAGCAATTTTCTCCAACAAATCTGAGCTTCTCACCAGGAACAAGTTCTTTCTGGAGACTGATTTTTACAGGGCACGTTTGTAAATGGGTTGAAATCATGATTTATTTTCACAAAAGTTCACTCCTTGCCCTTTTCCAGGTGAGACCCTCAGGGCTGAGGCAGAGATTGCTGTTGGTCACAGGGCACCGATGCAGCTGTTGTGATTTAAATGTGGAAACAAACCCCTCATATCCAAATGTGCTACTCTTTTGAAGATGCCTAAGTAGTTTTGATCTTTTTAAAGTCAAATAGAACTTTTAAAGCCTCATATCCTCCAAAAAAAAAAGGGTGCTTTTGGGGAAGAGCTGCTGTAAATGAAAGCAAAATATGAGCCAGAAAATGAACAGAAAAAATACCTTCAGGAAGGATTAGCCTTGCAACTAATTTTGTCCTTCAGACACTCTCTTCTTCATTTTCATTTCCAATTATTAGTTATGAATAGAGAGTTTTTCCTCTTGCATACTGGATGGTATTAAACCACCCTCTGGATAATGTATTTGCAGCCTGCTGCTTTGTCTCCTTTTGTTCTCTGATGGAGATCCACGCTTCTGCTGCTTGGAAGGATCTTGCTCTCCTGTATATGTTCATTTTATGTGTTTCCTAGCTTTGGTCTGAAGTGTCCTTTGATCATCACAAACCTGTTTGAGCCCATCTGGGCAGTGAACATTTGGTTCAGAGCTGATCCTGTTCCAGAAGATTCTGCACTGGCCCCACAGTATCATCCAGAACTCGCTGTTTATTCTTTATTTCAATCATCAGACTCTACACCAGCAGAGATTCAGCACATCTATGCCATTTATTAAAGTGGTTTAAATGCCTTGTGGTCTCTTGAGTGAGGCAATCACAAACCAGTCAGTGATTCACCCTTCTCAAGCCCCAGGTTTATCTTCTGTGTTAGCCAGCCTCTCCTAAAATGTGTTATCACTTTGACAGAGCCCTGAGAGGCTCCTGCCCTTTGTAGGGTGAATGGGCTCTGCCTGGACATGGAGAAAGTGAATAATTAGCAAGGATATTTGCACAGATGTAAGCACTGCACAAAGGATGACTTGAATTTCTAAATGCTCAAATGTGGAGTGAGGGAATAAAAATAAGAAAATGACAAGTAGTTCAGTGTTTAGGGTCATTGGAGAAAAAAAATCAGTTCCTTGCTATTCCTGTCTTGCTTATGGGGCAGAGCTAGTGAAAACTGCATCCCCTCACCAGCACCCCAGAAGGAGAGTTCCTGAAGATGTAATTTCTAGGAGCTCATGTCAGAGTCTGAAGTTCTTGGAAGATTATTTCCCCCTGTGGCAAAGCTTTGGGGAGAGATTCATCAGCTCAAGGTATTTTTTGAACGAGTGAAAGCAGGTGCAGCTGAGGGCAAAGTCACTCTGGTGTGCATTTACAGGTCTGCTGCTACAAATGTGCTCTGGGTTTGTGTCCATCTACCCTCACCTGTGGAACAGGAGCATCCCAGCCCTGCCCTGCAATCTGCACCTGTTGGAGATGATAACGATTCAGAGGGCTCAGAATCTTGACAGGATCAGCTCTGATTTCATCCTGGCACAGCAGCCCCGGGATGGATGGCTCAAGGAGCAGCTTTGCCCAGTGCTGTTAGCCTGATCCATCTCCCCTGAGTGCTGGGCTGAGCTCCTCCCTGCACCAGTGTCCTGATGCCTTTTTGTGGGTTCCCTGTGCAGCCTGGGCACACAGCAGCACGCTGGCAGTGGGACACTGCTGTCCCTGAAAATCAGCCTTCTGATTTGTTTTAGTATAGTATAGTTCTCATGAATTATAAGATAAACAAGGATCATGTTTGCATTCCTTTATAAAAGATATCACCTGATGGACTTCTCAAGTGATCAGTGGAGATGGAGAGGTGGGAACTTCTCTGTCCAATCTCTGGTCACTGTCCAGAAACTTATAGATATGAGGTCAACAATAAACTAGAGACTTCCTTTCTTCTTCTCTGCCTGAACAGCTGTTGCTGTGTGTTACTGTGTTTCTATCTGTGTCACAGTAACAGAACACATCCCATCAGCCTGAGCCCCAAGGGGCACAGCAGGGCTGCTGCAGGGATGCTAATCCCTTGGGGAGCTGGAGGGCAGCCGTGGCACTGCCTCTCTGGGGCAAGGTCCTGAGCTGAGTTCTGCTGGGCTGCAGACAAAATTCAGAGCTGATGGCTTCAGTGCTGCCTGGGCTGGGAGTGGAAGTGGTGGCAGAACTGCCCAAGTCTAGAAAAGCATTTATCCTAAGGGGTTGATTTCAAGAGCTGGAGAAAAGGGCTGCTTCGTTTCAGCTGTGATTCCTGAAAAGGACAGGAGGAGCTCCCTAAGGATCTAAATACTGGCATGAGAGCTAGTGCAAGGAAGGAAGAAGGTGTTTTCCTTGGTATCAAGTTTCAGCTCGAATTCCTGTCGGGCTCTCCCACTAAAATGTGCCACCGTGGTGCCAAGAGGAACAACTGAAAGCTCAGCATATTCTTTTTTTTTTTTTTTTTTTTTTTTTTTTTTACTTGGTAGCACAGAAGAAAAAGAATCCCAAATTAAGAACTGTGCTGTAGACAATGAGGGGAACAAGATGCCTTATCAGCAGCTGTCCAGAGGAGTGCTAAGGGAGATGTGCATGGGTTCCTGACGAGGCTGTGGCTGCCAGCCCTGCTGGGGGCACTGGGATGAGCAGGTTCTGCTCTGTGACAGATGCTGGACGTGCTGGCATGGGAGCAACCCTGGCACAACCAGCAAAGGGCTGCAGAAAACCAGAGCCTGGTCCCAAAGAGAGGAAAAAGCAGGGCCTGTAGGATGTGTTTGCCATGTAGAGCATCTGAAGTCTCTGGAATGCATCACATTCCATCTTCTTGGCCCTCTGTGGGGTCTGTGTGGCACCTCCTTTCCTCTAACAAACTCTGTGGTTCTGGGTAAGATGAAAAAAACACCTTGCTGGGCCTGCAGAGAGGCTTTTCTTCTTAGAAAAAAAGATCTTCTCAGGGTTTTCTTCCTCTCTTAAAAAGCAAAATCGAGAACAAACTGATTTAGATATTGGGGACCTTCTGTAGAAGAGGTAAGTTTTCATTTTTTCAATGTGATTAGTGGAGCTGGTTTAGTGTTTGAGGGACACAGGCCATGAACTGGTGATATTCATTTTATTCATGTGCATGTTTAAGGTTTATTCATTGCTAACAGGTTCTTCCCATGGTTTGGCCATGCAGATGTGTTGCAGGAGTCAGAAGAGCCCCATGGGACAGGAGCCTGTGCGTTCTGAGCTGTGGAGAAGAATTTTGGCCACATCTGCCCTCTCAGGTGCTGGGGCTGCTGAAGCATCAAATTCCTGCAATGCCTCATGTTCCAAGCCCAGCACTTCCCACTGCAAAGCGGGGCCATTGCACTAGCAGAAAAGAGCCCCAGTTAACAGCAAATACAGTAAAAATCCCCCTTCCCTGCCCCCTTTCCCAAAATCCCCAACATCTGCCACAGAACAAGCCAGGACTTGTGTAGGTTCAAACCCCTGAGGCTCTCATTTACTGCTCCTTTAGGTGAGGGAGAGATGGGCAGTGCTCCTTTCTGCTGCTATAAAATGTCACGAGAGCAACAACAGTGTGAAAAGCAGGAAATCAAACATGCAACCTGGAAATAATTGGGCCCCTCAATTATTTCAGCTATAAATTGAAATCGAGTGGCTGCAAGCTGCAGTTGGTTATTTTTAGATTGCTTTGATGGTTTGATGATTTAAAGTCCCATCACTGCCTCCAGTATTTATCCCAGCAATCTATTTTAAATTTGATCAGAGACTGTACAATCCTCCAGAGTTTGTTCTTGTGTTATTTAGGAGTTGGCTGGCGAGGCAGGAGGCTGCCCATATTTCAATGTTCTGCAGCAGTGTGTGCAATGCAAGGAGGAATTTTGGATAAATCCCTCCCTGATTGCTCACTCTCACACATTGCAATATTCAGGGGATACCTGTGGGAGCAGGAAACCTTCAGGGCTGGGGGTGTAAAAGCAGTAGGGCTGCTTTGGCTACAGGCAAAATCTAAGGCTGGAAGAGGATGGAATGAAGGGGAAAGGCAGGGAAGGAAAATCCATCAGAGTGTGGGAGAACTCCTGAAGTTAGAGACAGGTGTGCCAGACCTTCATGGCAATGCCAGGGCTCCTCTCTGTGATGTTCTGAGGAGGACAGCAGTGATTTATAAACCTTTAGATTCAGATGAAGAGTACATAAAAAACAGCTCAGCAGTTTCCAGCTCTCATTGTTAATGATGTGAGGATCAAGCCTTAGATTCTTCGTAAAATTGTAAAATTATTAAATTATAACTTGCCAAGTTAAAGCAGAGGACTTCTGCCTAGTCCTTGCTTGGCTCTCCTGAAGGGAAGAGGCACATGGGGTCCTTTGTCCTGAGTGGAGCAGTAATTGCAGATGCAGGCATTCATTGCAGCTCACTGTAAATAAATTCAGAACAACTGGGCTTGTTTTTCTCAAGTTCTCTGTTTCTTAATTTGGACAGTGTAACCTGAAAACATTGTGGGGACTGACTGAGCTTCAAGGCTGACTTTGATTTAATAAAGGTGATTTTATAAAAGAGAAAGCAGGGAAGTCTTGCTGCTGGTGGGAGCTTTGGGTCCCTGTCTGACCAAATGGCCAGGCTGCTGTGAGGGGTGTTTATTACTGATGGGAAATCAGTGCCCAGAGCTTGTTTTACACAAGCCACTGTGAAATAGTTTTTCAGTTCAGGATTAAATTCATTATTATTCGTTATCAGGATTCATTATTAAATTTCCCTGTATCTGTATGAAACCCAACAGGGCTGTAGTAATTGTGAACTCCACCAACGGGATTTCTTTGGTTTGTTTTGCTGTTGGTTTGGGTTTTTGTTGTTGTTGTTGTTGTTGTTGGGGTTTGGAACTCGATGATCTTAAAGGTTCCTTCCAAACTATTCTGTGACTCCATGGAAATCCCACAAAATCATTTACTCCCACAGTTATTCTGCTAGAAATAAGCATCAAGTTTATGACATTTTTCATTCTGTAGGACCATCACAGACGTCTCCTTTTTTCCAAAGCTGCCATCCTGAGGTCAGCCTTTCCAACCTGGCAGAGTCGAGCTACCACCACTGCAAAATTGCCATTTTTGTCATTAGTACCTGCTGAAGCTCTGTTCCAGCTGGGGAGCAGCTGCTCTGATTTTCCCTTTATGTATTTTAGGGCCACTGAGCAGTTGACTTCTGCCACATGTTTGATTGGGGATGGATTTATATTTGATTGCTTCGGAATATCTGAAAAAGGTACAAGAGAAGGTTTGTGCTGGGCCAGTGAGAAAATCCAGGAAATAAATATTTAAGGAAGCATTTATCAGATGAGTTTAATGCTGTGTTTTACATAGGCTGGAAAACTAGGAAAATATCCAAGACCAGAAGGGATTGTTTATGTTCCAAGTGTAAGTAGTTCAGGTATGCAAATGTCTGTATGAGCAGTAGGATTTGTTAACAAAGGATCAGAGAGGGCCAATGCCCCTGGCTTAATTTTTAGTGTTCAGGGAACCAAGAATTGTCTTTTTTTAAATTATGAATGGGAGTGGGTTGGTGGGAAGAGGACAGATTTTCAGGTTTTAATACACTGAAGGATATTCAGAAGCAAGTTGGGGTTTGATTGAGAAAACCCAGAGCTGGAGAACATTTTCTCTTCATTTTCTCTTCCATTCCCTGTTGTGTTAAATCTGTTCAGCAGCACCCAGGAATTTCTTGAGCCTAATGACAAGAACATTCTTCTTGGGTGGGTGCCTCGAGCAGAATTTTTTCCAGCTTCATCAAGTGCTTTCCACACTCAAAGGTCTGCAGAAAAGGATGAAATGTGGCCTCCTGCTTTCTATTTCGCACTACATAAGAAGTTGATGTTGAATGAAATATTTCTTTCCAGTTAAAGACAGAAAAGACAAAATTAAATGTGATTTATTGGTTTAATTGGAACATATATTTGATATAAAATATTTAAGCTTTTTTGTCTCATTAGGCAACTTGGTTTGGATTTTATATCTGAAAGGTTTTTCAGTTTTGCTATTTAATGAAGGAAACAGAATATGACATCCTCTGGAAAGAAGAGAAAATCTGTTGGCATTCTGCAACTTAATATATTCACAAATATAAAGGGGTGAAAATATATGGAATATGAAAAGGGTAAAAACATAGAATATGAAAAGGGCAAAAATGTAGAATGTGAAAAAGGTAAAAATATAGAATATTTTTTGTAAAATGTAAGAGCCTGAGACGAGAGCTGTGGGACCCCAGGGGGCTCTTCAGAAATGTGTTTATGGCACAGGAGGAGTCCCAGCAATCCTGGGCTGTGGGTGAAAGCCAGGCCTGGGAGCTGCCAGCTCCAGCCTGAGGCTGCCTGGAGCCCCCTCTGCTCTGGTTACAATGCATTGGATATTTTATTATATATTAGATATTTTCCTTTGCTGAATATCTTAATACACAACAACCAATCACATCACACACAATCCCTTTACCATCACCCATAGCCCATCATAACTGCTGATATTACCAGATTATGGGAGGAACTAACCCGTCACAGGAGTTAGGACGTTATATTTTAAACTTAAAACTTGTTTTTCTGTTCTTCTGCAGTGGAAAATTCTTTTTCCTTGGTCAAAACATGTTTTCAGGCAGTTGTGCTCTGGCCCTGGGCACGGGGCTTTGCTCTGGGGGGTTTCTCCCATGCAGGAATTGTCCAGCTCATCAAGTCCAGCCCTGTAGGACAGGGTGCACTTGGGCAGAGCTTTGTGGGCTGAGATACCAGCACAGACTGTGGGGAAAAGAAACAAAAATAAAGCACTATGGAAAGAGAGGCTGGAGAAATAAAGTGCTATGAAGGGATAGAGACACCCACTGTATCCTCCTTGGAGAACATCCCAGCTTGGCCCCACAGCCACCTCTTGTAAAAACACATATTTATTTAAAGCTGCATAGTATTTGTCCTCCTCCACACAGAGCAGGCTAAAAATGTCCTTTAAATTGTGCCACGCGTGAGCAGAAAATGAGATTCATGACTACATGCCCTACATTTTGCATTCAGCTTTGTTTTGAATTGTATATTCTCTCCATTATTAGTCCTTTCTGTTTAATTCCACGAGAACATTAGGCAGTAGTTCATAAATGTTAATTAAACTTCACATTCACCAGTGGGGAATTATTTTTGTTTGATAGGCAGGGAGCACGAAGTGGAAGGGAACGAGCACGACCTGTGTAGGTGGGGGACCAACAAACAGAATGCACTTTTCCTGCTGCTTTTGGGGTTTGAATGAGCACTGCCAAGCCCAGGAGAATGCCAGGGCTCTCTTCCCACAGTGTCTGAGCTCTGTCCCATGAGGCTGACCCCTGCAGAACAGCCAGCTGGGCTCAGGCTGCCTGTCCCAGCTTCGGCCCCGGATTGCCAACTCATTTTCCCTGCCTTGCTGTGCTGATTTCAGGCACATAGAATGAGGCTTGTCTAGCCCTGGGAAACACGACATGCAGCAGTTTTATCTCCCCAGAGATGACTGTAATAATGCAGGAGGGGGCTGTTAGCTCTGGGGGTGCACAGGCTCAGGAAGCGCCGGTGTGGGCAGGAGTTTGTGGGGTGCTCAAGCAGCCAGGACTGGTGAGCAGTGCTCCCTGACCCTCCAAACCCCACCTGCCTCCTCCAGCTCAGCCCCTGCAGCCTGCAGGCCCTCCTGTCCCACCCTCAGAGCAATGCCAATTGAATTCCCACGTGTAAACGCCTCAAAATGCAGTTTGTGCGCTCGCTGAATGGTCCTGGTTTGGCTTTTCCCTTGCTCTGCCTTCAGGCAGTTGCTTTCCCCTTTATCAGGTACCTGATGCCTCAGAGATGCCTCCAAGATTCACCTTTATGAAGGTGAATTTTTGCACAGCAGCATTCTGCAGGCATTTCTGGTACCAGCAAGCCTTCCTTTCTGATGGAAATTTGCTTTTTGCTCCTCCTTGGAGCCAAGAAAATGCATCCTGTGCTTTATGCTCAGAGTGGTTTCCTTCTCTTTACCCCACTGAGGGCACAGGAGCCGTGCTGCTGCATCACTCCACAGCTCATTCAGCTTTAGGTTATTAAGACTGGCTCTTTGGGTAACTGTCAGTTTCTCATTTTTTTATAAGAAATGTGCTGCAGTCACCCATCTTCCTGGCCAAAGCCAACCAGGGTTCATCAGCCAGCCACAACGAAATATTTGGTTCCCAGGTTACAACAAATCCTTCTGGGGTGGTGTTAAAATCTAGCAGGGCAATATAACCCTCTTCTTTAGCCTTCTGAATACCCCTCTTTCTCAGAAGGTTTCTAATTGTTCCATTCCATCTTTGTTTCAAGCAGATGGTTTGCTCCTTCCGCATATTCTGCGTTCTTAGATAAATTCTAATTATTGTCTCTCTCCCCAAATGCCTCATGCTTTGTGTGCTGACAAGCACACAGTTGTGTTATTCCCAGGAGAGATTTTAGTTCTGTTTCTTCAGTGTCACTTTCAGCCAGTGTTAAGTTCAGTCTGTACAATTCATGGTATAAAAGATGTTGTACAGAGAATAAAGATTAAAATCACTGGGTGTATTTGCAAAAATACCTGGAAAATCACAGCACCTCTACTGCCCAACAGTATCAGGATTTTGCTGCTAAAATATAGGCTATATTTAAAAAAAATAACTATGTATATATAAACCCAAAGGCCCTAGAAGCTGATGGGTAGAGTTTCAGAAGATCAGTGCTCAAATGTGGATGGATTTTGTGACATTCCAGCTTCTCACATCATCTGTGTAATTAGGAGATTGGAGGCTTTTGGAAAATGAGGGCCAGAAAGTTCAGTCTGCTCCAGAAGCAGCAAAAAGAGCTGAATTGGGATGCTGAGGAGAGACCTGCAGGCTTCAATTAAACAGATCTGAAAAGGCACGTGTGTGCAGGGGGGCTCGAGCAAGGTCAGGGGAAAGCCTGCACCCCTGAAAGGGAGACCAAGGAAATTCCCCAAGGGCTGGGAACAACACAGGACTGAGAGCACAGAGCCAGAGGGAAGGAGGGAATGGCAGGGTGTGACTGGAGCAAGTGGGTGAGGAACAGAGTGACCCCGTGCTGAGAACTGGGGTGGCTCCCAGTGCTGTCCTGAAATACAGCTGGCTTTATTCCCCAGCAGAAAAGGCAGCAGAGGGGCTCAAAGGAAGAGACAATTTTCACAGATTAAATCAAATCTAAATTTTCTTAAGTATGCTCCACCATCTCCAAGAAAGAGGGTGGAACAGTGAAGGAAAATGTTATTTTCTTCTCAAGCTGGAGTGGTGGACGTGCACTCCTCAGGGGAACTGAGCACCAGAGGAAAGGAGAATTTAAGGCACCCACCAGTTCTGGGAGCCTGAGGCTGTGTGTGCTGGTAATTTGTCCATGCAAAGCATTTGGACATCACCTTGCTGGAGACCTGAAACTACTGAAATACGTGCATTGATTTCAGTGCGAGAACACAGAGAAATGTAAATATGCAGTGCTGTCAGTCAGCACTGTTGTGGGTTGGTGGCACTGATCCTCAAAACTGACCTTGTGTCCTTGTGCAGGAGCCAAATCCCAAATCCCACTCCTGAGATCCCCTTGGAGGGTGAGAACCTTGGGGGTTTGGCTACATACTCTGCTCTTTTTTGCTTATTTATTTGTTGGGGTGTTTTTGTTTTGTTTTGCTTTTTTATCTGCAGCTTAAAAGCTCTTCTTGAATGCATTTTATGTTAATTTGAAAATAGTGTGCTTAAAACAGGTTATGAGCAAGGCTTCATCAGAAATATACATCACTATAAGAATGGAAGGTGATTAATTTCCAGGTGAAAATAAATGCTAAAATAATAATTTAATTGATTAAATCAAATGAAATTAAATTCCTCCTATTGGGGAAGGGGAATTTAATGCAGTGAGGCAGCTGTAAAATAATCATTGCATGGTGCTCATTTGGTCTCTCATATCATTTCATTCTTTGGATAGTTTTGGAAAGAAATATAAAATATCTACTATAATATATAAAAAAATCTTTTTTTTTTTTTTTTTTTTTTTAGCTTAGTAGGTAATTATGACCAGGTGATATTTTGTGGTCTCTTGCCATTTTAATTTGTGAAAACCCTGGAGTTTATGCCGTGAAAAATGGCAAAATGTGGGAGCTGGTGGCAGAAGACACAGAAACCTTTGCTTGGGGAGAAAAAGGGACAGTGAGGTGAAACTGAGGGACCCAAACCCCTTGGAGGTCAGTCCAGAATGTTTGTAGAGCATTTTCCCCCCTTTTTCCCTTTTGAATAGAAGCAGAGGCAAAGCCCTCTGGGGTGGCAGCAGGAGCCTTGCCGTGAGCTCAGCACGCAGGAAGGAGCTCTGGCCACATCTGCTGCTGTTAATCCCGGGGTATTTTATATATTTGATGAGTGTGGGCCTGACAAAGAGGTCGTTTTCCATCAGGGATGGATGAGAAGCCGTCCCAGGGTTTCAGGCTGGCTTTGTCCCCACAGGCACTGGGAGGAAATGCCAGGTGCATTCCCTCACCTGTGGCACTGACACAGGACGCTGGAGGTCAATAAATTCCATATTTTCATGGCTCAGCTGAGGAACTGAGAGGAAGCAGGGTTTTAACACAAGCTAGAACAATGTACAGAGAGCAGCAATATTATTGACTGCTAAGAAAACCATAATTATGACCATTTGTGGGGGGGAAAGAATCATTTCAGAGCTCCAAAGACTCACTTGTGGCAGCGCTTCACAAGGTAGTGACAATCAATTATCAGGAGCAATTAAGTCAGGAATAAAGCATGGAATTAGCTGATTGTGGTCATAGAAAATCTGCCCTGTAAGGGCAGGCTGAGCTTTGCTCTTCCCTGACAGCAGCTCACGTGGATTTCCACCTTAATAAACCCAGAACTCACCACAGATGCAGGCAGACATCGAAATGCCTTTGAAAGTAACTGCTGCAGGAAAATTCCCAATATTACAGGAAATAAATGTATTGTATATGCCAGGACTTGACAGAGGCCAAAGCTATCCAGGAAAGAGATGGAAATAGCCTGAGACATGCCTGGGATGATGTGGAATTTGGGAGAACATGTCAAAGGAGCTGAATGAAGGAATCTGTCTGTTAAATAACACTGATGGAAGAAAAACCCATTGGGTTTGTAGGGCATGGCTGGGACTGGACAGCAAAATCTTCAGCCCTGGAGGAATTCCCAAAGGAATTAGATTAAATGAGGAGATTTTAAAAATATTTTTCTGTCTTTATATGCATTTTCAGAGAAGAAATTGTCTTTGCTGGTTCTTGAGCAACTATCTGGTCTTTAATTTTTTTTTTTGAGACCTAAGAGCAGTTGATAACCCCAACCCTCAGTAGTAGCTGCACCACTTCCACTTCTGCATTTCAGTAGAAAACTAAGGGCTTCTTTTTATTAGGAGTTAATTTGTTTTTTGCTGCTATGAGGTTCAGCCTTAACTTCAACAACTTCTTTTATTCCAGTCTTAAAGAAGACTTCACATGTACAAAATGAGCATTTTCCTTTATCCTGACCCTTGGGCCAAACCTGGACAAAAATGTGTTTTCTTCTCACTAAAATCCTTGCTTCCCTTAAATCAGCATTGATTAAATAACTTGATTGTGTCAGCCTTATGCGTTTTCTACAGAGGGGGATCCCATACTAACAGTGTGGTTTTGAGGAGTTGTTTGTATAAACCAAATCCAATCGTTCTCTATTTAACTACTGCTGAGCTTCACTCTTTGGTTTTCTACCATCAAGGAAAACTTATTGACTGAGAATGACTTTGAGTTCTTTAAATTTACCTAAGCTGCCAACTCTGGCAGCAGCTAATAATTTGAAGCTGCTGTAAATAAGTTATTTTATTGATTTGTATCTGTAAGCAAGCATTCGGTTATTCGAGTTATTCCCCCAAAGTGATTTCCAAGCCTTTCAATATATTTTGCTGCTTTATTTTGTCAGTTCAATGCCTTAAAACTTTGGTTTGAATGTACCTATATAATATACCTATATACCTATGCCTAATACCTATATATAATGTTACCTTGGAGCATGCTTTAGTTTTATTTGTTTATGGAGAGGAAAAGAGAGAGAAACTAATTCAAATGTAATTAGGAAAATTTGTTGGACTGGTGACCAGAACAGAATGGATCTAATTTCATTTTCAGCCACTTCATCAGAATGTCTTTTCCCTGTGGTTCCACAGTGGTTTCCCACCTTTTCGGTGTTCACACCACGAGGTGGTAACAGGATGACAAGCAGGAAAGCTGTGTGCTGGAAGGAGAGGTCACTTGGGCAAGTGACTCAAACATGGGCTGCCAAAGCCCTAATCTAGGAACGGAGGAAGGTTTGGGTTCGTGAGGTCATGAATGGCTTTGCTGTTCAGGGGAAATCTAGAGGAGGAACTGATGCTGCTGATACCTCCCAGGGTTTCAATTCCCTTCCACAGTCTCTGGTTGCAGGAGAGGTGCGTGCTGAGGAAGGCAGGAGCCTCCCTTGGAATGCAGAATGCAAACCCCCTCCCTCTGAATTATTACAGTTTTGAAATGAAGGGGCTCTCAGGCAAAGCTACGGGGATAGGAATCACAGTTCTTTATCAGGAGAATTCCAATAAAGATGCAGTGATCCAAACCCAACCCCTGGCAGAGTCAGGATCCCCCCTGCCCCCGTGGGTCGGGGTTGGGGCAGAGCCATCCCTGGGTGCAGCTGCTGCAGGGGCAGAGGGGGCTGTGCCGGGGCAGGGATCCTGCGGGAAGGGGCACAGGGGGCTGTGCCGGGGCAGGGATCCTGCGGGAAGGGGCACAGGGGCTGTGCCGGACAGGGATCCTGCGGGAAGGGGCACAGGGGCTGTGCCGGGGCAGGATCCTGCGGGAGGGGCTAGAGGGGCTGTGCCGGGGCAGGATCTGCGGAAGGGGCACAGGGGGCTGTGCCGGGGCAGGGATCCTGCGGGAAGGGCAGAGGGGGCTGTGCCGGGGCAGGGATCCTGCGGGAAGGGGCACAGGGGGCTGTGCCGGGGCAGGGAGCCTGCAGGAAGGGGCACAGGGGGCTGTGCCGGGCAGGGCCTGCGGAAGGGGCACAGGGGGCTGTGCCGGGGCAGGGATCTGCGGGAAGGGGCAGAGGAGGCTGTCCGGGACAGGGATCCTGCGGGAAGGGGCACAGGGGGCTGTGCCGGGGCAGGGATCCTGCGGGAAGGGGCAGAGGGGGCTGTGCCGGGGCAGGGATCCTGCGGGAAGGGGCACAGGGGGCTGTGCCGGGGCAGGGAGCCTGCGGGAAGGGGCACAGGGGGCTGTGCCGGGGCAGGGATCCTGCGGAAGGGGCACAGGGGGCTGTGCCGGGGCAGGGATCCTGCGGGAAGGGGCAGAGGGGGCTGTGCCGGGGCAGGGATCCTGCGGGAAGGGGCACAGGGGGCTGTGTGGGGCAGGGATCCTGCGGGAAGGGGCAGAGGGGGCTGTGCCGGGCAGGGATCCTGCGGGAAGGGGCAGAGGGGGCTGTGCCGGGGCAGGGATCCTGCGGGAAGGGGCACAGGGGGCTGTACCGGGGCAGGGATCCTGCGGGAAGGGGCACAGGGGGCTGTGCCGGGGCAGGGATCCTGCAGAAAGGGGCAGATTCCCTCTGCAGGGCCCGTGGGCACAGCTGTTCCTGCCCTTCCTCTGGGCATCCAGGGGGAAAGGCTGCCCTGCTGTGCCAAGTGCCAGGTTTGCATCCAGCTGGGAATGCTGGGCTCCTGCCCTGGCTGCAGCCTCTGCCATGGCCTGGGCTCAGTTTCTCAGCCCTGCAGGGACACTCAGTGGCCCAGCAGCAGCAGATCTCTCCTGCAGGGAGGATGGGTCCTGCAGAGATAAAGCAAACTGCCCCAGCTGGATTGAACAGCTGGGCCATGAGCAGAGGATTAGCAGAGCCCAGCCCAGCCCAGTTCCAGCAGATGGTGACAGAATGCACACCTCTGGGCACAGCTGCCACTGCAGCCCAGGACACACAGTTTCAATCACTGCTGCTGAGTGGGAATGATGATTACCAGGGCTCTGGGCTCTGTGTTTAAGGCTGGGGATGGCTCTATAGCTGGTGATCCTCCAGTGCAGAAATAGATGTCACTGAATGAGGACTGAGTGACCTCTCCAGAAGGATGAGAAGCAATGGAAAGTGAGGGCTTGGCCCTTGACACAAACTGTGACTATTCCAGTGGCCCTGCAAGGACCCTGCCTGTTTCCCCACTGTGCTGCTGCCAGGAGAAGCCCTGCTACAAGCAGCTGCTTGTGCCAGATTCCAAACATTTGTACCTCGTGGGATATGAATCAGCCAAGGCTGTTCAGAACAGTCTGGCCTGTGGGAGCACAATTCTCTGTGGCATCAGAGGGAAACTGCAGGGTCCTGGTCAGTGTGTGCAGGGACAAATCAGGGACAGTAATTCCTGAACTCTTATATACACATGGAGTGGATTTAGTTATTGAAGTTAATAAATTAGTAAAGCATCTCTGTCCTGAGATGAAGGAGATGTAGTCTTGCAGTGCTAGATTGTTACCAGCTGATTCTTGCACTCGAGGTTTCCCAGCTGGAAAATCCTGCTGGCTGCTCTGACCCTGTGAGTGGATTCAAAATCCATCTCTGCAAAGGGACTGAGCAGAGAGTGCTCTGGAGAAATAAACTTTCTGGAGGTTCCTGTCTGATGCTCATTTTTGACTGAAGTTGCTTTTTCAGGATTTGTCCTGGAGGATGTTCCTGTAGAAACCCTCTAAAAGTCTGAATTTTCTGCAGGGAGTTGCTCTGTAAAACAGTGACATAAATCCTGTCCTCCCTTCCCTAAATTAGCAAAAGCATGGAAGATGGAGCCCAATTTATTATTTCCATGTCATTAGTGCAGCCTGTGTCCTCTCAGCACACACCTGGGGGCTCACTGCAGTGGGGGGGTTGTTGGCTGATGTAAACCTGTCAGCAGGACTCCCCCAGCTCCCACAGCTTCAGGATCAGTGCAGGAAGGAGCTGGATGTCCTCTGTGGGCACTGCCACACTGTCCCCTCTCTTGCCAGACCCACCAGCTTTGGGAACCAACTTAAAGGATGAAATAAAGCCCAAACATCAGATCTGGCACAACCCTGTGATAGAAATCTGTCACTACAATGGCTTTTATTCACTGGCTCAGAAAGAAATCCACTGGTGAAATCACTTTTTATTTTTTAATCTCTTTTTGGGGGGATTTTTTGTGGGTTTTTTTGGGAGGCACTGCCCAGTTAGCAGCACTCTCCAGCACTGCTGTCTCTGCAGCTGGACTGAGGCACACGTGGCAGTGCCTTGTAGCTCCAGGTGGTTTTCTGGGCTCACGGAAGGAGGACATGGATCTATTTGAAGATGAGAACTTAACACTTTCCCAGCTTCTCTGGAAGAATTAAACCAGCCCTTAAAAGGGGCAGGTTGGGATTGTATTTGTGTTAATCATCAGTGAATATTACACTCTGAGATATAAAGGCTACTTTTACACGGAGGAAGTTTAGGAGAGGGAAGTGATTTATGAGGAATAACGTTTGCATTAGCAGTTTGATGTTATAACTCAAGCAATCCATCACATTTTACTTTGGTCCATTTATTTTGTACTTGCCTTGCCCAAGGCCTTGTTTCTCATTGCAATAAAAGGTCAACTCCCAGCACTGAGCTAAGCAAGAGCAGTGCAGAAGAGAGTTCAAAGACAAGGTAACATACAAACCACAAGAATCCAGACAAGAGCTGGTATTTAAAATGCATTTATTTGAGATATAAATACATATCAAATTAATACTTAAGAATAAATCTGTCCTGGCTTTTAAAGTCATCTGCCTACAGCTTGCATTTGGTGTGTCGTTTTGGGGACAGCAGCTGGTTTGAAAGCCACACGTGCTCATCAGTGTCAGGCTCTGTCAGGTGCCACAGATTCTCCTGAAACCTGGGGGGTTGTGAGAATCCTCTGTGAGCCCAAAACCCCTTCCTTAAAGCTGAGCTGGGCTCAGTGGTGGCATCAATGTCCTGTACCCATGGCCATGGCAATTGTCTGCCCACCAGCACTGCTTAAAATGAAACAGTGAGGCTGGAAAAGGCAGAGTGTGTGTGCATAGGAAGAACATGCAGTTTTTGTAGTGAAGATGCTGATCAGAATTATTGTTGCTTCCAGGTGAGACTGAGTTTGAATGGAATTAAAATTCAAACAGGGCTGAAGAGGAAGAGAGGAGTGTGGAGGAAGAGGTGGAGAATATATTTTATTTTTCACTGCTGGTGCACTGGAGCCATGTGCGGCCACCAGAACAGCTGTGGCTGTAGTTTCTGGCCACGGCTAAACACGAAGGAGAGTGGTTGTGTCACATTTGTTTGATTTGCAAGTGATTTTGTGCCAAAGGAGATGAGAGCTGCAGCGCAGCAGCAGGAGCTCCTTTTCACCTGTTGGTGCAGCTGCCATCCTCGCCCTGAATGTCTTTGCAGAGCAGCAGAGGCAGCTTTTGTTTGCTGGTGGCTTTTTTTCCTCTTCCAGCGTCTGGCTGAGTGCCAGTGCCAGAGCAGGCAGAGCAGAGAGGTCAGCAGGAATGAAGAGTTGTCAAGTCTGGCTTTGCTGGAGCTGCCACGCCGAGTGCCCAGCCCTTGCTGTCCCAGAGTGTCCCCCCAAAGTGGCACATGCCACTTCCTTCATGTCTCCTGGGGCTGGTGGGAAGCTGCAGAGCCCTTCCCTGGCAGCCTGGAAGGGTTCAAAGCAGGGCATATTTAGACACAAAAGAAGAGAAAAGGCTGCCTCTGGATTTTAGCTGCCTGGAGAATGGCTCTCCTCAGCACCCTGCCTCTCTTCTCCACAGTGCCACTGTGGCTTTAGATTTGCTTTTTCAACTCTAAAAATGCATCAACTGCTTGAACCTGACAGTGTGTGGTGCACATTTAACAACAGAAATCTATGAATTTAGTTGCAAATTAATGCATATTGACATATGAGTCCTTTGTTTTGCATTAGCCAATTCTTGGTTTCCAGTTACTGTCCAAACATCAAATATATATTTATCTAAATATAAACCCCACAACTTCTTGGCTTTATTATCTAGTCCATTATGTACATAAAATCCTCATCTGAGAGAATCAGAGGGAGGATCTGAAATTAGCTTATCATTGAATGGGCATAAAATGAGAAAAAGCTAGTGTGGAGCTCACAGGAGAACATAGGAAGTGTCAAAAGTGGCATTCGTGGTATTTATTGACAAATGAAATAATTAACACTAAAAATCTTGGTGGATATTTCTGTGCATAAAAGGGTTGGGTTGGATTTCTGTTCTACAGTTCTCTGATTTGCATATTAGGGCATAATTGCTGCTCATGATCAGTTACGTTTTGTTAAATTTTGGATGAATAATTATGCTAAAAATCTACTGATTTCACCCACTTTTGAGCATTTCAAGTTGTTCAAGTTTGGAAAGCAACATCCCACCAAGAGAATCAGATCTGGACAGAGGGGGTTTTAATTGATCAGCTGAACCACTCAGTAAAAGAAAATACACAATATTTAGGCTGGGAATTAGTTATCTAAATATTTTTCAGGTCAATTAAAAAAAAAAAAAAAAAAACAAAAAAAACCCAAAAACCAACCAAACAAAAAAACCCAAAAAACCAAATCAGGAACTGTAGAGTATTTGAGATAAGAAGAGACTTTTATAAGTGACACTCCTAGAGAACAGTTGGCCTCACCTTGGAAAATGCTTTGGGAAGAGGGGATATACTGTAGTTTCATATATTTATAGTAAAAGCTATTAAAGAAGGAAGAAAATGCTGGAATAATCTCCTCTGGGTCTAATCCCAGGTGGCTGGAAGCTCCTGTGGTGTCAGAGCTGCCAGGTGGGTGCATCAGTGGAGCTCAGCTTGGAGTAAATAGTAGAATATCAGTGTTTAGGAGGGCTGAACATGTCCTGATATAACATCCATCCACGGGATGTGACATTTTATGGCCCCCTAGATGGGAAATGCCATCCTGCACCAATAAGTGGTGTCACTCAAAGTGGCATCAGGGGATGGAAGGACAAATCCCAGCCCTGGCTGGGCTCCCATGGCCCTCCCTGGACACTGGGAGCTGGAATTTAAAATGCTAGCAAAAGAGGAAAGCACCTCAGTGCTTGGAGGGTGTCTTGGTTGGGATCATGTTTTCTCCCAGGAGGTTTTCCCAGGCATCCTCACTTCCCTTGCACTGAGACCTGAGAGCTGAGCTGAAAGAAGGTGTCTTGGTTTGCAGGAGAGGTGCGTGCTGAGGAATGCAGGAGCCTCCCTTGGATGGAGAATGCAAACCCCCTCCCTCTGAATTAGTACAGTTTTGAAATGAAGGGGCTCTCAGGCAAAGCTATGGGGAAAGGAATCACAGTTCTTTATCAGGAGAATTCCAATAAAGATGCAGTGATCCAAACCCAACCCCTGGCAGAGTCAGGATCCCCCCTGCCCCCGTGGGTCGGGGTTGGGGCAGAGCCATCCCCTGGGTGCAGCTGCTGCAGGGGCAGAGGGGGCTGTGCCGGGGCAGGGATCCTGCGGGAAGGGGCACAGGGGGCTGTGCCGGGACAGGGATCCTGCGGGAAGGGGCACAGGGGGCTGTGCCGGGGCAGGGATCCTGCGGGAAGGGGCACAGGGGGCTGTGCCGGGGCAGGGATCCTGCGGGAAGGGGCACAGGGGGCTGTGCCGGGGCAGGGATCCTGCGGGAAGGGGCAGAGGAGGCTGTGCCGGGGCAGGGATCCTGCGGGAAGGGGCACAGGGGGCTGTGCCGGGGCAGGGATCCTGCGGGAAGGGGCACAGAGGGGCTGTGCCGGGGCAGGGATCCTGCGGGAAGGGGCACAGGGGGCTGTGCCGGGGCAGGGATCCTGCGGGAAGGGGCAGAGGGGGCTGTGCCGGGGCAGGGATCCTGCGGGAAGGGGCACAGGGGGCTGTGCCGGGGCAGGGAGCCTGCGGGAAGGGGCACAGGGGGCTGTGCCGGGGCAGGGATCCTGCAGGAAGGGGCAGATTCCCTCTGCAGGGCCCGTGGGCACAGCTGTTCCTGCCCTTCCTCTGGGCATCCAGGGGAAAGGCTGCCCTGCTGTGCCAAGTGCCAGGTTTGCATCCAGCTGGGAATGCTGGGCTCCTGCCCTGGCTGCAGCCTCTGCCATGGCCTGGGCTCAGTTTCTCAGCCCTGCAGGGACACTCAGTGGCCCAGCAGCAGCAGATCTCTCCTGCAGGGAGGATGGGTCCTGCAGAGATAAAGCAAACTGCCCCAGCTGGATTGAACAGCTGGGCCATGAGCAGAGGATTAGCAGAGCCCAGCCCAGCCCAGTTCCAGCAGATGGTGACAGAATGCACACCTCTGGGCACAGCTGCCACTGCAGCCCAGGACTGAGGGCTCAGAAACATCTCTGCCAGAGGCCAGGGACTGCTTTGGCTGCTAATTGGACGGCCAACATTCCAAGCTTCCATGAATTTTAAACCATTTTTCACCTCCCCTCTTATTTCTGGGCATCCACCTGTAGGCAGAATCTCTTGGGAGATTTTGGGTTCATTTTTTGTCTGCATTCATTGCTTGACAGTCCCTAGGGGATGAGAGATGTCTTTTTAATGAAGAAATACAGACCCACAGACACTTTCTCCCCCTGTGCCCTGAGCAAAGCCCTGAACCCACCAGCACACGCAGCTCAGAGCCCAGCTGAAGAGTGAGGCAATCCCTCCCCACACACACGATATCCACCTGCCGTCATCCAAGCAAGGGAATGATTGCACTGGAGCACAGAATTCCCTGGTGACATCAGGAAATTAAGGTGAAATGCACACAGTTAGGGAGAGTTAGCCTCTAGCTTCTGAGAACCAGGAAGAGAATTCAACTGCAGAAAAGCCAATTCCATGTTTAAGTCAAGGTGCCTTTAATTTTTTTGGAATGGAATCCAAGAGATGCTTTCTGCCTTGACTTCTTTCCTATGTAAAATGTTAAAATGTTGGTGTAGAGATGGGGATGGTGTCAGCAGCCCTGCTGACATAATAATAATAATAATAAATAATAATAATAATAATAATAATAATATAATAATAATAATAATAATAATAATAATTATTATTATTATTATTATTATTATTATTATTATTATTAATTTATTATTATTATTATTATTATTATTGGAATTACTGTTGTTATTATTTCTGTAGAATAGAATAGAATAGAATAGAATTGAATTGAATTGAATTAGTGTTGTTATTGCTAATATATTATTATCTATAATAATAATACTGTATAATAATAAAAATTCTTTTTATTGCTATTATTATAGTTATTATTATTATTACTATTACTATTATTTCTTTCTGATGTGGTTCTTACAAAAGGGGTGCCCTTCTGCAATGGTCTTGTTGGAATGGCTTCACCTCTGGGATTTAGCAGCTGTTTTGCCTCCTAATTTATTTTTTCAGTGCTGCATTACACATAAGAAAGTGGCTGAAAAAGTAATTGTAGATTCCCCCATTAAAGACAAACAAACAAAACAAAACTCACTCATAAAATTATCTTTCCTCAAAAACCTAGATTATACTTAATAAATGATGCAAAAACCCCAAAATCCCAGTATATATCTCAAGACATCTAACCTTAAAATAAGAGTAACTATAATGTAAGTCATATATTACAAGAGAGATAAAGTAACAAAAAAAAAAAGACCTAGCAAAAATAAATTTCGTGAAAACAGACAAAAAAACCCAATAATAAACAAAGTGTCAATACCCAACAAATGACCCAACTATCAAAAATACTATTTCTCATATCCTAGCCCCACATCCTACTAAAATAAAAACCACCTAAAAATATATAAAACCAAACAATAATAATCAAGAACGTCTAAAATAATAAATAAGATGTAAAATAAAATTTATATTTAATATCTAAATAATGGCAACATTCTAATAATAAAAATATATAACTTATACGAAATCCAAACGTGACGCAAATAATACAGAATAACAACAAAAAATTGTGTTGAATCTGACAAAAATAAATTCCCAGCCCTTACAGTGCTGTGCTTTGCATTAATAATTGAAAGCAAATATTAATAACACCCCAATAGTGTGCGTGCTCCTGCCCAGCACTGTCCCTCTGACAGCTGCTGAGAGGCCTGGGTGAGGAATAAATTTGATTTGAGAGCTCAGCTCAGGCTGATGAATTAATTTCTTGTTATGCTCATGTGGGTGGCAGTTTTAAGAAAACACTTTCTCCCCCTCAAAATCTGCTTTTTGGGTATTTCTCAGTTCTCCCAGCCCCAAGCCATTAATGCTCCAAGTGCCTTAAATTAGCTCTGAGTCTCATTTCTTCATCACTGAAACCCTCTGGGTGCTTTGAAATATTTTTTATATACAATACAATGCAATATATATACTACAATATAATACAATATAACACCGTAACCACAATATATAATTGTATTTATTATTAAATAAATTTATGTATTTATTAAATAAATATAAAGATATGTATTTATATATACTATTCTATTCTGTAATATACTACATTATAATATAATATAATATAAATTGTATTATATATACTATACTATACATTATATATATGATATATATACTATATTATACTATATTATAACATAATATAGTATACATTATATTATAGATACTATACTAAACTATACATTACATATATTATATACACCATACTATACTATACTATACTATAAATTATATATATTTCATATTATATTATATAATTTATTATATCCAATAATAGATATTTATAATAGAATACATTTCTAATCTATATTAATTACACATTTTATATATTATATAAGACATAATAGTATATAACCCAGAATATTCTATAAAACAGAATATGGCATTTATATTATATATTACAGTATGTTTAATATATTATGTATATAATATATATTATGTATTATTATTTTGTATATTATATATATAATATATATTATGCATTTTTAACAGATAGTTTGGATGATTACATATTATCTGATGGAAACGGAGCTGTTGTAGCAGCCACTGTGCTGGGCAGTTTGAATAAAGGAGAGAAGTGAGAGACTCCAGGTGTTATCCAGATGTAAGCTGGGGCTCAGAGCCAGACCCACGCTCCATCCCCTTTCCAGCCTGGCAGCTGAGAACCAGGAAAAGTGTTCTGCTGCAGGGAGCAGCGCTGGTGTGAAGCACTGCACAGAAATATATTGCATTTTGTGGTGCTTTTAAAGGAAGCCTGGCACTGCGGTGCTGTCCAGGCGTGGCCTAAAAATTGGGAATCAGTATTGCTAAAGGAAAGCAGAGCAGTGCAGTTGGTCTTTTTCTAAACAAACGTATCTCTACACATGAAGCTCTAAACTTTTTTTTTTTTTTCAAGTGTAGTCCTGTGAGATTCCCCTCGAATAATAGGATTATGCAGGAATAGAAGAGCATATAAAGAGGTTAACTTGGAATTTGCTGAATAGCTTAAGTGAATTGTATTTTTTATTATTTCTTTAAGATGTTCATAGTCTGTGTGGGTGGATAACAAGAGAGAGAGAGAGAGTTCAGGCAGCACAACGACCTTGCATTAGGAATAAATTGCAGCCTGGAGGAGTTCTGCTTTATGGTCCAATTTTAAGGCCTTTGATAATAAGAAAAGTAAAGGAAATGGATTTGCCGTTGCTGCCGAGCTCCCGAAGCTCTGTGTGTGTACCGTGCCCGGGATGGGCAGGGCAGGGCCGGCTGTGGAGCAGCACCCTGTGAGAGCCGGCTGCTGGAGGGGCTCAGCTCCTGCGGCTCCGGGGAGCTCACCCGGGGTTTTCCAGCCATCCCGAGTGTGCTCCCCTTTGCCCAGGTCTGTGCTGCTCTGCAGAGAGCAGCGCTCAGATTTGATGTGCTGTGAAAGGCACCGAGCACGGCACGGACGGGAGGCAGCCCAGCAAAAAGTTTACGCTCCAGACTTGTCAGCATAATTTTGCCCCTGCAGGATCTCTCTTTTTTTTTTTTTTTTTTTTCGCCTTTATTTTTGGGGATGCAGAGCATGTGAGACAGGGATGTTGCCTGGCAACTGGAGGGGAGCAGCCTGTGCAGGGGAGCAGCAGCAGGGAGAGGGAATGGATGTGACCCTTATTGCTCCTTGCAGGGCTGAGCCAGGAAATCTTTTGCTGAAGCTCTTTTCTTCTGCATTTCTTTCCCCAAACAAGTGGCTTCCCTCTCTCCCTCTAAGCAGGATGCACCCAGCTGATGGATTGTTGTGATAAAGCAGGTTGGACATCTGGAAAGTCTAAAACTTTAGGGTTCCCAGAGTGAATAAAATGCGAGAACGCGCTGGAGGAAATTCTGAATGCTGGAATGGAAAAGGTTAAGTTGCTTGGGCTGAGCTCTGCGAAGTCTGGAATGAATTGGGGTAACAGAGGGAGGACATCCCTCCCACCAAGAAGTGGGATGATGTACTCAGGTAGGAGAGGAGATGAACCTGGTTAACAAATCCCATACTAAGAGTCAGGTCTGGGAGTCTGGATTTCATGGAATTATCTTCATCACTCCAGTCTGCTTTGTGTCAAGTACCAAAAAAAGGGGTGGAGTGTCACCCTGCCAGATTCTGCAGGCACAGCAAACATTTGGCTCACCCTTTAGGAGGAAAGCCAGGGAAAGAATCTGTTCCAGGCTCTTTATTAGCAGATAACTTGAACTATAGAATCACAGCTGAGACCATCCAAACCACACTCGAAGCATAAAATTCCCTTACTTCCACTTTTATTCTACAAGTGCAAGCAGAAATAGTACCTTTAAGTTTGCTTCTGATCGCACAAAACGTCACTGGCTGCCTGAAAACCTCTGCAGAAATAGCCATAAAATGGATTTTTACCAGCAGGCTCTGTGGGCAGTGAGTCCACGGAGCACAGCTGTTTGAAATTCGTGTCTTTTGGGAGTGCTGGAGCTGAAATTCAGGTGCTCTCCTGGAAGAGGCAGGAACAGGAGGTGGGAGAGGAGGCTGCCCAGAATGCTTATTTGCATGCAGGACACTTGGTGCTGACAGAGCCTGGGAGGGAGCACTGGGCTGATTGACAATGAGCTCTGGCTGGGCACGAAGCAGGGTGACCTAATGCTGAGATCAAACACTTCCCCAGCCCGTGGCATCAGCCCCACTGCCTCTTTGCCTGGTAGGAAATGTCAGAATAAATATTTCCTTTTTCCCAGTGAGCCTGGAATAGTCCTGAGATTGCACAGATGAGCTGCACGTTATTTTCATGGAATCACAGGATGGTTTGGGTTGGAAGGGACCTCAAAGCTCACCCAGTGCCACCCCAGCCATGGCAGGGACCCCTCCCACTGTGCCAGGGGCTCCCAGCCCTGCCCAGCCTGGCCTGGGGCACTGCCAGGGATCCAGGGGCAGCCCCAGCTGCTCTGGGCACCCTGGGCCAGGGCTGCCCACCCTCACAGGGACAATTCCTGCCCAGTATCCCACCTAACCCTCATCTCTCTCAGTCTGAAGCTATTCCCACTTTTCCTGTCACTCCAGCCCTTGCCCAAATTCCCTCTCCATCTTTCCTGCAGCCCCTTCAGCTGGAGAGGGAATTTGGGTCAGTGACCCCACACTCCTCCTCTCCAGCTGCACAACCCCAGCTGTGCAGCCTCTCCTGCCAGCAGAGCTGCTCCAGCCCTGGGATCATCCTGGAGCCTCCCTGGGCTCTGCAGCAGCTCCAGCTCCTACTTGGGCTGGAATTTTTCTTCATGGGTGGATCAGCCCCCAATTGGGCAAGATCCACACCAAAGCATTTCAAAGGATATAATTTTGTACACAACTCCATATCCTGAGAAGACAGCTGCTGCAGCTGCCTGCATTGGGTGTTTTTAGGGTTTTCTTGAGTGTGGAGGGAGAGAACTGGAATTCCAACACTATAGGCAATGTCTAGTGACTGCAGGGAAAGGAGGGTTGGGGTGCTATTCTGTTGCACTCTAAATTCGGGGTGTTTTGAGGCAGCCTCAGCTCTGCTTTGGTGCTGTTGGATTGGACAGGAGGAGGGTGGGAGCTGAGGAACTCCTTCCACTCCAAAGCCTTCCCTTTCCAGGGAGAGCACCAGGGCAGCCTCTCTCCAGGAGCCAGTGCCAAGACATTTCCCCCTGTCCCTCACGCAGCTTTGCCCTACAGACTGATTTCTGAAACCAGGGAATTCTCACTGATGGGAACCATTTGATTTGGGAATTGCCAGTTCTTACCTGGAACTTTGGTACAATTTAAGGATTTAGGAGGAGGCCAAACAGATGTTTGGGAGGGAGGCAGGGCAGAGGAGAGGGATGTGGACAAGGACAGGAACTGCCCAGACTTTGGGCTGGGCTTTGGGTTCACTGCCTGCCTTGGAGCCCTGAGCTCAGGCAGGGTTGGAGTTTTGGGAAGCGAGGATTTGTGTGCAGGATGGGGTGCCTTGGGGGCTCCCCAGGACAGAGGCTGGGCAAGGCTCAGGGAACAAAGTGGGGATTTAGGAGAGACCTTCCCCAGGCACACCTTGGGCAGCCAGAGCCTCCCAGGGCTGCAGCCAGCGTGGACAATGGGCACCAGATTTTCACACAGTTATGAGTCTGGGCCATTTCCACATCAGGGGTTAATCCTGCAATTACAGCTGCAGGCAGTGAAGTCATTTACCCCCAGTTTGCTCCCCCCAATTCACTTTTGGTTATACTTTTTGGGGCCTGAGGCAGTGAGGTGTTCTTGAGTTCCAGGCCTGGAGAGGAATTGTTGTGTCTGAATAAAATGTGAACACAAACTGGCACTCTGTATGGAGTTTAGAGTTACACACTGAACCAGTACAGGATTTGAAAAATACAAACCCCAAATGCTAAAGCATCCAACAGAACAAGGGCTGGTTGTACCCAGCTGCCGTTGCTGGAGGGCTTTACCTGAGTGTTCCTCTTTGCCATCAGAGATTCCTGTTCCAGTCTCGTTATCCCAACATAAAACCAGGCAGCAGCACCTGCAGAAGGGCCCAGAGCCATCAACTCTGGGCCATCTGAAAGCTGTGATGTGGCATCCAATTTCATTAACATCTCATGTTGCAAACCTCACTTGTCAAGGGTTTTTTTCTGCCAGATTTACATATAAACAATTTAGATTTAAGCTCAACCAGTGTATTTTCAGAAATAACTCCAGTAAATCACTTTAATCCCCAGTGTGCTCTGTTAAATCTAGCTGTTGTTAAAGTTGATGCTGATATCATTAAAAGATTTAGCTGAGAGATGTCATACTCTGCTTTATCTAAACTGCCTTTTGCAGTTTAAATAATTAAGCACCAAAAATTTTTCTCAGAGGGCATCCTGAATCTGAGACTATGCAGATACATCTTATTTTTTCTCCAGGTTTTGGGATGGTTTGTCTGCAGTTAAATACTTTAACAGAGCTATTTCACTTGGTGTTTTTTTCCTTTCTCTTGACCTTGGTGTGTCCTTAATGTTTGCTGGCGATGCTGCTGGACTGCTGGAGGCTTGTCTGAGTGAAGAACCTCGTGTATGTGATGTCAGCTCCACGCCAGAAGGCTTGGAAGGTGAAGAACACTCAGATTTTTTCTCTGAAAAGCTTTCTGAAACAATATTCTAAAATTTCTCTTACTGGGTTTTGGATTTTGCAGAGACGTGAAGGAGGAAATCAGCAGCAAAATGGGAACAGGGGGAGGCAAGATTGTAAGGAAATATTTGAAATTACTCTTCAAAGTATTTATGATTTAGCAGAAGGGGTTCTAAAACACAAAAGACTTGTGATTAAAAATAATAATAAAAAAAAGAAAGATGAAAGGACATGCAGTAAGAAGCTGCAAGTGTTGTTCTTTGAGATTAAGTTGGCTGATCAAATAATAAGAGCTAAAAAATGTGATCTGTTCATAAACCTAGCTTGGATTAATTAAATCTGCCATTTATTTATTTTAAATACATGTCACATTGCCATATTGAGGTTTCTGCCCAGAACAAAAGGGTTGCTGGGAAAAATAGGACAAATTGGTTTAAAATCAAAGACATGAGCACAAGCTGGAGCTCAGAAGGTTTTATAAATTCCACGTGTGGCTGCCTGATCCCAGCATCCTGGGATTTATCATCCCTCAGACCTCGATGGCCAGGATCCATCTTCTGGAGTTTTCTGGGAACATTTTAGGAAATTGCACTTTAGAATGTTGTGCTATTTAATGTCTGTCACCACGGTCTCAGTTCTGCTGAGCTTCTATGAAACAACCAAAATATTTCCCTTTCACCATCCAGACAAATTCAGGTGATGAAGAAACCTGAATTTGTGCTGGACCCTGTGGAGCTGCCTCGTCAGGAGCAAGCCCACAGATGACTCTGGGGCAGAATTCTGGTGTTGGGGCTTTGCAGAGCAGCAACCTGAGCAGATAATAAAGAATATTTATTTATAAATAAATAATTTGAAAAGATAATTAATATAATAGATGTATTATTAATAAATATATTTCCCACTTTTTGCTGTCCTGGATAAACAAACACAGCCTGTCTGACGTGGGGAAAGGGAAGGGTCCTTTCCAGCCTGCAGGTGCCAGAGGATGCTTTGTGAGATTATTTTCCATGAATTTTATTCCGCAGTCTGGCTTCCACTGCCTGCAATGGAAATGCATTTTGCCATGGGCAGATATTTCCAAACACAGGGAAACATTTGTGAATAAGTGAATTGTGGAAGTTGGACAAAGTCTGAGGAGTCCCGTGGTTTCCTTTCTGTGCCCTTGCACCAGGCCACCAGAAACTGAAATTTCTGCAAGTGCCAGGGAACAACACCAGTGAACCAGAGGAGTCTCAGACTTCCCTCACTGGTCTCTATTATTAGGAGTTTAAATTCTTCAGATTCTCATAGAGTTCATGAACATTGAGCAATCTGTGCCTTCCTGTGTATGAATGTGAATTTTAAGCCAAGATTTAATACAGATAGAGGGAAATTAATGGAATTTACCACTTCAGCAGTATCAGGAGGGTAGTGAAGCTGTTGCCACTACAAAAATACCGTTGGACAGGTTTATAGATAAAGTGGTGTTTTCTGTTTCCCTCCCTGCTCTCCACACAGGTTGTGACTTTCACCTTGTGCATCTGAGAAAAGCTGAAGCAAAAATCTTGTGGGAAGTGCTTTGAAATCTCTCAAATCCCAAAGTCCAGAGGTGCTGCTGGAGCTGGATCGAGGACCTACCTCAGCAGGCTCCTCAACTCCTGCTCTCAGCAAGGCACAGAGGGCTGGGGGAGCTGACACAGGAGTGACAGAAGGAAATATCTGAACAGCCCAGAAAATATCCAATGGTCAAAGCATGACTCTCTGCTCCCCTGGAGAGCCTGGGGCGAATCCAACTGCCTACAGCAAGGAGAAAGCAGAGAAAATGGAAATTCTTCACCTTTTGGTCTCGTTTTCAGCTCCAGGACAGAACTGGTAGAGGCACCCACTCCAAGGAAGCTTTTGTGGGGTTTGGTTTTCATCTCCAGCTGCTTCCCAAGACCTCCAATTTGTCCCAGCTGCAAAGCTCATGTGACAGGGTGATTATCTTGATTGGTAGGCAAAACAAGAAGGCTCTGAGACAGACTAATGAAGTCAATTGTGCTGCTGCAGGGGCCAGTTGAACACACTTTGTGGGAATGGATTCACTCAGCTTCTGCAGAATATGTGAAAAAAAAAAATCATCGATATTTTCCTAAATTCCTACCCCCCAGAATTAATCCTGAGCTTTAATCTTGTTTAGAGCCACGATACATTTTGAAATAAGAATTTCTAGGCACCCTTCCTTTTTCATTAGGAAGGAATATTCTGGCCCTTTGCTCCCAGCATTTTGAGGAGAGGGATTTTGCCAGTGTGTCCTTCAGGCAGTGAGGAGTTGGGGTGGCCACATTTTGGTGTGAGCTGGGGAGAGACGCCAGAGCAGAATTCCCCAGGGAATTCAACACCTCTGGGGTGCTGGCCTTGGTCTGCAACTGGACAGTGCTGGGAGGGCTGTGCTGGAGCTGCTGCACTGGAAATGCTGTTGGTGGGTAAATGGGATTGGCACCTGGAATATCCAGCCCTGAGTGTGCTGTTGGTACAACTGAAACCCCAGTGATCCCATTCGAGGGTCATTAGCAGCCTAGATGGAGGTGATGATCTTTTCTACTTCACTCTAGGATTAACTTGTGGTCATTTTTTGTATTTGCTAAAATGATTTTACATTTTATTTTCCTTCTTCCTTGAGCTGTAGCTCTGCAGTTCATCTGAATTTGCCACACGTGGTGCCTTTCACATATTTTTAAATAACATATTTTTTTGTTTTGTCCCTGTTTAGGTCTGCATTTCTCAATATTGATGAGCTGTTTATTGCCTTGGAGGTCTCTTGTGCCCTAGATTTTAGTAACCCATGTGTGTATTCCTCCTCCTGTGTCTCCAGTTCTCTCCAGTTCTGCTGCACCAGGCCTGTGATCCTCTGCGTTTTATCTTGGCATTACAGTCATTAAAAAGCCACTTTCACATAGAATTACTGCTCTGACTATAAAACTATGTTTGTAGCACACCAAGATAACAAAAATAAACCAGATTATCCATAGATAACCAGTCATTTAGAGAAACTGCTGTCACAGCTAAACCAAGTAAAGCAAAGCTGGGGGCAGGTCAGGAGAAGTTCAGACTGAGCAGCCCCGAGGTTCTGCAAACCCTGTGTGAAACTCATGCCTTGTTACTGACACAGAAAATGCCAACAAATTCCAGTTCCTGAGGCCTCTTCCTGCTGCTGAAGAGGATCATGTTCTACACAGAAGAACCTCCCGTGTGTTTTCCCAGTTCCCTTTGAAGTCAGGGTTATGGGGCACACAGCGTTGTCCTGCTCACCCCCCTCCTTTGTACAGATATTTTTTGGGGTGTTACCACTTGGACAGCCTCCAGCAGGGTAGGCTTTCTAACAAGGGACTCCAAACTGCCCAAACTGAAATCCTTAGAGGCAAACCCTGGGAGAAATCTATGCAAGGGAAGAAAAATCTGCACGTGGGAAGATGGACCAAGGAAACACCCAAGGCAATCTTTAATTATCCACAGATGAGCCCAAAGAACCCCAGAGCACATCTCCTGGTCTCAAGGAAGTGTGGTTTGTAGGGAGGAGTGACATTTGCTCAGTGTTGTCACCAGCCAGGAGGATCCTGGAGCAGATTTCCCTCCTCCTCCTCCCCTGATTTTCTGTTCCTCAAGAGGCTCTGGAAGAGCTGGTGCTTCCCCGTGTTTGGATTTTGCTGTCATCACCTGCCCACGCAGCAGATCCTCTGCATTTAGCACAGAAAACACCCTTACCCTGAGAGAGGGAATTTCTGGATGGAGGCCCACTGGAATTCCTGCTCCCTGTTTAGCACAGGTGAAATTTTCCAAGTTTCAAGGGAAAGGTTTCATTTACAAACTCCTAAATTCAACCCTGCCTCCCTCTCTGCATTCTGTGGCTGCATTGTCCCTGTGGCCCCTTTCCTCTCAGATGTTTTGTATCCCAGAAGAACGTGGTGCTCCCTTAGAAGGTTCTTGGTATTAAAAATGTGCTTTCTAAAATAACAATTTCATAATGCTCCTCATTAGTAAGCAGAGAGAAAATTAAGGAAAAGGAAATCTTTAAGGTTGAAAAAGACCTCCAAGAGCCTTCCAACCAACACCACCATGGTGTAGTGTGCCCCATATACTTAATTATTTTACATTTCCAGAGATGGTGACTCTACTGCCTCCCAGGGCAGCCCATCCTAATAAATATCTGAACAGTTTGATTTTATAGAAGCAATTTTTAACTTTGAAATGAGGACATGTGTAATAAAAGCATGTTTCTCTGTGATTCTTCAAGGGAAAAGAAGTGTTCCTTTTAGCCGTGAATAAATCTTTTAAAAAGTATGTCATCTGCAATAATTTATTCAAAATATGTTTGTTCTAATTAATTTCTAAAGTGTTTGGAAATATTTGCATAAGGAAATCTTTGTAGTTTTGACTCCTTTAAAAAATAAAGTCAGCCATTCATGATGTAATAATTAGTGAGAAGTAAAAAGTCATCTAATACCCATTCTTCTGCATCAAACTGCCTTTCATTTTTAATCATAAATGCTGCCATTCTTAGCTCTGGAATAATTACAGTTCCTATCGAGCTGCCCTAGGGGATGTGCTCAGCCCTGGGAGGAGGAAAACAGGTCACTCCTTTGTTCTTTTTTTCAAAGGCCAGACCCCAACTTTTCCACCCATGGTGGGAAAGGTGTTGAGAACCTGGTCCCATAAACACAGGCACGCTTCTGCCTGAGCTCTGTGCATTGCTGCTTTGCCTTCTGTGGCAAACGTGGGCCTGGAGAGCCTTGGGAAAGAGAATCACAGAGAGCTGCCTCATTACTGTGTCATTAGGAAGTGCTTATTACTCTTAAATCATTGCAGCCCCTTAAATCCAGCAGGTGACTCCAGGTTAAAAATCAGCCTAGAAGCTCCTAAAGCAGTTTTGTTTTGCATATTGTGTGCAAAATAATCAGGCTGCAGAGTCACAATTCATGACTGAATTTAGGGGACAGGTGTTGGTGCTGATGACTTTTCTGGGGCTACCTAAAAACAGAGGCTGGACAAAATTAAAGGAATAAAAAGCAGTTTATTTATGTTTATTGCAGGGCCCTCAGGTGCATTTAGGGCAGATGAAGCCCCCAGGGGCTGCAGCCAGAATGGCCCCCGGGTCAGGGGTGTTCCCACTCTGCTCAGTTTGGTCCATTTGCACCCTGGGGGTCAATGCTCCAATTCCAGCTGCAGGTAATGCAGTCATTCCCCCCAGTGTGCTCCCCAGGTCACTGCTGTTCCCAGCTCTGCCCTGAGGCACTGAGGGCTCCTTGATTGCCAGGGCTGCAGAGGAATTGTTGTGTCTGCCCCGGGGGGGGGCAGCAGCAGCTGGCACTGAATGTGGAGTTTGGAGGGAGGCGCTGAAGGGCTGCAGGAGCAGAAATACATGAGAAATACAACAGCTACACTCCTAAGGCATCAGTGCCTTTTTGCTAAAGTCTGCCAGGCAGTTTGTGTGGGTAAGTAGCTGCTTTTGCAGAAAAACCCGATGCTCCTTTCAGAGTGATGGAAGGAAAAAGGAGCTGGTTTGAGTAATCACAGCCACCAGTGATGTCTCTGGAAAAGACATCCCCTTGAACGTGGGAGGTGTGCAGTAATATTGAGTATTTGCCACATACAGGTGGCATAAATTCTGTGGATTTAACAGGATTTCATGTGGAGATGATTTCTTGTCTGAAAAGCAAGATTCAAAGTTCTGGGGAGGATCCCTGTGAAAAACAGAACCGGAAGATGGACCTGGTGGGGTTGTTTTTTTTAAAGATGCTGAGCATCTTCTCTGTTGAGCCTTCTCTTTCCTTTCCCTTAGGCTGCAGCTGCTGGGAATGTCACCTGGACCTGATGTCACACCCAGAGTGGATGTCCCCCTGCCATGTGGGTGCGTGCTCCCTGCAGAATTTGGGTTTGTCATTCACAGACGAGCAGAGCTGGTGAAGGAGCCTCTTGCCCTGCCTTGATAGCCCAGGGGAAACATCAAGTGCTGCTCGTGGCTTTGGGTTTGTGCAGTGTGGAAGGAATGAGAGCTTGGCTTAGCCAAGACCCCTGGGCTGCTTCAGTGGCAGTGGGAAATAAGGAAATAATCAGGAAATAAGTCCTTGAGCAGATAAAGACAATGACCTTTACGAGTGGTGGCCAAGATAAAATACAACTGATTGAGTTTGGATGTGTTATAGATGCATAGGATAAAGTTGGCTTTTCACAAATATTAAAATGAATGCTATATGTATAATGTGGAATAACTCTGCTGTATTAATACAGTTTCTTTTATTTCTGCTAGTAACAAAACTTAATAATAATAGTGTAATAAATATATTTTTCTTAGGCTATAAATGGTAATGTAAAAAAGGGTTTTTGTAACTAACTCAGAGAATGGTAATCAGGAAATTCTTCACATTCTTGGATTATCCTAGTTGATGAAGATGATGGTACAGACACCAGAACCCCATGGAAGGAATTTATTGATCTACCATTACCAGAGTGTCTGCAACAGACTGGGACCACAGAGCAGAATAAAATGGAATGAAGAGGGGCAGGTTGGGGGGGACTCAAAGGAATGTTTTTAAATAATACATGAGGGTCTATGAATATGCAACACGTTGGTGCATTTAAAGAAGTGTTTCTGGGATTCTAAGGCGTGCTCTTGGCTGAATGCCAAAGACACCCGGCCGTATATTTCTGCTTTATTGTCTTTTATTAAACCTTTTAAATGGCACCAAGAAAGCGCCCCTCGTTTTTCACAGCTGTAATCACACCACCCGCAGTTTGCCACCCTCTAAAGCCCATCAGGATGCTGCCGGGGCACTGTGAGGGCAGCGTCTGGCCAGGAGGTGGGAGTGAGGTGAGAATGGGGATTTAAATGGGGAATTTAAACATTGAAACGGGGAATGTTTCCCACTGTCCGAGCTGAGGCTGCTCATCCCTGGCTTGCAGGAGAGGAGGCACAGGCTGCTGCCCACCCGGCTCTCAGCGTGGGGAGTCCCCAGCAACTTCTGGGGAGGTCAATTTTCCTCCTCTCTTGCCTCCTGTTATAAATGCATATTTTGGTCTTGGCTTTTCGCAAATGTTGGAATGAATGTTATAAATATGATGTTTATCCCTGTAGTTTTTAGTGTGTTTTAACTGCCTGAATAGATGTATAAAGTTTTTCTTTGCTGTAGTTTGGAATTCAGGTGTAGTGTGTTTCAACTACCTGAATAGATAACTTCTGAAAGAGGCCCAAGGGACTCTCAGCATTCACCACTTGTGAAAAAAAAGACCCAAGCCCAAATCAAAAAGATGTTAAGAACCGAATAAAAGTGAGATTGTGCTTTTCAGACCCAAGGAGTGACCATGCAGAACAGCTCCTGGAAAAGTGAATGTGCATACGTCCCTGCATGAAGAACAGGATAAAAAGGGGGGGATCCAAATCACCGGGGTGCTCTTGGCAGAGCCCCAAGGCACCCGGCCGGCCGGATTCACCTTTGCTTTATCTGTCTCTTATTGTCTTTATTAAACATTTTTTTAAACTTCACCAGGAAAGTGAACTTCGTTTTTCACACCTCCCCTCGCTTCCTTCAGTCCCAAAAAGAATGTCCCTGGCTGGTTTGAAGGCTTAGGCAGTTGTGGCATTTGTACTTGCCCTGACAAAAAGCTGGGCTGCGCAGAGCGGCGCGGGAACATCGTTCTGACAGCCCACTGAGTTTTCCACTCCCAAACTTGGCTGGTTAATGTACCGTGGGCTCTGGCCTGCTCCCTGCCCAGCTCCTGGGCTCACTCCACGTGCCCTGGGATGGATCCTGGCAGCTGGCATCACCCAGAGGGATTGGGAACAGGAATGGGATGTTTCTGACCTCCCCCCCCCCACCTTTGCCAGCAGAAATCTGCACAGGGGTGGAGAGAGAAAAGTGGCATTTGCAGGGGTGGTAAAATGCTAAAAAAAAAGAGACAATGAGAAAGTTGGAGCAGGGAGTGCTCCTTGAGAAAATGGGGATTTCCAACCCTTGGTCAGCAGTGTGGTGGTGCTGTCCTCTCATTTGCATTTTTGTGCTAATGAAAGCTGCTGCTGAGGCTACTCCTACAGCAGTGAGTTATCTTGGAGAATTTGGAGCGCAACGTTTCCTGAAAAGCCAGCAGTAAATAAAAATAAGCCCCCATCCATGGGTCCCAGTTTCATAATCCTGGAGAATTGAGGGTCATGAGATAAAGAAAAATCGAAACAGAATGTGGAAGCACGAAAGAAGCGTGCCAGAAACCCCCGGAGAGGAGTGTGGCTTACAGAGGAAAAAGATGAGCCAAGCCCACAACAGATCATTAAATATTGAATGGTAACTAACACAGAGCATGTAAAGAACAAAGAAAAATACTTTTCTGAGCATATTTGGGCAAGTTTTCTGCGAAAGTGAAAAGCTTAAAGGTGACACACAATGTTTTATGCTGACACTTGAATGTCTTTGAGTGGTGGAGCTGAGCAAAATTCCCCCTTTCCACCAGCAAACTCAGTGGATTGGTACCCTGGTGTTGTCCAGAGTTGTTTTATTGTGACATTTGCTTATAAGCTGGCATTTAATTATTTCATTGCAGACATTAAAATCTATGTATTTTTTCCCCTCAAAACCCCAACAGCAGTCCCATAAAATAGTGTATAATGAGAGCGAGTCCTGTGAGGGGCTGGGGGAGCAGGGAAGGGGCTGAGCCTGGAGAAAAGGAGGCTTGGGGGAACTTCTGGCTCTGCACAACTCCCTGAGAGGAGGGGGCAGCTGGGGGGGCTCCAGGAGGAGAGGGAATGGCCTCAGGGTGTGCCAGGTTGGACATCAGGAGGAATTCGTCCCCAGAAAGTTGGAGCAGCGATGATTGAGTTGGGCAAGAGCAAATATCCCTTCCCTTGCATTTTCTTGTCCCAGCTGGGCTGCAGGAGCTGGTGGGTGGCTGGGAGCAGCTGTGGGGGCTCAGTGCCTGCAGTGGGAAGAGGACTGGAACTCATTTTCCCCCAGTACCCCGGGAGCAGGGAGGGTTTTAATGCACACCCACCTCTAAATTTGGAGGCTTGAAGCAGATGCTGACAGGCAAGCTCTGTCCTGACACAGGGTGCTCGAACAGGAGGGAGCAGGCTGGGAAAGGTCACCCTCAGCCCCTCGGAGCACGCCTGGATCTGGGGAGAAGCAGCGGGAAAGGTCATGTGTGACAGCTGGGCAGGAGCAGGTTAAAAAGCGCTGAGCTCTGTCACTTTCGGGCAAAGTTTGTTGCCTGCAGTGTGAGTTGGTGTTTCTCCCCAGTGTTTTGATTAATTGTTTTGGTCATTCATTCAGTGAAGTGTTTGCAGTGCAGTGCAGTGAACTGAAATGACCTAGAAATAATTCCCTAACACAACCTGACACTCTGGCTTATATTCAGAGAGAGATTTATTGTTTTCCTCACGGGGGATCTTCTTCAAAGCGCTCCTCAGGGATCCCAGGGAGGCTGGTGCCATTCCTGCAGCACCTGACAGCTTTATATCCACCAGGTGATGTCTGCTGGCTTCCTGCTCAGCACTGGAGTGGGTTGGGACAGAATTTTTGCCCCTGGAGCTTTGGAGGAGCCCTGTGGGACCTGCCCAGGGGTTGAGCCCCAGCAGGAGGAACTGCAGCTGCTCTTTGGGAATCAGCCCTGAGTTTTGGGAATCAGCTGCTCCTCAGGCACAGCCAGGGCAGGGGGAACAGCTGTTTGTGGGGTCTGGTTAGGGCTTTACCAGGGTCACTGCCCTGCAGGAGCTGTAGTTCATTTTTGGTGACTTTCCATCTGCTGGGAGCACTGGGATGCAAGGGCAGCTCTGTGTCAGCACGTGGTGTGGCCAGTCAATGATAGTGCCAGTGGGGCCTGCAAAACCTTTTCCTAGACTAAACTGAGCCTCCGAGGCTTCTTTTTTATGTTAAACAATTTTAGACATTCCCAGGTTGCTTTAGAATAATTATAAGGAACAGAAACTGCCTGATGTGAGGGAATCAGGCAGCGACTCGTTCCATTCAGTTTTATTCCCCTTCCAGCACTGAGTGGGTTTCCAGTCTGGGAAAGTGCGGAGGAAGCTCCAGACTCCAATTGAACATGTGCATTTTGGCTATTTCCTGCCCTCTGTTACTTTGTTTGTAGCCACTCTCAGCTGCTGATCCCCAATGGCACAGCAGGCAGCTCTTGCAGCCTGGCTGAAGCACCATTGCTGGCAAAACACATTAATTTTTGTCCTGGTGACAATGCCTGATCCGTCCTGTCCTTCTCTTAGGCACTGCTGGACACATTTAGCACCAGCATGTACTCATGACTCACAAATAACTCACAGGATTACTTCAGCCTGCTTGAGATTCCAAAATAATCACTCAGGACTTGCCCCTGGGTTGAATGTGAGACCGTTCACGAACCTGGGGGGAAAGAAGTGACCAGATATGAAGTTGCAAAATCATGGAATCGTGGAATCACAGGATGGCTTGGGTTGGAAAGGACCTTAAAGATCATCCCATGGGCAGGGACCCCTCCCAGTGTCTCAGGGGCTCCCAGCCCTGTCCAGCCTGGCCTTGGGCACTTCCAGGGGCAGCCCCAGATGCTCTGGGCACCCTGGGCCAGGGCTGGAATTCCTTCCCAATATCCCACCTAATCCTGCCCTCTGTCAGTGTGAAGCCATTCCCTGTGTCCTGTCCCTCCAGGCTCTTGTAAATAGGCTAAAAATTCTCTCCCACCAATCCAGAAATTTTAAAAATAATGACAAATCCTGAATGAAAGTGCCGGTGGAGTGTGTGGTCAGAAGGAAGAGCAAACCACAACAATGCAACTCTAAAAGTTAATGGGATTTCTGTGAAAACAGAGGAAATTTGCACATTCTCCATCAATTGTCAGCAGGAAAGAGTAATGTAATTATTGACTGGCCTCAAGCTGTAAAGGCAGGAATGAGAAGTGGCAATGCTTGGACCGGCTTCTTAAGAATACCAAGCTCAGTGGAGGCATGAATATTTTGTTGCACTGTACCCCATTTGTGCTTTAATATTTTTTATTATTATTTTTTTTAACTTTTTCAACTTAACAGAAGTAGAGAGGAAGTAATTTAAATTGCAGAAAAAAAATGGTATATGGGTAAATCCCTTCCTCCCACCTCATTTTTATTTGGTTTGTTTTAAACACTCCGAGCAGGGCAAGAAGCTGGGAGAGAAGAGTGAGGGGAGAGTGAAAGGGCTTTTAGGATGTAAAGGCTTCCTGAGCAGTGGAAGTGGGTGATTGTGGTGCTTGGGCAGAGTCAGGCAGGGGCTGGCAGCTGCTGCAGCTCTGAGCTGATGCCTGCAGGTTGCGGGGAGCAGGGGTTTGGTGCTGCTGTGTCTGTCCGTGGGTGTCTGTCTGTGCAGCTTCCCCGGGCTCCCCTTCCTGGGAGTGCAGCCAACCCATCCTGGAGGGGAGGGGATGGAGAGGTGGATGTCCAAATGCTTTATTGGATGTCCGGGGCAGCTGCTGGGCTGTGCCTGAGGAGGGGTGCTGGCAGCAGGAGCTGCTGCCCTGTGCCGGGGATCATCCTGCCTTCGGGTTCCAGCCCCCAGGACCAGCCAGCAGTGGGGGCCGAGCAGTGCTAATAGCTAATTGTAACGCTATTGTGGCCCGGGCAGAACAAAACAGAAATAATCAGGCTTAAAACAAACAAACAAACAAAAAAACCCCAATAGCAACACAGGGTTATTTTAGAATAAAAGCACATGTAGCTGAACTAATACTCCTGACGAGCAAGGACATGGATTTCTCCCAGGGCATCCTGCGGTCCTGCAGGGGAGAAGTGACCTTATTTGCATTTTTCTTGTTGAATTGCTGTTGGGATTTCTGCAGCACGGCAAGAGCAAATTCCTCCAGGAGAACATGGAAATATCACAGCACTAACGCAATATCCTCCAAGAAGCTTCCTGCTCCTCAGCCCCTGCTGCCCCCCTGCCCTCCCACCACCGCCAGCCAGCAGCGACAGCTCTCACCCTTCCCATTTCCCTCTGCATTCCCCAAATCGCTGCTTCCCCCGTTCCAGAACCATCCGGGGCCTCCCCATCCCGCCGTGCCCTCGCCGAGCGCTCCTCCCGAAGGTCAGCTCGTGCCGGTCGGAGCCTGCGAGTCCAGACGCCTCTCTCGGGACCGTTTTCCACTCTAATCAGGTCCTCTAAATTGCTCAGGCTCTTCCCCAGCATGAAGCCCTGCTCCAGTTTCGCAGGCGGATAATTAAATCCCGAGCCCAGGAGCGGCGATGCAGCTGCGCCGCCGCTTGTGCGCGTCCGCCGCGCATCCTCGCCCTGCCATGGACCATCTGCCCGGCGAGAATCCAGCCCGGGATGGCTCCAAAAACCACCGAGGTGCTGCTGCAGCTCGCGCCCCAGGAACCGTCCGAACCGTCCCAAAATCCATTTTTAAATTTTTTTTCCCCTTCTCCCGGAGCTGGCTCTGCCATCTTCCCGCAGGAGAATTCGAGCAGCAGGATGCCAGGAAGGGCTATTAACTGTCCCCTCTTCAGCTCCCCGGATAATGTGTGCACGTGCTAATTACATCGTAGGAATAGCATGCGTTAATTATACACATCACAAGTGGGCTACAGCGTTGTTGGTATTTAAAGGATATTTCTATATCAATGACACATTTGGAACTTTGAAAATAGCACAGATTGGGCTTGTCCAATGAAAGACTGGAAAATTCTGAATTTAATGTATAATATAACCTTTATTCTTTTTCCTCTAAACTCTTGGAAACTTACATAACAATCGTGCTTTAGTTATGACACCGCTTATAGACATTTAAAATGCATCTTAATTTATAAATATTTTACATTTGGTCCATAGAACAGGTTGCAATTTACTAAATAATACTGTACTCTTTTAAACAGGCTCTGTATATATTTTTGAATATGTATATATTACATATATATTTTTTATATAGAGATAGATTTGCTTGGTGTTGGATATTTCCTTATTGCAAAAAGCATATATGATCATACAATAATCTTTCTTTTTCAGGGCAAGTACTACAAAAAAGATACAGCTATTCACAGTTTACACACAGTAGTTCTACAACACTAGTTTGTGCTATGTGATAACGTTTGTACAGCTTTTTGCTAAAGAGCAGGTCTGTCAAACATCTGTCATAATTGTTTACAATCAAACATTAAATACTGCATTTTTCTTAGAACAACATGGGACTCGGTTACATTAAACAATAAAGAGAAAGTTGGAGTTTTTATCCTTAGTCTAATGAAATTCACAAGTATGATGCATCATGTGTGGTGTCTGTGGAGGATGTAGGGGTTCCTCTAAATCCCAAAGACTTACAGGACATTTGCATCTCAGCTATGGCCGTTTAGGATGGAGCTTAGATCTCGTAGTATTTTACATTTGACCTAGGTATGAAACAGTTTAGAACCTACCCAACATACTCTGAGAGTTTAGGATGTAGTTTGAAATACATGTGTATCATATATATATATTATTTCTACATAATGTGCTTGACATTCTGAGAATAATACCTTATTGCAAGAACATGTTTGTCACCTTCAGACGAGAACAACGAAAAACCCAACATTCACAGGTAACATGTTTTTTTGTGTTTTTTTTTATCACGTAGTAGTTCTACATAAATTGTGCTATCTAACATTGTACGGTGCACAAAAAAAAAAAAAAGTTTGCTGAAAAGCATGTTTTCATTGCACAGTTCTGTCACAGTCATTTACAATCAAACATCACCCTCCCCCCCAAAAAAAAAAAAAAAAAAAAAAAAAAAAAAAAAAAAAAAAAAAAAAAAAAAGAAAAGCCTCCATGCCTGTCTTGTAGCTGCCAAACGAGGAATGCCAGCCGGGGCTCCCGCTGCATTCCCCACCCAGGGAAAACTTCCAGGGGCTGGCCGGGCTCTGCGAGCCCAGAGCAGGATTGCAGAGGGATCCAAGAGCCCCTCAGCACCTGCCAGCCCCTGGAAAAGGGAGCCCCAGTGCCCTGGGAGCGCTGACCCTGCGCAGTGTGTGACTGGGAACTGGAGGAGCTCTGGAGCACTTCCAGTCGAGCCCTCAACTGGAACTTGAACAAGGAGAAGCTTGGATCTTTAAGCCGTTGGTTTGGTTTCTATTTCAGTGGCAATGCAATAACAGTAGAGTGATAACAGCATGATAAAAGCCCAGGGAGTCTGAGCTCGAGTGGCAAATACTTTGTATTTTGCTCCTGGGAATCTTTAAGAGTTCTTGGCTATTACTTTGCTAAAAAAGTTAAAAGTCGTATTCATGCCTCTAACATTGATTCACAAAGATAGCTTCTTTTGATAAGAAGCAAGATATGTACTTTTTAAAGAAATTTATGACCTTGTTTGAAAGTCACCCTGAAAGGCTGAGCACAGCCAATGTGTTTGGCCTGGGCTGCTCTGCCACGAACAACTCAATTTTTGCACTAGGAATGTTTATAAAGGCTGTGCCTGCTGTTAATTGAAGGAAGAGCCTCTTCCCCCCTCAAATGGCCTCAGCTGGAACAAATTTTAAGGGCAGACTTTTGCACTGGAAATCACTTGTTTACAAAATACCCCGTTCTTTTTGTACAAAACGACTCCAAACTTAATTTTACTCCTGCAAAGTCAGAAATAACAGTCTTGGGATTCAGCGGTAAGAAATAGTGATCGACTACTAAAAATCAGCAGCACAAAACTTCAAATAGTCGTGCTAAAAGGTAGATTAAAAAGGTCTTGGCACATCAATTTACAAATTCCAAGGTATGCAACTATCATTGTGAAAGGATAAAAACATTAACAGTCTGTGGGTTGCTGGAGAACACAAAAACACTGTCAAACATCTGACCTCTGGATTGAACCCATGGCGATTCCCTCGGACTGGAGATGACCTTGTTGCTTTTTATTTCTTTTTTTTCCTTTTTTTTTTTTTTTTTTAATATGTATTTTCTTTCTTTTTTTTTATTTTTTTTTTTTTGCCACTAGAGGTAGGTAATTATATTCTCAGACGTGAATTTGTGGTCATATTCAACCATATTTTTTGTGTTTCTGGAGGAGGAGGGGTACTTGGACGAGAGAGGGGTTTAGATGTAGGCTTCTTTGTTGGCAGAGTTGCTCTGTTGGGCCTGGTCTGGCCCGTTCTCAGGGTGGGTGATGTCTTCACTGGGCTGAATCATCACTTGGATGCGCTGTGCAAAGGACAACAATAAATGTGAGGGGCCAAAAACTGTTTCTAACCTTATTTTTTTTTTTTTTTTCAAATATTTAAAGACAATTCATAACAACTGCCTGTCTTCCCAGGGACCAGCAGTGAGCCACTTCCACTAAACAGAATTCCAGAACGTGACAGGAGGAGCTGAAAAATCCTGTGCCAAGTGCTGGATGCCCACCAAGTCTGGGGGGTTGCTTTGGTCAGGATGACCCCAGATATATAAAATCTGCTGTCTCCAAACCCTGCTGCTGAAGAAATGAGTTGAAAGTCTTCAGCTGATGCTCTCAAGGTTGCTTTGTTGTTTCTTATCTCAGATATTTTCTGTCTGGGCTGCCCTGGTCTGTTCAGCAGGGCAGCCCCAGGCACACACCCTGCCCCAGGGGCAGGCACTGATTTTTATACTCCAAACTACGTGTGAGTTATTGACAGTGATGATCCAATGCCCATCACCTGTGTCAGACAGTTCCATTCTACTCCAATCCAATCCCCAAGTGCCACCATCCCCAAGCAGATGGGGTTAGGGAGAAGAAGGAAGGAGGACAGGACAATGCCCAAATCCCTCCATCTCACCCCCTAAGCCCCCATGGTAAAAATCCCCCACATTTCCCTTTTCACTCTACAACTACTACTATCATGCTGTCTCTATTTTTGTGCCCTTTCATTCTTCATTCACAGGTTTAATTTGTTCCATGGGTCAAACTCAAAGCTCAGCAGTCCCTGGCTGCTGCCAGGGTCTGTGACCGCCCTGCCAGGGTTTGGAGCCCCTGGCTGGAGCTGGGATCACCCAGGACTGTCAGACACAGCCTGGGTTCTGACACTCAGGAGCTTTCCTGGGGCAGAGCCTTGAGGAGAGGCTGAGTGTGAGCCCCACAGGGGCTGCAGTGCTGGACACGAGTGAGGGGCACCTCCCCAGGGAGCAGCAGGAACCAGAGAGCTCCTCCAGGGATAAAACAGGGGAAACACACTTGGATTTTAGAGTGGTTTTTCCTATTCTCTCTTCCCTCATCCTTTTGTCCTCTCTGTTCCTTCAGCTTCTCTGCCCAGCTCAGGTTTGTATCTCAAATCTCAGTTTGGCTCCCCAGGGCTTCTGGCTGGTGCAGGCTCCTCCCATCACTTAATAATCATTTGCCAATGCTTTCAAAAATGGGACCTTAATCCACATTGAGGCTGAGATGAGGAACTTTTACCATGGTCTCACACAACCCTGCCCAAACAGCAGCTGCATTTTAGGGCAACAGTTCTCCTTTTGCACCTAAAGGCTTCTGTAAGACCAAGGGAAATTTATTCAAAGTGTAGGAGCTAAGGACAGGCAGGGGGGGAACAAAAAAGAATTCAAAACCCAGGGGTTTTTTTGCAGACTCTGAGTCCTTCAAAATTTGCTGAAGACAAATATTTGGATCAAGATCTGAGCATTTCATGAGGCATCACTCGTCAATTCTGCTTAAGATCATCCAGCCCTTTGCAAAGATGGCTCTGTCAGCTGATTTTAGAATATTCCAGAAGTTCTGACAAATTCCTTCTGACAGTCTTTGGTTGCCACAATCACAGAGTGTTTCAGTACTCGGGCTGGAGGACTGGCTGTGATGTACAGGAGGAGCTGGAGAGGGAAAACTGAGCATCCACCCAGATTACAAAAATGAGGTGTGGAGATTGCAGGTGGTTCCTGAACAGGGTGTGGGTGGATTTTTTGTTTATTTGGGGTTTTTTTTAGGGTTAGGATGAAAAGTGTGAGAGATAGAATTTTTGTTTGGATTTAGAAGTTTATTGTTTTTTATTTATGCCATAGTCTTATTGACTGTGAGTGTTTTTATACATTAAGAGAGTAGAAATGGTGTTTAGAGTTGTTTTTAAAGTTTAATTAAGTTTAAACCACTTCATTATGAGATGTTAATTCATTTTTATTTTCAACTTAATAACTGATTACTTGTGTTTTGTACTGTGGATTTTTCTAGTTAATTACATAGAATTACTCAAACTTGTGAAGAAGAAGGAGAAGAAGGAGAAGGAGGAGAAGCAGAAAGAGAAGGAGGAGGGGAAGAGGAAGAAGAAGAAGAAGAAGAGGAAGAAGAAGAAGAAGAAGAAGAAGAAGAAGAAGACAAGAAGAAGAAGACAAGAAGAAGAAGAAGAAAAGAAGAAGAAGAAGAAAAGAAGACTACACTTCAAACCCTGTTTTCTTACATATATATAATTACTATATCTTAAAACTTTAAATGTTAATTTTGTTACTTAGTGATATAACATACTTTTATTTAACTACACCCTCACAATCTCAGTGCTATTACTCAATTTTGGAAGCCTTTCTCCTGGCTTTAGGTCAAAAGCAGTGTATTTCTGAGGATCAGCCCCCATCAGCACAGGCAGCCCGAAATCCCCTGTGCCCAGGGCTGTGACAGTGTGAGGAGCTGCAATGCCAGGTGCTGCAGCTGCCAGAGCAGAGGTAAGGACCCCATGAGAGGTGGGGAACTGTGCTCAGCAGTGCTCAGACACTCTCTTGCCTCTTGGCTGGCACTTTTATGATCTCTTAGCTCGAAGCGAAACAACTGAGGGGGAAACACGACAGAGAAGAAGTGCCCAGCAGTCTTTGCCTGCACAGGTGCCAAGGGCTCAGGCCAGGCAGACTTACCTGTTTTAGGGAGCCTTTCAGGGTTAGGAACATGTAAGCCATGTAGCCAGGTATCAGCACCATAGAGGACAGGGCCATGAACCAGCCAACCCCCTGGCCCCATTTGGGGAACACGTAACTCCCCATGGTCAGCGGGGTCATCTGCACGGCACTGAAGAGGAACACTCCCTGCAAAAGCAGAAGGGAGGCTTGGAGTGAGATTCCCACAGTGTTTTCTGCCTTCAAGGGTTTTTCTGGAGCTTCCCAAGACACCTCTTACCTGTTGTCCCTGAAAATCAGCCTTCTGATTTGTTTTAGTATAGTGGAGTCAGTTCTCGTGAATTGTAAGATAAACAAGAATCATGTTTGCATTCCTTTATAAAAGATATCACCTGAGGGACTTCTCAAGTGACCAGTGGGGATGGAGAGGTGGGAACTTCTCTGTCCAATCTCTGATCACCGTGCAGAAACTGAGAGATACGAGGTCAACAATAAACTAGAGAGTTCCTTTCTTCTTCTCTGCCTGAACCCCTGTGGTGTGTGTGCTGTGTTCCCTCTGTGTGTCACAGTGACACTTATCAAAGGGATGTTCCACATTAACACAGTGTTTTCACACATAAACCTGCCCCTCAGACAATCCAGGTGTGCTGCTGCTACCAGGGAATTCCTTGGATAAGCTGCACAGAGGCAGAGGGAAGGGGGCTGCTAGGGAAAACAGGGATCCTGGGAATACCTGTGCTCATGTCCATGGTGCCATGGAGCAGCAGCACCCACACTCTGCTCTCGGGATGTTCTCCAGTGCTGCCCTGCAGACATGGCATTCCATAGGCTATTCCCAGGACAAACTCCTGGCCTGGCCTGTCTCAAGCATCTAAACCAGCCAGGAAAACCTGTTAAAGTGACCCAGAGAGAGGGAGGCTCGTTCTGATCCCAGGCTGAGGCCCTGTGCAGGACAGATTTTTATCCCTGCTCTGAGCTGGGCTGGCAGCACGTTCTGCTGTGGCCTCGACAAATCTGGCCAGCTTTACAGTGCTGGGCATCTTCCTCCTGTGCCACTAAAACAAACTGCATTTCCTACGCCATCCTGAACACTTATTTTCACAAAACTGAGATCTGCCTTGATCTGGGGAGGGATGACTCAAGGAATCCTCAATGTGAACACATCTCTGTGTCTCTTCCCTGCTCCTCATTTGCTTTTCTCTGGTGAAATGCTGGTCCACGTGTAACAGTGGCTGCTTGATTAGCTTGTTCCATGGCATCCGGGTTCAGTGCACGTGCAGTAATTTTACATTTCTCTGTTTATTACTTCTCAAGGTACTGAATGGGATTAACTGGGTAAAGTTTAGAATCAGGAAAAGGCAGTCCTGTGGTTTCCAGTACAGATTCCTTGCAGTGTTTGCCAGAAAACCCCTAGCAATGTAGTATAAAATGACCAATATATGCCACAGAATCCCAGGAGGGAAGAGCACAAGTTTAGAACCCTTCTCAGTCACCAGAAGTGCCTGTGAGGGAATTTGGTTTACAGAATGTTGGTATTTTTGTGGAAAATTTATATTATAGATTGCTAAATTCTGCTTTAGAATACAAAAAAAAAAAAAAAAAAAAAAAAAAAAAAAAAAAAAAAAAAGGGTCAAAATTTGTTTCTTACAGTTTCTTAACTCTTCCAATCAACCTCTTGAGCATTTCCAGAGGTCTAATAAAAATCTTGGCATCTCGTTTTGGGGCACAAGCTTCCTCTGTCTTTTGCTTTCTGCCTTCAACAGGATTGTCTCAAATCCTTAAAAAAGGAGCGAGGGCAGAACTAATATGAACCTGTGGTGGTGGAAATGACAAGGCTGCAGCACCCAGGCCACCTCATTTACATCCTTTCAACCTGAGAATAAAAGTTTTATATATTTTAAAAGTTTTATATATTTAAAATATATAACATTATATATATATAAAAAAATATTTATATTTAACTTTTTCTAAAAGTTTTAGAATAAAAGTTCCTTACTGCCACGATGATAGGAGTGAAAAAGGACCAGCAGAGTTTCCACCAGATGCAGGGTCTGTATCCCACCATCTCTTGGATGTTGTCATAAAATCTATTAACACCTGGATATAGAAATAAGAAACAGCACAGAAACATGTCAGGTAATGGAGGTGACTGGAGGCTTGGTGGTCCTGAAAGACATTGTCATAAATTATGATTATATTTGGAAGCTCTGCAAAGATCTCAAGATAACTTTCCCTCTGTCTGAATGAAAAAAAATAAAAATGTGCAAGTTCAATTGAACCAAAAATCACCTGTTCTCACTCTTCCACAGAATAATTAATAAAATAGAGACCAACACACTTATTCCCATGCAAAATGAAGAAGTTGTACACAGGAAGGTCAGATGCAGGAAACACCCTTGAGTGATTTCAACCCTAGGTCATATGAGAATGAGAAATTTAGGGTGTGTTAGGGTGTGTTTTACCCATAAATAACCCCCCAACCCACACCAGCACTGACCAGCTTCATCCCAGTGCACACCATGCACGGGCAAAAGTGGATCTGAAATCAGAGGGGCCCTCCTGCTGCTCCCCATCAGCTCCCAAAGCTGTGCCTGTCACATTTATGGCTTTGGATTCTTCCTGGGCAGAGCCTGGAGCTGATAATTCCAGATGTGGTTCAAGCCCTGTATGGACCATCCACTTCAGCTCCTTGCTGGGCCCCTTCCAGCTCAGAGCCTTCTGTGATTCCTGGGATAATTGGGGTGCATTTCTCCACGTGCTGGGTTCCCCAGCAGTGCCTCTCCCCTGTCAAATGCTGTTCCAGCCTCTCAGGCCCACTGAGATCCAGCAGGAAGGCTCCAGCTCTCCAGCCCTGGAGCAGCTGGAGTGCCTTGGTGAGGATGGGGGCAGCTCCTCAGAGCTGACACAGCTCTCAGGTCAGAAACACTCTGGGGCAATATCCCACAGACCCATTAATCCTTAGAGCCAGAGACTGCCAGTCCAGGCTCCTGGGGATTTCGAGGTGATGATTCCCAAACTGCCCAGGGAGCCTGGCTCACTGCAGGACCCTGGAGAGAATTCCTGGGAAAATGAACAATTACAGATCCCAAGAGCCCTGAGGGCAGCATGTACCCAACCCCTCTGAAGTTGCAGGCTTTCCAAGGGAGTGGGACAGGCAAAGAGATGAAATACCACCTTTTAAATATTCCTGAAACACTTCCCAGGCCTCTAGGTAGGTGTTTAAAAAGCAGCAGCACCTTATGCAAGCCAACTTTGAATTTTACCCACAGAAACCAGGGCCACTTTCAGTTCCAGCCCCAGCACATTCAACCACAGATCAGAGGATGAATTATCCTCAGGGTGTGTAAAGCTTAGGGGAAAAATACAAGCAGGCTGCTTACCATAGCACCAGGATATCGAGATGCACTCAAAGAATACAAGGAACAAGAGGCTCATTCCACTGGCAGAGTAGTAGTCAAAAAGCTTAAACACATAGATTCCACCCTGAAATAGAACAGACAGTATTAAAAATAGAGCAAAGCCTCCAGCTTCAAAATGTAAGATACAAGCTAACAGTGGTGGATAGGTTAGGGGCCTCTTAGTGTAAATTAAACAGGTTAAAGCCTTTTAAGGCTTGAGGTCAACCCTGACAAAATTAAAGTTGCTGCTGTTCACACTGAAAGGTTTAATTTCACTATTTGCTATTTGTTTGATAATTTAATCACAATTTAATCATTAATCATTTCCCTCAAATAATTTGCAAAGGCAACATCTCCAGCTGCCACTTTTTGGACTGTAAGAGTGTGGGGATGTGCATTTTGCTGTTCCCTGAGCCCTGCAGGAGACACCTAGGTGATGTTTTGTTGGGACTGCCTAAAAACAGAGGCTGGACAAAATTAAGAGAATAAAAAGCAATTTATATATATTTACTGAAGGGTCTTCAGGTACATTTAGGGCAGATGAAGCCCCCAGGGGCTGCAGCCAGAATGGCCCCCGGGTCAGGGGTGTTCCCACTCTGCTCAGTTTGGTCCATTTGCACCCTGGGGGTCAATGCTCCAATTCCAGCTGCAGGTAATGCAGTCATTCCCCCCAGTGTGCTCCCCAGGTCACTGCTGTTCCCAGCTCTGCCCTGAGGCACTGAGGGCTCCTTGATTGCCAGGGCTGCAGAGGAATTGTTGTGTCTGCCCCGGGGGGGGGGGGGGGGGGGGGCAGCAGCAGCTGGCACTGAATGTGGAGTTTGGAGGGAGGCGCTGAAGGGCTGCAGGAGCACAAACACATGGGAAATACAAAAACTAAACAAATCCTAATATATAAGAAATGATCCTAATATAAATAAATAAAATACAAATAAAAATATCAAATATCTAAAATCCTCAGGCACCACAGGGTGTTCTAGGCTTAAACCCCCAAAATCCCAGATAGTGCCAATCCCTGCCAATCCAGCTTCTGGCAGGGATTCCTGGCTGCAGTGGGGAAGGGAGAATGCTGATGCTGGTGGCAGCCCCATGTCCCCCATGTCCCCCAGGCCAGCCCAGCAGTACCTGAGTGATGTTGGACAGCCCTATCACGTAGGACACGATGCACACCACGGCGATGAAGAGCTCGCGGCGGTTGCGCAGCAGCTTGGGGAACTCGTCCACCAGGGCAGTGATGAACCCCTCCACGGTGCAGAACTGCAAGGAAAGGGCACCCAAAAGACAATGCAGAGCCCTGCCAGGGCTGGGGGAACCCTTCCATGTGCAGAACTGGGAAAGGGCACCCAAAAGACAATGCAGAACCCTTCCATGTGCAGAATTGCAAGGGAAAGGGTACCCAAACACAGCCCAGAGCTCTGCCAGGGCAGGATGAACCCTGGTGTTTTATTAAATAGTTAGTTGGTTTGGTTATAATTTCACACTGGGTGACTAATATATATACATATATATATGTGTGTGTGTGTGTGTGTGTGTGTGTATATGTATATGTATGTATGTATATGTATATATATGTATATATATATATAGTGTGTGGGTGTTGGTTATATGTATATGTATTGTATATTATTATATGTATATATTATATAATATTCTATATACTCATATATAATTATATATATAATATATATATATTATATTATATTATATATATATATATAATATAATATATATATATAATATTCTATATTATATTCTATAACCCCCTTTTCTAACCTTGTGGTGTGGGTTTTCCCATGCTGACCCCTCCCCTCTGGATGTCTCCCTACCACATCCCCCCTTATCATCAGTTTAAATTCTCCCTGCCATTTGGCTGGGGTCTCTTTATCTTCTCTGGAATTGACTCTTACATTAAAACTAAGGGGTCATGGTCCCAGGGGATAAAAAGCATCTCTCTTACTTTGATCCTTGTCGGGTCTTTGCTTCTGAGGTTCAGAGCTAGCCTGGACCCCAGGCTAGCCACAATAGCCTTCCACATGCAGAGCTGGGAAAGGGCCCCCCAAACACAGCCCAGAGCCCTGCCAGGGCAGGATGGAGTTCTGGGGTGCAATTTGTAATTGGACCCTTTGTGGCCTAAGGCTGCAGCTGTCCAACGAGAAGGGAAAATTCACTTGACTGCAGTGGAAGCTCTGCTCCTGAATATCATTGTTTCTGTCTAAAGAGATCTGTGCAAAAAGATTTCCAGCTGGAGGAACACTCAGAATTCCAAGCTATGAACTGTTGCTTTCGCTCTGTAAACAGGAACTGCTCTTTTTTTGTGTAATAAAGATGATAAACCTACAGTTGAGGGCTTTGATCCCTCAATCCTACAAGATAAACTTCTTTTTTATGTGATTTACTCACATACAAGAAAGCCAACACACAGAGAAAGTCTAATCAGATTGGTGCTTCATGCACCAATTAAATTAAAGATTCTCATATGAAATAAATCAAATATTCTTTGTATCCCCAGAAAATACTTTTGTTGAGGCCGTGTGCTCCAAACGGAAATCATGGCCACACTCCAGGATCCTGTGTGTACATATTCAGATAAATGTTATCATTACTGTGGCTGAAATAGTGAAAACCAGAAGGTAAGTACAGTTTTATTAATTTTCAGCAGAGCAAGTAGAATTCAACCAGTAGTTACAGCCCCTGTAAATTACACTGTATGAAGCATTTCAGTGACAGACAGAAAATGCAGAAAGCATGACAGCCTGTAGATATATATTCTTTTTAATAATATTAGACCACCTTCCTCAGCTGTTAGTTGCCTAGAGACAAGTGCTTTCAAGAATATTTTTGACCCAATTAATTTCACAGCAGTTTCCCCCCAGACTGAGCAATGGGTTTTAATGTCAAGCCTGAAGCTCAACTGAAAAAACAAAGAAATGCAAAGTGTAAATTTTCAACTTTCTTTCATCTCCCAGAATAAAATGCCCTCTTGGTCTCTCTGTGTTCACAGGCTGAAGTCAGCTTGGATTTATAGAAAATGATGGATTTTCTCTCCTGAAGGACTGGTACAGTGCTAAGGCAGTAAATCCCATATTCCTCCCTCCCCGTGCTGGGAGGGCTGTGCCAGGAGCTGGGAGGTGCTGGTTTGCCAGCTGCAGCTGATTGCATGTGAATTAACACATCTCCCTAGGACTGGGCTCACAAAAATGATCCAAGAGTTCAGCAGCCAGGGGGACTCCCCTGACCACATCCTCCAAAATACTTATTTTACAGATATTCCTTGTAAACCAAGGCAGGGTGCTCTCCTGAGTGCTGCCAGTGGGGCTGCTCCCTGTGTGAAAATTGGCACTGACTCACACAAGGCTTTGTTGGACATAGTTATTTCTAGAGGGTTTTCTCTTGTGCTGTGTGCTTTTTTATTGGTGTCACAATCAGCATTTCTAATGATCCCATGTCTTAATTATGTAATAGTTTAATCTAGATGAAGAATATCTTGGATTTGCAAAACCCCAGGCTAGAGCCTCCTCATTCATTTCCAGTCGTCAGATCCCAGCCAGAGCTCAGGTAAGGCCTGAACCAGTAAATCTTTCCCTTGGGAAGTGATTTCAGAACACATCAAAACACAGAATATCCTCAGTAATGACTCCATTGCCCACTGAATTAACTCCAGATATTAAAATGAGATGTGTGCTGTGTCTTTTTGCTCCAGTGCTGAGTCCTGGAGCTGCCTTTCAGAAATACCTGTGGCATCTAAATCTTGTAAAATGCATCCCAGTGTCTCCTACACAGCTGAGCATTGCACAGGTATTTTTAATATTGTGATTTAACAGGGAATATATCAAAGGTAAGCTCCCTTTCGCCTGCAGAATACATTTTCTGCTCGTTTTCCGTGTGCTTCCAACAGTTCATGAAAGAGCAAAAGTGTTTAATCATCAGTTTTTTACTCAGTGCCTCCTCCTCTTTATCTGATTATTCCAGGGACCATCCTGCCCCACTTCCAGCTGGCAGTGGAGAGGACAGGGAGAGCCCAACCTCGTTCCACCCAGTGGCACAAAATCTGTATTTTTATTTGTTTTCTTCCTGGTTTTACCTGACTGTCAATGCCGAGCATGAGCAGCATGGAGAAGAAGAGTATTGCCCACAAAGGGGAGATGGGCAACTGTGTCACAGCCTCTGGGTAAGCCAGAAATGCCAGTCCAGGGCCTGGGGGGAGAAAGGGGAGACAGAGCATCAGTGGGGAGGGCTGGGGCTGGGCTGGCATCAGCAGCAGCTCTGCAACTGTTGAGCTGGGTCTGGGGGCTCTGCAGGAGCCCCTGAGCTGGGCTTGCAGCTCTGCAGTGTCTGCTGGCCACGAGGGCACTGCAAGGACCTCGTTTGTAAAATGAACCAGCCAAAACAACGAAAAAAAAAACCCTCAAAATAACACCCACCCCCCCCCCCCCAAAAGCCAACCAACCCAGATACTGAGTGCAGTATTCTCAGGAGAGAATGCTCTGCTCCTGAGAGACCCCTGGCACAGCCAAGGCAGGAATGTTATCTGGGCCAGGGCTACAGCTCCAGGCACTGCTCAGCTCTCTCTCCCCTCAAGCAGTTTTTGGCAGCTGCAATCTCCTGCTTTGCACCGCTCAGAAGAGAAACAGAGACAGCTCAGAGATGGAGAAGACACTTTCCAGCATTTCCAGTATTCCCATTTGCTGTTCCATTCCATTCACTCTCTCAAAATACACATTTTAATAAACTCTGTAGTTGTGGACAAGCAAACTTTTAAATGATTCTTCCTGCTAACTGCTGATGGGGGGCAGAGTGTTGGAAGGAGAAGATAAACTATTTAAAAGGAGCTTTTTGCTCTCGTGAGTCAGAGGGAAACCAGCAAATTTGATAATCACAGAAATAAAGCTCATGTGCTTCACCTTAGGGGTGTCTCTGATTTTTCAGTTTCCATTAAAAGTCTGTCAGTGACAAGTGCTTGGCCACAGCTCCCCAGCCAGTGGAGTGAGGGTGGCATCAGCACCTGGATTGTCAAAGTCTAACGAGGATTTCGAAGCAAAAAATTGCTAAGAAGAGCAGATATGATTGGAAAGCAGTTCAGAAAACATTCCAAATAGCAATGCTAAAAGCGAAATAAACTTCAGACAAATGTGTTAATTTTACTCTGTTTTGCATTCCACAGAAATGCAGCTATGCCTTATAATGATTTTTTTTTTTTATAAGGCTGTATAAAAGAAGGCAAAACAACCTCTCATGGTGAGGAAATCACTACCAGCCTCCAAGCTTAGTAGGAGAAATAGAAGCCTTAATTAAAGGGTCAAATTTTTGAATGTCCTTTGTAATTAGTGGTCATGGGCACATGTCAGAGGTCTGTTATCAAAAGTATTTAATATGATGTAAAAATATTGTCATGTTTGCAGGTGTAGTCTTTATATAACTCTATCTGTATCAAAGACATAAATCCAAAAAGCTTATTTCACACACCACTGCCTTTCCAGAGCAGCTTTTAATAACAGTGCCTGCCACCATCATTTTGCACCTAATCTCTTTGTATGTGTAATTTATTGAAGATTATTTTTAGGGCTTAAATTCTCTCCTTTTCTAACTAAGGAGGTATTTCAGTGGGTTGTGTTTGCAAATACAGCCATCCAGATTTTGTCCACCAGCGAGTTCCAACCAAGCTTTGAGTTATGAGATCCCTCCCTGTGGCCAGAACTGCTAAGTGAGTATCTGGTGCACCAGCTGGGTCAGGGCAGCCATCTGCTCTGCTGCTTTAAGCATTTTCAGCTGGAAGACAAGCCAGGAATCTGCAAGGAATATCTGAGTCCTCCCGTGGACACCTAAATAAAATGTCTTTCTTGATAAAGAGTCACATGAAATAGGTGTAGATCTGAACAGGTGAGCAATGGATCTGCCTTGAAGGGCTTAGAGTCCAGAAAGGAAAAGGAATTGAGACCCAACTGGACTGGGAAATACTGGCTTAAAAACCACCCCATAATGGCCAGTGTTCCTCCTGCTCTGCCTGGAGTGGGGTGGGACAACACTTTTCCTTCTGCCTCCAGGAGACTGAAGGGACAGGCAGCTGGGGAGCTGTGAGGAAGGGTTTTGAACAGTCCCAGGAACAACCTACAAGCAAAAAATAACTGATTAACTGATGCACATCTTGGAGGGAAAGATATCTGGTACCTGATGCTGCAACGTCTGCAATTGGCCTCTTTGTGACGTTGGCCATGAATCCCACAATGGAGAAGATGACAAAGCCAGCAAACATGCTCGTGCATGAGTTTATGCAGCACACTATGATGGAGTCCCTGAAACAAAGGGAAGGGGCTTTAAGCAGCAGGGAAAGCAAATGTTCTTCCTTTTCGTGGGTTTTTTTGTTTGTTTGGTTGGGGGTTTTGGGTTTTCTTTGTTTGTTTGATATTTTTCTGATGATTTAGGACTTCACAATTTGGGATTTCCCAGTTTGGGTTCCATTTCATGCAGGGGAAGTCTCTCCCATTGGTGTAAACACAGTTACACATCTCACCCCCAGCCAGCCGGAATAGTTAATATTCAATACTAAACTTTATTTCAATTATCTGTACACAGAGACAGAACTCAGCTCCAGCTGAGACAGTCAAGTGCCACTGCAATATGTGCAGTCATCTGCTTACCTGTAAACATTATTGTGGAAAGGGTTGTAACTCCCAAGGGCAATCAGTGAACCAAGACCCAAACCGTAGGAGAAGAAAATCTGTGTGGCAGCATCCAGCCAAACCTGATTGCAGGAAACAATTTTTTTAAAAATCTGTTTCTGCACTTGAGGAGCAGGTCATATGTCTGAAAGGGGAACAGTGAGGAGTGAAACTTTTATTTACCAGGACAGAGTATTTACCTCAGAGTCTGAAAGCTTACTGAAGTTGGGAGTTATATAGAATAAAATGCCTTCCTTTGCTCCAGGCAGTGTTACACCACGGAAGAACAAGATAAGCAGCATAACATAGGGATAAGTAGCAGAGAAATATACCACCTGATGTGAAGAAACAAGACAGTGTAAGTGTGCATGGAACAATGATCAAAAATATTTGCTCCCTGAAAATACTCTAGCAGCAACTGAGGATGGCTCTATTAAAACTGAGGCATTTATCAATGAAAACACTTGGGAAGTGCCTACAGCAAAATTCCCTAAACTCCAGGTCTAAAGGCAGGTGGCTGTTGCCTATTTTTCTGCAAAGAGACTGAGTGGACTAGGATATTTTCACACTTTTTTTTTTTTTTCCTATTTAACACAGGGAAGTCCCAAAAGCTCAAGGATCATGGCACCAGGGTCCTGCTCATAAAACACCTGTCAGTTTATTTTCCCCAGTCTCTCCTCCTCTATTTTACAGGCTCCTACTGCCTTGCCTTTTCAGAGGTCCTATAAAAAAAAACCCTTTCTGAAGTCAGACTCAGCCCTCTTTTTGCCCTCTTTGTGCTTTGGAGACAGGAGAAAGGAAATGGCTTGCTCTGAGCTCCGCTAAGCCCTGCTCGACAGGCAGTGCGAGGCGGGTCACAGTTACATCCTCTTGTCAAAAGCTGACAATCCCTCCCTTCAGCGTGAAGAAATCCCAGCCCTCTGCACCACACCTGAGGTCTTCTAAGCCAGCCCTTCAGCTGACACCCACCCCAATGCCGTGGCTTTTCTCTTCCCTAGGATTTCTTCTGATGAGGAAAGGCACGAGCCAATGTCAGACGTTGCTGCCCGTTCATTCGGGAAGGTCTCTCAGTAATAGAATTTCCTTTAATTGCTTAACAAATCCTAATTTCCACTCCAGGCAAACTCCAAGAAGCACAGCGTGAAATCCTGTGAAAGGACCTCAAATGTTTCTCACACACATGAGGGCAGGTGGGAGCAGCTCTTCCCAAGATTTCCTTGCATATCCAGGTCCAGCAAGAGCTGTGCAATAAATGCACAGTTCTTGTTGAAACCAAACCACTTCATCCTCACTCTGTTGTATCCAAACCAGCTGGAATATTCATCCCAGGATCAAGCAGGAATATTTTTAGCTGTTTTTACACCTGGCCAAGCCAAGAGGCCTGTAAGTGAAGCATCTGAGGCTGTGGTCTCAGAGCTACAGAGGAGCCAGCTCTTTCTAAAACACGGGGCTGTATCAATGCAAGAGAACACAAATGAAACCCTGCACAGGGCTCTGATAGCCAAACTGCCCCCAGGGCCTCTTACCTCCAGAATTTTCAGAATATTTGAGCCAAATGGGCATTTTTAAGTGAAAGGTATTTACAGTACTTTTTGCTCTTACCTTTCCAGTCCAGCCTACCCCCTTCCAGATACAAAAGTACACCAGGATCCAGGCGATGGCCAGGGTGATTGCCAGGGCCATCGGATCTGCCCGGGCTTTTCCAAGCCGTCGGTCATTTGGTGCATGTTGCGTCTGGAAGGAGCCAACAGAACGGGGCACTTGGCAAGGAACTCAGCAGAGAAAACAGGAGGGGAACAGGGTGATCCTTGGACATGCACGGGGAGGAGAGAGGAAAGAGCTGAGCTTACTCCCAGAACTCCACCACGGCACTTGTCATGTTGGTGGTGTTTGCTAAGGTGTAGTTGGAGAAGCACCGGTCGGTGTTCCAGGGGTTCTCACAGTGTTTCCAAGGAAGGGTCTGGAGAAGGAAGAGAACCAAAAACCTGAGGTCCAACACTTTTTAAGCAAGAATTACCTCAAACATCTCTTTCTTTGTTAGAACTGACAGCTGAGTGTAGAACTAAAGCACCTGAAGCTCGGCAGACATTGATCTCCCTGGGGTGAAAATTATTTAAATTCCTATCAGTTGTGGGAGGCAGGTGTGGAAATATTCCTTATTTTCTTTAACACAGCAGCCCAAATGCTCTGGATTCCATACACTTGCCATGGGAGTATGTTGAAACAGCAGAAAGGACCTCCTCCTGGAGGTCCTGGTACCTCTTGTTGTACAAGAGATTATAAAATGGGGATGGTTATCGGTCAGAGAGTTTCATTTTCCCCTCAGGTCAGGGGATAATTGGAAAAAGGTAAAATTTCTATTTGTTGCATGCATGTTCTGCATGTGTCCATCCCATCTCTCAGCAGTTCTGAGGAGCAGAACCTGTTTCTCATGTCATCCATTAGACGGAGCCTCATTTACATATAATTTGTAGATCCTTCTCATGGCAACTGTTGGCAAATCCTCTCTACAGAACTGTTGTGTCGGGGCACTGCATGCTCCATACACAAGGATAAGAGGCTTCAAGGCAATTAGAAGTCAATATTCATTTAATATGGGCCACAAGAAACACTTCCAGACTCTGCCTGACCTTTCACATCAATAACAATTCTGAGGACAACAAAGCAGAAACGGTCATGTCACTCCCAGACAGTAATTAATGCAAATTTGGTCAAGGCAAAATTCTTTAAAGCCAAGAACAAGCAAGCATGGGCAAAATTTATAGAAGAGACAATTGAACAATGATGCATTAATTATATACAACTTATGTAAGAACCCTTCTTCAGATGGCCAAACCCCACAAATCAGACAAGACTTACTCAGCTGATGAATCACCCTTGAGGGGGAAAAAAAGGCAGCTAAAAATAAAGTAAACAGGAAAGAAAACAAAGCAAAAATAACAACAATGAATGGAAGTTCAGAGCTAATCAAATCACAGACCTTCCATTCCATGGGGGTTTCTTTAATAAACCCCTCCATCACTAAACCACATTGCAATGATTCTATTTCCCAAAGAACTCATGTTTGTGTGGTTGCTACTGAAGAAATAAAATAATTTGTTGTACACCAGGATTTTTCTTGGGGGAGTGACTGGCCTGTAAGCTCAGTTTTCTGTTCCAAATTTCTTGTGGAGAAAACCAAAAATCAAAAGGGATGTTTACAAAATAAGTTTGGGGTTTTTTTTTCTGTAAGAATGGATTATCCTACAGACTTCTGTGGGTGCTGTGTTAACCTCACTCATCTACACTGAGGCAGATTAGTGATGTATCCATATTTTACTTGGCTTTACATCCAAGAAACTATTCCCCATCCCCTCTGACACACACTTACAGTGGTAAAGGAATTATACAGGTAGTATATGGCCCAGGAAATAATCACAATGTAGTAAATATTTAGCCAAAAGGACAAGACTGCAGCAGCCAGTCCCACACCTGTAAGGCAAACAAGAGAAATTAAATTGAAGAGCTGCAGTTCAGGGCAAATACATCCCTGGGGCCAGGCACCACTCAGGAAATGCTGTAGGATGAGGATTTCAGGAGGGCCATTACCCAGAGGTCATTGTGGGGTGATGGCTCAGCCACCCAGAGCTCCCTGCCAGCATTCAGCTCTCCCTGTGGGGCAGCCCCACCTGCTGCTGCTGCTGCTGAGAGCTCCCTGGCAGGTTCCACTCCCAGGAAAAAGAGCCCAGTCAGCTCATCCTCTGGAAGAGCAGCCCCAGAGGAGCTCGTGGCAGATGCATACGCAGTGAGGATGTGTTCCAGGGCACTCAGCACACGGAGCAGAGTGCCTGGTGCTCAGCACAGGGCTGGGGTCACGTCTGACTGGAGAAATGGCAGGGTTCCACCACGAGCACATCTCCTGCTCCACGGGGACACTCCAGGGGGGTTCTGAGCCAGCCAGGACAGCTGTTCCACGACCCTGAGCAGCAGGAAGCACTCACAACAATCAGGACTGTGCAAAGCAAGTTTGTACCAACCCCTACCAACAGCAGCAACTGGAGCCAGAATGCTTCTCCGTGAGGAACAATTTCATCTTCCCTCGCTGAATCTCCCAGAGCAAAATTCAATCTCAACAAATTTTCAGCTCACCCTGTGCTAATTGCCAGTCCTACTGTGTGATGTAATTTATAGCACCACGTGCAGCTCTGCTGGGCCAGAGCTCAGCTCAGGAGCTCGCCAGTGTCGAAGGATTTGGGATTAGAAGGGAGAAAATCCTCCTTTGGGGGGTTTGTGGGTCTGTGCACCATCGGGATTAAAACCCTGGGGTTCTGGCAGTCAAACCTCAGACTCAAAGTGTTTGTCCTAAGGAATTCAACATGAAATGCCAAAAAGTGTCTGGCTTTTGAATTTCAGTTAAAAAAGCAGGTGATGCCAATCTCTGTGAGCTCAGAAAAATTTACCGAAGTTTACCAAATTGCAGTGAACAGTTCCAAACCTGCTCAGACAGCTACTGCCAGATATGCTATTTTTGACAGTCTTTAGGCATTTCTACAAAAAAACCCAAGAGTTTTTGAAGTTCAAAAATAAGTTTGGTGCAATTCTATTGCCTAAATCTTGCTAATTTTAATGGAGAACAGAAAATATAGCCCAGCACCTTTCAAAATCATCAGTTACACCCAGAAAATCATTGTTTTCTCTAGAAAAATCATGGTTTAAATATAAATGAAAGGCACCAAGAAACATCCTTGCCCTGGCACTTTGTGGAACTTCTGCAATTTGGAAACGGAAGAGGAATAATTGGTAAACATACTGTACCTTTGAACATAGGAGCAAGCTTCCACACTCCAAGGCCTCCTATAGATGTATACTGACCAAGGGAACACTCCAAAAGGAACAATGGCACTCCAGCAAAAATTAAAGTAAGGAAATAGGGAATCAGGAATGCACCTAAAAAGAAATTTTTAAGAAGCCAGTTATAGTGGGGAAAAACACAACTGAGTTTCCAGTTTCCATCCCTGTTACGTATGAAAATAAACCCCCAGGGTTTTTTTCCTCTCAGATGTAACTTTTCAAGAATGTTAGTGGAAATCACACGTACACTTCTGAACCAGCATCTCAAGAGGAGAAAGTAAAGGGAAAAAACATAACTCCCCATCATTTAAATGTTTTCTGTTGAAGTAAAAAGCCGAAATCCAAAAGCCTGTGGGCTTTGTTGCCTTCACCTGTCACGGAGAGCACAAAGGCTTTAACCAGCCCTGGCTGCTTTCCAGCCTTTTATGGGAGCTCAGAGTCAGCTACAAACCCCATGAAATCCTGTCAAAACTCAGGCCAAAAGAGAGGGTTGAGTGGAGGGCAATGTGCTTTAGTTCTGCTTTGACACTTTATGGCCTTTTGAGTGCAGCTGGCAGCCAGGAGTTGGAATAAATGTCAGGGCAGAGCTCAAAGCAGAGCTCCACACTCCAAAATGGCTCTGAACCCCTGGAAAAGTGGAAAGCAATAAACCCCCCAAAAACCCCAAGCCAATACAACAGCAACAAAATCCAAAAAACATAAAACAAACCTCTGCCCCCCCCCCAAACCACCTCAAAACACCACAGCAAACAACCAAAAAACCAAACCAAAACAATAACAAAACCCTAAGAACCCAAACCAAAACAACACCCCAAAAGAAACCCAAGCCCCCCCAGCAAATAACCAAAAAAAGAAACCAAAACAACAAAATCAAAAAAAAATCTGAAACAAAAAAATTCCCCAAAAGATCCCACAGCAAACAAACAAAAAAACAAAACCCCAAACCAAAACAACAAACCCCCAAAAATCCCAAACCAAACAAATCCTTAAAAAACCCCACAGTAAACAAAGGAGTAAATGAAACCCTAAACCAAGACAACAACAAAAATACCAAGACTCAAAACAAAATTAAAAATTAAAAAACAAATCAAAAACTCGGCAGCAAGCAATCAAACAAAACCCCAACGCTCCAAACCAAAACAACAACAAAAGCCCCAGAAGACCCAAAACACAAAACTGAGAACCCCCCACCAAAAATACCAGAGCAAACAAATAAACAAGCCAAAACCAAAACAACCAAAAAACACAAAAGTCCTGAAACAAAAGAAAAAAAACTCAGAAAACCCCACCAAAAGCACCACAGCAAACAAACAAAAAGCCAAAATGAAAACAACAACAAAAAACCCCGAAAGACACAAACCAAAAAATTCGAAACCACCACAGCAAACAAACGAAGCCAAAAAACAAGAAACCAAACCAACCAGACAAAAAAAAAAAAAAAAAAAATCCTGCAACCCTCCCAAAACCCAACCAAAAGTCCCCAAGCAAACCCAAGTGCATGTATGAAGGATCTGTTAAAGGCAGGATTGGGTTGTTGGTGGTTGGCTGGTGCCTCCCAACACTCCACCTTACCTCCACCGTTCTTGCCGCACAGGTAGGGAAATCTCCACACATTCCCTAAGCCAATGGCATAACCTACACAGGACATAAGAAAGTCAAATTTCCCTTTCCAAGTGTCTCGGTCTGGAAGGTCCGTCTTCTTCTTCTGCACTTTTACTACCAAGGTTTTGGGCTTGTCATTGGTGATGGAGGCGTCCACCTCGGTGGAGATCTGTCCGTCCGCCACTTTGGTGCCGTTGGTGGCCATGTCTCTGGGCTTGGCTGGCGAGGCTCTGGCGGCGGCCGGGCGGGCGAGTTCAGCACCGGTCCACGTGGACAGCAGCTTTGCGGCTCGGGGCGATCCTCCCGCGGGCGAGGGCGTGGGCAGGGACAGCCCACGGAGCCGGGACACGGAGCCTCAGCGCGGCCCGCAGCCACCTGCGTGACACGGGACACCTCAGCACGCACGTTTTGTTCATGTTTTCCAGACTCTGTGCTGCATTCATATATAACTCTGAATTTCATATAGTGTCAGCAAGTTCTCCTCGCTGTTCAGTCAGACGGAGCAATCCTTTTCTGTTGCTGCTCGTATTTTTTTTATTCTCTTGGTTTATTGTTAATGGTTTTAATGTTAATGGTTTTTCCTGGTGCTACCTGATGTGTACCCCCAAATTGGTTTATCCCTGAAACTTATATCCTCACCTAAGCTACCCTTTATGGCAATCCCCTCCCTTTGATCTGGTCCCTTGCCTTTCAGTCCTGGCTATCCTGCCCCTTGTTCTGTCCCTTCCCTATCAACCTTGTTCTGGTCCTTTCCATGTCAATCATTGTTACCCTGACCCTTGTTCTGGTTTCCTTCCATGTCAATCATGGTTACCCTGCCCCTTGTTCTGGTCCTTTCCATGTCAATCATGGTTACCCTGCCCCTTGTTCTGGTTCCTTCCATGTCAATCATGGTTATCCTGCCCCTTGTTCTGGTCCTTTCCATGTCAATCATTGTTACCCTGACCCTTGTTCTGTCCCTTCCCTATCAGTCATGGTTACCTTGTCCCTTGTTCTGGTTCCTTCTATGTCAATCATGGTTACCTTGCCCCTTGTTCTGGTTCCTTCCATGTCAATCATGGTTACCCTGCCCCTTGTTCTGGTCCCTTCCATGTCAATCATGGTTACCCTGCCCCTTGTTCTGGTTCCTTCCATGTCAATCATGGTTACCCTGCCCCTTGTTCTGGTTCCTTCCATGTCAATCATGGTTACCCTGCCCCTTGTTCTGGTCCCTTCCATGTCAATCATGGTTACCCTGCCCCTTGTTTTGGTTCCTTCCATGTCAATCATGGTTATCCTGCCCCTTGTTCTGGTCCCTTCCATGTCACTCCTCCCTTGAGCCAATCCTTCAAGTGCTGCCCCCTCTCTGGGCATTCCTGGGGTCTCCCTATCCTCGACATCCCACTGGGACACGTGAGCTGTTCTCCCCCCACCTGCTGTAATTGGCCCCAGGCCAGTGCCTGACCCTCCTCACCCCATCCCTGATGTTTCCCCGTTAGTTTATGATTTGTGCCCACCCCAGAATTGCCGCAGTTTTTAAACCTGTGCAGTGCCTAGTTCATGACCCCTTCAGCTCCAACGAACCTCTGCTGCTGGAACCTCCTCCAGAGAGCCTCCTCCTGCTCCTGTACCTGACCCCTGAAGTGGCTGCAGACCCTGCACTGTGGAGCAGTGGCTCTAAAGGTTCAGCCCTTGGTCAAACCCCACACCATCAGCACTGGTGTGACACGAGCCAGCCCAGGCTCCGGTGGGCTGTGTCACTTTTGCAGCCCCAGAACCAAGGACACCACTGCAGCTTCAGGCACAAAAAGAGCAAACAGAGAACTGAGGAGAGCAACCTGGAGGGTGGGACTGCTTCACCTGGAGCTGGAAAGGGACAATTGACTCCAACGTGGAAATGGAGCAAAACTGATCAAAGGGTGAAAACTCCTGACTGTCAATCCAGCTTGGGTGTACCCTCAGCCAGGCTCTTGTAGTGCCCAAGGTGCATCCCCTGAAGGCCCTTCAATAAATCTCTACTTTATTCCTTTAACCCTGTCCAGCCTCTGTTCTTCTCTAGGCACCAAGACACTCAAGGCCTCGTGGAAGGGCTGGGCTCTGCCCCAGGGCTTTGTTCTGGGCTCACCAGGAAGCAGAGGTGAATCCTCTAAACAAACTCTGAGGTCCACTGATTATCATTCTTCCCTATAGATCTCCTATGAGTCTATAGAGAAAAGAATTTAAAACCCCCCAAAACTGCCAAGGAATAGCAGTTACCACCTCTAAGAGTGGATTAATACTGAATTTAGAGTATTAACAATTAATCCAAAACAATCTCTGAGTCCCACTGATTATATTTTGTCCCTATAGATTACTTAGAAGTCTACAGAAAGAATTTAAAAAATCCCAGAAATAGCAGTCACCACCTTTAATAGTGGATTAATATTGAACTTAGAATGTTCACTATTAACCAAAACAATCTCTGAGACCCACTGATTATATTTCATCCCTATAGATCTCTTATGAGCCTACAGAAAGAATAAAAAAAAAAATTAAGGAATGGCAGTTGCCACCATTAATAGTGGATTAGAGAGTTCACTATTAATACAAAACAATCTCCAAGATCCACATATTATATTTTGACCCTATAAATCTCTTATGGGCCTACAGAAAGAATGAAAAAAAATTCAATAAATAGCAGTTGCCACCCCTAATAGTGGATTAAGAGTGAGTTTAGAACATTCACATATTAATTAATAGTGAGTTTAGAACATTCACATATTAATCCAAAACAATCTCCAAGACCTACTGATTATAATTTTTCCTATAGATATCTTATGAAACTACAGAAAGAATTAAAAAAAAATTAAGGAATAGCAGTTGCCACCATTAATAGTGGATTTAGAGTGTTCACTATTAACCAAAACAATCCCCAAGACCCACTTACCCTGTTTTTTTCTTAGAGATCTCCTATGAGTCTACAGAGAAAATAATTAAAAAAACCCCAGCAGTTGCCACCATTAATAGTGGATTAATTCTGAATTTAGAACATTCACTATGAATCCAAAACAATCTCCAAGACCCACTTCTTATATTTGGTCTGTATGAATTTGTTATGTGTCTACAGAAAGATTTACAAAACAATTAAGAAGTAGGATTTGCCACCTTTAATAGTGAGTTAACAGTAAATTTTAAAAATCCACTATTGAGCCAAAATAATCTCCAAGGCACGCTGATTACATTTTGTCCCTGTAGAACACTTACAAGTCCACAGAAAGAATGTAAAATCAATTTCAACTAATAGCAGTTGCTGTTTTTAATAGTGGATTAATACTAAATGTAGAATGTTTGCTATTAAAAAAAACAATCTCCAATACCCACTTATTATATTTTTTCCTATTGATCTGTTTCAAGTCTACAGAAAGAACTAAAAAATATTTCAAGTAATAGCAGTTGCCACCTTTAATAATGGATTACTAGTGAATTTAGAAAGTTCAATATTAATGCAAAGCAATCTCCAAGACCACTTATCCTTTTTCCCTATAGATCTCTAATGAGTCTACACAAAAAAGAATTCAAGAAATACCAACCAAGTAATAGCAGTTGCCACCTTTATGAGTGGATTAATACTGAATTTAGAATGTTCACTATTAACCAAAACAATTGCTGAGACTCACTGATTATATTTTGTCCCTACAGATCTCTTACAAATCTACAGAAAAAATTAAAAGTAAATCAAGAAATAGCAATTGTCACCATTAATGGTGGATTCATAGTGAATTTAGAAAATTCTCTTATCTCAAACACCTTTCCCTAAAATGCTCCCAAAAGAATTAAGCAATAAACCAGATCAAGCAATGGGACTTAATCCTGGGTAATGATGTCAAGTTTTACATGTGGTTATAATTAGCTGTTAATGTGAGACAAATGTTTCACATTAAATTCTAAACACGGTGAGATTACAGCCTGCAATGATCACTCCTCATTTCTGTTTCCAGCCATTCCTGGACCTTTTAAAACACCATTGCTGTTGCCAGGTATGCTTTCAAAATCTAAATAAAAGGATAATCAAGGAAGCAAATATGGATTGTGAAAAATGACCTGGGGTGTTTTAGTCAACACTGAAGTGCTTGTGGCTCCTGCAAACTTCCACAGCTCTGCTTCAGCTGGAAAAAACACACCAAAATAATGCTTTTCATGTCTTCTGTGACCCCCCCGCAATCAATTTATTTCCTGTTTTCTCTTGATGACTCCTTTTGCCTCATGCCAGCCCACTGCTCAGACTAGAGGCTGCACATGAAGCACCAGCCAGGGTGGAGAAGCTGCACCTTGTGTTGGTAGCACTGGGCACAAGGTCAGGCAGAGAGCAAAAATAATTTTATTTACAGATTTTTGTAAGGGAGGATTGAGGTTATTAGGCATTCACATCTAATTGAGAATTATGGTAAAAGGAATAAAGAAATATGTAAAGGCTGTGTCATTTTTGGTCACTGCACGATTATAAAGCCACATGCAGCTATGAAAAAGAAAGGTTTGGGTTGGAAGCTGTAGAAGAATCAGCTGTAGGTGTGGTTGAGGTGAGGAGAGAGTGAAGATGATGCCTGTAACCTTCCTTCCTCTCTGTTCCACTTCAGGATGGGATTCAGAGAGGGAAAATCCATCTCTGCTAACGCCTTCACAAGTCCTGGGTGCAGATATCTCCCTTTTCTAAACCCCAGTTTCCCACGGCCCAAACCTGTCCAGTTTCCTGTACCAAACCCCACCATTCCCAGCTGTGCTCAGCACTCCAGGAAATGCATTTCCTGAGGCAGGAGGAGCTGGGGAATCATTGAGGTGGCAAAAGGGGGCTCCTCCTGCGAGAGCACCCCGGAACTGGGAGCTGCCCGGCTGCAGGGCACGCGTGGGGGCTGGAGCCAGCTGCAGGGGCAGCCCCAGATGTGCAGTTTGTCAGCTCCATCTGCTGCTAGCAGCCAGAACTGAACGTGCTGCTCTTCAGCCAGCACAGCCTGGATGAAAAAATACCCAGCAGGGTGTCCTGGGACTCGACAAACAGGCCTGCACTAGATTAGACTTGTTGTTGTTGTGGCAATTTGTGTTTGGGTTGGGCTTTGTCATCAGCAGAGTTTCCAAGTATTGGAAGAGGCTGAATGTGTTGAGGATGAGTGGAAAAAAAAAAAAAAAACCAAACCAAAACAAAATCCCCCTCCAATAAACCAACACTGCATGGAGAGATCTACATGTACATCTCTTGTTTGCTTCATAATGAGGGAGAAATTCCTGCTGCCAGGGATCTGGGCTGAGTCAGAACTGAGCAACCAGGCCAGGAGAATGGGAGGAACTGGGATGGAGAGGGACAGGGATTGGGAGGGACAGGGATTGAGAGGAACTGGGATTGGGAGGAACTGGGATTGAGAGAGACAGGGATTGGGAGGGACAGGGATTGGGAGGGACAGGGATTGGGAGAGACAGGGACTGAGAGGGACAGGGATTGGGAGGACTGGGGATTGATAGGAATGGGGATTGAGCCCCTCAGGTCTCCAAACAGGCTCTGCAGGTGAGTGCTGGGAATGGAGCCTGTCCTGCTGCTCCAGCCCTTCCGAGCTCTGCAGAGCCCTGGTGGGATTAAAGCCTCTGCTGGATGCAGAGAGGAACTCAGCCCAGTGCAAGACTCCTCTTCATAAGAGAGGAACCAGAGGGTTGGTCAGGAAATCATCAGGAATAAAGCGAGGGACCTCCTGGAGGACTGAGCCCAGAGATGTTTCAGCACCTCTGTAATGCTGAGACTTCCCAAGACAGATCAGCACCTCTGTGACAGGGGTGAGGGGTGGCTGGCAGGCAGCCTGGGGCTTTTGTATTAAAAGATATTGAAAACAGTGGTTCAAACAATCCCCTGGGATGTGCTGCACTTCATGACCCAACACAACCACTGCACACACCACAGGTTTCCTAAACCTTGACAGCAGCAAACCCAGAGACTCAGCAGGGGCTCTTTTTGAGAGGATGCAGGTGGGGATTGACCAGTTTGCTTCTGTGCTGCCCTACCTCTGCTGGTGCCATTATTCCAGGTTTTACTGGCCTTGGCATCTGTGAGTGGACATTTTTGTATTTCTGGCCATAAAGCATATGAGCATCAGACAATGAACAAATGCTTCAATTCCACAGCTTTGAAAGTTGGGGTTTTTCCAAACTATGAAAAGTAACTTTTCCCAAACATAAGAAATAATGATAATAAATAACAACAGAGTGGAGTCTAACCTCCAATCCACACTCCCCATACTCTGCAGTGCTTTATGACTTATGAAAACGCAGAAGAACTGGCAGTGCAGCAGCAAAGATCCTGGGTACACGCTCTCTAATCAGATTAGGCACTATCCCACAGCACTGGGATTTAAATTTCAAATTGCTCTGACATGGAATGGGACAGAAAGACACTTATGTAAGCTCCGTGGGCTGGCCTGGGCAGGAGGAAATACAAATTGCAGCTGTCAGGCAGCAGAGCAGGTACAGCCCTCGCTCTCCAGCGCTGCCTTTGTGAGAAGGGGATGGAGAAATCCATTAAACAGCTCTGCCCTTGCTCCCCCATCCCTTCTCTCCTGAGTGTGCTAGGAAGGGCACAGCAACTTCCCACCACATTCCTCAGGGCACAAAAGAGCTTCCTTGACTTCAGTTACTAGGGCTGCTGGGCCAAGGGCTGCCAGCCCTCTGGATCAGGGGGCTGGCTCCCAGCGGGTTGTCCCGCAGCACCAGCACACTGCAGAAGAATGGCCTGGGAGAGCCAAGCTCACATAGCAGCCAGGGGCCTGGGCACCTCCAGGGAAACAGCAACAAAGGCAGGGACGCTGCACAAAAGCATTTCTCTCTCTCCTGGCCCGCACAAAAGTGGATGGGAGGAGTGCAGTTCATGAAAGTGAACAGCAATATTGCTGGCAGCTCTCACGAGTTTTCTTGCTTGTGGCAGCAAAAAGCAGGGAAATCTCTCTTTGTGCACAACCAGCTGTGCAAACATTTCTGCTCAGGAGCAGGCTGGGAAGTGGGGCATTAGAAGGAAATGCATCAGATGCACTCTTCAGACTGTGGTGCCTAAAGTAGGATGTGGAAACTGATTTTTAACACTTTATATAAATGTTAGCTTTGAGAAAAGCAGAATTCTCCATTTTGGGTGCCTGAAAATTCTGAAGAGCAGGGATCCAGTACCCACTTTGGTACTGAAAGCCACCTGTAAAACATCACCCCACCAAACTCCAAAGTGTACAAATTTGGGAAATAACCAGAACTGCAGAGTTAAATCTGGGAAAACCTTCTCTCTTCTGGCACAGCTTTTTAATCCAGCTGTGCTGACAGAAAAGGCATCAGAACCTCAGGCCCAGATCCCCGTGCAGATCCGTGCCCCAACCCTGCAGAAAGGAACCTGACAGGGCAGGTCAGGGCTAGGCTCGAGGGAGGGCTCAGTGTCAGGCAAAAATGCTGGAGATTGGTGAACAGATATTCATCAGGAGAAGGCACCACCGTGGTTTGGGCAGCAGAGAAAGTTCTTCTCAATTAATCCTCTACTGAGCACAACCCCAACAGTTCCAAAGCATCTTTTCTCTTCTCCACACGGGACACACCAAAAGCAGGAAAGGCTCCAGTTTGAGGCAGAGGTCACAGGGCAGAAAGGAGGTATTGGACCAATGAAGACAAGTTTTGCCTTTCCTATATAAATTATAACCTTTACTACTGCCTGCTGCTTCTGCAAACTTAGGTTCCAGATCAATTAATTGTTTCATTTATTTTTTGTGATCATGCAAGTCTACACATAGTTCAAGCAGGATGGCAGAACCGAGCTCTATCCAGCAAATAGTTTTATTTAAAAGAAATTTTGCATTGATGTGGAGAACACAGTCCCTCGGTGCAATCTGATCCACAAAGAACAGCACAAGAAGGACAGAGAGGGAGGATCTGGCTCGGTCTGAAGCCTGCAGAGGGTTCCCAGGTTCAGGTTTCACATATTGCCAGCTCTGCTGACCCCTGTAGCTGAGCTCCCCACTGAGAAGGTGTTCAATGAGATCCCTCCCTTCCTGGGCTGCTGGGCTGCTCTCCCCTTCTAGCCTGGTCCCCAAATCCTCCAGAGAGCATCTCCAGCAGGCAGCCAGAGCCACCAGCCTGGGGCCAGCCTGGGCCAGGGCTGGGAGGGCAGGGGGAGCTGGGGGAGGGTGCAGGGCCCTGGCAGCAGCTGGGGCTGATCCAGCTGTGGGGCTGCTCCAGCTGGGGCTGATCCAGCTGTGGGGCTGATCCGCTGTGGGCTGATCAGCTGTGGGGCTGATCCAGCTCTGGCAGCAGCTGGAGGCTGATCCAGCTGTGGGGGCTGATCCAGCTGTGGGGGCTGATCCAGCTGTGGGGCTGATCCAGCTCTAGCAGCAGCTGGAGGCTGATCCAGCTGTGGGGCTGATCCAGCTGTGGGGCTGCTCCAGCTGGGGCTGATCCAGCTATGGGGCTGATCCAGCTGTGGGGCTGCCAGAGCCAGCTCCAGGGGCAGCCCCGGGGAAGCTCCTGCTCTGCAGGGCACAGATGGGGCCAGAGGAGTCAGGCAGAAGGGAAATTGAGACTTCGAGCAGCAGCTTTTTCAAGAAAGGACCCACTGGAGTAGGGAGACACAGCTGGGGTCAAACAAGGGGTGAGACAAAGCCTGGACAGTAACAGCAACACAGGCCAATGGATTTTTCTCTCCCCCTTCTTCCCTACATGGTGCTTGGCACAATGGGAGAAATACAGAGAGGTGTTGAGAGGTGACAGAAGTGTGCACCCCTGACCACCCCAGCACCCCTGTCCCCAAGTGCCACATCTGCACATCTTTTAATTCCCTTCAGGGATGATAAACTCAGCCACTCTCCTGGGCAGCCACTTCCAGCTCCTGACAACCTTTTTGGTGAAGAAATTTTTCCAAATCTCCAATCTAAATCTGCCCTGGCACAACTCGAGCCATTTTTTCTCCTGTCCCTGTTCTCTGGAGCAGAGCCCAACTCCCCCTGGCTGTTCCTTCCTGGCAGGAGCTGTGCAGAGTCAGAGGGGAGCCCCTCTGCTCCAGGCTGGAGCCCCTGCCCAGCTCCCTCAGCCCCTGCCCAGCTCCCCCATTCCCTGCCCAGCTCCCCATTCCCTGCCCAGCTCCCCATTCCCTGCCTCATCCCGTCCGCCATCCCTGCCCAGCTCCATTCCCTGCCCAGCTCCATCCCGCTCCCAGCTCCATTCCCTGTCCCCAGCTCCCGCCCATTCCCTGCCCAGCTCCCCAGCCCCAGCCCAGCTCCCCCAGCCCCTGCCCAGCTCCCTCAGCCCCTGCCCAGCTCCCCAGCCCCTGCCCATCTCCCCATTCCCTGCCCAGCTCCCCAGCCCCTGCCCAGCTCCCCCTGCCCCAGCCCGCCCTCCCCCAGCCCCTCCTGGCTCCATCCCAGCCCAGCTCCCCCAGCCCCTCCTGGGGCTCCATTCCCTGCCCAGCTCCCCCAGCCCCTCCTGGGGCTCCATTCCCTGCCCAGCTCCATTCCCTGCCCTGCACCCCCTCCCGCCCCTCCAGACCCCTCCTGGGGTGAGGGGCCCAGAGCTGCCCCAGGGTTTGGGGTGCTGCCTCCCCAGTGCCAGCACAGGGGACAATCCCTGCCCTGGGCAGGTGACCCCACTGTTCCTGACCCAGCCCAGGGGTCTGGGCACACCTGGGCACACCTGGGCTCACCCAGGCTCGTGTCCAGCTGCTGTCCCCAGCACCCCAGGTCCCTTCCTGCCAGACAATTTCCCTCCAGGTTCTGAGACACCTCACCAAAGCTCCTCTGCTTGCTCCCAGAGCTAGCCACCCCAAGGAAACAAATTCCCTCTCCAGCCACACACCAGAGACTGCATGTGAAAGGAAGAAAGCAAATAGTTTCCTAAAAATAGCCTGTCTTGCCTCTCCTTAAAGGGTACCAGCTTTCCTGGGGCGCTTCTCTGGCTCCCATGGATTCACAAATTGCCACAAGAATCCAAAGCAATCCTAAGGATGCCATATTCAGCCATGGCTTGGGAACAGGCCCACCACCACCAGGAAGGAGAAGCAGCTGCTTTGTAGTTTTCCAGACTTCACGTGCAAGGATAACTCAGCACTGCAGAAATAAAGATGAAAAGCCACAAAATATGACGGGAAGGGTCCAAAATTCTGTGGCATACAGAGATGCCTGAGGAGGAGTCTGTGCAATGTAGAGCCCAGAGAACAGGTATTTACTCCCAGCTTCAGTTCAGTGATGAGATTTATAATTTTCTGTAGCTCTCCTGGTCTGAAATTCCCTCTTGATGTAAAGGTGGAAAGGTCTAACCTGCAGAGAGAGCTTGTCTCTTACACAGTGTTGCTATCAAGGACATATGCTGGTTAGATCCTAAAATGAATATTAATCACTTAATCCTCAAGAAAACCAAAGTTTCATAGTTCTTAAGAACTTACTGGCAAATCTGCAGTTGTGCAATTATAAGGGATTCTGTAATTAGTCTGAAAAAACCACAGTAAAATTAAAGAAAAAAACGCACTAAAATTTAAAGAAAAGAGAAACAAAAAAGAAATGCAAGATGCAAAATCATGAAAAGTGCTGTCCACATAGCCCACAGCAAGGTTAATTTTGAAAGACAATAGATTTTTGTTCTTTTTGTTAGCATCAGGGTCAGGGTACAGCAAAACACTCTCAAACTACAAGTGACAATCTTGAGAGTCTGCATGAGGCCCATTGCAAAATCTACAATATTTTCTTGTAAACACAGTATACCCTTCTTGACCTTGTTAAGGGTTTTGTTTAAAATAGACAATAGATGCTGGGAGGAGAAGCTTTTTCCACTCATCATGGAATTATACCAAAACTTACTGATAATCAGTCCCTTACAAAGATTTTATAGTGATTAACACCACTTCCCAATCAATCCCAGGAGCTCTAACAAGGCTGGGGGTAGTCATAAACTATTTTGAGTGCATTTTTCCTCAGCCCACATCAGCACCATCTGCTCCTACTACTTTATATTTACACACCACAACATTTTGGGCTCAACTTCAGATAGATTTCTAGCAATTTGCAGCAGAACCAAATGGTGTACCTGCTTGCTTTGGTGATTCCCACCTTCTGGAATGGTGTTTCCTTTGCTGTTTGCACTGTTGTATTCCTTTGCAATTGAGTCTTTGTCACAATTTTTATTTTTAGCTTCTAGACTGATTAAATATCATAAGTATAATAAAAAAATAAATATAAGTAAATATTATAAAAGTCAATAAGTATAATAAAATATAATAATCACCACCTACTGCAACCCCACATTCACTTCTAGCTCCCACACAATAAATAGGATGTGCTTTAGAAAAGCAAGGACAGCATTCCCATACTTATTTGGACTCCTGGTTGTACTCCCATCCCTCTGAACTTCAATGGAGCAGGGTGTTAATACAAGTTACTGCTGCATAAAAATGAGTTTACTCATTGTTCTTTATATTGATTTGGTGTTATTCTTTAGCCCTAATTGGTGTTAATTGTTGTGCAGCCCCCAAGGCCTTCCCTGAGAGTCCACACTGGTTTGCAGGGTAGAAAATGCAACACAGGCTCCAAAAAGGACACGAGTGGTGCCTAGAAAATGCAACATCTGGGGATTGGGAAAGGCTCCAAAAAGGACACAGCTGGTACCAGCCAGCATTGGGGTTGATGTTGCAGCAGGTTCCATTATCCCTTTGTGGACACCCAGGAAATAACCCAACATTCCTGGTCCATCTTGGCTGCAGAACGAAAGCCAAACCCTGATTTAGTGGAACAATGGATGCTGCCCCGAATGGATTGACTGCCCTGTCCTGAACTGCAGGGATTAAAGGTTCTCACTCACAGGTACTGCCAACCACAAGATCTGCTTCCTTCTCCCATCCCCTAGCCTGGGAGGGGATGAGGGTGACAGAGAGCCCAGCCACCCCTTTTTCCTGCTGTTTTTCCCCCCTTTTTTTGGTGTTTTTTTGGCGTTTGTGCCCCGGGGAGCTGCTTTGGGCAGGAGTTGGGCAGTTCTGACTTCCTGCCTTAGGGGCATTGAGCTCCTGCTGGCCCAGGGAGCTGCACAAAGCCCGTCCTTGGAGACACACCAATGCAGGAAGCCAGCACAGTAAAAGGGAGCAGCAAGTACTCAGAAAGGCAAAGTAATTTGCCCAAGCAGGAGGCTGGAGCAGAATTTAGAGCAGAGCTTCTTTGCGTGCCAGTGCAACCCCTTAACCTTCAATAATAATGCTGCTACCCTCTCCTAACGGCCTCTTTTCATCTCCAGCATGTACAAATGACTAAGTATGAAAGACTTTTTGCCTCGTGGAAGCAAATAAAGGCAAATAAAAGCACATAAAAGCTCCAGCAAAGATCGTGGTCTCTGGGGAAAAAAATAAAAAAATCTCAGTGTGAATAATTGGGGGTTGGTGTTTAATTTTTACCAATCTCTAAGCTCTGTGCCATTTCTCTTCCCAAAGAAGAGAATGCCCTGGCATGCCAGAGCTAAATTTGCTGGCAGGCAGTGTTCCATGAGGCAAAAGAGATGGAGAAGGTGGTGCTGCTGCCCTGAATCAGCTCTGCCAGTGCCTAAATCTGCCCGAGCCAGGCCTGGGCACTCGGCACGAGTGGGTCTGGAAGCCTGGGAGAACCAACACACTGCCTAAATTATGCCTCACCCCCAGAGTAAAATATTTCCTTTGGTGAAAAGGTGCTGTGAAAACGACACCAAACGCTCTGCCCGCCTTCTGGAGGTGCTGCTGGAGCCGCCTGGATTTTGGGTTGTTTGGGGGCAGCTCCCATCTGTGCCTGTGCCCTCTTTTTGGAGTGTCACTGTTTTGGGTGAGAATAGGTAGAACCACGTGTCAGGATGCAGCAGAAGGAACACTGTTCCAGCCTGAATTCCTCAGGTTTGGAGGAAACATTGGCTCTTGATCCAGCCTGTGTCTGGCTCCTGCTTTGTGGCAGTGCCCACATCACACACGGGAGCCCAGTGCTGATGGGAGCAGCAGCCAGGGCACCACTGAATGCTTTGATTCCAGACCCCAAGGCCAAAATTCACAGATTCTGACCCAAACACCCAGATTGTCACCAAATGCTTGGTGTTCCTCAACCTCTAGTGTCCCACAGAGTTCCCAGTGCCCAATCTGACCAAATTTAGACCTAGCACTGTTTTAAAATGGATCTCTAATCTGACAAGGCTGTTGACTCCTAGTGCTTGAAAAGGGGCCTCTTTTTTGAGGTGGAGAGAGAGAAATAATGTTTTAACAGTGTTTACAATAATCATTATTAGATTTAAAAATATGACCCAAGTTTCAATTTCATGCTTAAGAATGAAGCCACTAGAGAGAAGAAAATTTCTGCAAAGCGATGCTGAAGAAAAATTAGAGCTTTGAAGACCAATTCAAACTCAAGTAGGGCTTCAAAATCATTAATAAAACAAACAGAATTTGGGCCACAGAAAAGTAACATTTTTGTTCTGGATGTCTCCCTTGTGCTTGTCCTGCCACCTCCAGTGAGTGCTTCAGATTTTGGGGATATTTGAGTTTCTCTTAAAGCTGAAAACGCTGCCTGAAAGTGCCAGGGCCGAGTTCTTGTTCAGAGGATCCCATCTTGGCACATCTGAGATCAGATTTTGTCTGTGTGACTGGGCAAGTCACTTTGGTTGACATCCAGAGGGGGAAGTTGTCTGCAGCTCCCAGACCCACCCACCAGGCAGGATCCATGGAGCTCCAACATCAGAAGGAGGGCTAGAAATACATTTTGACAATCAGAGCTAAATTATCCCCTTTTTCTAGAGGCTGGCTGTGCCACCTTCGTGCAAGTCAAGCTTCTTTCAGTTTCTATCGCTTTATTGTAATTTATTTTTTTTCCCCCACAACTCCCACCAAACTCCTTGTCCAATTTTAGCCCAGCTCAAGGCCTGCTCTTGCCCAACTCTGGTGCAGAGGAGGCAGCTCTGGCAGATGCTCTTTCCTGGTTTACAAAGCCTCTCGACTGACAACAGCAGCTGCCAACACTGCTAAGCCAAAGGATTCTAATTTTGGGGCTTCCTCTACGTTTTAGCTCGTGGCTTCTTTTAAATAGCCCTCTCTTCTGAATAAGAAAAGACTTCACTTTTGTGATTCTTACATGCAGTTATCATACAGAGCAAAGCAAACAAAAAAAGGCTGCAGGCACATGCACATGTTAATGCAGTTAAGACTCTTGGCAGGAGAAATTGGAAACGGACCATTCTGGGGGGGGGTTACAGTAGAGAGAAGTAAAGCCCTGAATCTGAGGTTACCCTTTTCAGATATAGCTCCAAGCTAAAGCCACATTTTCTATCTGCTCTGTTTTCTTTGATCCTCAAACTTCAATCCAAACCTTCAGGTTTAAATGGGATTTTAGTCTGAACTAAAAGCACTTTATATGGAAACAAGAAATTCTTTCCCCCTCGCCCCTCCTGCCAAATCAGGAATTTGAAGCTGCAATATCGAGGTGCTTTGCAAAGCTAAAAACTTTCTGTCTTGGAGTGATAAGGACAAACAATCTGGGCACTCACTCTGAAGGTAGGAGATAAATAGAACAATTAGTTTTCTTTTCAGCTGGAAAAAAGGAAATATAAAAATAATACAAGTGAAAAGCCTAAGATGAATCGGAGCAAGTGGTCAATGCAGCTCTTGCTGGTTGGGGCTGATGGCTCAATCCCATGACAGTGCCAGCAGGGCCAGGCTTCACGCCTGTCCCCCAGCATTTCCAGCCTCCCTGCAGACAAGCACTGGGGTCAGGGGCTGTTCTCAAACGCTGGCATCGCTCTGCAGGGAACACGAATGCGTTTGGGGGGAGCTTGGAGCCCTGAATCCCAGCCCTAATTCCCGTAACCACAACTCAGCAGCACCTCAGAGCAACTTCCTGGAACTAATTGGCCTTTAGGAGATGCAAACCCCGGAGTTCCCATGGCAGGAAGCCTCTGCTTGGGTTTGGGGAGCAAATTTGGGTTGGTCAAGGTGACACCTGAGGGCTGGGGACATTCCCTGGCTGGAATGTCAAGCTCAGGGTGATCCTTCCTGGAGGGATCCTTTGCTCCAGGGCAGTCATATCTGTGCTGTGGTATTTTACCTCTCAGGTTAAAAGTGCACGTGGGTGCCTTTTACCTGACTCCAGTGATAATTTAAATAGGTTTATTTTGAATGTATGGAAGTATCAGACAAAGGTTTCCAGTGTGGAGAACATGAATTGAAAACTATCGCTGGAATTTTGGTTTTACCTGTCTGGAGCTTCCTAGCTGCAAAGAAGCTTCAAGGCTTTGCTGCTTTGGTCAAGATAAATATATTGAACAATCTCCTCAGGCATGCCTTGAGTATCCACTAACAACTCTCCTTGCTCGGGACCATTACAAATATCTGCCCCTCACAGCAAGTCAGTCACTTCAAATATAAGACTTTATTTATATTTTATATATATATATATATATACACACACACACACATATATATATATAAAATTATATATATATATATAAATATTATATATATATATATATATATAAATATATATAAATATAAGACATATATGAGACAAATATCCACTTTCCTCACTGCAGTGAAAACACAAGTAAAAAATTTCCTGCCTCATAAAGGAATTGATTTGTGTTTTTTGGGTTTTGGGTTTTTTTTTTATTTTCAGCAAGCTTACCAGCAACCATCCATGCACCAGCAGTGCCACTGCTCAGAGCTGCCAGCCAGCTGGAAGGGTCACAAAGGCACACAGCCCCAAATGCTTGTGTCTGCCATGGCTCAGAGCCTGCTGCTCTTATCAAACAGAAAGATAAGGCCCCAGCTGCTGGACGGCAAGGCTGCCAGGAGAACTCCAGACAACCCAGAAGCAAAGGTCAATTCTGCCACCTGGGAACCTCTGGGGCAGTTTCCCCCGGGTCTGTGCCCCAGAAGAAGTGTTTGCAGTCCTGGAGCTCTGCTGGCAGGGGTGCTGGGGCTGGACCAGCATTACCTGGGTGGTTGTCAGGAGCAGCAGCAGGAGGAGCTGCAGGTGCTGGTAGAACAGGTCCCTTGGGTGAGCTCAGAGCCAGCTGTGCTCCTGGCAAGGGCCAGGCAATGTTCAGGGGGCAGCAGAGGGTCCTGGGGGGGCTTTGCTGGTGACATGTCCTGTCCAAAGTGTTAAACCTTCACTTTGAGCCCAATGACCATCTCTGCTCTAAGGGGCAGCTGCTCATTCCAAGGCAGAAATTGAATTATTGACTCTCAGCCTCGACAAAACTCATTTTCCTTGATCTCTGGGGCATATTTTTCAGTATAAAGCCTTAGGAGGCAAAAGAGGGAGTTACCTTCCCCCCACACCATTTGTTTGAATAATAAACCACTTGAGCAAAAATATGACACATGGGAGGTGTGATTTTCTCCTCCCCTGGAGGAGATTAGGTTAAGCTTGCCTTTTTTCCAAAGGCACACAGTTCATCATCAAGAAGTTTAAGGAGGAAAAATGTGTTTTCATATCAGGTAAGAGTGCACAGAGTGCTTGCCTTGCTCTCAAAATGGATGAGTCTGCAGCAATCTGCAGGACTGACAGCTTTATTTTCATCTGCCTGCCCTGATAGAGTATATCCAGAAACATTTTTCCAGATCCACACTAGAGGATTTGAACATTCACACTGATACCACTTTAATCTCATTTGACTCTGTAGAAAAAAAAAAAAAAAAAAAAAAAAAAAAAAAAAAAAAAAAAAAAAAAAAAGCCCAGCCCAGTTGTGTGCATTTAGTTACACCAGATAAAACCTTATTTGCTGCAGCAAGTAATTCGGTTTGGTGTCTTTTCCCCCTTCTCCTTTTTTTTTTGGGGAACTGCTTTTTCTTCCCCTCAGACTTTCACAGCCTTCCAATTGCAAGGTTTGTGGCACTTGCCAAGGCTGAAGGGATCTAATTTGCTAATTCAATCATCATTTGCAAACTAATGACTGTGAGCACGTATAAAACCAACATTGAAATATCTGAAGCAGCAGCTATGGTGGGGAACACATTCTCAGAATAAACAAAACCACCTTGCCACTGAAGCATTTAAAGCCTGGGCATATTTCTGCTTCAGGAATTCAGTCTCTTCCTGGACAGCAGCTCTAGAATTAATGAAATTAGCAGTAATAAAAACACAGATCAAACTTTCTCCCACAGCTGGCCTTCTCCAAGAACTCCAGCTGGACCAGCTTTTGGCTTAAGGCAGCACAACAGGCAGAGTAATGAACCCCCTGCTTCTCAATCAGTGCTTCAGATTCACCCAAGAAATGACTTAGTGTTCTTAGTGTTTCTCTTTGAAATTCCTCAAGCTCCCTAAATTCCAACTCAGAGCAAAGGGCATATGTATGAAAATAAACCAAACCCCCAATGTGACCCAACAGCAACATTCAGTTCTCTCTATTGACATTGCTTGGGGCTAGATCTGTAGCTGATAATCAGCAAAAATTCAGTTTCCTGAAGCACATCTGGAAATCCCACCTTTAACCACCTGTAAAATCGGCCAGTGGCCCTGAGCTGGCAGAGAGGATCCTTGTTGGAAAAAAGGAATGTACAAACACCCCATGGAGTGCACTCCTGCATTCAGGGGTTGCAAACTACCCCTAATCAGATTATTGTGCCAGTTTCTTCAGTGGACATGTGAGAAGAGTGCTCTCAGGCCACCACAGATGCAATAATAAATTAATTTATTAGAGAAAACAGCCTGAAACTTGGTATTTTTTTGGACAATCAGGAAAAAGTGTCTTCTCAGCTGCTTTTGGCTGATAGAGGAGGAATGTTATCAGCAGGCATCCAGTGGTGTTTAGGATGGCTTAGCAACTATTTCTTTGGTGCCACACCATAGCACATGCTCTACTCCATGCTTTTCCCTTCATGGATTTCATTTTATCCCACCACAGGGCTCCTTGGGATCGATGCATTCCATCAGCATCTCAGCACTGCCCAGACAACCTTTCCAGCCAGGAGCCGATTTCCAGGTAAATCCATGGAGCAGATCTTGCAAAAACATGTGTTTTCCCCCTGGAACAAGTCAGGGAGGTATTGATCTGGCGTGATGCCTGTGAGTTCTCTCAGCAGCAGCAATTCCTTCCTGCCAGAGCAGCTTCCAGAGGGCAAAAATCAATCGAGGAACATTTGTCTGTTTTACAGCAAAGGCAAAAAAAGAAAAGAAAGGTGAAATGGCCACGACCATCTAACAGGAAGTGATTAAGCTGGAAAGGGAACCTGATCCTCCTCAGCAAGAGCAGGTCTGAGTCTAGAGCACATTTCCACGAAGTTTTTCTCACCCAACAGGCTCTGGAGGATCAGGCAGCTGCAAACACCTCCAAGAGCAGCCTCTTCCTGCACAGAGCTGCTGAGCAGGGGAACAGTCACGTTTCCAAAGGTCACCATGAACTTCAAAAGGGTAGCTGACAACATGCCTGTCCTCCTCCCCTCCCAAATTTGCAGTACCCAAAGGATTCGTCTCATCAATTGCCATGTTCTGGAATGAGCATTTCAGCAGCAATTGGGTATCCAGATCCTTGGGGAGGTTTTGGCATCTGAAGTCTGACTATCTGTGCCATAAACAACTTCTCTCTTCGCCTGTGGGGTTTGATCAAAAGAGGGGCAGGCTAGAAAAAAGCTAAAAATCAAACTAGTACATAGAAAAGCTTTGCAGAGAATAAATAAACCTGGAAGTACATTGCTAATCCCAGCTCCAATGCAGGCTTCAAATGGAAAGCAAAAAGAGCCTCCATTTATTATATCAGCCACCATTTCTGCTTTTTTATGCTTTATTTTACGTATTTGATTGAAAATACTCTGGGGTAGACTGAAGGCAAGATGGTACCACTTCAAATTCTTCACAAAGAAAGCCCAGAGTGCCAGTGGGAAGTTCCCAGGTAGCACAGAACCAGCACTAAGCAGAGCATTCCAGCATCCAGGCAGTTAAAAGGGCTCAGAAAATGCCAGCTCAGCTGCCACACACAGCCCTGTTGAATAAGCTCATCGATTCCACTGGAGCATTTCCAGGGCCCAGCTGACTTGCTGCTGGGGATTTGCTTGCAGCTGGCACGGAATTTCAGCCACTGGCATGGCCACAGTCCAAGGATGCTCCCCACAGAAGTTCATCCAGGGGCTGTGGGGAGAGGGAATGCATGGTGGAGGCACCCAGCTGGACAGTGCCCAGCAGGGCAGGTCCCTGAGCCAGCACAGGCACTGCCCAGCTGGGGGAGCAGCAGAGCCCAGAGCCCAAGCCCAAGGGAGCCCAAAGCCCAGCCCAGAGCGAGCCAGAGCCAGAGCCCAGAGCCCAGAGCCAGAGCCCAGAGCCCAGAGCCAGAGCCCAGAGGCCCAGAGCCAGAGCCAGAGCCCAGAGCCCAGAGCCCAGAGCCCAAACCAAAGCCCAGAGCCAGAGCCAGAGCCAGAGCCCAGAGCCAGAGCCAGAGCCCAGAGCCCAGAGCCCAACAAGCCCAGAGCCCAGAGCCCAGAGCCCAGAGTCCAGAGCCCAGAGCCCAGAGCAAGCCCAGAGCCCAGCCAGAGCCAGAGCCCAGAGCCCAGAGCCAGAGCCAGAGCCCAGAGCCAGAGCCAGAGCCCAGAGCCCAGAGCAGAGCCCAGAGCCCAGAGCCCAGAGCCCAGAGCCAGAGCCCAGAGCCAGAGCCCAGAGCCCAAAGCCCAGAGCCCAGAGCCCAGAGCCAGAGCCAGAGCCCAGAGCCCAGAGCCCAGAGTCCAGAGCCCAGAGTCCCAGAGCCCAGAGCCCAGAGCCCAAAGAGCCCAGAGCCCAGAGCCCAAGCCAGAGCCCAGAGCCCAAAGCCCAGAGCCCAGAGCCCAAAGCCCAGAGCCCAGAGCCAGAGCCCAGAGCCCAAGCCCAGAGCCCAGAGCCCAGAGCCCAGAGCCCAAAGCCAGAGCCAGAGCCCAGAGCCCAAGCCCAGAGCCCAAAGCCCAGAGCCCAGAGCCAGAGCCCAGAGCCCAGAGTCCAGAGCCAGAGCCCAGAGCCCAGAGCCCAGAGCCCAAAGCCAGAGCCCAAAGCCAGAGCCAGAGCCCAGAGTCCAGAGCCCAGAGCCCAGAGCCCAGAGCCCAGAGTCCAGAGCCCAAGCCAGAGCCCAGAGCCCAGAGCCCAGAGCCCAGAGCCAGAGTCCAGAGCCCAGAGCCCAGAGCCAGAGTCCAGAGCCCAGAGCCCAGAGCCCAGAGCCCAGAGCCCAGAGCCCAGGCCCAAGCCCAGAGCCCAGAGCCCAGAGCCCAAAGCCCAGAGCCAGAGCCCAAAGCCCAGAGCCCAAAGCCCAGAGCCCAGAGCCCAGAGCCCAGAGCCCAAGAGCCCAGAGCCCAAAGCCAGAGCCCAAAGCCCAAAGCCCAGAGCCCAAAGCCCAGAGCCCAAAGCCAGAGCCCAGAGCCCAAAGCCCAGAGCCAGAGCCCAAAGCCCAAAGCCCAGAGCCCAGAGCAGAGCCAAAGCCCAAAACCAAAGCCCAGAGCCCAGCCCAGAGCCCAGAGCCCAGAGCCCAGAGCCAGAGTCCAGCCAGAGCCAGAGCCCAGAGCCAGAGCCCGAGCCAGGCTGCCCAGAGTGGTGTGACTGCTCCCTGCCCTTCCCCTTCCCATCTGCCCTGCTCTGGCTGCCACAGCACAAAGGGGCAAAGAGAGGGGACTGTGCCAAAGGCAAAATAAACACCCCTCTTCTCTCAGGAGCTGTGATTATGGACCACACTTTTCATCTAGGAAGTCCATCTTGTGCTCTCTTTCTCCTGTCTCAAGTATCTGAAATGTCTCTGAATTACCCTTCTCCTAAGGGCAGACTGCTTTTCTGAGAAGTATCCGATCAAAAAAGAGAAATATGAATATTTTTCTTCATCTTTCTTCTCCCTTCTGTCCCTTTTGCCATGCAGAAATGGTATATTATTGGATGCCAGGCTCTGACATATTTACTGAACCAGCTCCCAGAGGATCAAAAATTCAGGTGGCCACCACAGTGTATCACTGGTCTCAGCTACCAAAATACAATGTTTGGGGGACTAAAGCCCCTCAAACCCTAAAAATCCCTGCCTGTTCTTAATCACAAATGGACCTGCTTGTTCTCTGTTGAAAGTTTAGCTCCTGGGTTGGTTCTGACTGTGTTTAACAAGCCTGACAAGTGTTCCACACACTCTGTCCCACTGCTCAAATGTCTCTATTCGCTTGCTGGTGGGACCAACTTGTTTGGAAAGGATTGCTCAGACCCAGAAGCAGGAATTCTTTGCTGCCATCTGATAAGGCAGCTCCAGCCCAAAACCTTTTTCAATTTCAGTATAAAACTAAACAAGTGAAAAAACAGGTGAAATTTCTTTTTCCAAATGGGCTTTATATTTAACCTTCAATTATATTAACTGAGCCATAAAAGTGGATGTACTACTGTAATTATACACTCAAAAAAAGACCACTTAAAATCTGAAATGATTGCACTGTTTTATTGCCTTGCTGCTTTTGAATATTTCCTTTTTCAAACATTTCCCACCCTCAGTCCACGGGAAATGTTAAAGGTGATAGGATCTCTCTGGGCCCTGAATATCCCTCAGAAAATTGCACTTCCAGGTCCTACAAAGCCTAGAGGAGCTCAATTGCCTGCAACTGCAATTCCAGCCACTGCAAATCATATACAGTTCTCCCATGAAAGCATTAAAGAGCTAAGACTTAATTAGCATCCCTGATTAAATAGCAATTCATACAGCCATTATATCTTTCAGTTAGGCAGTGCAGTGCTCTGGAAAAGCAGAGCAGGAAAAAAAAATCCCCACACACGCTCCTCCTCTCAATCAAAGATTCCACCTCCAGCCACTTTCTCCAAACTTTATCCTGAAAAATGTTCATTATTTATGTTTACATTGTCCTGGGACAGCTGGGAGGGCAACTCTTCACCCCCTTGCTGCTGGGAAATGAAGGGATGGAAAAAAGGGAGCAGGAGCAATACTGGGAGGCAGAGACACATCCAGACACACCCTCTCCATGCTGGGATAGCACAGCCAGGGGGGACTTCATGCTGGACCAAGAGCTCGTGTTCTGAGGTGGAGGAAATCCCTTGGATTATGAGTTTCCAGTTCTGAGTATAATTATTTGCTTGTTGGTTCTTCCCCAAAGAAATTGTTCACCTCTTGGTTCTGCTGCCTTGTCTCTGTTCCTTGCTGGGTTTGGGAAGAGCTCCAGACAAAGAGGAGCAGCATCTTGTTGCATTTTTTACCGAGTGGATAATGCAGCACAAACAACTCCTTCTCCCCAACCAGCTCATGCCCTGGCCGTGCTCTCCAGGCTGGAAGGATCATTTTAGCCCCTTGCAAATCTCATTTTATGAAACCAAGCAGGAAAAATGCACAAGAAGCAGTGATGAGACAACAGCAACAAAGAAGCAAGGAAAGGGAGCAAAAGTAAATTTGCTGCACGTGTGTAATTACCATAATAGAAGAACATTTCATCAGGGCAGGTGTAGGATTAACAACACTCACCCTCTACTACAGCAGACTCTCAGTTTGCAAATCAGGGAGACAGATGATTTGTGCCTTTTAATGAAAAGGCACAGGCTCAAGAACTGATTTGGGGTACTGCCACACTGCTCCAGGGGAGCACACTGAGATTTTGGTAGCTTATCCCTCAGACAAGTGGAGAACTGCACTGCAGCAATATTCCTTCCCTCAGCCAAACTGGGTATCTTAGATACATGAAATAAGTCTGTGATGAGGATAAATAAACTGTCACATAATGAGACTCCAGTAAATTAGCCAGACAGACAGAACAATGACAGATGGGATATAAGAGGAGAGGGAGTTGCTGTATTTAGTGTTTGAAATGTCATTTGGATGCTGCTCACTGCTAATGTGCCTCCTGGGCCTTGCAAAGTCCTGCTCCATCGGCCTTCAGAGAGCCAGAGGTCAAATTTACATGGAATAATCTGAATATTTGCTCATATTTGAACATTCCCTGCTTCCTGCTAGAAACATTCTCAAGTAACTTTCTGGACCAAAAGTGTTCTCTGCAGCACAGCTGAACACACTCCTGGGCCACCTCTGGCATTCCTCCCTCCTGCCTCCAGCCCCAGTCCACACCATTCCCATTCCAGGGATCTTGGAGCAGCGTTCTTCCCCGTGGGACTGAAGGAAATTCCTTTTCCCCATGGCTCCCAAACCTCATCCAGCTCTCCGATGTCAGTGCTCCAGGCACTGTTTGCTGCCTGGTGCCCCACAGCCTCCCCAGCCAGGATCACCTGTGGCTCCCATTTCTGCAGCTTAGCCACTGGCTCCTGCTGAGGCAACAAGCAAGGGGTTTGGATTTCCACAGCCCCAAGGAACTCAAGGCCATCACTGAACACACAAAATAACTCAGAGAGGAGTGTGGTGCAGTCTCAGCTGTTTGCACTGTAGTACATGGCTGCTCAGTTGAGGAAAAGCTTGGAACAACATATGGTCCCAATTACCTCTGTCCTCCTGCAACCAATACTTTTCTTTTCCAGATACAATTTATCTGTGCTGCTTGGCAGCTCAGCTGGCTCCCCTTCTTCTCCTGAGGAGCACAACCACATGCAGATGCTATTTATACACCAGGCAAATTATTGCTGCAACCATATTTTCCCAATAAAACCAGCCTCGTGTCCCATCCAAAAGGTGAGAGTTGTGATCTGTGACTGTGAAAGATGCCTTGCCACTTTCTGAAAAGTAAATCAAACTTGACTGGCCAAGTGTCAGCTTTGTAATTGCATTCTGTGGACCTGCAGTAGCTCTTTCCTAACAAACAGCTGATGAATTCCAGCCCAGATGTGACTGGGAGTCAGTCCCAGGTTCCAGGAAACTGTTAAATCAAATAACAAACTTCATAATGAGCACCATAACTATAAGCCTGATTTTTCTCATGGCTCTGTCCTTACAGGTATTTTTATGCTCTTTTTCAGCTATCACAATCCCTTCACAATAGCTGGGCTCAATAGGAATCACAGGAGGAAATCTCTCCCTCACTTTCTCTTTGAAATGCTGGTCAGAAACCCAGGGGGAATACAAATGGCACACGAAACCTCATTTCCCTCTCTCCCTACAGCAGCAGCTTGGCAGTGCTCAGTTACTTCCCATTTGAAACTTTCCAAGCCTTGGCTGAAGGGAGAGTCCTGCAGCCACAGGGGTGACAGTGCCAAACACTGACAAACAGATCTGAAGGGGAGCAAAATGAGTTTTGGAGCAATGAACTCAGATTTATCTCCCCTTGTACTGCTTTTATAACGTGCATTGTCGCATTTAGGAACAAAAGTATACAAACAAACAAACAAAAAAAAATCCATTTGCAAAAAGCCAATCGCAAAACAGCTTCTTCTAGGTAAGGAAAAAGTCCCACTTGGTTTTCTGAAAACTGCTACAGAAATCCCCACAAATGCCAAATATCATTCTATCCTATGTCTCAGGGTCCATTTTAATTCATACAATTTGAAAATGAGCACGACACGCTGTCAAAAACACTTAAAACCCAGAAACTCAAGCCCAGCATTATTATGAGGCACCATATTTATTGTAAACCAATGGAATATCCTTGCTCAGCTTACCAGTGTCCACAAAAAGCCCCAAACACAGGGATTTTTTAGCCCAGCTCTGCCAGCTCAACCAGAACATGAAAGAGAAGAGGTGTTTGGAGCATCTCCTCTTCTGTCACCACCCTCCAGGCACAGTGTCCCTTGTCACAGTGCCATGTGCTGCCAGGTACCCAGCAATTTGTTGCAAAGCAGAGAGCTGGATGCTCAGTAACCCTCCTGAACTAATTTTTCTCCCTCTCTGGAAACAATTTTCTAGGCCATCTATCTGGGAATGTCACCTTCCTAATGGGAAGCAAATAACTGCTGCCTCCTTTCAGCTCCAGGAGAAACACAGCTGAGCTTTATTTTTCTTTTTATTAACAATCTACAGTGGTGATGGCACAGGAAAAATGTATTTTATTCAAGACTTTAATCAACACTTGATGAGAATTATGTGCTTTCCCTCTTTAAATTTAGCTCTGTGCTTTTACTTCTTTATACTAAAATGGATAAGTTTTGCTTTAGACTGGTGAGATTGGTACTTGAAATTAAGGCAACACTCCCAGAAGTTTAACATAGCTGAATAGCAGGAGGAAAATTTAGAGCCATGCCTCCATGAGAAACCTGCCAGGGAGGAGATTGTTCCATTATTGGAAATGTCTTTATTTGCCTCACTACAAATGCTTCCATTAAAAAAAAAGTAAAACATAAAAAAAGCTGAGATGCTCCCAATTGGTTCAAGGCTCCACAGCAACTGAGAGAACCCCAGTGAGCACTGAACTTTTCCATGGCTGGGAAGACGGAAACTTCCAACATACGATCTTACTTTGATGAATTTTTAAGCTAAAACTAAAAGGATAATATTTAACACCAACATTTCTGAAAAAAACGCTGAGCCTAACGCAAGACCACTGAGCAGCACTGGCCTGCTCATGCAGAGCTGCTGGAGGACAGGGAATAGAGAAGAAAATCCCCTTCCACTCCCTCCACTATCACTGGCTCTTGGTTGGGAAGAGAAGGAAGGAGAGAAGTAGGGAGCAGGCAGAATATTAGATAGATTAGCTATGTTCCTTACCTGGCACAGAGAATCCCCGGGCAGCTCCTCATTCACAAGAGGTGTCAGCACTCTGAGCCCAAGCCAGCAGCGAGGAGCTCACAGGACCCTGCACTGGCTCCTTCCCCACATTAATCTTCTACTCCCCGATTAATGGCAATTCCCCAGGGGCTCCTCCTCCTCCCGGGCAGAGCAGAGCTGTTTCCCCAAGCAGCCTGGGCTCTTCCCTGCCCCTTCTGTCCCTGGTTCCCAGCTGGGAGCACTGTGGTGTCCCAGGGCTGCCGTGTTTCTAATGGAGCTGGCAGTGCTCTGGTCCTGGGACATTCACCCACCCAGCCGGAGCCTTTCCCTTCCCCAAGGCTGGGGAGCCAAATTCTGCTGCCAGTGGCCCGGGCCTCCAGAGAGCCTGCTGAGGGGAGGGGAGGGGAGGCAGCACCCGCAGGGGTCCCTGCAGCCCCGGGAGCGGGGGAACAGGGGCTCTCTGCGGAGGAGCATCAGCCTCGGAAAGGGGAGCGTTCAAAGGGCTCGGGACTGCCCCAAACCAGAGCCTGACCTAGAAAATACAGTATGATATAATATGAGATGATAGATATGGTAGGAGATATGATATGATATGATATGAATTATGATATGAATATGATATGATATGGTATGATATGGTATGATATGATATGTATATATATAATTAATGTAATATGTATATTGTAATGAATATAATGAATAATATTATAATGTATAATATAATGTAATAAATATAATTAATGCAATATAATTTAAATATAATAATATAATCAATATAATATAATATTGAATATAATATAATATAATATAATATAATATAATTAATATATAATATATAATATATGATTAATAATATATGATATTATATGATATGATGTAATGTAATGTAATGTAATATGATATATATAATATAGATATGATAAATGATGATATGATATGATATGATATGATATAATAATAATTTTGTTTCCTAGGGTGTGAGCAGATACTCCCCGGCTGCTTTAAGTGAGCAGGCCCTGCGCCAAAGCTATCAATGGAATTATATCTGCTCATGCTGCTGGGAAGTTCTGCTCTTTGCACAGCAGTCACTGAGGTGTAAAATGAGGACTTCATGTTACTTGCTTGGACTCATTTCAAAAGCAATTGCTGCACCTGTTCATATCAAGGCAAAAAGTTCTTTCATTTTTTTACCACAGCCCAAAGCCACAAAACCTGGATTGAAATAATAGCACTATCTTTTTTATTACTCCACATTTCCTTATTCTTTACTAATCACCTCCTTTCCAAAATGCATTTTCCCCAAAGAAATCAAAATAAGCGTCTGTTTCTGCCTATTAGACAATAAGCAATTCCTTGGCTCTCCAGAACAGAAATCTTTCTGTACTGCACAATATTGAGTCTGAACAACACACCCCAGCTCCTCTGGAGCTTCATCTTCCAGGTATTAACCAGGCAATGGGGACTCCTCAGGAATAATGCACAATATAGCTAATTCTATACCCTCTGAGTGCAATAAAATAACAAAACAAGACAGATTTCTCCACAGAAAAATCTCGGTTCTTATCTGCACAGCACAGATTGAGTGAAGAGTTCTCCCCTGTGATCGAGCTCTAAGCCAATGTAAGGCAGCAATGGACCTGCTCCAAATCTCCTGCCAGACTGCAGGGCTTGTGCAAATGGGGGCCATGGCTTTGGAAAGCAGTGAATATCCTCAGCCTCCACTGGGAGCCCATGTTCCTTTGAAGGAGAAGGGAATTTCACCAAAGGGAGCGAATTTTAACCTAAACAAACAAACCATGTATAAAGTTATTACAGAGAGGAGAGAAATCTTCATTGCCCTGCAGCTACAGACATTTGTGTGCTTGGAAGAAGCAGAGAAAGTGAGAGATGTGCATCATTTATTGATTTATTGCCATTTGTCTATAAGCAGATCGAATGCAGACCAACAGCCAAACCCAGCTCACACAGCACTCCTGGGTGAGCCTCATGACCTCCAGAGGCTCTTCCCAAATTTTCTGTGCACCATGAATTTTGGAGATGTCCATCACCTCTAAAGGTGGCCCAGAGATCCTGGGGGAAGCCAAGCCCATGGAGGCAGGTGCTGCAGATGAAGCTTTCCATCAGGGAAGGCAGAATAAATCCTTCTGCATCTACTCATTTAGTTATTTATTTATTTATGTATTTATTTAAATTGAGCAAATAGGCTCCAAATGCTCTTTCTTCTTGGTGTAAACATTGGCTGAATTGCCTCCCACCAGCAGAGGCTGCATTCAGATATCTCCAATTTTGCACTTCCATCATTCCCATCTTCAAACTACAGGACCTTTATGTTTTGTGACCAACACAATATCAAAGTCTCCCAATAATCCTGAAGGGATAACAGCACTCAGGACAAACCTGGCATGTTGCTTAAAGGCAAAACCTCATCACAGTTCAGCAGGGCCAACGCTATTTGCACATTTTGATAGGTTTATGTGCTACTTTGTGTTTGTTCAAGATAAAAAAACTTGTGCAACTCACAGCAGTTCACTGCCTACCTCAATGAGAGGCAAGGAGGAAAGTTGGGTTCTCTTGAGCTATGGAAGCACTTGTGGTATCAGGTGGTAAAATTAAATAGAGACAGAAAATATCTGTGGGAGCATTATTGTTTTGGAACATTATAATAGCAATGGGAATATCACGTAGCAAATATTTACATGTAATTCAGAATGTGTCGATAAAAGGTCACCATTGGGTTATATTAAATTAAATAGTGTGGCTGAATGTTTCAAAAATACACAGTGTGCATTTCAGTGGGATTGAGCTGTCTGTCTTCCTTAGACTCCTAAGAAAAACTAAAAACCTCTATGCTGACTGATTAATGTCTAGTTTGGGTCAGAAATACCAGGTTTAATTATGTTCTGATCAAATGGCTGGCTCAGACTAGGGAGGGAAAGACGTGGGTGGGGGCAGGAGAGGGGATAGAGCTGCCAACCCCATCCACAGACAGCAGCCCCATTTTCAAGATCCATCGGACCAGAGCTTGAAGCCTTTTATGGGCTGAGAAATTCCCATTTCCTGCGAGTGCTCCCCTCGAGACAGCGCTCCACACCTCGCCTGATTCAGCTCCTGCTCACGAACCCAGGGTCTGGCTGTCCCAGCACCGCGTTTCTATCATGCACCCCATCCTGCGGTGCCTTCAGCAGCTCTGCCCGGGGAGGTGACAGAGTGCCAGCCCCCAGCTCCCCTCGAAGAGCCCCCCTCCCCGTGGAGATGCCAATCTGAGATCCCAGGAGCCAAGCCCGTGTTCTATCACATGTCAGCAGCTAGAAACAGCAGCCTGGAGGGTGCCTTTCCTCCTCCACTCCCTAAACAAAGGAACGCTTTATCCCTGAAGTGGTAGATCCTGGGGGAAAGCTGTGAATCCTGGCTGCTACATGGCACAGAGAACTCCTGCCCCTGCTAGGCAGGGCTCCTACAAACAAACCGTGGGGCTGCTGGAGACACTTATTGGCAGTTTAGACACCCTCACACACCATCCATTCTGTGTGTCTCAGAGCGATTCCAGGGATGGAATTTCACCCTGGCTTTAAGGGAGCTGCCACCATTACGCAAACAAAATATAGAGCCTTGTTTTAAATTAGATGGAGGTTATTTGGATTTGCTGTTCCAGAACTGGAAACATTTTGTGGAAGCGGCGGTGACATTAAGTAGCTGGAACTGAATTAAAATTATAAGGAGAATAAATGGAAGCAGCATTCTTTTGTAATTCCCATCCTCCAGAGAGAACAATGACCAATTCAGCTTTTCTGTGGAAAATAAGGACCCTCCCACACAAAAAGTCACAGCAGCCCAGCTGCCACCCAGTCCACATTTGATGCCCCCCATCACCATCTAAAAGCACAGAAATGCATTGTCCACTGCTGGAAGAGTACCCAGGCCAGTGGAACTATGGTTTTCTGCAAACACCCCACTTCTTCCTCTTCCAGCTGCCCAAATTCCACTCCAAGAGCTTCCTCTCATTTCCAGCAACTGTTTGCAAACTCCCCATCTTGAAGGCAGGAATACCATGGAGCAAAAACTGCTGTACAACAAACATTCCAGCTCAGAATAAAGCTCAGAACAGCCCCCTGCCATCAACTCATACACAAGCACAGCAAATGCCTTCAAAAAATAACAAACAGGCAAAGCACTTAAGTGATCTTAACCAGCCCAACCCAGCAGAAAAGACCAGGGGAATGTGGCAAATCCACAGCCTGGCTTCCCACAGAAACAATCCCAGCACAGTCATGGGTAACACAAGCCCAGCAGGATGGAGGGCACCCATGGCAATCTCCTTCTCTGCAGGAAAGCATGAATCCAGCCCTGATGAACAAAATGAGCTGCAGGCAGACATTTATTTTGCTTTCACACACGAGACAGGCTGCCACACGTGCCAGATGCTAAGAAGAGTAATCTCTCATGTCCCAGTGCTGCTTCCTAAACAACAATTCTTAGGGGTTTTGCTCTTTTCCTGGTTTGTTTGGGGGTTTTCAGATGGTTAAAGCATTCTGCAGAACTATATTTTAACTTAATGCTCCAAATCCAGAGGCAAGCAGTGAGCAGACTGAGGTACTGAAAGCTGAGCTCATTCTCTGCTGCTGTTCAAACTCCTCAGCTGCAAATTCCCCTCATGGACCCAGCTCCCAAACCCTGCACCTGCTGGGGAGAGCTGGGTTACATGGAGGAGAACTTCCTGTTACCAAAAATTAGCAGATCAGGTGGAATAAAACGGTGCATGAGGGCAAAAGACATGCCCAGGCTTTGGCTCCTTGGCCATTCTTCAATCCCAAAGGATGCAAGAGGGAGCAACCACTCCTCGAGGACCTAGCAGCAAATATTTCTGCACTGCTGCTCCCACTGCTGCCCAAAGCTGCTGTGAGCAGCCAGGGCAGGCAGGGAGGGTGGCCTTGGGCGTTCCCACCTGCTTCCCTGGAGGATCACCCTGGGCTGCCCTCACTGTGGCCGTTCCTTTGCCCGTTCTCCCCGAGCCGTGCCACATCTCTGGGCACTCACTGCAATTCTCCCCAGCTCAGTTGCCCTCAGTCTGCACACCTCGGTCACCCCCAGGGAGAAACCTGCCCAGAATCTGCTCACTTCTATTCTGCTCACTTTACTGTCTGTTTGTCATCACCAGTGTGCTTTTTAGTTTGTCTAAACTAAATGGATGGAGGAGCAGGCTAATTTTGACATGAACTCAATTAATCCTCACTAAAGGGTGTGGCTAAAATTAAGCTACAGGAGCTTTGGAGACAGTCTGAGAACAGAGAATTTCAAACAACATCTGTGCCACCTTAAAAGTAGGCAGATTATTTCCCTGCCCCTCCACCTCACCTCTAACATCAGCACATCTGTAAATGAAAATAATTCACCTGTGGCCACAGCACACCTGGATTTTAACCACCAGGTACTCACACGTTTACCTGCCATGCCTCAGGCACCTCTCAGCAATCCCTTTTTAAACCTCTTGAAGCAAATCCCAACACGAGCAGCTCTATCCTTGTAATACAATTCTGTGGAGGTTTTCTACAACTTCAAAAATAGTGTCCAAAGGAAAATTTAGTGGTCGCATGACAGGAAAAACCATCTCTTGAAGGGTTTGCTCAGCAAGTGTGTGTTCCTTGGAAATAAAACAGCTTTTGTGTTGCTAGAAGACAAGGCAGCAAGTTCTTATATAAAGAACAAAAGAAACTAAATGGGGTTGCCTTTCTACCACTGTCAGCGCTGGCACAGATGTGAGCTGCACATAATAGTGCGTCTGGTTTTTTAAAATAGGCTTAAAAAATGATCTAGGAAATTTTGGGATATATTTAAAGGCCCATCTGAGCATTTTCCAGGTGCTTATTTGTCCATTACTAAACCAATCTGGCTAAGAGATACAGGCTCCTGAAAAATAAAAGTCTTGGAGAATTTTCATTTGAACCTTCCCTGTCCCCAAGATACTACCTCCATCAGCTACTCATTTATTTTTATGTAATCTGCATAAAGACAGGAGCAGGCTATCATGCTGAAGCTCAATTTCCAATATGAAAAGGTATAAAGCTGTAATAAATCCCACCAGTCACAGTTCAGCTCCCTTCTGTGGGAGGAATCACACTGAGACAAATCCAAATGTTCCACGGCCTCTCCAAATTGCTTTCGAGAGATGTCCTTGAGCACCTCCAGCTCTTTATTATTTCCATCAAACCCAATTTCCACTGGGACTATCCCAGCAGTTTATCATCACTCCATAAACCTGTCAAGTCCCTTGGAGACCCCTGGCAACAGCTTTTGTTCCTCCAGTGCCTCCTTGGAAACTCTTGTTGTGTAAAAGCAAAATCATCCCCATGCTCAGTGGAAATTGATATCCTCAGAGTGGCTGAGTGCAAATGTGGGAGGACAGTCTTCTCCAGAAATATTCCTCCTTCTTCCCCTCTCGACACCACAGGCTGATCACTGGGACAATGCTGTGTTCAAGTTTTGTGGGTTTGGGGAGGGGGCAGCAGAACCAGTCCTGCTTTGGTCATTTTTATGCAAGAATCCCAACCTCACCTAACAAACAGGACCAAGTGTGATCCTGCCCACAGAGAATTCCTCCACGGTAAAACATTCATGTTTTATTTTCCCTGCCACTGTGGCTGGCAAGCACAGCCATCATCTGCTCTTCCAGCCAGCCATAAAGATGAATTCCTGCCACATGTCCATCCACTGCCTCTTCTGGAAGGCTGCTGTGAGCACCTCAGAAAGGAATTCTGTGGGATAAACCACAGCCAGCCCCCTTTGCCGGAGTTGGAGAGCCATCAAAACCCTCCCTGTGCTCCTCAGGGTGCCAGAGCCAGGTTCATAACCAGGGCAACCTCCTGTTGGTCTATTCAAGCCACTGCCCTTTCCAAGGTACACACTTGGCTCCCTTCCCTGCTGTTTTCTCCAGAAATATCCCTTCTTATTCCCCTCAACACCATAGGCTGTTCACTGGGACAATAATGTGCTCAAGCCAGCAAGCAGAACTTTTGTGGGTTTGGGGTGGGGGCAGCAGCCACCTTTCATCTCACACCTGCTCTCCTAAAACTTGGCCAGCCACAGGGAGTTACTTTAGTTTATAATGTCCTCTTTAGTGCAGTGAACAAGGTGGAATTACAGAATGTTGTGCACCAGCAGCAGCTCGCAGGGTCAGAGGAGCTCAGCCAAGAGAGGGGTCAGCTGGAAGGTGAGCATTTGGTGACTGGATGGTTTTCCATGGAACAGCAGCACCAGATTCCCTGTTTTTCACATGGCTTTGGTATTTATCCATTTTTTCAGAAACATGGCAGTTGAGAAGATACCATAATGTAAACACAGTCCCTCGTTTTAGCAAAATTAGCACCATTTTTGGTAGGGAAAATTCCTGGGTACAGAGCAATAGGCTGACAGACATCAACCCCACAAAACCCCTTAAAACCCCACAAAACCCCACAGGCACACAGCCAGACTGCTGTGTGTGGTTACAGACATTTCTGCTTGTCCCCTAATGGCTTTAATTAAACACACCAAAGTCCACTAGTGTGTTTAGGTGCTCTAAAATATAACTTTCTGTACATTGCAGAGCAGGTGTCCTGGTTGTCAAAGGATGTCTTTGATGATACCTCAGTTTGTTCTGGCTGTAGAAAAACCCCAGAAGTCCAGAGGAGCTGATCCTGTGCAATCAGGTTTTGGAATTGGCAATAAAACTGGGAACTCTGCCAGGATGTTGTGGCGGGATTTAAACCCAAAATCAGCAGGAGAGAATAAACTGAATAAACTGAACGCATTGGACATGACCTGCACAGAAGAACAAAGTCACACAAACCTGCAAATCGTGCCCAGAGGGCACAACAGCCTAGAATTTCTAAATCTGTCCTCCCAGACCCATCTCTGGCAAATAACACCTCAGATATTTTTTAAGTTCCTCATCTCTGTCTCAAGAAAAGCATCTTATTAGACCTGCCACAGAAAACCTCTCTAATTCCCATTTCCTAAAGGTACAGCACTTTTAAGGCAGACCCAGACAACACCAGCAGGTCCAAACAGCACCAGGCAGGTGTGAAAGAACACAGATAACTTCCCCAAACCTGCTCAGGTCAATAATTGCACAACAATTTCTCTAGCAGGAGGCCAATTGCCAGCAAACCTGCTGAAGGCAAGCAAGAGTTTGTGGCATCACCCTTCCCGGGGGGGAAACATGAGAAGGACAGGAATTTAATTTGCATTACCTCATCTGCACAATCCTCCCGAGCAGCAGTGGCCCCAGCTGCCTCTTGCCAAGCAGATGAAGCACTGAGAAAGCTTTGCTGGTTTTTGTCACTGAGAATCTGGGCTAGAGGAGCAATAATTCAAGTTTCTTTGTCATTCCAGAAGCCAGAACTTCAGGCTGCAAAATTACAGCAGAACCAGTCCTGCTTTGGTCATTTTTTATGCAAAAATCCCAACCTCACCTAAAAAACAGGACCAGGTGTGATCCTGCTCACTCCTCCAAGTTAAAACCTTCATGTTTTACCTTGCCCCAAATGAAAACCTTCATGTTTCACTTTTCCCCTAAGTTAAAACTTTCGTGTTTTACACCTTGCCTCAAATGAAAACCTTCATGTTTTACCTTGCCCCAAATAAAAACCTTCATGTTTTACCTTGCCCCAGCTTGGGGAAATGGCCAATACTGCCATAATAACAATGTTTGGCAGCCAATGAGTTGACGTTTCTTATTTCCATTACTTTGCACAGCTCTGCCACTAATTAGACTCGTCCTTGGCAAGCTGGGGCAAAAATTAACTTCTCAGTGCTACCAAGAGGAGCAATCAAGGGACACAGAGGGGAACTGTGATTCTGTGCAAATGTCCAGGTGACAACCACCACAAGAAATATCACACAGGTGAAAGTTCAGCTTCCTGGGACCTTTTATTGGTGCTTTAAGTCAGGGCCCTCCCCTGGAGCGCCTCAGTCCCAACCCCTCACAAACTCCAGTTCAACACCCAGGGCTCTGTGAGCTCCATGAGCAAAGGCTGTGACCCTGGTAATTCTCCCCAGGAATTCCTGCCCCTTCTTCTCCCATCCCATGCAAAAGCCAGCTCTGCTCAGAGAAGGAAATTCTCCCTGGCCCCAGCCCAGCTGATGAGCTGCTCTGCCTTGCCAGGTGGAACGCCCGGCACAAAGCCCAGCTCTTCCAAGGAATCCAGGAAATCTCAAATCAATATTCAGCACAGATCCCTGCACCACAGCAGCTACATTATCTTGTGTGGCACATGCACCGTTCCCATGGCAACCAGCATCCTTCATCCAGCTCCATTATTTCGGCTGTTTGAGGCTCTCAGAATCTCTGGTGCCCAAGCCACGGCTCAGAGCTACTTTGTGCTAATCAGCCTCGAGAACAGATACTAGAAGAAAAGGAGAGAATGCAGCAAAGTCTGGTTTTTCTAATCTATCAGCAACATGGAAAGCAAGAAGTGGCTTGGGAAATAGGGCTCCAGCAGCTGAGGGGAAGGGGCTCTTATGTAACCACCTTCATTAGGCGAGACTAACGTGCTGCAAATCCACTCCAGCCTTTTAACGACACAAATTGAACAGCCTGCTCAGCCAGTTTGTTCAGCAGGCACGGCTTTGTAATAGGTGTTAGGAAATAAAATCTCCCTGCACATCTATTGTAGCATTAATGCCTCCATAATTGATATCACACAGGTCTTTATTTTGAAAAAGAGCTCAGCTTATAAGCACCAACAGCACAGTCCAGGGAAATAACTTGATTTTGACCTTTTTGTGATGTCTGCTATTAAGTTTTAAAGGGCTATTATCAAAATCTATAATCTTTATAGTATAATCTATATTTGCTTGATATAAACTGTCCCTAGATACCTTAAGCAAGCTCTATCAATAACACCATTTTTTTTTTTTTTCTTATTACATTTAAGCATTTCCACATCAAAGCATTACAGCAACCTCATTATGCTCTGCACAGCTTAATACAAAGTTTCTCTTAGTCACCAACCAGGGAATCTCAGGCAGAAAATAAATAACCTCATTTATTATGGTGACCCTTGTCAAATCATCCCTAAAATGCCAGCCTAGGGTTTATCCCTGGGAAATACACATGGGTCAGTAGGAACACACACAAATGCTTTGAAGTTGGAGGGTCTGAAGGCTCCTAAAAAGAGAAGTTGAGATAAATAAATAAGGCAATATGCCAGAAAATGTCCTTACAAGTGACAAACTGAGAGACTTCTGAGTTAAGCTGAGCTTAAACGTGTTCAGCACCTGTTGGGAAGAGCAGGAATTCTCTGGGTGTCCTGAGCAGCGTCTCTGACAGACACATTCCCTGTCAGGGCAGCTCTGGGGTCTTCTGGAGGTGAGCCAGGTCAAAAGCAAGGTCAGTCCTGGCCGCTGGGAGCACGGGGTGGAGGGAAGCAGCTGTGCCCCTGTCATCACCCCCGTCCCTCCCCAGGGCATCCAGGCAGCACCAAAGCCCAAACTCCTGCCTTCTCCGGGATTCAAACAGGGCAGGAACAGGGCTGGCTGAGGTGGCAGCCATCCTCCCTCACACTCCAGCCCCAAAGCAAATGTTCCAGCCCAAGCAGAGTCCAGGAGGGGTCCTGGCAGGTCCTGCCCTGCCAGGCTGGAGAGCTGACATTGTGGTCTGAACACAATTTTCAAGCAGAAGCAATGAATGCTGAAAACTTCTGCAAGAAATAAGACCCCAAATAAAGCCCTTTCCCCACTGGGTCATGAGTGTGGCAAGCACTGGGGGGAAGCAGGTGCAACAGGAGAGGTTTGCAGTGGCTGCCAGGGGTCGTGTCTGGGTGCAGGGCATGACCCCAGAGCCTGTGCCCTGCTCGTGCCCTCAGCCCATCCCCTGCAGCCTCCCCAGCCCCAGGGCTGCTGCCCAGCTGGCTGAGCTCCGCTCAGGACAGCACAGAGCATCGTCCCCATGCCAGGATGGAGCTTCCCCAAGGTCCCAGTGGTTTCACACTGGAGCTGGAGGCATGCTGCTCCTCAGTCCCTGGGACAGATCTGGAATTCTGCTCATGTTTGACAGCCAGAGAAATCAATGGAATTAAATTCAGGCCATTTGTACCATGTAAGCCCACAAAGAAGCTTAACATATTTAATCATATAGCTTCCTTCTATTAAATAATTTGCCAGAGGAAAAGGCATGGAATTTTCCATCCACACTTTTCCTTTGGAACGTGCATCGCACACGTGCGTGGCTCCATTTTTCCTGTTCATGGGACGGAGAAACTGCTGGTGACCCAGGAATCCTTAAACTGCTTCCCCTTTCCATGTGCACCAGCCCAGGGGTGGCTCTTTCCTCGCAGGCTCTGTGTCACCCTCCTGTACATGTGCAGCAAGGGGTGCTGCAGTGGGAATGAAAAGGGGCTGGGAGGTGAAGGAAGCAGCACACACAGCTGAGGAAGATGACATTGTGTTACCCTGAAGCCCATCTGCTAAGCCAGAGAGGATCTAGCACACAAGAGCAGCAGGATCCTTGAGGAATGATATCTTTTTTCAGAGATGTTCAAACCCCGTTCAAATAATCCCAGTTAATTTTAATTTCGGAAGGTTAGATAGTCCTCAGAATTTTCTCTAATTGCATATTCCTCAGAATAGACTCCTCTGGTGGCTCTGTAATCAAATCATAATTAAAGCATCTGTGTCGTTTTATCCATCCCTTCCTGCTATTTGTAGCGTTTACAGAAGGCAACAAAGATTCAGAATGCAAAATTTCCAGCACCCTGGCTGGGCAGCAGCAGTGCAATAACGAGGATTTGTGCTGCTGCGCTGGCTGAGGGGCTCCTTAGGCTTTCACTGGCCTTTAAAAACAACGAGGAGGAGCAGAGCACCAAACAGTGCCCCCCTTGTTGTGGCCACGGCTGGAGGCTGTGCTTTATTCCTGGTTTTATTCCTGGGATCCTTGTTTTTAGCCAGCTGCCTCCTTTCATCCCAGCTCCTCCGGGCAAACAGGCCCGGGGGAGGCAGAGGGGGGCTGCACTTCAGGGAGGTGTTTCACAGCAATAGCACCTTGGCAGAAGAGAGGATTTTCTCTTTGGGCACCGTGGCAGTTGTCAGATGAGTCTCCACTCATCCAGGAAAAAAATGTGTTCCTGGATGAGTCTCCACTGCTTTCCAGCCAGGAAAAAAAACCCCAAACTAAAGCAACCCAAAGCAAAGTGATTCCCTGAGCTTTATCACAGAACTCAGAGTGACCAGTTGGATTATTGATGGTATCCTTTGCATTCCAGAGCATCTTAGAAGCCATATTCCAGGTGAAAAGTGCTTCCATAAACTTTTCACCCACTGCTGTGAGGTGATGAAAACACTGAGCAAACATTTCTGGGAAAAGAGTTTGCAGTTTGAGTTTTGTCTGCTTTGCTTCAGAAGACTGGGGGGGGGGGGGGGAAACCATAATTCCTTGCACAAGCAGAGTTCAGGGTAATTTCCTTAGGCATTTGTAGTTTGTATTAAAAGGATTACATTGGTCGATAAATGAAAGTGTTTATTTTCCAAAAGAAAATTTTGTGATGCATTTAGGCGCTGCTAACACGGCTTTTTCTTCCATTCTAGATTTTAGTCTTGCTACACAATTTTGTAACACTACAGAATGAGCCTCAGCTGTGCAGGCACCGCTTGATAAACTCCTGAATACAAGTGGTATAAAAAGTATTGATTTTTCACTCTATGTTTCTCATTGTAACATCATTCAAATGAAACATTAAATAGTTATTTTGCACAGAAAAGTTTCCATTTTCACAGAGGTTACTCTAAGCACTTCAGACTAAAATCAGCATTGAGTTTGTTCTCAACGTCACTTTCCTTTGGAAATATAACTTATAGATAAAGCTCAAAACTGGAATAAAAATTTTCCAGTTTAACAATTCACTATAGGAATTATTTAAAAATAATTTCTATTTTTGGACACCAAATAATTTCATAACCAATTTCTAGTAGAAAAGAAATTTTAGAAAAAATGATAGCTCAGGTTTCTTAATTTACATCTTAAATAGAATTTTCATAGCTATTGGATAATGCTAGCTGCAATATCTGGGGTGATTTTATTCATTTCAGGGAGTGTTTTATTTCATTGGGTTGCTGCAGATCCCTGGGATGGGATTGGTGCAGATCAATGGGATTGGTGCAGATCAATGGGATGGGATTGATGCAGATCAATAGGATTGGTGCAAATCAGTGGGATGGGATTGGTGCAGATCCCTGGGATTGGTGCAGCTCCCTGGGATTTGGATTGGTGGAGATCAGTGGGATCAGTGCAGATCCCTGGGATTGGTGCAGATCCCTGGGATTGGGATTGGTGCAGATCAATGGGCTAGGATTGGTGTAGATCCCTGGGGCTGGTGCAGATCCCTGGGATTTGGATTGGTGCAGATCCCTGGGATTGGTGCAGATCATTTGGATTGCTGAAGATCTTTGGGGTTGCTGCAGTTCTCTGGGATTGGTACAGATCCCTGGGATGGGATTGCTGCAGATCAATGGGATTGCTGCAGATCAATGGGATTGCTGCAGATCAATGGGATTATTAATTATTTTACTTCCTAGTTTATGAGGGAAAGCTCCTGTGCACGTTCTGTCAGATTTTTCTCCGTCAATAAAGAAGATCCAGCCATAGATGAATTCACTTATCATACTACACATTTCAAATATCCCACTTGCCCTTTTGAAAGGCTCACACAAGCAGTCTGTGAAGAAGTTACAGATATTATTTTCCCCTAAAAAAAATCTCAATTTAAAAACAAAAAAAAAATAGTAAATCCAATAATCCCGTTGGTGTCTCGTTCTATCCTCACACAGAGCTGAGCACAGGAGCAGAAGCTGGGGCTGAAATGCTGGCTCTCCTCACCCTGACAGTCACAGCACTGGAAGCAGGGGGACAAAAGGTCTCAGTCAGGCTCTGAAGCAGATTTATTGTGGTTTAAAAACCTAAAGACAGAATTTCTCCTTGCTATTGGCACAACCAGACTCATCTGCCTGCTGCGAGCTTTGCCGGGGCACCGCACGAGCGGAGCCCGAGTGTGCCTGAGCTCTGTCCTGCTGTGAGCACGGCCCTGTCCCTCTCTGTCACCTGCTCAGAAGCCAGGGCTGCTGCAGCATCACCCCTGCCCTGCCAGCCCCGGGGAGGCTCTCAGGTGCTCTGCTTTATGTAACCAAATGTGTCACCGCATCCGAAGCGCAGCCGTGCAAATGTCACAGCTGACCCTCTAACGTGTGCTTGCCAGGCACAGATTTATCCCCAAGTCCAAACTCATTTCTCGTCTCCAACGTTGAAGGCAGGCATGAGTTAGAAGAAATCATGGTAAGTGGAAAATCCTAAGATAACTTGAAAAGAAATTGTCACCAAGGATTCTCTTCAGAGATAATATTTTTTTTCCAAATCACTTGTTCGTAGTTGAGTCATCCCAGGAAGAATCTAAAGCTTGTGGAAATTTGTCACTGCGTGTAGTACGAGGAGTGCAGAACTCTTACAGATTATTTAGAAATTTCCCTTTTGCATCTGGAGCTTGGATTGCACTTACAGGGTGAATAGATTCAAACACACAGCCAAAAACATCCTCCCCCACCACCTTCCTACTCGTTCCCACTCCTCATGTTCAATTACTACTCTGTCAGACTTAATAGTGCCATCAACACTGCAGTTCTTGAGCAGGAATAAAATCAGCAATCAGTGCCTTCAGTAAATACATGAACACCAACTCATCCACACTAACAAATCATTGTTTACTTCTGAAATACGTTTTAGCAACCCACGATATTCATCAGGCAAGTGCGACTGGTCTGTTCAGCCTCTGAATGTTCTGAGACAGGCTCAGCCTTTCACTTTACCAAACAGAGCTATGCATTCCACAAAACAAATGGAAATTTCTTCGTTTCTGCCTTTTCCACATGTGAAGCAGAAAGGTTTGCACACCTAAAATATACAGTGTCCTGACTGGAATCTCTCAAACTCACTGGCTGTGGAGAAATTCCTGATCACGAAGATATTGAGGAGGAAAACACCTAAAATGCACGCAGACCATGCTCATCTGGACATACACACAATAAGAACCAGCTGTAAAAAGCAGCAGTCCCTGCTGATCATCTGCAAATGACATCCTTTGTGCCTATAACCTCAGAAGAAATCAAACCTCTCAGTCCTGTACACATTCCACACAGTCCAAAGATTTCAAACTCTCTTACAAGGAGTTCCCTGTGATGGCAGCGTTGCTATTAAAATCCTTCAAACTTACCGATTATGATGCCTAATTAGAAAGATAAATAAATTCTGAGCTGTCTTCAGAACCGTTCAATACCATTCTCAACAGGGTTGAGATCCTGACAGATTTCATGCATTTTACCATTAGAACTGGGATTTATTTTGGCAGCTGAAACAGCTCCTGCTTTCTCTGTGCCCCCTGCAGCACCTCCAGCATTCACTCACACACATCAAGAGACTTGATCCTCTTTGAAACACGAGCCACTCTCGCACTTGCACGCGAATTTAGTAAGTCCGAGTTTTAAATCACTGCCCTCCATATCCAGAACTCCACATTTGAAACACAAACTGCCAAGTTCCTCGGCTTTTGAAAAGACCAGGAGCAGCCACTGTCCCTTTAATGTTCCACCTCGTCTCCAAAAGAAACGTCTTTTTACTAGAGCTCACTGTGATTCATTGGAATTTGCCAGGCAGGTCAGGAAATCCCCTGAAGCAGAGGAAGAATATTAAGGAGATGGGACATGTATATCAAATCTCATTACTGTTCTCTTCTGAGAATCAATCAGGTGAAAGGATGTGATGATGTCATTATGACATCATTGACTTTGGGATTAGCAATTCAGAGCTACTTAGCAACCGAAGCTGTCCAATACAGAAGTGAGCGATCCAGTGGAAGATGTTATCATCTGACCCACTTACTGCCAGATAAATATTTGTCAATCATGCCTTCGAGACTTTATAAGAGATGCAAAAACTTACGAACAGCCTCGTTTCAAGTGCAGAATATTTGAAAAAAACGTCCTCTCGGAACCTTTTCCATTAATGCCCAAGCATATTCTTTACCCCATAACGGCTCATACCCATGTTCTCTCTGTCATCTTCTTCCTCACCTTCCCATAAATCTAAACTCTAAAAATGCACAAAGAAAAACCTCGTGCTAAACAGACTTTATTATTTTAAGAACTACAAGCTCTATCAGAAACTCAAACCTCGAATAGTCAAGGGAGACTAATATAATTGCATCAAAATGCAAGCTTAGAAAGCATGCTTATTTCATTAAAGTAAGCTGAAAATATCCAGTTGATGAGCTCCGGTATCCGTCAGAAATTCCAACCAAAATAAAAAAGAAAAAGCTTTGTGCATGAAAAAAGAATTGGTCACGCTACTTCTGTGGCTATTTCTGGGACCTGAAAGGGTTTGATGCCCGGAATCTATGGCTGACCTGATTTTCTTTAAAGTTCACTCGTCTCCGTTGAAAATACAGTTTTAAACGAGTTCTAAAGCAACCGAGCGAAGCTCTCAGATGCACTGAAATCGTAACGAAAGCTTTAAATCCATTGCCAACAAGCCAGAAACGGAGCGCTGGGCTGACACTTCGTGTTTCCGCAGCCACGGGCGAGCGGAGCATCGGGACGCGTTTGAGGAGCAAACGAAAGAAAATAAACCACTCCGCCTTCTGCAAAGAACTTTTATTGTCGGGGCGAGGCCGCTCCAGCTTTCCACGGCGCCGAGAGCCCCGCGCTGCCGGGAGCGCCCGCGGACCCCGCGGACCCCGCTCCGCCCGGGGCGCACGGCCACCGGCGGAGGCTCCGCGGAGCCCGGCACGGCTGCCCGAGCCCCCGGGCTCCGGCCCGGCACCTCCCCGGGCACCGGCCCAGCGCCTGCCCGGGCTCCGAGCGCCGGCAACAGGCGGCCTCTCCCGACCACCGCCGCCGCTCCGCGCCCCGCTCCCCGCTGGGCTCCGCCGCCCGCCCCAGGACAAGCCGGCTCAGCCTCCATCCCCGGGGGCTGCCGCGACCCCCTCTGCGCCCCGGGAGCATCCCGCAGCCTCCCTGCATCCCGCAGCATCCCTGCATCCCGCAGCATCCCGCAGCATCCCTGCATCCCGCAGCATCCCGGACGCGTTTCCCCCGCGGGGCTCGGGGCCGCGCTCCGCGGTCAAAGGCGCACAGCCTACCTGCCGCCGCGGCCGAGAGCGGGGAGGAGGAGCAGGAGGATGAAGAGGAGCTGGAGGTGCCGCTGCCGCCGCCGCCGCCCGTCCCGAACCACCGGCGCTGCCCTCCCCGAGCGATATTAATGTTCATTTAAAGCTCGGCGCCCGCCGCTCCGCCGCGCCCTCCCCGCACGGCAGCGCCCGCGCGGGCTGGGGGCCGGGCCCGCACCGCCCCCGCCCGCCCCCGGACCGCCCCCCGGGACCGACGGGCCCCCTCGAGATTGGCAGAACCCCCCCGGGACAGACAGGTCCCCTCGAGGGTAGCAGAATCCCCCCGGGACCGACGGGTCCCCTCGAGATTGGCAGAACCCCCCGGGACACACGGGTCCCTCGGGGCTGGCAGAACCCCCCGGGACAGACGGGTTCCCTTGAGGGTGACAGAACCCCCCGGGATACACGGGTCCCCTCGAGATTGGCAGAACCCCCCCGGGACAGACAGGTCCCTCGGGGCTGGCAGAAACCCCCGGGACAGACCCTCGGGGGTGGCAGAACCCCCCGGGACACACGGGTCCCTCGGGGCTGGCAGAACCCCCCCGGGACAGACGGGTCCCCTCGAGGGTGACAGACCCCCCCGGGACAGACCCTCGGGGATGGTGGCAGGCTGAGCCCCGTGTCGCAGGGCGAGGTGACGCCTGTGACCAGCTCACCCCTTTCCCCTCACCCTCCTCCGGGCAGGCTCGGGGATGGTGCCGGGCAGACCCAATCCAGGGATCTGTTGCCCTCAGCTGGTTCCCCTCCGGCCCCAGCCAACCAAAGCTGACCAGAGACATTGAGAATGGCAAGTCTGGAGAGCTGCTGGAGGCTGCGAAGCTCTCTGCAGGGTCTGGGCCATGAGTGTGGAATTTATTTCAAACAGGAATGCTTAGAACTGTGTTTTAAACATGTGGAGACGCAGATGGGCTCCCAAGCCTCCACAAAAATGTGGCCAGAGCAGTCTCGTTTCTGGGGTCCTGCTCAGTTTGGTGCTCCCTCGGTAAGGTCAAAGCCAGACAGGGACAGGTGGGGTCACCTGAGCCACCCAAGAACAGCCCAGGCACCCAGGGAAGGTGAAGAGCAGGGAGAGGAAAGTGAGCAGGAATGTCACAGGCAGGGACAGACCCTGGGGAACACCTGCTGGAGGGTGTTGCATGATGGTTTCTCTTGCAGCAGGATTAAAGCAGCCATCGCAGTGATGGAATCAATCTGGTCCTGTGCCTCACTGCAGGAAAACAGCTCAAAAGGTAACACAATTCTTGTGTTAAAATGCACCCAATTGGTAACTAAACCAGTCATAGGAACTGCACTCTCAAACACGTTTTTTCTCCCTTCCATCCCAAACAGGCCTGAAAGGGGGTTTTACTTTTATTTACCCCAACAGCGAATCATGAACCCATCCCAGATGTTTATTTTCTCAATGTCTACAGTGCTCAGTGTGAATTTAAGGATATGTGAACCAATGTTTAACACGTGATAACCACACAGCAATAGGAACATAAACACTGATGTTTATTAGGACATAAAGATCAGGAGGCTACATCCAATAAAATGGGCTAATTACCATTTCCAAACCTAGCTAATTGTGCAGAAGTTGCCAGATTGCTCAAAACCTTCAATGACTTGCTCACAAGTTTTAATGGAGAAAACATATCAGCAGAGTTTAACTCTGTTGCCCATTAATTACAAGGAGCATTTATGCTGAGAATAATAATTGGATTGCCCTGTAATCCACCATAATAATCAGGAATTTTCTTTGCCTGTGTGGCTTCAAAAGGCAATAGCTAATGATATTTGAGCTGATTTCTATGGCAGCAGTGAGTGACTCCTATCATTACTTCAGGTTTATAGATTTTGCTACTGATTAGCACTTGATTAGTCCTTGTCTTCATCATGGTGCCATTGTCCGTGCATTCTGGTTAAGGATTGTGCCGATTGACTCAGCTTTTTTAAAACACAGGATATATTCAGCCGTTCAGCCCTGCTCTCAGAGCAGCACAGTTTGATTCCTCATCTTCCCTTGAGGCTGGATCTGGAACAGGAGAGGGGCTTTTCTCTGGGCTTGGACCTGCCCTGAGCTCTGGTGGCACTGCAGTGGGGCTGGCTGTCTTCTGCCTCTGGGACAATTTGCTGTGGGTAGGGCAAAATTACTGGAAAAGGTCAAAACTACTGGAAAAGGTCAAAACTACCTGACCTAGGCACTGGCAGCCATGGGCAGGACCACTTCTCACGTTTTTGGGGCTGTGCTTGAGCCTAGATGTATTTATAGTGGAAAGCTCCAGTTTGGCAGAATAAATTGACTTTAAGAGAATGGATTCTGTGAGGGGATTATGGGAATAAATTGCACTAACAGCCACCAAGGTGCAGACCAAAACCCCCAAAACCCTAACACAGCAGGTCCCAAACTGTCCTGGCCAGTGCTGTGACCTGCATTTCAGCACTGCACCTGGATTAAGGCAGTAGATTTCAAGACTTCCTGAATTCAGTTTGGTCTCATCCACGAGAGATTTGAAAATCTAAAATAATTTTGTTGTTCTGATATTAGAGAACAAGACTTAGAAGAAGGAGCTGAGGGAGCTGGGATGGTTTAGCCTGGAGAAAAGGAGGCTGAGGGGAGATCTTACCTCTCCCTACAGTTTCCTGAATGTAGGGAGGTGGGAGTCAGTCTTTTTTTCCAAGTAACAAAGGGTAGGACAAGAGGACACAGCCCCAAGCGGTTCCAGGGGAACCTGGAAAGGAAGAAGTCTGTGCTGATTTGGAGGCAGTGCCATAATCTCTCTCCAAGGCTGACCTGTGAGGAGAGCTGTGGCATGGTCCAGTGGGAAGGTCAGTTTGAAATTGGGTGTCACGCTGCCCTTCATTGACTTGAGAAAGACCTGCAGCTCTTCCATCCTAACAGAGATCTTAGAAGGCCCAGAGAAGTGTCCAAGCTGCCTTTAAACAAACAGCCACGAGACCAAGGCATGGATTTCAGCACGGGCTTGTGCTACCTGCAGGTGTCTGTCCCTGAATATCCTGATTTGAATTCCTTTGTGTGCTGCAGAGTTCCTCACAAGTATCTGAAAGGAGCTCCTGTTGCAGGCAGCTCCTGTGAGGGAGGAACACTCCGGTTTCCCCGAGTTTCCCCAGATTATTTATAAATGTGCCAGGCTTCTCCTGCTGCCATGGCAAGCTGGTGACTCAGAGGCACAGATCTCGGGGAAGCTGTTGGATCTGGCTCCTGTGGGCTGTGGCTGGATGCTGGCTCCCTCAGGGACATTTTGGGGTGGCAAGGGCCTGGTTGCAGGTGCTAATGAGAGAGGGAGAAGCCTGGAGCATCCCACTGTCAGATCAGTGAAAATACCTTGGATTCCTCGTGGGACAGGGCTGCTCACAGGAGCAGGAATTCAGTGTCACCAGAGCAGTCTTGGCAAGAAGAGTTACCCAGGCACTGTCTTGGCAATCTAAGGGAATGCTGGGGGTTTGAGGGCTGAAACCCCACACATCTTTTCAGTTGAAAAATGAGTGTAAACTGGAAGCTGCTCCCTGCAGGCCTGAAGGAAGACAACAATGACACTGACAGGCACAAAGCTCCTCAGCACTGGTGCTGGCAGGTATGAGAACTATTGTCTCTGTGTTTGCAGCAGATTTAATGCTGCTGAAGCTCCCAGCTCCAGTGCTGTGCTCGTGATGCTGCTCTAGGTGACACACAAACACACTGGTGCTTTGATCATGCCATTTATCAACTGCTTAAACAATTCCAGAGTGTCATCTTTTATCCCAAAAGGTAGCTGATTTTTCTGCCAAAAGGAAAACACATCCTCGTGGTCAGCGTTGGTTGTTTCTTGCTTTTGCTTTTTGTTGCTTTGACATTGCTGCTTTTGATGTCTGGAGGTCAGACAGGAATTGACTCAGAGCAGATAAAGATCATGCCCTGAATAATGGACCCAGATTCAAGCAGTAACGATTAGCCTCTGCTGCTGATAATTTGCTAAACTGTCAAGGCTTGTGGTTATTGTGGGTTGCAAATCCCCAGATTTGGGTTCAGTGAGGTCATGGCCAGCCAGGACTGGGGAGAGGGCTGTCACCCCACAGGTGACACTGCTGGCTGAGCAGAGGGGTGCTCGTGGGGAAGGCTGGAAGGGGATCCGGTGAATCCCAAGGTCCTGGTCAGCATTTCTCCTGCTGTACATGCTGTCTGTACAGCATTCCACTCACACAGTTGAGTAATAATTGCCAAATATTCCCGTTGAGTTTTCCAGAGAGGCTTTATTCCATGCCCTTCTCCTTGCACAGAGAGGTGTGTCCAGAACAGGTCAAATCTTCCCAATCTTCCTTCAGTCCCATCTTCCTTCAGATGTATTTCCCTTCAGGAGCAGAGTTCTCTCGTGGAAGGGGCTGCTCTGCAGAGGTTAAGGAACACCCACCCTCATTTGAACTTGTAATTAAGCACAGCATTTGGCCAACTTTTTATCAAGAGCTCTTGGAGCCTTTGGGATGGAATATGCTATTAGGATTGTAATTTGCTGGTAATTATCTGTTGATTAAAGCCAGCAGGAATGTGTGTCACTATCCACAGCTCCCTGCTCTCGGGGTCAGACAGCAAGGAAATCTTTCTGCTGCCTTGGGACAGCTGGGTTTGCTGTGGAAGTATTTCAGCTGTTACAATTGGAGTGATGCTCCTTCTCCCTTCCATGAAGGTTTATTGCCATCACCTCACCTGTCAGGGATGGGACACAGCAAGAACGGGAGGATGGGATGCACAAAGGGACACAGCCAGAGGAGATAACAAGGAAAGAGCTGAGCTGTTTTCTACAGCTGGTTGCCCAAACTTCCCCAGGCAGTGCTGTGGAGATCTCTGCACTTAACACCCCCACCTGCAGCACCCTCTGTGCTTATTTTGGCTTTGGGAGGACCAAAGGCAGCTTCTGCAAGCTTGGGCAGTTTGGAGCCTGATCCAAAGCACCCTGAACTCAGTGGGAAAAAGTTTCTAGTTGACTTTGACAATGGTCTTTGGAGCAGGTCCCTGGTGATGGCAGAGCTGGAGCCCAGCCACGGTGACTCTGTTAGAGCTATTATTTGGCTTTGACAGATGATGAGAAATAATCTAATGGTTATTACAGCACTTATTTCTGTATTTCTATAGCATTAAAAGGCATTCATAAGGCTTTGTTGTATTTTTACATCTCAAAGAAAGAAAGTTGGCTTGGATTGTGTTTTAAAAAATAGCTTACATCTGTCTTGGCTCCACAGAGCAGCTATTGGACTTTGATAACATCTGGAAGGGATATAAAACTTGCACACAAGGAGAGGGACTAAGTATAGCAGGGACAAAAGACTTGAACCTCTCATCACAGCATCTAGCCAAGGGAGAAAAGGGACTAAAGAGGCCTTGTGTGGCTGAGGAAGTGGCAAAAGCCAGCTTCAGCAGGGACAATGGCTGGGAAAGCTGCTGCCAGGGCCAGCCTTTCCTCTGGTCCAAAAAAGTTTTCAAAATTTCCTCCTCCAACACACTCTGCTTCCAAGCAGCCCCTTGCATTCAGACTCGTGCCACAGTTTATTGATGTAGTGAGGAGATTATTTTTTAAATGCAGTTAACATTATTTTCGTCCTGCAAACCATGTTAGATGAATTTGGGGCAAGCTGTGTTTGTTTCTTTTTTTCTCCTTCTGCCAGAACAGTGTGTTGGGCACTTTTTGGAAGCCAGAGGACCTTGCTGTCTAGGAAGATGTCACACAGAGGTGGCTGCAGCCACATGTGTCACAACCCCAGTGCCACACAAATTCTGGGGAGGAAATTTAAAAAAAAATTTGTAAAATGTGTTTATAGCAGGAAAATAGAAAATCTTCATGGACACAGCACAGGGAGAACTCTCTCCTCAAAGCTGTAGGAAGAGGAGGACAGTTCCACAGAGGTTTGGGTATTTTTTACCTTTAAATTCCTCCTTAGGTTATCAGAGAACAGCACGAAGGGATCAGAGAGACTTTTCTCCACACAAACACATAACTTGAACTATACAATTTCCTGATTGTGCCAGGATTTGGGCTTGTGCAGACCCTTCTTTACTATTTTTTCCAAAAACTTTCAGAAACAACTGTTTCAGATACTGAGAACTGGAGAAACCCAAAGGGCTTTGTACTCCAGTCATTGATTATTGTCCTCTGAGGGTTTATCGGATCTCATCCGTAGGAAATGGGTTTAGGAATGCACCGAGGCAATTGAGGAGTTCTTTTGTGCCACTTAATTGAATCTCATTAGCATTTCCTCCTGGTTGTGCAACTGATAGCAAGCTGTGTTCAGGCAGCGTGATTTGCTGAGGAGAAACTTAAACTTTGTGTATAAATATATATATATATATATCTATTTATTTATAAATATTTCTTGGTGTGAACGGGGTTTGCTTTCCTGATGTGAATGAATTTTGCTTTCTTGCTCATACAGAGGGGAACCAAAGCATTAAAACCCTGGAAGGATGACTGCAGAAGCACCAGACCCATCCTGCACCTGCTCTTAAATAGGTTTAAGGATGCAAGAAGCAACATTTTATTCCTTCTGTCAAGGAGCTTGAAAGCAAACCCCCCTCACTCCTGTGGCACTTCTCTGCATCCAAGTTTATGGTGCCCCTTGGAGGTGGAGGTGGTGGTTGCTCAATGCATGACTGACAATTCTGCCTCTGGATTTCACACCTCGAGGAGCTGGATATCACCACAAAAAATAAAAAATAAATCAAGTTCTTCTCTCCAAGCATCAATGCATTTTAATTTTTTTTTTTTAAAGATACAGTAAGGCAGGTGATGCAAAGGATTATAAACTTTAAATATAGGAGTTTCTGTGTCAAACCAATCTGCTGGAGGAATTGAAGTATCCCCAAGTACACATGTGAGCATTGGGACTGATTTCTGGTCAAGGGGATTTCTAGGGATTAAATCTGATGGTCTGTGGCACTGTTTGGGGGAGCTGTGTGAGTAAGAGAAACGAGCAGGAACACTTCTGCCACCCAGTCAGGGATCTCTAGAAATTCCAGGGAAGTGGAACCCAGGCAAGAGATGGACTCTCAGTGAGGTCAAAAAAAGCTTGGATCCTTCTCTTCAAAGAATTAAGGTAATGTCATCTGCAACTTATCTCCTAACGAGCTCCCAAGTTAAAATAATCCCTCACATCACAAATCTTTAACGGCCCTTGGAAAAGGGAGTCCTCAAATCTCTGCCAATCTCTTCTTCCCCAAAAGCCACATGAGCTGTGCTGTGTGAACTTGTTGATGTGCAGAACTGAGTAACACTCAAAGCAATGCTAGACACTCAGAGGAACGCTAAAAATGCTAAAAATACCCTCGGTTATCAACCAAACACACCGATATATCTGTTTGGAAAGAGATTAAAAACCATCAGAGCTTTAATTCAGGCTTTAGGTTGGAATTACCAGGAAAAAGCTTTCCCCAGTGGGAGTTCTGCTGTCACCTTCTGGTGACTGGATACCCTCATCCATGTGTCAGCCTTAATGTCAGTCCAAAAATACAAATATTAAAAATATTAACAATGGGTTTGTATGCAGAGCCATTTAATGGACTTATTGCCATTTCAGGAGCCTGCCAGCATTTTGTATTTTCTGCTGGCACTGGGACTGCATTCAGTGGTGTGTTTGCAATGTCTGTTCAGGACAGTTAGGCAAATTCATTAGTTCTAGCTCAGTAGTGCGATATTTCCAATATTTTGATGTTCCTTTCTATTACTCCTTCTCTAGCATGGTTTTTCCTCCAGCAGGATGTGCAAACAACTTTTAAAGTCACCTGCAAGCTCGGGATAGCCAGCAGCCCCCTGTTCCAATGGTGCTGCTCTCTAAAGTTTGGCAGCAGGTCCCTTAAGATCCCCTCAGTGCCGTAGGGTTTTGTGTCTGAATTGATTTGGCTTTTTCCCCCAAGGCATCAAACACCAGAGAGCAACGGGGACCACTCCCTTGGGAGCCTGTGGCTACTGAAGTGCTGGCACAGTGCCCTGGGGGGTGCTGTGCCTCAGCAAAAGCCAGACCAGGCACTGGTGCTGTGGTAAAAGTGGCTTTTGCTCTCGCAATAAGAACATCAAGCCCTGATGCTCTGTCCATACCCCACCCCATTCTGCTGGGATTGCTGGGATTGCTCCCATGTCCTGCTTTTGGCCGAAACAGAGTTCATTTTCTTCACACTTCCTGGGATGTGGCTCGTTTCTGGACTTGTGGCCAAATTTTGACAACATAGGGATGTTTAAGTCCCTGGTGAACAGCACTTTAATATTTACACATGGAGACCTTCTCTGCTTCTGAGCCCGCCAGGAAGGGAACTGGGGGTGCAGGAGAAACTGCAGAGCCAGGACAGCTGATCCCAGTTATCCAGAGGGATGTTCCATGTCCTGGGGCATAATGCTCAGCCAGAAAAGCCAGAGAAAAAGAGGAGATGGAGTGGGAAATGTTCAGAGCTGTGGTATTCCTCTTCCCCATAAAAACTGTGCAATGTTGAGTTTTGCTTTCCTGGGAATGGCCAAACATTTGGGACACAGGGAATGAGCTCCTTGCCCTGCTTTTTTGTGCACTCATCTGCTGTTTCACCTCTGAAACCATCTTGATCTCAACGTTTTTCTCACTTTGCTGCATTGATCCCAGCCTGCAGCGTGGGAACACCACAGCAAAGCCATGATTCCAAGTGAGGACTGTGGGGATCCTGATGCCTTTTCAGGGACTACCTAAAAACAAAGGCAGATAAAATTAAGGGAATAAAAAGCAGTTTATTTATATTTATTGAAGGGCCTTCAGGTACATTTAGGGCAGACAAAACCCCCAGGGGCTGCACCCAATGAGGACTCCAGGTCATGGGCATCAGGAAAATTAATTCACAAATAGCAGAGGATACGTCCAGAAAGGAGACAGAGGAGCCCTTTTACTTTATTTGAATAAAGGGAGAGGCCATGGGGCATTCCCCTGGGGTTTCTTAAATTTGTGAGGATGCAGCCTCCTTTTTATTACCATTTCCCAGCCCCATTTCCCTCTCTCTTTCCCCACTGGCTGAGGCACTTGAGAGTCACAGACTGCCCAGAACCCCTGATACCCAAGATTCCCCTCTAATGTATAACCCTTCCTTTTAATTTTTAATTCTTATGGAATTCATGGTTTCTCTCCATTGTTCCTTTCATCTTTCAATATTCAATTTTATTTCTCAGCAAATCTACAGTCTGTTTGTAAAGGCAAATATCTTTCTATGTCATAATTCTATACTCTATTGGTATCAATCCCTTCTAGAATGTATGTCTCAGGATGTATATCCAGCTTCTATTGTGATATATCCTGGGATGTATACCAGATGGTGTGGTCAAACTTTCTTCTTCAGGATGTCCTCATTGTTTTATTAGGAGCCCGGATAAGTTCACATCCCTCTTTTGTTTATTCCAAAGCTACAGTTTAAAAAATCCTTAATACAAAGCATTATTCTAAAGTTATAACTCAAAGGTTCTCAGTACAAAACAGCCTGGGGTTTTATCAAAAAGCAACATCCTAAAGTTATAATTCAAATACTCTCACTATAAAACAACTTAAGACTTATAATAGTTAATTATGAACCCAGTATTAGTTCAAAAGCCTTTTTCCCTGTTTTGTTTTACTCAGTTATATAATTTATCTTTATAACTGTCCCACGGTAGTGATCCACACATTCCACAATGATAATTACACAGGTTACCTTTATTTACCTGCCACGAAACACAACCTTGTATTTCCCATGGGGCAGCAGCAGCTGGCACTGAATGTGGAGTTTGGAGAGAGGCACTGAAGGGCTGCAGGAGCATAAATATATGGAAAATACAACAGCTACACTCCCAAGGCATCCTCCCCCCGGCACCCAGGAAGTCACTGCTTGATTTGGGGTAAATATCAGCTGCAAGGGGGGGGGGTTGTGCTGTGTTTTTTAGCTCTCCCACACGTGTGGTTTCTGTGTGAGGGAGTCCCAGCAAGCAGGAGCACGCACAAAGCAGGGATGGAAGCAGGCACTGTTACTTGGGGCAGCTCCTGAGAGCTCAGCCAACACCACTGCCAGTTTGAGGTTTGTGTGAGCAGCTCCTACAAGGGGAGGAAGTGAACTCCAGCAGCTGGAAATATATTTTGATTGCACTCAGATTAATTTCCTGGGGAGAGGGTGAGACGCTCTCGTTTTGCAAAAACGTGGTGCAGTATTTTCTGTCCTCTGAAGTTTTCCAAGCTGTATCCTTGCAAAGACATTGACGTCCTCCACAATGGGTTCTCAGTTTCAGTTTATTTTGGGACCTAAATCTAACCCCAAAAATGGGATGTTAGTAGACATTTTATGACCATTCTAATGAGTTCTTTTCTACTGGCCATGAGTATCTGATAAAGGGGAGCCCCCTTGAAAATCGCAGTTCTAAAATCAATTTTAGGTGGAAGAATGGGAGGGAGAGGGGAAAAGCAATTAAGCAGCCACAAGAGAATTGATTTTTGCTGGGAGAATAAACAAGTATTTTGTATTTCTCTGTTGAGTTGTGTTCTGATGATGCTGATTGTATGGTCCCATTAGCACAGTGTCAAGTATTTTGTTGTCTGTATAAAAGTTATTAAAAAACAATTTCACGTGTTGGAAACCCCCCAGACAAACACCACACGTGTACACACTCAGGAATACATATCCCAGCAGGAGTTAATGTCAAAAGCATGCTGACAGCCAGCACTGCTTTTCTATGGATGGTTAAAAAAAAAAAAAAATCAATTTTTAAAAGTCTCTTCAATCCTTACCCTGTAATTTCCTGCTCTCCACACACTCCAGCCCCGTAGCAGAGATGGAAAAGCAGCAGCAGCAGTTTGGAAAAGGAAATTTCTCTTGCCCAGCCCCATCTCCTCAGTGCCCTGTGCTGACAGGGAGGGCAGAGGGGCAGGAAGGGCAGGTGTGGCTCAGGAATTCTCCCAGGGTGACCCTGCCAGCTCGTGCCAGGGCAGGAGCACTTCTGCCAGAGCTGGCAGGCAAAGATGTTTGTGTTTGTGGCTGTGCAGACCTCGAGGAGCACAAAGTGACAGCCCCAAAGTGGCTGGGCACAGCAAGGTGCAAGCCCTGCTTCAGGCTGCACGCCCTGCAAACCCGGGTTAGGCAGTCCTAAACCACTGCCAAACTCACCCCTACGTTTTGGAGTATTTTCTCTGACCTTCACTGTCAATGCAACTCCCTCAGCCTCACTCACCACAGCCAGAGGTGGAGTTCGAACACTTAAAATATAGATTTGATGGGGGTATCCCAGCAGCTGAGTGTGGGGAGAAAGAAATGTCTAAAGGGCCAGAGAAGCCAAGGAAAAATGCCACGAATTTCACCACAAACACTATTAAAGCAGCCAGCTGTTCCCAGGCCTGTCTCTTCTTTCCCCCTTCACACACAGCAGCTCCTCCTCACAGCTGTCACCCTTCCTCTGCTGCTAGTAACAATTTTAAAGTGGATTAAGAATCCCCAAACCATGTTCCTACAACCCCAAATATTCACTGACTGCACCCTGCAGGCTGTTCCTGGCCCTGTGGGATTGTTGGGATTGCACAGCAGGGATTTCAGAGCCCTGTGGGTGGAAATTCCAGGAAGTTTCCAGAGGTGGCATTCCCAGCAGTCCCAGCCATTCACTGCTCCTCTGACTGGTCCCTGGTTGCTGATTTCTCCAGCTCCAGCAATTCCATGGCATGGGACATGCTGGGGATGCTCCATTTACTCAGCTCCTTCTCCACATGTTTAAATCACAGAGCTCCCCCTTAAAACTCTTTGCTCACTCCATTCTATAAACCAATTTCAATCACTAATGGGCATTTATTCCAATTCTTGCCAGAGAGGCATCAGTGGAGTAGTAGCTGTAGCAAAAACTGAATTTATCAGTGAGATAGAAAAGCTAAGATTGCTGAAATTTGTGATTTCAAGTGCCTGTCCTCAGTAAACGGGGAAAGGATTTCTCTCTGGGAAATGCTGAGCAGCAGTGCTCTGGAAACCTGGTTAGTCTCTCAAACTGAGCACCTAGGATAACCAAGTTCTTCTGGAAAGGTACCCCATGTCATTTTAGAAAGAGCCAAAAAGCCTTGCAGTCTTTATGTCTTTTTCAATAAGGACTTCCCGAAACTGCAGATGCAAAGTGGTTGTTAGGAATTATTTGAGGAAATCAGAGCACATCTTATTAAAATTTGTTTTTAAGCAGGAAAATAGAAATGTTTTCACCACACTAAAGAGATTTCCCATGTAAAGATAATTTCTGCCTTGCTCTGATAAGAACATTTAAAATAAAAGTCCTGTAGGTAAGAGATAAGTTGAAAAAAACAAAGGTGATAACATTAATTAGCTATTCATGTAAAGAAAAAGGACACAGAACTTGAACACAAAAATATGTTTGAGATTCCAAACTGTTTTCCACTTTTTATGATCTGGCATAAAATCCTCATGAGACTGGTTTGTTTGAGGACTGATAACTGAGACAAAAATGAACAATGTAATTCTGGATTTGAAAGTCAAAGAGTTTGGCATTGATGCTATGCCTCAGAGGCAGGATCTCACACTGTGTCTGTACCTCTCCAGTGGGCAGGAACACACAGAAGCCTTGTAAACCCAAAGCTGTAACCTCAGAAGCTTTATGGTTTCCTTGGGAGGATGAGGGAAGGGAATGGAGGCAGCACAGCTGTTTCTGCAAAGGCCTTCTTGCTTTTAAAAAAAGATTCCAAGTGAACACAAACTGTATTTTATATTATATATATATACACACCATAGCTCCTGCTGCCCAGTGATGTTTGGAGTTCAGGATCGTTTGGGCTTCTTTAAACGTTCTTGTTTGGATGGTATTTGAATTCTCTGCTGACTTTCCTCCCTTCTCCTGCTTGTCTCTGCCTTCATCAGCCATAAAAAATGGCCTGGCAGAGGCACGAGCCTTCTGAGAAGGTAAAGTGTTGTCAAGCACCTGCTCCTCTTGGTTGGTGTCTGCAGGAGTTCATTCTCCTAAAAATGCTCTCCAGCGTGTGATGGATGATGTCTAACACCAGCTGTCAAGAAACCTCACCCCATAACACAACAAACACTATTCACCCACCCCTAAAATGAACTAAATTAGCCAGTTTCCCCTTTCCTGAGGCTGACTGGGAACCTGACTCTGCTTTTTGTGGGAAGCAGCATCAGGAGGACTCTGTGGCAGGGCTGCTTTGGACAAGGATTTTTCGCAGCTCACTTTGGTGTCCTCTGGCCTCAGGGGTGGCAGCACCAGCCAGGGAATGTCACCCCGAGTGCTGCTGCCCTGCAGCTCTCCTGGAAAAGCTCAAATTCCCCATCCTGGGCTGGGCTGCTGCTTTCAGCAGTGGTGAAACCCTTGTTCAGCTGCCTTGGGTTTACCCCTGGGCTCAGGCTCACAAGGTGTCACTGGCAGAACACACAGGGCTCCGTGGAGGAGGAATCTCCTCCCTGCCTGCCAGCAGGAAAACCTCTGCCAGCACAGAGGTGCTGGCAGCTTCTCAAACAAGAAGCAGCAGCAAATCATCATCTTATTTGTGAGAGGTGCCAGTTTGATTCCACGTGGGGTTTGTTTTATTAACTGTGAGCTCTGGAGAAGAATCTGAGGAAGGTGAGAGGTGCAGCTGCCCTGGGAGCCTTGGCAAGTGTCAGCAGTCATGGGTAGCCAGTCAACATTCCTGATCATGGCTCAGATGTTTTGTGTGTGCTACCCTACTCCCAGTGTCCAGCAGGATTCATGAGAGCAAAAATCCAAGCACTTCTAAAAGTGATTTCCATCTATAATTATTTTGTAGGAAGTACCCTGAGCTCACCCCAGATTAAGGAGTAGTTTCAGATAAAACTCCAAGTTTCATTAATGAAACTTTTATTTGATAAAAGAAATAGCCCAGTTTTAGCAAAAACTGATGAATGGCCTTCCCTTAAGGAAAACTGTTCTGAGGCTGGGTCTATGCAAGAGCTCTGTTCATGAAAAGAAATAACAGCACAGTGTCACCTGCAGTGCTGATGCTCTGCTTCTCCTCTTTTTATTTTGCCATCTCTGGACTGGTTCCCTTTGGTCAAGGAATTTGGAACTGGAGATCTTAGCTGTTAAAAATACTTCAGTTTCCCCTCTGGTGACCTCAGCAGCTGCACACACAAATGCGCTCATACATGCATGTGATGGAAAAACAAATGTGAGAACGTGGTAGTTTAAAAAAAAGAAATGTCGTCAAGGTTGAGAGGGTTTTTTATTTTATTTTTTTTTTTTTATTATTTCTTTACTGGATGTCAAAAGTTTGTGAATTCCTCTCCAGATGTGTCAGCACTTGGAGGCATGATATAAATAAGGTAAGGGATGTTTTATATGGAGTAAATGGCTGGAAGAGCAGACTGCCAGAACAGTACAAAGAAAAAAAGCCCGAGAAATGCTAATCTGAGGGCTGTGAGCAAAAACACAGGAATATTTAAATCCAGCATCACTGTAGTCAGAAAATCCATGTAGAGAAGGAGAGGCAGAATCACAAGACTTAATAATAAAGAGCAATTCTGGGGTCCTGCCAGGCACTGGAGACAATAGAAATCATCATCTTTCCAGTGGAGATATTCTGATGATGGAAAGGCCACGTGGGTGCTCGTGGGGCACCGTGCCTCACATCTGCACCGGGGCTCAGCAAGCTGCCCTGGCACCCTGACAGCATTCCTGGAGCTCAGGAGAAGTGCCCAGGAGCATGGCAGCATTTTTGGGAGGATGCTGTTCTGGCTGCTCCGAGTTTTGGAAGAGATGCTTCTTGTTCATTCCCCAGTCAGCATCTCCTGGGAAAACTCAGAGCAGTGAAAGCAGATAACAAAAAAGAGGTTAAAGAAATACAGTTTTTAATGCTGGCTTCTTGCAGAGCTGGTGAAGATACCCTGGTTTAGGTTTGGGGAGATACGTGAAATTATTTTCCGCTGCAACAAATTCAAAATGCTGAAATCAAAATGGGAATTTTTCAGAGCTGTCTTAAAAGGCTAGATAAGCATCTGCTATTCAAATGAATGGAATTATTTAAAGCAGATTATGTAGCTTTGTGTCTTGGAAGTTTTTCACTAGATCTCTCAGATAAGAAAGTTCACAGTGCTTCATCCTTCTCTTTGAGGGTGCAATCAAGCATTTAATGGTCTGTCATTTCAAATTCATCACAAAATACCATTTTTAATCTAACTAGTAAGCTACTCCTCGATAATGTGGGCTGGATCCCTTTGTAAAAAGGGAATATTTGGACTTTATTTCAAACAAGGCAGGTTTGGATATACTTTGCTTTCAAAAGGGACACATTCCCCAAGCTCTTTTGGAGCTGTCAGTGAAATGATTTTGTTTCTCTCCAGTCTCAAGGGATCAGAACGTGGGTTCTGTACATGCAGAGAGGTGTTGAGGCTCCTCACAGGCACTGAGGGTTCTAAGGGTGAATCTACTTCAGACTGGTTTGAAGATTCAGAATGAACAACTGCAGGTGGGATAACACAGAACAAATCAAAACCCCACCTGCTCCCACTGGATGGATGTTCATCCTCATTGCCCTGATATTTAAAAGAAAGAAAATTGGAGTGAATGCTTTCTCCTACTGTTGTTCCTGAGGAAATAGGTGCAGTCTGGAGCCCTGTAATATAAGCTTTGGGATAAGAGGATTGTTTGCCTGTACATTACTGGGGCTGGAAATGCAGTCCTAAGCCCTAAGTAATGAGATATTAGAAATCCTATTAGGAACCCTATGGTTAAACATTAAACAGGAATCCCATGGTACCACTGAACACACAGCTGCTACAAAGCCACGGAGGCAATTTCAGTGGCAAAGCCATCTCCAAGCTCACTGGCAAGTGAAACAATCAGGAACAAACTTGGGAGCTAAACCCACTGAACTCTGCAAGGAAAGGCAGGTGGGGCAGCTCAGGGTGTCAGGCATGGGGTGAGGGATGTTCAGAGAGAGAGGAAAGGAAAAGCTGCTTCTCTGTTGGTGTTGGGAATCCCTTTGCATGGCAGCCAGGGCTGCCCTGGAGCTGCACTTTCCCCCCATGGGTGAGCAAGGTCCAGTCCAGCCCCTCTCCTCCTTGGGAGAAGGAGATTGTAGCTGCTGTATTTCCCATGTATTTGTGCTCCCTGCAGCCCTTCAGCGCCTCCCTCCAAACTCCACATTCAGTGCCAGCTGCTGCTGCCCCCCCCGGGGCAGACACAACAATTCCTCTGCAGCCCTGGCAATCAAGGAGCCCTCAGTGCCTCAGGGCAGAGCTGGGAACAGCAGTGACCTGGGGAGCACACTGGGGGGAATGACTGCATTACCTGCAGCTGGAATTGGAGCATTGACCCCCAGGGTGCAAATGGACCAAACTGAGCAGAGTGGGAACACCCCTGACCCGGGGGCCATTCTGGCTGCAGCCCCTGGGGGCTTCATCTGCCCTAAATGCACCTGAGGGCCCTGCAATAAATATAAATAAACTGCTTTTTGTTCCCGTAATTTTGTCCGGCCTCTGTTTTTAGGTAGCCCCTGAAAAGGCATCACAGGGAGCTCCCACCAGCGATTCCAGGAACCCCCTGGTTGTTCCTGCCCTGTTCAGTGTCCCTCCAAGGGATGAAATCCCCCTCGAGGATCAGGGTCTGAGGAGAGGCTGCTCCTGCAGAGTCTCCCTGGGCAGAGGGCCTGGAGCAAACCCCACTAAAGGTCACCTGTCCTGCCCTTGGTGGTTCCCATCCATCCCCAGGGGAGCTCTGTGACACAGAGGGGGCTCCCCCTCCTCGTGTCCCCCACCTGTCCTTCCCCCATCCCTCCATCCCAACACTGCAGCCACAGGAGCCACAGAAAATACAGAAACACAGAAAATACAGTCTGACTCTGAAATGGCTCCGAACATGGATGTGGTTTTTATTTTCTGCCCTCCTTCACATGAGAGAAAACTCTGCTGTCAGTGGTAGAATGGAAATGCTTTCCCAAAGCCAACAACTCCAGATTCATTTCCTTTTCCAAAGGCTCCTTCTTCTTGTTGTCAGTATTGTCCTGTGGCTCTTCAGCAAAATGTACAAATAAACCTAATAATCTTCAATGTCACTGAAAATGAACAACTTGCTGCCTACCTGAGGCTAATATTAAGATTATTTGATGCTGTATGGGATGAGCAGGAGGAGGTGACAGATAAAGAGTTGATTTTGTCCCTGATGAGTTTTTTGGAGTTCAGTTCTGGACACTGTTAAAATGTAGCAGGACACTTGCCTGGATGTCTGGTGCAAGTGGAGAGAAGAGTGTGCAGGGCTTTGATGTCTGAGATTGAGCATAAAATCAGGTCAGGAAGAGCAAACAGGTCTCAAGAGAGATCCCTGCCTTGGCTGGGATCCAGGAAAGCCAGGAAAAAGAAACAGAGATCTTTTCAAAGTGTGGAGGGCAACCCAGCAGAAACTGGGATGTGCCCTAAGTTGGGGGCTTTTTCAATGTTTGGTCACAAATTCTCTGAGCATTCTCTGATCACAGCTGGTGACTGGATTGTGCTCAAAGATATGAGACTCCAAATACAGCTGTAGATGCAAAAATTGTCAGTTTGTTCTTATAATACCATTTTTCTCAGTCCTGTCTGTTATGGAACCTTAGGCTGTCCATGATGCCCTTTCTGGGTCTGTTTTTATTCTTCTTTCTGACCCTTTTCCAACCAGTTTTGGTTTCTGCCAAATAAAAGTTGTTATCACAGGGTTTTACCAAGGCTTATGTATTATTTTGAGACACTGATAATTTATCCTAAATTGAATTCTCATTCAGAATATGAAAGTCAGAGCCTGCTGAAAAAGAAAGTTTGACAAAACCAGGTATCTTTTTCTTGAGTGATGTTCAGATGAAAGGGGCTCTAACACTGTTGAAATGTCATTTTCTTACAGAAATATCCTATTCTTATTTATTGTAGCAGAAGAGGCCTAACCACATGAATAAGGAAAGGCATGCTGGGAGACCTAATATCTTTTATTAGGCCAGATGATCCATCTGGAAAGGAGTCAAAGGCTGTTTCTGTTTCAGGCCTGAAGCAGGAGCTGCATGCCCCAAACCCTGATGTTTACCAATAATAGCAGCTGGTATAATAAAAATTATTGCCGTTTCCTCCTTCCTGACCTGCTTCGAATTTTTATTTCACAGTTTTCAACATGCTCCTTTGAATTTGAATTTTTTTTTTTTTGTTGGAATTAGAAGAGAACAGGCTTTATAAAGAGCTAGATTCAGGATAGGATTTTAAAAATTGGAAGATTTTGTTCCACTTAGAAGAAGAGCTGAAGTGCTCATACCTCAGTGGCCTTCAGAGCAGAGACTCCAAGTCCTGCTCTTTTCACCTCAGTACCTGATTTCTCAGTGGGACAATCCCTAACATTGTCTTTTCTGCATCTTTACCAATAATTAGGTAATTAGAGCTGAGTCCAGCAGCAGGGAGGTGGGAAAAGCCTCATTCTCCTGGGAGAGATGGTCCATGAGGACCCAAGCAGCCCCAGGGGAGCACCAGGACAGCAAGGGGGTGGTGGAACCTAAAGTACTGGGAAAACTCAGAATATTAGGTCTGTAAGCCCAAACTTTGAATTACAGACAGGGTTTAACCTGACACTTTGGGAAAGGCTTCCAAGTTCAGGTGCTAGAAGTAAGAATGTGGATTTATAACTTAAAGCAGAGCAAGTTGAGTAGAGGAATGTTTAGTTATAGAGCTTAAAGGTCATAGACAAAGCAAAAGTAGTTGCCAAAGTTACCAAGAGGTTTTAGAATGTAATGCTGTAATGTTTAGGGGTTCAGAGGTGATTGGTTAAGAAAATTCACACTGTAATAACACCTATTAGCTCAGTATTGGTTTAATAGCATAAATATCTAGTTGGCAGAATTTTGTTGGCCCATAAATCCTCAAATAGTCTGATAAGCAGAAATCTTGGGACTTCACCACACTGCTGACAGCTGTAAGAGGGATCCATCCTCTCTCTGCCTGCGCAGAAGAAAAGAAAAACAACCTGCACTTCCCCACCAAACTCAGCAGTCCTGTTCTCTGTTCCAAGAAGAAATTCCTGCACACAAATGTGAGGTGTGAAACCATCATGAGAGAAATCAGAAACTCACGAGGTGGGAGCTCAGGTCCTGCAGGCTCTTTTCTCCAAGGTTTTCTCTACTTTGGTCAAAATTTGGTCAAAAGAACCCATCCATAACATTGCCCATGAAAAGCCTGCCTGGCCCTTGGGTGGAGAACATGAAGATGGAGGAAAACTGGAGCAAGTTTGAGGAAAACTGGAGCAAGTTTGAGGAAAATTGGAGCAAGTTTGAGGAAAGCAGAGCGCTCAGGGCTGTTTGTTCAGCTCAGCAATGCCTCCCTGAGCTCTCTGCCTGGGACACGTTGTGTCAGGGGGGTGCTGGGCTGGGAAGGCAGCAGGCTGCAGGGAAATCAGAGGATGCTTTTGCCCTGGCAGGGGGCTGTTTGTGCACTGCTGGGATGAGAAAAACCTGATTTGCTTCGTGGCAGGGTGCTGCTTGTGTAGTGAGCCGAGGGCCTGGCTGTGGGGAGAGCAGGATCTGAGCAGCCCCAGCTGCCAGGGGACTTTGTTGATTTTCCCATCCCCGGAGTTGAAACATGGAGAGAGGCAGCCTAACCTTTTGTTCCAGCTGCATTTTTCACATTTCATGTTGGTTTGTGGTATGTTGAGCGAACTCCTGACATCTGGAGTCCCAGCAGTGCCTGGCCCCTGAGCACAGTTTCCATTACAAGCCAGACCCCCCTCTTTGTCTTTTGATTTGCACAATAGCACAACACCGGGTTCTGCATCCCTCTGTGCAGTGCCTGGGTCCTAGAAAACCACAGACACTTCAGTTCCACCTGGTTCACAGAACCATAAGAGCCACAGAATTACTGAATCACTGAATCACAGAACAACAGAATCACTGAATCACTGAATCACAGAACCACAAAACCACAGAATCACAGAACCACAGAACCACAGAACCACTGAATCACTGAATCACAGAGTCACAGAATCACAGAATCACTGAATCACAGAACAACAGAATCACAGAATCACTGAATCACTGAATGACTAGGTTGGAAAGACCTCCAAGATCATCGAGTCCAAGCCCTGCCTTAGCTCTCTCTGCTCCTGTCCTGTATCCTGCTGTTTGCAAGATGGATTGACTGTTACCACTGTTTTCTGTCTATTCAAGAACTCCATTGAGAAATTTCTCTAATGTATACGGCTGGACAGAAAGCCTCAAGGAAGGCATTTCTATTTCACATCCTTTGGATTTGCTGTATCTGTTCCTTAAACTTGATCCAGCTAAATTTGTCACCCTGCATTGCCCAGATTGGGAAACTGAGGCACTGAGGAGTTAAGGAGATGTGGCAAAGTCTCCACCCCTGTTGGGGTTCACATTCTGATCCTTAAATCCATTTCTCATTTCCCAAGGGCAACAGGTGACATTAGAGTTCTGCTTTGACAGGAATGGAAGAATCAGCATTTCCTTACAGGATTCCTCCAGCAAATCTAATATTAATTCTTCCTTGTTATGTCTTTAAACTGAGAGCAGAGCAGTTTTGTCAAGTGAGAAGACGTGAAATTTTGATTTGTGTGGTTGTGCTGTGTCTTTGCTGGAATGGTGGGAGGCAGATGAGGATTTGGGACTGAACTCCTGCCCATCAATCCCCCTGGAAGCACCAAGTTTCTGTTGCCCTGGCACTGGCACAGGATGTGTCCATCCCTTGCAGAGAGCAGAAAATCAGATTTTAATGGGAACACCACCACCTGGCTGCCCTCAGTGTGAACAGTAGGAGGTGTTTGTGGGACTGGGGAATCCACACAGGCTTTCCAACCCAGGGAAATGACCCCCTCTAATTACAGGGCAGAAACTCAGAGGCTAGGCAGTGGGATTGTCCCAGAGGCAGGGCAGGCAGGAGCAAGGAGAAAATGAGCTCTGAGCACACAGCCCTTGTACCCAGCCAGGAGCTCTGAAGATACAACAACCCTCAAAGCATAAACCACTGCGAGTGTTCCCCCACTAGTGCAGCTGATGAAATCTCACTGCTCCTTTCTTCTCCTCCCCTTTTTTTCTCCCCCTACAGCTGCATTTTGTGAATAGTCCTGAATTCTGTTTTGTCACTTGCACTGTGCTCTCCCAATTAGAATCACAGAGTCATTTAGGGTGGAAAAGACTCTTTAAGATCATCGTGTCCAAATATTAACCCAGCACTGCCAAGTCCACCAACCTCTGTCCTCAAGTGCCACATCTGCATATCTTTTAAACCCCTTCAGGGATGGTGACTCAAAACTGCCCTGGGCAGCTTCTGCCAGTGCCTGACAATTTTTTCAGTGAAGAAATCTTTCCAAATATCCAATTTAAGTCTCTCCTGGGTCTGCTCGAGGCCGTTTTTTCTTATTCCATCCCTGTTCCCTGGAGCAGAGCCCGAACACCCTGGCTGTCCCCTCCTGGCAGGAGCTGTGCAGAGCCAGAGGGGACCCCCTGAGCCTCCTCTGCTCCAGCTGAGCCCTGCCCAGCTCCCTCAGCCCCTGCCAGCTCCCCCATTCCCTGCCCAGCTCCCCCAGCTCCCCTCCTGCCCAGCTCCCCCAGCCCTGCCCAGCTCCATTCCCTGCCCAGCTCCATTCCCTGCCCAGCTCCCTTGCAGCTCCCTTCCCTGCCCAGCTCCTCATTCCCTGCCCAGCTCCCATTCCCTGCCCAGCTCCCATTCCCTGCCCAGCTCCCTCATCCCTGCCCCAGCTCCCCCATTCCCTGCCCAGCTCCATTCCCTGCCCAGCTCCCCCATTCCCTGCCCAGCTCCATTCCCTGCCCAGCTCCCCCAGCCCCCAGCCCCAGCTCCCCCAGCCCCATCCTGGGGCTCCATTCCCTGCCCAGCTCCCCCAGCCCCTGCCCAGCTCCCCCAGCCCCAGCCCAGCTCCCCCAGCCCCTCCTGGGGCTCCATTCCCTGCCCAGCTCCCCCAGCCCCTCCTGGGGCTCCATTCCCTGCCCAGCTCCATTCCCTGCCCTGCACCCCCTCCAGCCCCTCCAGACCCCTCCTGGGGTGAGGGGCCCAGAGCTGCCCCAGGGTTTGGGGTGCTGCCTCCCCAGTGCCAGCACAGGCACTGCTATCAAATATTACTCCTGGTACCTCTGAGATTTTCTGCCTTTGGACACACTCGAGTGGTTAAAAGCACCCAAACCCTTTTCCTGTGTGTCAGGCAGCACAGGGGTTACTGTGATGTCAACAGTCTGACCATGGACTAGTTGGGAATTTTCTGTTTTTAAACGCAGCAGACCAAGAAATAGTGAGAATCAACTCAATGAAATCTAAAAGTCCCCAGGAGATTGTCATCACAGTCCCTCTGGTCCTATAAATTTAATAGAATTTTCTGACCAGAGCATAATTCATTCCAGCAGGATTCCCACATTTGACTGGTGCAATGAAAGATGTGAAAAGATGTTCTGGCCTCAGTTCCTGACACACTACACTCCTTCTCCATAAAGAAACCAAGGAGATTTAAAGAATGCTTATGCACTTTAATTAAATTTTCAAAATAGCTAATAACTTCTGTGGTTTTGTGTGTTTAGTTTTTGTTGGTAGAGGAATAGCTAAACCCAGAAATTAAATTATATTTAACTGCATTTCTTTTATATAGGGTTTGGGGCTTTTGCCATTCTTTTTCTCTTCAGAAAAGTCACCATGTTTTCCCTCCCTACTGAAATTCAGGTGAGCAAGGAGCAGCTCATTACTCTTTGGCAGATAAAGAGCTGCCCTTTATCCTTTATGCTAGGGTTTTACTTACAGAATTTCACCCCCAAATTGTATGGAAATTAAACTCCAAATGCAGTCGAGAACACATTTTGCCAACAGAGGGATATTTTATATTCTCAGTCCATTTTTATGCCTGTTGGTTATGAGCTGCTCCTATCATAGATTTACCATACAGATGTACCCACTCAGTTGCGTGTGCAGAAACAGAAAAACCCAAACAAAACAAGAAAAAAAAAATCAGGGCTGGAGTGTTAGCCCTGATTCTACTAACTGAAACAACAACCCCCAAATTCCCCCCTAACTGCATCATTATCATTTGTAACTATTCCAAAATTGCATCTCCTAGTGACTGGAGGTGGAGTCTTGCCTGGGTTTGTGAGGTGATGAGTTACACACACATTTTTCCTGAAGTAATGACAGATGGTCAACAAATGAGGGATAGAGTAACCTGCTGGAGAGCACGAGAGGAAATGTAGCATTTAAATTCCCATCTGGAATGCCTTTCCAGGGAATGTTCTGCCAGACTCCGGGGGGGTCACTCTGGGTCCCTGAGCTCTCCTTGGTGCTCGGTTTGGGGGGCACAGGAGGCTCCAATTTCAGCCCCTCCCGGGGGTTCCTGGCCTGGGGCTCGGCCACATCTCTGCTTTGATGGCAGGGGCTGGAGAACAGCAGCTCACCTCCAAGCAGCCCTGGTTCTGCTGCCACACTCGGGTCTTGGCACTCCCTGGAATGCCATGATCTGCTGTCCCTTCACCCCAAGGAATTCAGGTGCACCTTAAAATCATTTAAATCCTGGTGAGACTAATAATTTCAGTCCTGGTTAGATTTCTCACAAATCCACATTCAGATTTTGGTGCTCCCTGGAATGCCATTATTTGTGGTTCCTTTCACGGAAAGGAATTCAGGTGCACCTTAAAATCACTTAAATCCCGATGAGATAAATAATTTCAGTCCTGGTTGGATTTCTCACAAATCCATTATCTGCATTTGGATTTTGGCACTCCTTGGAATTCTATGATTTGCTGTTCCCTTCACTGAATGGAATTCAGGTGAACCTTAAAATCATTTAAATCCTGTTGGATTTCTCATAAATCCACATTTGGGTTTTGGCGCTCCCTGGGATTCCATGATCTGCTGTTCCTTTCTCCTTTGCCAAAAGGAATTTAGGTGCACCTTAAAATCATTTCAATCCTTGTTAGATACCTCACAAATCCACATTTGGATTTTTGGTGTTGCCTGGGATTCCATGAATTGCTATTCCATTCCCTGTAAGGAATTTAGGTGCGCCTTAAAATAATTTCAGTTCTGGTTAGATTTCTCATAAATCCACATTTGGATTTTGGCACTCCCTGGGATTCCATGATCTTCTGTTCCCTTCACCAAAAGGAATTCAGGTGCAACTTAAAATTAGTTACATCCTGGCTAGATAAATAATTTCAGCCCTGGTTGGATTTTTCACAAATCCATTATCTACATTTGGATTTTGGCACTCCCTGGGATTCCATGATTTGCTGTTCCTTTTTCCTTTGCTGTCAGGAATTCGGGTGCACCTTAACATCACTTAAGTCCTGGTGAGATAAATAATTTCAATCCTGGGTGGATTTCTCACAAATCCACATTCAGATTTTGGTGCTCCCTGGGACTCCATGATCTGCTTTTTCCCTTCACCAAAAGGAATTCAGGTGCACCTTAAAATCATTTAAATCCAGGTTAGATAAATAATTTCAATCCTGGTTGGATTTCTCACAAATCCATTATGCACATTTAGATTTTGGTGCTCCTTGCAATTCCGTGATCTGTTGTTCCCTTCACTGAAAGGAATTCAGGTGCACCTTAAAATCATTTAAAGCCAGGTTAGATAAATAATTTAAATCCTGGTTAGATTTCTCACAAATCCACATTTGGATTTTGGCACTCCCTGGGATTCCATGATTTGCTCTTCCATTCACAGAAAGGAATTTAGGTGCACCTCAAAGTAGTTTCAATCCTGTTTCCTTTTCTCATGAATCCATTATCTTCTCTGCTGATCCAATCATCCTCTCTACTGGCCTTGCACTTTGCTCCAAAGGGCCTCCTGCAAGTCCTGGATGGTCACACATCACCTGCTGAGGGGTTCTAAAATGTGCCAGGGGTAAAGTGCCAAAAAAAAAAAAAAGAAATAACCAAACACACACTTTTTACAGAAAATGCCAAGTATTTCTAGGCTTATTTTCCCAAAATATTCTCCTCTGACAACCTCTCATTATCACTCCCAATATTCAGGGCTTTGTTTCCATAGATTTCCCAGTTTAAGATGCTATTTTATATATCAGAAGTGGTATTTATTACATGCAGTACATTCCTTTTTGGTAATGCAGTATGCTCAGGCTCCTTCCTCCTGTGTTTTTCCCAGCACTGGTGGCATTCCCTAAGATTCATGCTGGCTTCAGGAGTGACTAGGAGAAACTCCCAGCACTCTGTGTACAGTGTGTGGCAGGACTCCCCTGTGCACAGAGCACATCCCAGCTAAGCCTGGCTCAGCCAGATGTTGCTGAAATTACCAAAAATAAGCACAGCAGACTAAAATCCATTTAGCATTACCCACTAGTGAAACTCCCAAATCCACTGGCACTTAGCTTGAAAAAAAAAGTGACTTAACATCTGATTTGCTTTAATTAGGTTGGGCTTGGCATTGTGTTTGTGTTTGGGATTTACTGCAGGAGATGCTGGTTGCTTTTTATATTGTCATATTTTGTGTAGAAGAGTAGAAATTACTAAATAATCTCCTCAAACAGGTCTGTTAGGAACTTTGTGTCTACATTAAATTAGAAACACACAAAGTTCTTCCAGGCTTATTCTTCTAACTTTTGAAATGGAGTTTAGTAATTTAATATCTAAGATTTTACCTAAGTATCACATGCTCAGTCAGCATAATATCTATAAATGTAACAATTGTACCCTTAATGCAGGTTTTTGGCACAACTGTACCTTCATTTAGGTATTTTACATGTTTTCATGAGAGATTTTGGGACTTCCAGGCTCTCCTTGCTCTTCCTGCTGCAGTTACCTCTGGGATCGTTTTCCCTGGAGTGAGTTGGCCAGGAAAGGTGAGAACACACCTGAGAGCTTTAGGGTGGTCCACAAAAAGGGACAATTTACACCCATTTCTAATTAATCCCAGGACTAGCAAAGAGTACCAGCTCCTCCTGGTTCTGCTGGCTGCTTTTCACTCGTTTAAGGCTGCCTAAAATTATCCTGTTTATATTTTTATCTTATTTTCCCTCCCCTTTCCCACACAGCCCTGGCGAGGGACACAGCTGTATTGTCTTTGGGAGGACAGAATTCCCCGGGGCCAGATCTTTCCCACATTGCCTATCTTTAGTCCCCCTGTGTTTCATTTGAAGATGAATAAATAAACAGAATATACCACGGGCAGGGATCACTTTCTGGAGTCAGCTGGGTGGAAAACAACCTGCTGAACAATTCTCTTGGAGATAAACCTGTCCTTTGTCCCTAGAGCTGCTCTGAGGGCAGGCTCAGGAGCAGTTCCACACTGGGCTGGAGCACTCCAGCACTGGATAATTCCCTCCTGAGCTTCCAGAGCCCTCGTGTGCTCCCCTGAGGGTTAGCTGGGATTTTTATATCCATTTCAAGAGCATAATTTGTGAATGTCAAAGCACTGCTAATGACTGTGGTTTAGATTCAGTTAAATTCACCCATTTCAAGGAAACTGTGTCAAGTTAGAGCAGAGGAGCTCTGTGCTGCCTTTAATCAGAAACTTTCTGAGGAATCGTTGCTTAAAGATGAATGTGGCTCTCCGTGTGGAGACAGTAAAAAAAACTCCTCACAAATCTATTTAGACACTGGGTGTCCAGGGCTTGAATTCTTCTCTTGCCCCCAGGACCTGCTTTGCCAGCCCAGCTCTCCCTGCCTGCCCAAAGGGGAAGATTTGCCTCCTAGAAATGAACTAAATGGTGAAAACAGGACACTGACACTCAGTTATCACTGGGGTGTTCAGTTCCCTCATCTACATCCTGAGTTTCTTTTCCATTACAATCACAGGAGATGGGGTGAAACTCTTTTAGCAGAGTGACATTCTTTCTCTCTGTCTAAAGATTTGGGAGAACCTTCCAAATAGCCTCTTAAAACATATTCTGCCCTAAAATCTGAATAATGGTCCCTGTTGCTGTGCTGTGAGGAGCAGAGGCAATGCCAGCTGCTGACATAACACCACGTTCAGGCTTTCCAGTGGGACCTAGACCTTAAATAAAGCACATTTCCACTGAAACCATAAGCTCAGCCTGCCATAGGAATTAATCTCACGTGAATGAAAGATCAGAGATTTGATGGTTCCTTCCTTTGTAGCTGTGACTGAAGCTTCTTTTGCTGTGTAAGTGCAGAGCCTGCCAGGCAGTGTGACCCCCAAAATATGGAAATGAAGGAGCAGAGTCAACCCTGCCACAGACAGGGGGTGTTTCCCCCCACTGCTTCTCCACAGGGCTATTCCTGGCCCTAAAAGCTGTGCCAGCACTGGGATGGGGGGCACAGGGGCAGGACAGGTTTGATACTGAGTTTAAAATTATCAGGGTGCAGGGGGTGCCCAGCCAGGCACAGAGAAGAAAGTACAAGTGCTCATCTTAAAGCTGTGAAGCTTTAAGCTTTTTTTGGAGATTGCACCAACAAGGCCTTGTGAGTAAGGGCTGTGACCCAAAGATACTCTTTTTGATAGCTTTTCGAGCTGCTTGCTGCTATTTTCCTTGGTTGCCCCTCTCTTGCATTCTGGGGATGCCTTTTTGATGCCCCAGCTGAGCTCCACACCCACTGGGGTTTTATTGCAGTGCCATCCTTCTCTTTTGTTTTTTTTTTCCAAGGTTTTCCAGGTCTTAGTCTATGACTTATTCATGTGTGGAAGCCACATTGTTTTTCTCACCATTGTCACACTTGTGGTCTGCATTAATGCAGGAGTTTCATCATAGACAAATGATGAACTTCAATTTTCAGTCATGCCTTCAAGTTACAGATGTGCAAATAGTGAGAATCCAACATAAAACCTAAGCAGACCTTAAACAGTGAGGGTGAAAGTGTAAGAACTCAAAGAACTGCCTGCTAACAATGTTCCACAGGTTTTCACCAGACAAGAGTCAGGATTAATCCAGCCTGAGGATTTGGACCAGTCACTTCAGAGCTGGACCTTCCAGCTCAGGAATCAATTTTGTGATTCCCTGTTATGGTAAAAAACAAAGGATAAATGCCACATTAAAGACCTTCCATGTCCTCTTACTTTTTTTTTCCCCAGCACATAAAATCAAGAGTTTTAAAATCAGCCATATCAGCATCTCAGCTCATTATTTGTTTAAGACCAGGAATGAATTCACCCTGGAAATCCAAACCCTTGAGACAATGAGGTTGTGAATTGACAAGAGCCTGGCTCAGCAGATCCTTCAGGCTCTGGGAGCAAAGCCTGTGCTTGGAGAGCCAGGCAAGGTCACACCTGGGCGTTGGTTTCTGCTCTGGGAGAAGCAGAGATCCCAGCACTGAGCTGAATGACCTGCACTGGAACTTGGCTGGCTCCTGGAGCACCTGCAGCCCTGTTTTGTGTTTTTGCTCCCAGCTGCAGCAGAAGGAAGCTTCCCTGCCTTTCCTGCCTGGTGTGGCAAGGACGAGCCAGGCAGTTTTCCTGGAAACTCCCCTGGCTGCAGCACGCTTCCAGCCCAGCTGCATTTAATACCTTTCAAAGATAACCCAGCCACTTCTCCAGAGGAGTGTCAGGCATGGGCAGAATGTGAAATGCTGGGTTATCCCAGCCAGGCTGGGTTTTGGTGTTGGTAGTGAGATCAGTGAGCCAGGGGCTGTGAGGGGCTGAGTGCAGGCAGGAGATCCCCAGCACAGAACGCTTCTCCTGGGGAAGCTCCTCTGGAGGCTGGAGTGCTGGGCAGGAGGAAAGATTAACAGGGAACTTTTACAAATAGGAATGCTTAGCAGAAGGTTCTCTGGAAATTAAAGCAAGTTTTGATAGAGGAGAACAAAAATGTCTGAAAATAAAGATTGCTGAGCTGGTGCTCACTGGACAGGGGTTGAGATGAGTTGGAAAGAGATTTTATGGCTAAGAGCAAAAGATAAATTAACTACGAACAAAAGCATGTTTTTACCAAGTAAAGATAAATCTCAAAAAGTGTAGGCAAACAGAAAACATGTTTTTACCAAGTAAGAAGAATTTTCCACTGCAGAAAAACAGAAAAACAAGTTTTAAGCTTAGAATACAACGTCCTAACTCCTGTGATGGGTTAGTTCCTCCCATAATCTGGTAATATCAGCAGTTATGATGGGCTATGGGTGATGGTAAAGGGATTGTGTGTGATGTGATTGGTTGTTGTGTATTAAGATATTCAGCAAAGGAAAATATCTAATATATAATAAAATATCCAATGCATTGTGACCAGAGCAGAGGGGGCTCCAGGCAGCCTCAGGCTGGAGCTGGCAGCTCCCAGGCCTGGCTTTCACCCACAGCCCAGGATTCCTGGGACTCCTCCTGTGCCATAAACACATTTCTGAAGAGCCCCCTGGGGTCCCACAGCTCTCGTCTCAGGCTCTTCCCTGAGAGTAAGCAGGTAAGCACAGCCTGTCTCTGCTGCCCTGCTGCTCCCTTCCCTCAGTTTCCTTTTCCTCACAGACCCAAGGAGCCTTGGAGCAGCACACCTTAGAAAAGGCAAGCACAGGGAAGATTTTAAAAAAGCGGCAAAATGTGTCAAAATCTCCAGGAGGCTGATTTGCAGTGACACCAGGACTGAGGAGCCCAGCAGCTGGGTGTGTGGAGCCCCCAGAGCTGCCCGGAGGGGCAGACAGGCACAGGGAGGCTCCAGCTGGGTGCAGGCTGTGTGGCACAGGCTGCCTGGCATCAGCTGGGCAAACCAGGCACAGAGGGAAGGGCAGAATCTCCTGCCAGCAGCAGAGAGGTGTCCCGAGGCTGCTCCAGCCCATCCCTGCCCTGCTCTGCGGGTTGGGAGAACCCCCAGAGAAGGAAAATCCCCTATAATTTCATTCAGCCCCATTTCGTGCCACCCACTCTCCTCTTTCTAGCACAGCTGGGGGGCACAATTAACAAAACCCCCTCCAAAGTGGGCCAGACTGCAGGGGAATAAGCCAGGCTCTGCATTCAGCCTCATCTTGCTGCAGTCTGACTTAAGGGAAAAAAACTTCCATCATTTATTTTGCATTCTTCATCAGGGTTAAATAATTTTCTCTCTTTTTTTTTTTTTTTTTTTTTTCCCTCCCCTCCCCTTCCCTGCCCCCAAATTGACTCATCCATCACTAGAATCAATATGAATGCAAAGATTTTTGGTGGATTTGTTGTCATGGAAACCACTTCTCCTCTCTGATATTCCCTTACAGGCTTTCCAGACCTTTTCTCGCCTTTAAATTACCATTCTGCCCTACATTCCGAACACACTGGGCTTTAATTCCACGTTGTGAGCTCCATTTGGAAACCAACTGTGCACCAGCACAGCAAACCCAAGGGCCAGGAGAGGAACCATTCCCTGCTGGAGGAGGGAACTCCACGGATGGTCCCGAAATGGCTGCGGAGGAAAGGGATGCTGCAGCCCCCTGCCTTGGGGGGCTCTCAGCACTGCTGCCAGACAGGACTCCTGCCTCAGTGCTCTCCCTCCAGAGCTGCTTTGCTGCCCAGAGAAAGGCTCATTTTGTGGTTAAGGCAGCAAGGCATGAAATGAGGCTCCAGACCAGTCAGAATGACATCAATAAAGTTTTAGGGGGTTTAACCTGGCGAGTTGCTCTCCCAGTTTCCACTCGGCACAAATTCCAGCCCTGGCCCTGGATTCTCTCCTGCCATGACCCCTGTTCCTCCTGTCAGGTGTGCTGGGAGCCTGGGGTGCTGCAGGAGGCACTGGCAGCAGGAGAAAGCTTTGTATAAATATCAAATATTCAGCCTGTCCTTCCTCCTGCACTCACAGCCCACTGTCAAGTCCCAGGCAAACTGCACATTCCATTAGGAGAAAATCCCAAGCTGTAACTTTTTCCAATACATTTTTATGCTAATTTAGAAGTTATGTTGGAGGAAGCTTGCCTAGAAAACCCAAGAAGATCCGTGGCACGTGGTTCCTATTTAAAGTGAGTGCAATCTGTGCTTTTAACACAGATCAATATAAAAAACTCAATGAGAAACCACCATAAAAAACTTGCCAAGCAAGGTAATTAATAGAACCATCAAAATGTACATTTCTGTACATTCCCAAGTTTATTATGGAGGGTTCAGGGGCTGGCAGGAAGCCTCAGTGTGACAGGAGCTGGGAGGGAATTTGGTTTTAGGTTTCCCTTTGCTCTGCCCTCCTCTCTAGACACTTGCTTTCACTCAGCATAATTTGCCATTGGTTGCCATCCATTGACATCACCCATATTTTGGTAAAAAGGATTTAAATTAGGTTACATAAAGGTGCTACATGAGGCCTGGTGAACGTGAAAGGCTCCTGTCTGCTCACAGAACCTGCATGGGATTTCTGATTTGTTGCCTGTCCTACCCAGAAAAGTCTGGATTGGGTCAAATTGGTTTTTCTTTTTTAAGTTTTGGGCAGGTAATTTATTTTGGGTGGTTTTGGTGTTTTTCTGAGCACCCTTTACAAATCTAACTAAGGCTTCTAACTGAAACATTTAGAAAAGAAAAAGTCCAAATGAAATTTTACGACACTGACAGAATTCAGTTCCTCTGATCCCGGGAAGAAAATATAATCTACTTTGCCCTGTTTGATGCCAAATTTACAAGCAGCTCCAGACCGAGCCAGGGCACTCCCAAGCAGATCTGATGGAACAAGCCTTGCCTGTCAATAGCTCAGTAGTTAAAGCCAGAAGCCTAACAAGCCTGTTCATCCTCTCCTTACTTGGGAGAAAGAAACAAGATGCATTTAGCAAGTCAGCAAACTACAGAAATTTCTATGCACAAAAATATGAGTTTAAACACTTAATGTCAAGAATTCCTTTTTTTTCTCCTTTTAAATTAATGAGACCTTAGGATCAAATCCTGCCTTTCTGTTGGGAGCATTACACTCTCCATGTCCACCTGTTGGGGGTTTGTTTATTCTTGTTCAGTGCTTCTAAATACATTTATTGGGTCAGGTGAGGTGATGAAAGAAAAGGGGTTGGGTTCTTTTACTCTTTCTGTAGTGAATATAAAGAGTGGACAAATCACTGCACTTGTACTTTGCCACTATTAATTTACCTGTGAAAGCATGGATCATCCTGAAAAGAAGAGAAATTTGGGGAAAAAATCTCCTAGGAAGGAGGAAAAAAAAAAAGAAAAAAAAAAGAAAAAAAAAAAAAAAAAAAAGATGGCAGCAAATGCAAAAAGATAATTCTCCAAATAGAAGACAAAGTCTGTTCCAGTTATTTTTGTAAGGGGTTGATTGCAATTTGCATCCTGCTCAACCAGCATCTGCCATCAGCAGTGCTCAGTAGTCTTTTCTCTCTCTCTCTTTTTATTTTTTATTTTTTATTTTTTATTTTTTTTTGTATTTTGCCTGTGAATGTGGCTTGATGACATTTCCTTCCCAAATCCTTGCACAGTGATCTCCCCCCTTCTCCTGAGACCTGAACATATCCTGCCACAAGGTACAGGTGTTTGGCAGCTTTTATTCCTTTTATTCCTTTATGGCCATGGGGGTCCCGCCGAGCCCTCCGGGTGTGCTGGACTGAATTTTATTGGGAAATTGGATTCCCCAGGGAATACAGCTGGGATCTGGGAGCTGTGTGCTGCAGAGCAGTGCCTCGCACTTACCTCTGGACTGAAAGAAAGAAAACAGATGGGGGAGAGAGGGGGGAATCATTGCCTGTGAACTGCACCCTCCTTCTGCAGAGGCGCACCTGGAGCAGGGAGCACGGCACTGCTGGGGGAGCACAGGCTGCCAAAAACGCCTCCAACCCCTCCCTGCTGCAGGAACCCCCCCGGGGGGCTGCAGGAGTCCCCACAGGGGCCCCAAAGCCCCGTTTGCCTTCTCCATTCCCTGGGCACAGGCAGCTCCCTCTCCAGGGCCAGGGAAGTGCCTCTGTGCAGGGCAAACGAGGACAGGGAAGCAGCAGATCTGATGTTCCCGTGCAGTTTGGGGTTTAACTCTTCTGGCTTTCACGGAGTAATTAGATCCAGATGTTGGTTTTGTTTATCCCTTTTGCCTTCGAGTCTTGCTCAGTGCATTCTGATGACTGGCAGAGGGAAATTCATCTTTCAGCAGCCATGAACCAGAGGGAACCTGCAATTCCTTCCCCTCACAGCCTGGGGGTTCAGCCTGCACCTTCTCTTGCTCAAAGGCCAGAGAATTCTCGCTAAAAAACATTGAGAACCCCCACAGATTTATCTTCGGGATGATATTCCTGGGAATTCCCGGTGCCTGGAGGTTGCTGGGAGAAAAGAAACCCACCCAGGCTGTGTGAGGTGTTGGGTCAGTGAGAGAGAGGAACAGCTTCCAGCCACTCCCAACACTGCAAAATCAGAGAAATGGGTATGGATTTAGGGAAATGCTGCTCACAAGTGAGTTAGTGCCCCCCAGTTGCCAGGGAAAGGCAGGGAGCACAGGACATGGCACTGAACTAACCCCAACCTCTCACAGCCAGCTAGTAACTTCACTGTTTGTGTTTATTTTAGCTGAAAATCTGAACAAACCCCATATCCTCCCATTTAAATGCACTCTGCTGGTGGGAAAGAGCTGCTTTATTCAGAACAGAGAGTAGGAGATAAAAAGGGGGGGGGGGCAATAATCAGTATTAGAAAGAATGAGTGGTGCTGTGACAGCAGGGATTTTGCTAATGTAAGCAGCATAATATGTCAAAAAAAAAAAAAAAAAAAAAAAGACATCAGAGTTCTGCCTGCAGCTCAGCTAACCACAAGCATGTGTAGCTGTAAAATTGATTTAACTACGGCAAGTAAACTGCTCAGCTTCAGGTAGCTGGGGTTTGGGATGCTAAACAGCAAAGCCAAGCTGTTATGGGCAGGAGGAACTAAAAGAACAGCACAGATTGCTGCTCAGTGGGTGTGAATTTTCTGTTAGCACTGAAGGGACTCTCGCACCTCGTTCTGCACACCTGAACCAGTACAGCTGAAGAAGGGAATGGTGTTTGTAATTGGGTTTTCCCCACAAAATTCAAAAATAAAAATAAAAAAAAAAAAAAGCTGAAGTAAAAGAGAAGCAGGAATATGCAAAAAGAATGTGCTCACATTTTGCTCGTGACAGGGAAACAAGATTTATCCAAAGGCAGAGATGACAAGGCTCCAGGATTCCAACCATAAACACAGAAAATCCACAGTCCCAAGGAGCCAGGTCTGTGCAGAAGGAGCCCCAGAGCCCCTCGAGGGGCTGCTCCAGCAGAATCGATTTCCAGCTGCACTTCAGTACAACTATGCACCCAAAGCATCTCCCCCTTGTCAGCCGAGGTCTGAGCTGCGCTGTGAGGGGGATTGGTGAAGGAATAACTGCAGCAGTGCCCTGGGCAAGGCTGGGATCTGCCAGCACAGAAGGGGCAGAACTGCCCCAGCCCCTGGCCAGGGCAGCTGCCAGCTCTGCCCCACTGCTCCAGCCACAGCTGCACCCCAGGGGCCACGCTGGGGCTCTGGCTCCAGCCTGGGGGAGGCTGGGTGGCACACAGCCCGTGCCAGGGCTGGGGGTGCCCCCTTGGCATGGGGGCTGATCCCTGGGGTTCCATCTGTGATTCCCATTCCCAGAGGTGATGCCACTCTCCCCAGCACAGCTGATGGTTCTGCTGATGCCTTAGCATTTAGCTGTTATATTTTTCAATTCTTTTCTTCAATTTCAATGCTGCATTAGTGTAGAACTCTAAACATACAGAGTGCCAGTTTGTGTTCACATTTTATTCAGACACAACAGTTCCTCTCCAAGCCTGGAACTCAAGAACACCTCACTGCCTCAGGCCCCAAAAAGTATAACCAAAAGTGAATTGGGGGGAGCAAACTGGGGGTAAATGACTTCACTGCCTGCAGCTGTAATTGCAGGATTAACCCCTGATGTGGAAATGGCCCAGACTCATAACTGTGTGAAAATCTGGTGCCCATTGTCCACGCTGGCTGCAGCCCTGGGAGGCTCTGGCTGCCCAAGGTGTGCCTGGGGAAGGTCTCTCCTAAATCCCCACTTTGTTCCCTGAGCCTTGCCCAGCCTCTGTCCTGGGGAGCACCCAAGGCATCAGCACTTTGGTGATGGAAGGAGTTTGGGTTCCCTTCCCCTCCTGAGGGGCTCTGCAGCAGGCAGCCCCTGCTCACTGGCACGGGCAGAGCAGTGAGCTGGGGTGAATGTGCCAGTCAGTGCCAGCCCCATTAGATGTGCCTTTAACTAGTGTTAGCAGCTTAATATGCTGATGGTTAATGAGCCATTCAGGGAGATCCAGCTTTCTGCTTTGTTGCCTTGATGAATTAATCACCATTCCTTAAAGCTCCTCGTTTGCTTTGGAGGCTGCTGGCTCCTGGGAGAGGCTCTGGAGGGATGTGGGCATGGGGACTCATCTTTACTCATCTGGGGCTCCAAACTGCAGCCCAGCCCTAGGTGGGGGGCACGTGGATTGCTGATCCACACCAGCTCATATCCATCAAACACCAGAAAATAAATCTGCTCACTGAACCAGTTCTCTTTATAGAAAACTTTGGGAATTTCTCTATGAGCCTCTGTAAGCAGTTGCAGATTTGGTACAGGGCTCTGTCAGGTGGCCCTTTTCCTTTATTTTCTCCTTCATCTTTCCTTTATTAACTCCATCTGTTTTTTTTTCCAATTTAACCTTTTTTTTTTTAATTTTTTTTTTCCCAGTGGAAACAAACAAACAAACAATCCAAATACTTCAAATATTTGTTTGTTCAGAGAAATCAAATGCTGGAAAAGTGTTGGGTATGGCAGAAATCCCACACAGGTTAATGTGACCCTTGCACAGTGAAGAGAGGGAAAGCAGTAAACCCTCACAGGGGGTCCGACTTTTGGAGAAGGTTCCAATGAGCAAATTCAACAAACCCATGGAAACACAGAGCTAGAAAGAGTAGGATTTTGGATTAATTAGCTCGTGTCCCAAACCAGCCAAGATCCCAAAGCTTCTCTCTCAAAGGAAGCCCCAACAGCCTGATCCTTGGTTGTCCTGGGGAAGGGAATGGTCTCCAGGGGGATGTGGAGAATCCCAAATATCTCAGGCACCATTTACCTGAGCAGACACAGCTGCAGTGCAGGGCCTTGGAGCCACTCTCACCAGGGCTGGTGAAGAAATCAGTCATTCCAGTCCCATCACACATTAAATCAGAGGTTATTTCAGTTATTTAGGAGACAAACTGACAGAATATGATTGGAATGCAGTTTTGGTAAGTTTTGTTTAAATCATCGAGAACTTTCAATATTTTTTCCTGTGGCTGAGAGACAAATTTCTTTCTTGGGCAGAATTTTCCAGTCAGAAAACATGTGCATCTATACATGCAGATGCACACAGGCCTGCCCACATTCACATGGATTTATCCATAGACATTCATGCAAAACACTTGCCAGAAGCATCAGAAATGGATTTGAGTATGCAAAATCTCTAGCATCAGCTCCAATTACTGAGTGTCTGCAACTTCCTTTGCCTTCTAGAGGGGAATAAAGACATTCAGCAGCTGCATGGAAGATGCAGCCCACTGCCACCACTGCACACAGCTCTGAGAAATGCTCACATCTCACAGTTTCTGCTTAGAGTGGTGAGAAAAATCAATTCCAGACCGAAAGGGCTGGAGGCAAAGGGATAAGATGAAATGTGACTGACAGAGAGACAGCATCCAGTAATGCTCAGCCAAGTGAAAAGGCAAGAGAACACAGGAATAGTAAAACCTCTCCATTTTTGTTTTAATTGGGAGGGGACTTAACAGGCAGTCTTGGTGCTCCAGGCAGCCCCTGGAAATGTTAACTCTGCTCTGTTCTGAAGCAAAGCATGCAGAACACACACAGGGCTCTTTGCCTCCAACACTGTGCCACAGGAAAACGAGACTGTGATTTCCTGTGACATTAGGATGAAATGAGGTTGTCAAATCAAGTCAAAGTGAACTGGCAGGGAAATATTCCTCTGCTCTCTGGTGCTGAGGTGGTTTTTCAAGTCAGTGTCCTGTGCCTTTGCTGCATTTTTGCCCTGATGTTTGTGTTCTTTAATGCTGCAAACACGACCAACCTCTGGAGGTGGGAAAGGCAAGGCTTTTCTCCTCAATCCACTTCGTGCTCTGGAAGGACATTCAAGCTTTTGAATGCAAAACATTGAACCCCAAGACACTGGCATTATAATCTCACGTGTTCAGCTTGGCTTCCTTCCCCACAGCCTCAGTCCCCCTCCCATGGAACACCTTGTGAGCAACGTCCTCTGGGGGCTATAAGAGATTGCAGGCTTTAATGAGCACTAAAAAGACTGGCTGAAATAACCCCATAATTATAAACCATTGCTACTGCAAGAGTCAAATTGAAGTGTTTGAAAATCATGTGGCGTGGAATGGGAAATCCCATTTTTGGTAGTTTTATTCCTTCTCTGGTCCTTGCAGCAGTTTGAAGAGGCTGAGGGGAAGGAGTAAGTGACAGAGACTTCATGAGGGGTAGAAAATGTCAAGCTGAAGGAGAAAACAAGTATTGACCCACCCTGCAAGGCAGCAAATCTGTCTTTTGGAGGTGTTGTATCACAGTAATCCCACACCCCTCACCAAAGTACAGTCAGTTTGTGTTTTCATTTATTTGGGGGATTGATCACATTGGTTCGTGGTGATTTCAGAGAGGAAAGGAAACTTCCCCTTCCTGTCCCACTGCAAAGAAATTCCCTCCTCAGCAGCACCTGGCTTTTTTTTTGAGGGTTTCCCGCCCTGTGTGATCCCTGGGGCATGCGTGACTCCCACGCAGACGGGAGACCCTCAACAACACAGGGGAGAATTAGGGAAGCTTAAACACTACAAATACAAGATGGGCAGAGCTGGAAACAGAAGCAGAACAGCCTAGAAGCAGGAGAGAGAGCTTGGAATGCAAATCCTGCTCCCTTTTCCAGTGGAGTCAGCAAAGGAAATTCTCCCTAGGAGTGGAGTTCTGCTGAAATCTTCATGTGTGGAGATTAATTCTGTGTTCTGAGGATCTCGTGGTGTGGCCATCACACCACCCATGTCCTCCAAAGTGCAATGTCTGGTTGGCATCAGCCACCCAGGAGATTTTGTGTCCTGTCTGTCCACAGCAGGGCAGGACTGCAGAGCTCAGGTGGCCCCACAGGGCTCTGGTGGCTCCTGCTTTGCCACAGACTGGTCCTGCTCTGCCTCTTGGGTGGCACTGTGTCCTGGACTCGTGGCAGTCCTGGAAGGATGGCAGCAGTTGGAAATGCCAGGGCCAGCTCTTGGTTGATAGCCTGAAACACCAGGGCATTTAGAGGAAATCCAGCACACATTTCCACAGTCAAAGCAAATCAGGAGAAATAGAAATGTGTAAGGAAAGGTGTTCATTTAGGTGTAGCAGGAAATGCCTTCAGAAACCTACAGATGGCTTATTGTTTTTCCAGTAATTACTGATGTCAGGCTCTGGTGAGTCTCTGGGCATCCCTGGGCTGCCCCTGCCTGGTTTGGTGCTGCCACCCCAGCTGGGCTGCACGAGTGGAGCTGTGCCAACCTGAGCCCTTCTCCGGAGGTTTGTCCTTCCAGCAGGGAGCAGAGAGCCACTGCTGGGGTGCAGATTAATGAGATGTTAATGGAGCTGTGGGTGAATTCCAGTGTCAGTGCAGCGGGGGCTGAGCTGAGCAGTTCACTTGACAGAAGAACTGTAAAATGTGCAGTGCTCTGAGCTGAAGCAGAAGTTGAAATAAAAATTTTTGCTCAGCGATGAGAGCAATCATTAAATAACCATATTTTCTGATACTGGGAAGAATGGAGTCCTGCTCTCTGCTCTGCACTGCCAGGATTTCACAGGCAGAAAGACAAAAGGTGGGGTGAACAAAGTGCAAGTGGCTCTGAAAGACTGAGTGGGGCAGCAGAATACACCAGAATATCACACAACTTTTTAAAGCAGCTATCACTTCATTAAATGTGGAAAGAACTGAAAAGCACAGCATTTGAGAGAGTCAGAGAGTTACCCCTGGAAAAAAACACAGGGCTTGACTGACGAGCTCACTTCTTACAACTGCTGCACTGCTTGGACATCAAACTGCACCAGTTCCATCAATCCATGAGAAAATTGGGAAACTCCATGGGCACTGTCACCTTGGCAGTCCCCACAGTGCCTCGGTGAAAGCTGAAAGGAGGAATACTCTGGGTACAAAAAGCAGGGGAAGTTTTATCTCTAAGAGCTCTTGTGGGGGGACTTTGCTGATGGGGACAAGACTCCTCCCTCACATCTGGGACAGGATGGCACTCTGGGACTGCTGCTTCCTTATCTGCGTCAGTCTGACTGTGCAGCACTGATATTCTCAAAGATTTAAAGTGCTCAGAACAACCTGGGCAGACTCTGCCTGGGTTTCCTTTTCAGAGGTAGAGAGCTGTTACTGAGTTAAGTGACCTCTCAGCCTAAAACCAGTCCAGAAATAAAACCAAAAAACAAATCCTCCCTGCAGCTTTTTAAAGCTTATTTTAAAGGGAGATTATAATAAACTTATAAAATGGTTTGGGTTGAAAGGGACCTTAAAGCCCATCCAGTTCCACCCAGAGACCCCTCCCACTGTGCCAGGGGCTCCCAGCCCTGCCCAGCCTGGCCTTGGGCACTGCCAGGGATGCAGGGGCAGCCACAGCTGCTCTGGGAACCTCCACCTTCATGTGAAGTATTTTCCCCTCATATCTGGTCTAAATCTGCCCTGTTACTCCATAAAACATCAGAATTCTGCAAGAACCATGTGATAGGGTTTGGCCCAAAGGAAGGAATGGACGTGGAGGTAGAAACCCAGGATGGAAAATGAGGCAGGACCTGTGGGGAGAAGGGAAGAGCTCTAAGCTCTGCTTGGAGGTGATGGCATCACCTTGTGCCACGTGGAGACTGACAAAAATGTGTCTGACCCCAGTCCCTGGAGTCCTGTGACTGCAGCCCCCACAGTGACCCCAGTGACCTGAGGGCAGAGCCCCTCACTGCCCCATGGCCACCAAACACAGCCAGGGCAGAGCCCCTCACTGCCCCATGGCCACCAACACACTATGCCCCATGGCCACCAAACACACCCAGGCAGAGCCCCTCACTGACCCATGGCCACCAAACACAGCCAGGGCAGAGCCCCTCACTGCCCATGGCCACCAAACACAGCCAGGGCAGAGCCCCTCACTGCCCCCATGGCCACCAAACACAGCCAGAGCAGAGCCCCTCACTTGCCCCATGGCCACCAAACACAGCCAGAGCAGAGCCCCTCACTGACCCCATGGCCACCAAACACAGCCAGAGCAGAGCCCCTCACTGCCCCCATGGCCACCAAACACAGCCAGAGCAGAGCCCCTCACTGACCCATGGCCACCAAACACAGCCAGAGCAGAGCCCCTCACTGACCCATGGCCACACAAACACAGCCAGAGCAGAGCCCCTCACTGACCCATGGCCACCAAACACAGCCAGAGCAGAGCCCCTCACTGCCCCATGGCCACCAAACACAGCCAGAGCAGAGCCCCTCACTGACCCATGGCCACCAAACACAGCCAGAGCAGAGCCCCTCACTGCCCCATGGCCACCAAACACAGCCAGGGCAGAGCCCCTCACTGACCCATGGCCACCAAACACAGCCAGGGCAGAGCCCCTCACTGCCCCATGGCCACCAAACACAGCCAGAGCAGAGCCCCTCACTGCCCCATGGCCACCAAACACAGCCAGGGCAGAGCCCCTCACTGACCCATGGCCACCAAACACAGCCAGGCAGAGCCCCTCACTGCCCATGGCCACCAAACACAGCCAGAGCAGAGCCCCTCACTGCCCCATGGCCACCAAACACAGCCAGGCAGAGCCCCTCACTGACCCATGGCCACCAAACACAGCCAGAGCAGAGCCCCTCACTGACCCATGGCCACCAAACACAGCCAGAGCAGAGCCCCTCACTGACCCATGGCCACCAAACACAGCCAGGGCAGAGCCCTCACTGACCCATGGCCACCAAACACAGCCAGGGCAGAGCCCCTCACTGACCCATGGCCACCAAACACAGCCAGAGCAGAGCCCCTCACTCTGCCCCCATGGCCACCAAACACAGCCAGAGCAGAGCCCTCACTGCCCCCATGGCCACCAAACACAGCCAGAGCAGAGCCCCTCACTGCCCCCATGGCCACCAAACACAGCCAGAGCAGAGCCCCTCACTGACCCATGGCCACCAAACACAGCCAGAGCAGAGCCCCTCACTGACCCATGGCCACCAAACACAGCCAGAGCAGAGCCCCTCACTGACCCATGGCCACCAAACACAGCCAGAGCAGAGCCCCTCACTGCCCCCATGGCCACCAAACACAGCCAGAGCAGAGCCCCTCACTGCCCCCATGGCCACCAAACACAGCCAGAGCAGAGCCCCTCACTCTGCCCCCTTGACTGCGGTTCCTGGGGAGCAAAGCTCAGGGAGCAAGCCTGGGAGGGGGGACAGCCAGGGGTTCCCCTTCCTTCCCTGGGGACCCCTTTCCTGGGGCTGGCTCCTCTCCATCCCCCAGGGAATTGCCCCAGGGGCTGTGTCCACAGTGGCACCCACAGCTGGGGCTTTGGCAAGGACACGTGTCTGTAAGAGAAAGCAAACAGAGAATAAAGCTGGATAAAAGTGCAAGGACACCACACAGAGCTAATCACCCTCTGCAGCTGCTGGGGCTTGGAAGGCAACCAAGGGAAGGGGATTTCAGAGCTTTTGCTTTTGGCGTTTCCCTCCTCTAACATTAACCTGCTTCTGGAAGGAGGCCCCCACTTTCTGTCAATCAAACCAGGAGGAAAACAGGGCTGTGAGCGAGTGCTCTGTGCAAAGCAGGTAGCTCATTTCCATGCAGAATCAATATAATTGCAAATGGAATCGCTGCTGCTGGAGGTAGCTGAATTCAATCGTGTGTGGACATGCAGAAATACGTGTGGGCTGGGCAAAATCCTCGCAGTGTGACCTCTGGAATTCCTCAAGAGCCCCTTTGTGAGCAGCAGCTCGTGTCAGACCCAAACACAGACACACACCACTGCACCCCCAAATATCCTCATGTGTGCCACCCAAGACCCCTGCAATCCTATGGGCATTTCATACAGATGTGCCAAACTGCAGATTTTAGGTATCTTGATTTGTGGTACCTTGAACTGAAGCTTTTCTGGACCCACACTGATCAAATGTCAGCTCCGTATGAAATTCTGTGAATTCTCTGTGAATTCTCCATGAATTCTCAGCCCATTTGTGGATTCATAAGGAATTCTGCCCAGCTTCTTCAGCTTCCCACAGCACAAATGCTACTAGAGGGTTATGAATTGTGAGTTCTCACCCCCTTTTTTGTCCCATTTGCCACTTTCCAGCCCTGGGACAGTTACTCAGCACCATCAAAAGCCTCTGAAGCCATCCTGGCTGTTCAAGGCAAGCTTATTTTACTGCTCACTGCTCTAAGAACCCTCCAGTGGAAGATAACTCCTTCAACAAAACAATTCCCTACAAGCCCTGTAAGGAAGGCTTTGGGAACAACAGGAATTGCCTCCATAGTGAGCAACAGAGGTGCTTTAACATTTTTGTAATTCTATATTTAACCTTGAGACATGGTAAGAATTAATCACCACGGAGCAGCAAGACCTGCTCCAACAAACACAGAAGACAACCCTGTCCACCAGGCAGAGTGGGAATCAGCTGCTGCTCAGCTTCAGTCCTGGAAAATGTTCATTCTCATCCTCAAGTGGCTCCTCAAACACATTATGCAAAGGTGGAGCCAAGAAGAAAACTTCCCCAAGCCCACAAGGGAGCAGAGCTGCAGCCACTGCACACAGGAGTGCAGAGTGGGGATGCCTTTAGGCAGGTCACAGAAAATCTGGAGGTTTTTCTGTTTTAAATACTTTGGATTTCCTGGTTTTGGCTGTTTTGTTTTTTGTGGGGGTTTTTTGTGGTTTTTTTTTTTTTTTGTTTGTTTTTTTTTGTTTGTTTTTTTTTGTTTGTTTGGTTTTGGTTTTTTTGGTTGGTTGGTTTTTTTGGTGGGTTTTTTTTTTTTGGGGGGGGGGGTTGGTTTGTTTGGTTTTTTGTTTTTTGTGTTTTGGGGTTTTTTGAGTGTATTGTGCTCCGAAAAATCCTTAGGGGGAAATGAACAGAGCACTGCAGCACTCCTTCTGAACCTTCCTAAGACATTTTCCTAATCTTCCATAGGGAATGTTTCACCTTTCTACCCCTCTTTTCCTCTCTGTTTTTAAGGGGAAAATTGATGTAATTAAGAGCTATTATTTGTGACATTAAAATTGCAACCCTCAAATCAATTAACAATAAGGAAAATCATGCATTACTGTGCAGTTTTGGGTCTGTGGTTATGTTGTGCTTAAAGCTGAGGATGAAGAACCATGCAAGAGAGAACTGGTGCAAAACAGCCCTGATTTTGCTCTGCTTTTGCACCTAGTTAATTTGAAGGGTTTTTTAGAAAACAGACATCACCCAGTTGCCAAGGTCACGTTTATCCCCGGTTTTTTAGCTGGAGTTGCAAATAATTTTACAGAGTTCTTACACTGCAGCCCAAAGGAGGGAACTGATGCTCAGGACTGGACTCACATTGCTGAGTGGATTTTCCTGGACAGAGAGGGGTGGGAGAAGGCTGCTGAAAGAAAGCCAGAAACAGGTGCCTGCAGCAACACTCCTCAGAACTTAAAATAGGCATTTAACTAATTGTGCTCCTCTGGGGCTCACAAATGTTGATCCTAAAGCTGCAGAGACATTTACTGTAGGTGCAGGCTTTGCTCAGGAGCTCATTCCTGGGCTCACTCTCATCCTCACACAAGTTTTGCATGCATGGGCCCACATTCCCGCCTAGACTTATAACTAGAAATGCTTAAAAAGTCTCTATAAAACTTTTTTTTTCTGCTGGTCATGGATCTATGGCTGTGTGACAGGCTCAGAGGAAGGTTGGACACACCCGAGGTGTGGGTGAACTTTGATTTTTTAGGGCTCAGATTGTGACTGAGACACCACACTGGGAAATGAATAAGAGCAAATTTCCTCCAGTCCACTCTGGCAGCACTGCCTCCATCACATTCCCAAAAATCCCCCAGGGATTAGAACCATGGAATACAACCACTGGATTTGGCGGGTTCTAGCAGTGTCCCTTAATTCCCTAAAATTCCATGGAGGAGAGCAAAGACTTCACTGCCAGCTGAGCTCTCTACTTGTATTTAACACCCCAAAATGATGGAAAGTCTATTTACCACAGAAAAAAGAGAGGGAGTCTAGCTGCTCCCATCAAACACATTTATTGATTGACAAATATATAAATTGAAAATCAAGATTTAATTTAGCCAGAGGAGCACCAAGTACACATTTTCAATGCATGAGAAACGCTGGTATAAATCAAACTTAGAACTGAACCCTGCTATTACTTGAAAATAACTGTCCAATATTGCTTTGATCTACAGGCAAGGAGCAGAAAGAAATAAATGTGCCTCTGAGGAATGAGGACAGCCCTAATTATTTTCTTGTAAAGAGTGTATTTCATTGCAGTGCAAGCAACACGTTCAATAAAACAAAGAAATGCAATCATTCAGCGCTCATTTATTTATTTATTTGGGACTTACAAGAGGTATTTTGCAAAAAATTATGTCAGGCTTTGGTTTCTCAGGTTATTTGCCTAGTCCCTTGAGTTAAACACTTATTAGTGTGGAAAACTGTCCAGAAAACATCAGACAATGCCTCTGAATACAAATCATTTCATAAATATGCAAGTGGTGCCTCAATGTGACACTTGGCTTGTCTGAGGAACACTGATAGACTTAAAAAAAAAATAAATTTAAACGCCATCAAGTGTGAGCACCATTTAATTTAATACTTTTTGCATTGGAAGCAAAACTATGAATTTAAGTGGGTTTATAATGTTTCAACTCATAGATAAAATAGAATATCCATAGCTTGGCATAAACAAGGTCCAGGGTAAATAGTTGGGGGAAAAAAATCAAGATCAAGGCTAGGAGCAGATTTAATGATGTTGCCACAGTCAGAAGGAGGAGGGGAAAAAAAAAAAAGAAGAGAGAAGAGAGAAAAAAAACAAAAGAAAGAACAAAACCCCACCAGGTAAGGGGACAACCAGTCCAGACTGGGGGTCTCCATTTGGTCTGATTAGTTTAGAAATAGTGAGGAGGATGGAATTTTTGCCTGGAGCTGACTGGGTGAATCCCCCAGGCCAAAGGGCTGGGGTTATCCCAGGGAGCACAGGTTGGGTGAGAGGGAAAATGACCCCAGGGAAGGAGGACAAAGGGACTGTGCTGCACTTTCAATTCTCTTCCAGAAATTCATGGACCAAAATCACACTGAGTAAGCAAATCTCCCTTGAGCTCAACTTCTCCCCCTCGTATCCACTTTGCTGTCCAATACACTCCCACAAAAATTAATTTTCAAGGTTTCACATCCACAGAATCGCTTCAAAAGTATCAAAAATGGCATTTTCCTGGTCAAGCCTTATTGAACTCTGAGCCAGATCCTTAACTTGGTCCTGGTGGATTATTTCTGTGCTCAAAGACATTGCTATCCTTCTCAATCCAGCTCTATAATTCCCTAATTCTCTCCATTTCATCTTGGCAGTCACCACAGGACCACAGTGAGATGCAGACCTGGCTGGAAGGATGCACAGGAAAATAAGCAGTGAAATTCCTCCCCTGCTCCAGAAGACAACAAAAACTGCTCTGCAGAGGAGAACACACACAACATACATGTCTAAATCAGATTATATGGCTTTAAAGAGGATATTTGACCTCCAAACGAGTGCCCACAGGAGGCCCCAGCCTTGTGGAATTGCTGTGGAGCTGAAACACAGGAAGAGGCACACTGAGCAAGTGGATTTTCCTTATCTGTGGCTATTTTGAAATAAAAAAGCCTCAGCCACCACCAGGAAACATCGTATTCTGTCAGTGAGGTTTTATAGAGCTGTAGGGGAATTGGGTGCTAAATGACCTGGGTTTCTATTTCCTGGCATTTTCTGTAGAAAATGAGTACATTTTACAGGTTTTAGGAAATCAGCGTAATTGGTAAAAAGTACCAATCAGAAGGACAAGTGGTGATTTAATTTCTTCCCATGTTAAGACCCTTCTCTGGAGCTTTCTTGGCATTAGTCGTACTTTGTTTATGAAAATGTATTTTGAAGGCTGGTTTTTGGCCACGGTTCCCAAGATGGTACTGGAGCTTTGAATTCCTCTGGGCTTGGAGTTCTGGAATTTGTTTTGGTTTTTTTGCTTAGGGGAAGGCTATGGAAAATTACTGGGAATATTAGCTACTCATGCAATAACCTGCAGAACTACAAATGTGACGCAGATAGAAACACACAGCAACACACACCACAGGTGTTCAGGTAGAGAAGAAGAAAGGAAGTCTCCAGTTTATTGTTGATTTCATATCTCTCAGTTTCTGGACAGTGATCAGAGATTGGACAGAGAAGTTCCCACCTCTCCATCTCCACTGCTCACTTGAGAAGTCCATCAGGTGAGATCTTTTATAAAGGAATGCAAACATGATTCTTGTTTATCTTACAATTCATGAGAACTGACTCCACTATACTAAAACAAATCAGAAGGCTGATTTTCAGGGACAACACAAATGTATGGTGAGAAGAATACAGGGAAGACATAAAGGAAAAAAGGCAGAAACCAGAGGGCACCAGTGACCCCAGGCTCCCCCACAGACCACAGCCAGCCCTCCAAAGGCACCCTGAGCCCCGAGGGTGGCTGCTGATGGCAAAGGGCGAGGCAGGAATTCCCTCCTCCTTCATTTCCACGGCCGTGTTTGGCAGAGAGCAAGCAGGAATTCAATAATCTCCCCTAAAGCTCTGGGCACACCAACTGCAGCTCCTGGGCACGCTAGCCAAACCCACTGCCTTTGTGCTCTTGGTGTTTGCAGCTGGAATTTCAGAGCCAGGCAATGAAGGGAGTTTTGTCCTGATGCTGTGTGAGGGTGGCTTGGTGCTGAGCTGAGCACAGGGGGATGTTCCCCTCTCACCTGTTTGTTTGGGGTTATCTCCCCTGGGTTTGGGGTCTGTTGAGTTGAGTCACCTCGTAAAAACTTGGGATTAATCATAAGACACAGCAGGGAACAGTGTTGGTTCCCTTCTCCGAAACCCAAGGTTTTCAGAGAAAACTGGTGTTTTAGGGAGATATTTTAGGGAGAAACTGAGCAGCAAAGAGCTGGAACTGGGATTTACAGCAAGGGATAATGAAGCAAACATAACCAAACTACTCAGTGCAAGCAGAACAGGGGCTGGCTCAGGTGGGAGTGACTCTGAATATGTCAATAAAGCCAGTTGGAATGGTGAGGAGGGTGTTAAAGAGGGATGTGCAGAATTTCCTGGCACTGCTGGCTCGGGTCCTGTCCTCACGCCTGAGGGAGTTGGAGAGGCAAGGAATCCTGCCCCACGCAGGAAATTTCCTGTGCTACAAGGAAACTGCCTCGGGGCCAGCCCAGGTGAGTGTGCCACAGCCAGCAGGGTGTCTGAGGAGAAAGCTGGGAACACAGGTGGGAAGGAAGGGGGATTCATTTCCCTTCTGACCTCAGCCTACCTCAACAGCTCCCTCAAACACCACCAAGGCGTTTAGCAGTGTCACATCCCATTATGCAGCTTGCTCACTCGGGGACATATCCAGTGGCATTTCTTCTCTCTTTTTTTTTAATCTTCTTCAAAATCTCAGCACAAAGAGGATATTGAAAATTAATGCACAGACAAATATTTTCACTCTCGGCAGGTAAAAAAATTACACAAGAACCTTAAAAAGACAAATAAAGCTTTTTCCCAGCTGATAAGGCAGAGTTTTCCTTTTGCATTTATTAAAACCTAAGTGGGAAAAGGCTTCATATGCATTGCTCTCAGCCCAGGTGACCAGAAAGCTTCCATTACACTGCAGGTGTATCTGAATTTCTTTTTCCTTCAATACACTTTCTGGCAATTTAATCAAGTTGTCCTGCCCCCTCCTTTTGACCCTGTAAATTCTGCTTTGAGAGGAAACACACATTTGACTTCTAAATCCTATAGGAGTGAATAGCATTTTTAAATTATTTTTTGTCAGGGAGCATAAAAAATCTGGAAAGCCATGGAGTTACCTATTAAAAATATAAACTAGCTTATGTGAATATTAAGTCTTTTCCATCCTCTAGAGAGACCAAGACATCCTTATTTGTGGAAGTTTCTGCTGAAGTAAAAGAGAAGTCAAGCTTCAGAGCTGGTGGCAATGTAGAAATAATTATCCCAGACAAAACTATTTATTGGGAGCCACGAGCCAAAGGCATAAGTGTCGATTCATTCATTTATTTTTAGGAGACACACAACAAAGTGCAGAATATGAAAAACATCCTGAGTCCAACCAAGGGCAAACCTTTCCCTCGAGTGGAGCAGCACAAGAAGATGTCCAAGGGGAGAAAAAAAATAAAGAGAGCCAGCCAAGAGCAGGCTCCTTTGTGCTGCACCTCATTTATTTCAGAGCCAGTCAGCCCAGGAGGTTTTGCTCCCTTATCTGCAGCAGCCTTTCACCAGGCAGAACTCTGGCTAAATGTGGGGTTTGGCAGCAGAAAACCAACCCTGCTCTTTGCAAAGCCAGACACTGAGCTTAGAAGGGCTCTTGAGGGTTTGGACCAGCCAAGATGCTCAGGCAGTGTCACAATCCTTTTTTTTTTTTGGCCCAGTCACAAAGAGAAAACACATCTCAGAACCAAATTGCAGGCTGGCTTCACCTCTCATGTGCACTTAGAGCCATCCCAGGTTTATGGCCAAGGGGTTTCAGGGCTGGGGGAGTGTGTGCAGGAAAAAGGTGCTGCTGGAATGGACCTCAGGGAATTTCAGGGCACAAATCCATCCCTGGAGGATTTTAGTGTCTTGTCTCAGGACCACCCTTCAAAGTTTCGTCTGGTTTGTCCTCTATGGAATCTTCTCTCTGGAATGGTTCCCCTGGAAGGGCTCTGACCCCTCTGTGCCAGAACTGCTCTGAGGCTCCTCCAGTCCCTTGGGGATCTGGGATTTCCACAGTGCAGGCACAGCAGAGGGCACTGGACGTGGGGCTGGGCACCAACCAGGGCACTGCAGAGATCTGGGCCACCCAAAACCCCTCCAGGACATCCTGGGATCCCATTTCCCACTGAACTGGGAGGGAATTGCAAGAATGAACACTGGCAACCCAAATCTTACACCACGACCAGAGAACAGCTCCACGAAAGGCACAGAATTGAATCAAACACTCCATGAGAGGTTGTTCTGAACTGAGGGACAAATTTTTCACTGGTCTCTGCCTCAGACAGTGCACTAAGAGAGAAAAAGAATATTTACAATAATCCAGTGTATTACAGTATATTACAGAATATTGTCTAGCAGTGTATTTACAAAGGGGACTTCATTGCACTGCCCCAGCAGTTTATATCTCACACATAAATCCTGTATAACTGCACAAAGATTATGGAAATATTGGTGAGAAAGTGAGAGCTCTGACGTTTTTAGGTTTTCTTTCCAACCATATTGCTGTTTGTTGAACAAGACTAAATTTTGGCTCAGATCAATTTTATTAATAAAAAAAAAAACAACAAAAAAATTTAAGTATTGCAGAAATCAGTTTGGAAGCAAAACCTGGGCAAAAAGTCCCAAACTCCTGAGATGGTAGTTTTTATTTTTATTTTAACTTTTATTTTTATTTTTACTTTTATTTGTATTTGTATTTGTTTGTTTGTTTGTTTGTTGTTTTTATTCCCTTGGAGAATTGCCATTATCGTGCACATTTTGTGGATGTACACATGCTCAAGGGAGGGAAGAGACAGCACAGGGAACATGCATTTTTTCACTTTAAAACCTTTAAAACCCGCAAGCAGCAGCTGGATAATGCCTACAAAAACCTTTTACTTCCTTAAATCCAAAGCAATAAAGAACTAGTCCGTAAAGGTGGCCAAAGATGATAGCTTAGTAATTTCTTAGGGTTATTTTTAGGATGTAAAATTGAGGCATTTTACAGAAAAACTCCAATAGAGAGCTTCATTTCACTTGCAGTCCTGCTGGGTTGTTATCTGAGGAGAAACAATACCTCAGATGAGCAGCTTAGCTCTTCCAATAAAACCAAAAATTGGAGACCTGAAGGCCAGTGTAGCAGAAAGGTTTTAATTTCATTCTTAGATACAAATCCAAGTGCCCTGGCAATTCCTTTGGATACAGCTGTTCCAGGGTGAGCCAGGCACGAGGAGGGAATGGCCTCCTCAGAAGGGTTTAATGAAGAAGGCAGAGCAAGAAAGAGGAGAATGGAGAGAGGATTTTGCTGAGTTCTCCTGAAAAGGAGGGGTAGAAGCTACACAGCCTCCAGAAAATGATCAAAGCAAAAGGAGACACCCTTGTCCCAAGCTGAAATTCCAGAGCAGAACCCCTGGAAGAGTGTGGGACACAGCACAAGCAGGAAAATCCCAGTGAGCACCCCAGAGCAGCTGCACCGCCACAACCCTCCCAAGCCTCTGCAAAATACGAATTTCCTGCTCAGTGTCGTGGTAATTAGCACCAAAATGCCAAATTATCTCCCAAAGTAACACGAAAAGCAGCAAAGGAATGTCAGCTAGGCAGTGCTGGGTCTGAATCTGGCTCTGGGAAGTCCAGTGTCCACTCTTTCTGTTTAAGAGAAGATTTACCTGCGGAAAAGCTGTGCCAGTTTCCCTTGGAGGAGCACAGGCTTGGTTTTCACACGTGTCTCTCCAAGAGCTGAGATCAAGGCCTTGGGACATCGTGGTCTTGGGAAAACCAAGCAGAACCCTTCAGAGAACTCTTTTATCCCAAAATCAAGAGCTCTTTTCCTTTCAGTGGCCACCTCCCTGCTCCCTCCTGCTCCTCCACCCCAAAGCCAAGTACACAGAATTCCCTGAATAATGGTTGTAAAGCCATTAATGTGGGATTCAGTGAGGAATTCCAAGAATCACAGAATAATTCCAGTGGTTCTGGATCTCCTTTCACCAACAGCTCACAAATAATTAACCTCCAGGCTAGCAAAAGGCCTACTCTTGCTTGTTTTTCCCCACAAAAGCTGTTTGGAGCACAATTTAACACAACAAATATCTCAACCTGCTGCATATGAACTCCTAAAAACCACTCTGGTGAATTCTGCCCCTCTTCCCAGGTAGGACACAAAGTGACAGCCTTCATCTGCCCTGGTTACAAAGCTTTGGCAATGAGGATTAATTAGCAGGTTAAGCACATCTGCAAAACACATCTGCAAAAATCACAAAGAAATTTCCCTGCACCCGTCTCTGCTCAGCTTTTCAAAAAATTTCACACCAGTGAATTCCCTGAGAGTTTAACCAGGGCCTCCATCTCCACTAATCAATAATTTCTCAGGGGAATGTCCCTTTTTGGTCATTATCTAACAAAGGGAACTGACCTTGTGTGGGGTCTGCTGCAATTTGCCCTCTCAAAGAAAAATTTCTTTTGGTGATGCCTAAACCAGAGCAGCTCAAACCCCAGGAACTGCTCAAATTCTGCTGAAAGTTGGATGGAAAACTGACAGGAAGAACAATTGCATTTGCTTATTCACTTCTGGCAACCAGTCACGAGCTCAGAGATCTTTGTCAGACCCAAAATTTTGTCAGGATGGAGAAAAGTCCTCCTGTTTGTAGATTCATGTCCCCACAAACAAACAAACAAAAAAAAAACAACAAAAACCCTCTGTCCTCTAGAAAGACTGGGGTTAGAGGCAGCCCAGGCTCTAACAAATGTTGTAAGAAGTTAGTTCCTTTTGCAGGGAAAGTCTCTTTCATTTTAGCTCAAAATAATATCTTTGAATTGTATGCTGAATAGAAAGACAACTTTTTTTCATGTTTGGTTCTTAATTCCAAGCTTGGTGAAAATAGCACCAAAAAGAAAAAAAAAAAAAAAAAAAAAAAAAAAAAAAAAAAAAAAAAAAATCAATGTGAGTCAGATTTCTGGTTTGGAGAAAAGTAAATTTTTCTGTTGATCTCTGATCCACAATTTTGATTCTGTGGAATTAGAGCAAAATGGTGTGGCTTGACATAAGGATGAGCCTGGATTCAGGAACCTTGCCTCTCTTCCTTACATGTAATATCTGTACAATGAAGGGGAGAGGATGCAGTTGTGTTTTCTGCACCAGAGGGTTTTCTCCCCTATTTCCAAGTTCTGTGGCAGGATATATTTAGCTATAGCTGCTCTAGAAACAAGAAATACTCCTACTTTTGGAATTTACTTAATTTCCCTCCCACGCTGATCTGAGGAGGAATTACAAAGCTCAATCTGTGACTGAGGGCACATCCAGAGGAGACACAGCTGATGGCAAGTGACACTGCTGAGGACAAGAGCAGTGTGTCAACCCACACATTTCTGTCCCTCTGCTTCACCTCAGAAACGCTTGAGAAAATAAAACAAACTTTCAGTAGCAGGAACAGCATTAAGAAACAGAGTTTAAGGGCTTTGCTTCCTGTACAAAGGTCTTGCAAGCTACCACCTCCTCAAATAAAATGTGCACCCCAGATATTGATGTTTAATATTGATTTAATATTGATTATTGCTGTTTGATTTTTATGTGGCACATGCATTGTGTTCTTTTTACCAGTCTGGAAAACTAATGGGAGTGTGGGCTGGAAACTCTTCAGATAAGCCCTGCATGCAGAGGAAAAGTCAAATCAGTGACATCCACACAGCACTGAGGAAGAAAAACATTTGAAATCACTCACAGCACTTATTTATCCACAGAAACTATTGCCATTTAATGTCTGAGCAGCAATAGGACAAAGGAGAGAGAGACTTCATTCCAGCCCTGAGTATGGAGATGGAAAGTGATGGTGCTGCCAGAGAAGGGGTGGTGGAACAGAAAACCCTGTGGGGTTGCTGATGTGCTGAAACACACACAAGGCACATTGTCCCTTCCCTCCAACTTTAGCTGAATTATCCCTCTGATAGTTTGCTGAATTATCCCTCTGATAGTTTGCTGAATTACTCCTCTGATATTTTGCTGCACTCCCCAAAAGCCTTTTAAAGCAGGAACACTGCTGGAATATGCCAGATAAGAATAGAATCACGAGCAACACTCAGCGAGGGTGGGCAGGAACAGAAAAATCCCATTGTCTAATTTTTAAATCTATTCACCAGGCTGGGGCAGGTGTCAGAACACTCAGGAAAATCATCCCAGCAGCAGTGCTGCCATTAGGGAGATGAGGACTGGGGAGAGACAAGGAAATGGGAATCACAGCTGGGGGAGGGGAAAGTCCATTTAGGGTCCCCAATTCTGTCCCCAGTTCTTTCTCCCCACAAGGTTTCTCAGCTGCCTGGGTGGCCAGAAAGGATCAGGAGAGGCCTCAGGAAAGAGAATATTCCAGAATTTAGCTGGTTTCCAACATGTCCCAAGGAGAAAGTCAGTGGAGGCAGAGCCTTGTGTCGGTTTTCATGGAAGGAGGGAGAATTCCAGGAAGTTTCTTCTGCCTCTGCAGTGGGGGTGAGCTTTTCCCAGCAGAGATGGAAATGCTGGGACTCAGCAGCAGCAGCCAGGGATCCCCTGGGCTCACCCTTGGCCTTGCTGGCCCCGTGGGGCTCCATGAGTTTGGCATTTCTGGGCTCATTCTGGAAGGGGTCACGGGGGAATCTCAGCTCCCATCAAAGACCTGGTACTCATTTCTAACCATGCTAATTGCAATGCAAAAGGTGTGAAAGCAACACCTTCCAAAACTGCATCCTAAACAAGTCCAGTAGTACTTCTAAAATGATGAACATCAAGTTTTTGAGATGCATGTTTTGGGAATTCATGATTTTAAAATTCAAATTGTGATGCTCTTTGGCTGGGACACCCCATCTGACACGACCTAAATTTTTTGTTCTACGTCTAGATTTTAATTTGAACAACAAAATAGAAATTACTGTATTTATTTTCATTTTGAAAAGTTTCATGCTTGTCAGTGTATCCATGATACTTTAAAAATTATGTTAAATTTAAATATAAGTCAAAGACCATTTTATTTGTTACAACCTCTTATGCAATGTGTTACAGAGTGGTTGCACAGAATGCATTAAATTACTTTTTTTCACTTTCACAATATCCAGATACAGAAATCAGTACTCCTCGTATTTCTCAGATACAGAACCCAAATTCAGATTCACACACAAGAAATAAAAAGAGGCAGCCAGGAGAGAGCAGATAGTGACTCGAGAGAACATTCCTTGAATATTAACCATAATTTTGAATATCGTCTTTACGGTCTTCCAAAATTTTGTTTGCTGTTCCTCAGAACAAATATTTACAGAAATAATAGAAGGATCTGCTGGGAACAGCACAAAATATTCCCAGCGTGGTGCTGCAGGAGCAGTAGGAACTTCCTCCAAGCATTTTTGTGTGTACCTCCAGCTAAAAGCAGTGTTTACACTGCAAACAGCCTGGTGGAGGGGTTTGGAGAAAATTCATCATCTCAAGGCAGTGCAGAGGGAACCCTCAGCTGAGCCCCCCACGAGTGGGGAAATGTCTCTATTTGTGTGTGTTCAGGAGAGGATCCCGTGCTGGACCAAGGGATGATCCAGGGATGCAAATCAGAGACATCTTGGAATACTCAAAAATAAAAAATGCAGAATTTCCATGTTCACGACATCCATGCAAACGAGCCCCATACAGAGCAGAAAAACAAAAATTCAGGGAGGACTCAGCAGCCACAGGGAAGAGCAGGAATTCTGCAGGACTGCTGCTGCTGGGAAAACCTCCCGAGCAGTGTTATGGGTGAATTATTGATTTGGGGACTGCAGGCTTTGGGGTTCTGGCCATGGCCAACAGGGAGAGGCCTTAAAGCTTAAACTTAGGGAAAGTCCAAGATCCAAGGATGAAAAAGGCCTCTTAAGTTTGAGGACACTTCTCTCTGGTGATACTGCCCGCATAATTCCACTTTTAAAGCCATTTCAAAGGCACTGCAGTTACCCAATTTAGTTTTGAGTTTGGTTTTTTTTTTTGCTGTTTCCATTCCTACCTTCCCTACCAGCTATTCCAGTTAAGATATTGATCCTTTGTCAGTTTTTCATGTGTGCCCTAAATAAGTTTGGTCCTCCTGGTGTCGGAAGAAATTAGGCTGGAAACTGTGCCTGCTTTTCTGGGAGAGTGGGAGCTACTGGAACCACCCAGCACAGGACATTTGGCAGAGCACTGCTTTAAGGAATTTAGTGCAAAGGCTGCAGACAGCATGCAAGATATTAAAAATTTTAGAATAAAATTTATAACAAATCAATATTAAATAATTATAATTGTAAGAGCCTGAGACGAGAGCTGTGGGACCCCAGGGGGCTCTTCAGAAATGTGTTTATGGCACAGGAGGAGTCCCAGCAATCCTGGGCTGTGGGTTAAAGCCAGGCCTGGGAGCTGCCAGCTCCAGCCTGAGGCTGCCTGGAGCCCCCTCTGCTCTGGTCACAATGCATTGGATATTTTATTATATATTAGATATTTTCCTTTGCTGAATATCTTAATACACAACAACCAATCACATCACACACAATCCCTTTACCATCACCTATAGCCCATCATAACTGCTGATATTACCAGATTATGGGAGGAACTAACTCATCACAGGAGTTATATTTTAAGTTTAAATCTTGTTTTTCTGTTTTTCTGCAGTGGAAAATTCTTCTTACTTGGTCAAAACATGTTTTCTGATTGCCTACGCTTTTTGAGATTTATCTTTACTTGGTAGTAAATAAATGCTTTTGTTTGTAGTTAATTTATCCTTTGCTCTTAGCCATAAAATCTCTTCCCAACTCATCTCAACCCCTGTCCAGTGAGCACCAGCTCAGCAATCTTTATTTTCAAACATCTTTTGTTCTTCTCTATCAAAATCTGCTTTACTTTCTAGAGAACCTTCTGCTAAGCATTCCTATTTGTAAAACTTCCCTGTTAAACCTTCATCTTTCCCAACAATAATAAATGAATAAATTTGCGGTAGATGTACGATAAATGTACAATAAATGTGCAATAAATTTACAAAAATTAATAATATTTTAAAATAAAATTCCCCTTGATATGATGAGCAACTCCTCTGCATCCCCCTCCAAGTGGCACAGACTGTGGGGTGCATTGTGATGATTTGATTGGCCTGAATTTTTTGCCTTGGAGACAATGATTTCTGTGGGGCTAACAGTTTCTATGTCCATTAGAAGTTGCAGCTGCTGCTGCCATTATTCTGATTAGTTGTTTTGAACTGTTTGGCAGAAGACAATTGTCATCCCAGCATCACCAGCACGAGCAGGACGTGGCTCCTCGTGGCAGAGCTGACCTGGGAACCAAAGTGGGGCAGGGACTGAAGGTGAGTGGGATGAGCTGGTCCTGGCCTCGAGGGTTTTAAACAGAGGCCATCCCCCAGAAAGGCAGGAAATTTGGGAGGCCCAATTCCAGCCCAGCCAGCCTTCACCAGTTGCAATTCCTGCTCATTTCTACTCCTGCATTTGTTTCCAAATGGCCCTGTGTTGGCCACGCTGCCTTGACAAACCTCATCTGCTCTTTGATTCATGCTGCTCTGCCCCTCGACAGGGGAAATCATCATTCCTCCAGCCCCTCCCTTCCACTCAATTCCAACTCAAAGCAGACAATTAAGTTTTGATCTGACAGTTTAATTCCTGTCTTAGCACCCAAATGACACTGAGCTGGTGGAATTGTACGATTTGAAGTTGACTTGTGGTTTTCTGATACCACAAAAAAAAAAAAAAAAAAAAAAAAAAAAAAAAAAAAAAAAATCCCAGACAAACACCCTGGCCTCAAAACTCCCCATGTTGTGAAAAAACAGACCCGTTTCATTTCTTCAGCCACAGCTGTCTCACCCTGCCCTGCTTTTGCTGACTTGCATAGAAAATGTTCCTGCATCTCTGTTTAAAAAAAATGCAGTTTTTGTATTGAGGTTCCAAGGCACAAAATGCACAAACCCCTTGATTTTGGGGTTTTTTCACACTTGCCATCCAGATACAAAGTTGGTGCTGAGGAAACTCAGTAAATTTTGCTTCCCCTGCCTCACTTCATCTCTAATAGCTGCAAACCTTATTAATGACTAGTAACTCACAGCAAGGGGCTGTGGCCACAGACAATTTAGCAGCTCAATTTTCCATGGATATTATCAGTAAAATGTAAAAATCCAAACCAAAAAATCCCCAAAAACAACAACAACAACAAAAAAAGACATTAGAAATCTCTTTCAGGTTACAAAGTCAAGCACCAAACAAAGAGGAAGTGCTGGAATTAAACTTGCCTGCAAAACCTTAATTTGGCCCTTTCATGCACAAGTATTATGATATAGACTTTAATTACATGAACACAGCCTATTTTTTCCACATCTAAATGCATCGATGTGCAAATTCTCAAGCAGTTGACTTGATTACAAGGATGCATAATATAAAAGTTCAATAGTCTATTGATATTTAGTCAGATTGCAGAAATTCCACATATTCATGGCAGCAGCTGACTATATTGGGAGACTATGCCAAGAGCTGAACAAATGAAATCAGATTACTGCAAATGACAAGGAACAAATAGCCAGGAAAAAAAAAAAAATAAAGTAGTAGGGCCACAGGAAAAAAAATACCCAAAAACCAGCATGGTGAACAGTAGACAACTGAATTAGGTTCACCTGGAATAAAGCAGGAATTCTAAAGCAGCCCACAAATAATATTTAGTCTTTCCTCTGGTCCCAGGAAAACAGAGTAATCAGCACAGAGCCTCTTGATATTGGGTAAGTCCAGAGACTAAACCATGGAAATGGGGTCAAAGTAGATGTTTGAAATACACACAAAATATTCGAGCCGACATCTTGGCCTGTAGGTCTTCTTCTGGCTGCAGAAAAAAAATAGAAAAAGGTTAATTTGAAGGTTAGAACTAACCTTGTTCTGCTTTTTTTTTCCCCAGAGCCCAAAGCAGAGCTCATGGCCAACATGTCACCTCGAATATCCTTTACTGTCTCAACTGTGAGTTTGATATTAACCTTTTCTCTTAAATTTGGCAGTCAGGATGCCAGTGCTCTCAAGGTTTTGCTGCAGTGTGAAGAAGCCTGGCTTGATCTTCTTTTAATCACTGGCCAAGCAAGCTCAGAGCCTGGCAAATGGTGGTGGCAATGCTGCCACCCTTGTGCACCTCACAGAGAATAAACCAGGGCAGGGCTGGGCTGGTATCTCTGCAAACAAAAGCCAAGGAGGGAAAGGCTTTATTATTCACAGATTTATTTACCTCTTTGATATCTGAGGGAACTTCTCAGAGATACAGGAACGTTTTCACGCTCTTTTCCTATGTGCTGCACATTATCATGCTCGGTAATTAATGCCTGGTCCTCCCTTGGTTTGCTGGAGAAAAGTTCAGGACCAGACCTCAATGCCTGGCCTGGTAAATTCCATACACTGCATATATTCTGTAGATATTCAGAGAAGATTGAATGCTCAGTTCAATTTTCTGTGAAAACAGATTTTCCTTTAATACATCCTTTATTTTACTTTTTTTTGGGCCACTCTAACTCCTCAGCTGATTGTATTCAGTCCTGCTCACATCCCTTTCAAGAAACAGGGATACTCAGAGCTAATTCCAACTTAAAAGCTACAAGCTGGTCTGAACAACAGGTTTACTCACAGGAAAACCTAGAGAGGTTTTCAGCATTTTGTTGAAGGTTCTTTCTGTGCTGATATCATTGGTGATGTGAGGATGTGGCAGAGCTGTTTTTTTCCATTTCCACATCCCACCTCGTTCACACCCTGGTAGCCAGAGCAGAGCACCCCATTGGCAAAGCCTGTGTCACTGAACCTCTTCCTAGGCTTTTCCAGGGCATTTTACAGCACGTTCCTGTGGCATCAGGAATCCTGGAGCCGGCAGCACTCACCTCTCGTGGCAGGGGTGAAAATACAAAATACCCTGCAGCCTGCATGGATGCATTGATGTTGGAGTGTCTGCCTGCCTCTTCCTGAAGCAAAACGTGGGATATTCAGCTTTTAGTTCAAGTTACTGAACCTTCTACTGGGCCTTCTGCTAATTTTTCTGTTACATGAGAGAGTCAAGGAGAATTTCACTTGCAGATACTTCTCAGGGCTCACAGGCTGGAGTGTACAAATATAGTCCACAGGGAGGAAAAGCTGCAGGGAAAAGCTGTCAAAAGCAGTGTCAGTGCCTGGTGCAGCAGAGCCAGGCACAGGGAATGCCCAGGGCATTGCTGGGCTCCATGTGCTGGCCAGGGGATTTTATCTGGGGCAATTACAGCCAGGAAGAAAAGGGATGAAGGTCAGGAAACAGCCAGCAAATCTTGCTACCTAGGCACGTTCCTGTCTGGCACAGAACCGTCTGCTGGCTGTGCTGGTGAAGCTCGCCTTTCCCTGGTTTCGATGGGGTGCCTTGGGAAGAGCAGCACAAATCCAAAGGGATCCCCCCTTTGCAGGTGACAGAGCAAGAGCAGCAGTCATCAGTTCAGCTGTGCTGGGGAAGAGCCAGGCTGGTGACACGGACACAGGGCTGGGTCTGCTCCATCAGCAGCCTGGCCAGCACAGCTTCACAGCCCCTGGAAGGATCCTGATTACTCCTTCCCGAAGCAAAGGCAGGAAGGTTGGAGGCTGAGGAGCTGGGATGGCTGCAGGCTGGTGTAACAAAGCTTGGGGCTGGTTTCTGACATGTTCCCTGCAGGTGACCCTGCCCTCCTGGCACTGAGACTCAGCCTGCAGCAGCCCTCGCTGCCCTGGGGCAGCTCAGCAAGGAGCCCACAGCCCTGGGCACAGCCAGCCCCCAGGGCAAAGGGGCAGCCAGGAGGGCACCTGGGGCTCCTGCTGCTTCCTTCAAAAGCCAGGAATGGAGCCAGGACCACCAGGAGTTCACTCTTGGGTTGGTGGAGCCTGTTCTGTTTGGGAGGGGACCCTGTGCCCAGCCCTGCAGGGATTCTGGGTCCGTGGACTGCCAGGCAGGGAACAAAAGGTTCCTCATTCCATCAGGGAAAGCTCAGAGGAAGAGCTTTCTCTGTCTCTGCAGAGGCAGAGACTGCAGCTCCTACTCACTGGAACAATGACGTCCAATCTTATTTCAAAGACCTGGAGTTGAAAGGACGAAGAAGAGAATATCTCTCACGTGCTCTTTCTTGTCACCTTTAACTCCAATCCTCCATCCTGCCTGTGGGTCCCAGGCCACACCACAGCTCCCCAAAGGCTGGCACACAATCTTTTTCTCTATATTGCAGCAGGAATTTTATTACTTTTTTTCCTTCAAAAGCCAATAATGGAGTCAGAAACCACTTTGAATTCCTTCTTGGGTTGGTGGAGCCTGTTCTGTTTGGGAGGGGACCCTGTGCCCAGCCCTGCAGGGATTCTGGGTCCGTGGACTGCCAGGCAGGGAACAAAAGGTTCCTCATTCCATCAGGGAAAGCTCAGAGGGTCTCTGCAGAGGCAGACTGCAGTTCCTACTCACTGGAACAATGATTTCCAATCTTATTTCAAAGTCCTGGAGTTGAAAGGATGAAGAAGAGAATATCTCAGGTATTCCCACGTGCTCTTTCTTGTCACCTCTAACTCCAATCCTCCATCCTGCCCTGGGTCCCAGGCCACACCACAGCTCCCCAAAGGCTGGCACACAATCTTTTTCTCTATATTGCAGCAGGAATTTTATTACTCTTCCAAGACAATACTTCCCAGGGCTTTCCTAACTAGCTGAGAATGACATTTTTGTGGGATTAACAGCTGCAATAAAACCCACCCCTGCCTCTAAAACTCAGTTAAGAGCACAGCCCAAATGAGGTGTGACAAAAGAAAATATGAGATATTAAAAAGATGAAGAAAAGCTTCAACTTCAGCCTCCCACAGCTCCATTAAACACCAAGAGCCACGTGATACTCAGCCTCCTGTCCCACAAAACACCAACAAACCTGCATGACAGTGGTGTTTTAACAATCCCCTCTGATTTCCATCCCAGTCCTATCCTTTGAGGGCCTCCAAGCCAGCACCAAGGGTTGCCTAGCGACAGCACTGAGCCTGGTGGGATCATCCTGCTACTGATTTCTGCACTGATATTTTGGTCCCCAAGGATGATTTGGAATAATAAAGGACACTAATAACCCCGTTTTCTTAATTAATTTTTTTGCTGGTGTGAATGTCACTGCTTTAAAAAAAAATCTAACTATTTGTTGTCTCTCTCAGGGAATTTGGGAGCAGCACATGGCACTGGGTCCAGCAAAAGAACCGCTGGTTTCAAACGAACAGCATCTGGAGATCTCCAAATCCACACAAAAATCTCTATTTGCCATGAATTACTGCTGGGTGGGACTTCTGAGGCCACAGAAAAAAAGCATTTCAGGTTGAGGAGCTGAATCCAACAGCACCTCAACTCAATGAAAGTCTTTTTAATGAATTCTATTCCACTCTGGCAATGAGTGTAAGGAGCTGTTTATTACATGCAAACGGATTACTTTAAATCCAGACCAAAGGCAAAGGAAGCAGTGATTTGTGTCTTTAAGAAAACAGGATAATACTCTTGGGCTAAGTGGCAAATTCCTGTTCCATCCTGCCCTAAGGCATTACCAGCTCAAAGATACAAATGAAAAGCCTTCAGTGGTTAAGGACAGGACTTTATTCCCTTTTGTTTCTGCTGATCTGGACAGAGATGTCATAGCTGTTGACACAATGAATATTTTTCTTCTGTTAATATTAAAATGCAAAATTTGGGCAAGAGAATCCTGGGGCTCTTAAATCCCATGGCCAGCACAGTAAGAATCAATGAGACAGAGAGTTTATAGTCCTGCAAATACCTCAGCAAGGTATGAAGTACATCTTAGAAATGGGTCTTAATTTGTGTTTGGGGGAAGTTTTAGGACATTCCTACTCCTTCATCTCCTGGTGGCTGCTCAGGTAAGAGGCAGTCTCAGTTCAGGAGCTGGAGGATTCTTCCAGCAGGTTGAAATCTGCTGATGTGCAGCTCACACTCATTTTTAAGCCCCTGATTTGTGTAGCTGAGCAGGCACTTGGCTACAAGGGCAGAGAGGGGCTGGGAGCTGGGCAGGGGCTCTGGGGGTGGCAGGGACAGGAGGCTCCTCCCAGCTCCGTCCTGATCACCAGCTCCTGGGTGAATACCACACTCCCGACCCCAGACTGCAGCCCAGTCTAAAGGCTAAGCCTCACCCAGAGGCTCCTGTACAAGGTGGTGTCAGATTGAGGAATTTCAATGTTGGTATTCCACACCAAATCCCCAAAGGTCCAGCCCAGACTGGCTTTGCAGTAGCAGCAATGGAAGCATCCCAGGTTTGACAGGAAGCAGGATTCCCCTAATTCCACAAGGGAATGGATTAATTCCCACTGAAAATGACTGCTCATCCCTGCCCTTAAACCTGAATTTCAGCCATCAAGGTGGCCCTGCAGAGCTCTCCACTCACAGATTTCTCAAATCTCCTCAAATGAAACTTTTCCTCTCTGCTGTGGCTGCCAGGAAATTGCGATGGGACCTCAACTGGCTTTGGGGAAGGCTTCAACCTTCATCCCAAAGAAATCAGCTGGCACCATTCCCTCTATTTTCATGGCAGAGGCAGCTCTCTTTAGCGAGTGAATCCCAAACAGAACGAGCGGGCTGACAATTATCATTTCGAACAAATATTTCCAGCTCCGTGCAAAACACCGTGGCACAAAAAAAAGCAAACTTTCAATAAACAGAAAATAGATGATTGTTCTCAAATGACAGCTTTCGTGCTGTTTATCCCAAAGGATCCTCAGAGCTTATGGAGTATGAAATAAATTTGCCACTGGTTAAAAATGTAAATTCTTTAAATACATAAAACCCTAATGAAAAAGCTTGTAACGTTTCCCTTTTCCTGATTCCCACTTTTCTCTTTTCATCTTCCTAGAAGAAGACGTTGATTATAATTACAGTGGAGACTAAAATGTAGGCTTGATTTTGTGTTTTAAAAAAAAATTTGGGAAGTAAAAGGAGCTCTTGGGTGTGTGCATGTGCTTCCACACATGCATGTGTGGCTGAATTGTGTCATGGCATTAAAAAACACATAAAAGAACTGCTACATTTCATATTTAAATGCACATAATTTGGGGAGAGCACGCAGAAGAGAGGCTCTGCCGATGGAGATGAGAGAGAAAAGCTGCTCTGAGCTTCCAGCCCCTCTTTAGAGCTCACAAAATGCACAGGGATGCAAAAGGCAGGGGCTGAGGCTGCTGTCCTTGGACAGATCCCTTAATTATGGAAGAGCTCAGGTTTTGCCATGGAGTTTGCAACCCAGATCCTCCTCTGCTTCTTTATTTTTCAGTGAAAAGAGCACAGGCACAAGAACCCCCACAACAGTTTGTATTTTTAATGAAATGCCTTGCAAAAAACTTTTTGTCTTTTTTCTAAAAAATTGCTATTTTTGCAATCAAATAAACAAACAGCAGGGGAAAAAAATGTACCCTCACCTTCCTTTAGTTGTGACAGAGACAGAAGTACAAAAGGATCTCTAATGTTCATGTGGGCATTAATTCAGATTCAAATTGTGCTTTGTACAAAAGCTTCTTATCATTTCATTTTTATATAAAATTTAGGCATTGCTCACATTTTATAAATTTGTCATGAAGGAACTTTGACTTACTTGGTTGCCTAAATTTGCTCTGAGCATGGAGCTCATGCTGACTCTGGAACTAAATCAGGCAACCAAAGAAAAGCCTCAGACAGGTCTCAGCCCAGGGTCGTGGCAGGGGAAACCAAACTGCCTGGAAATGCAAACCCACGGTCACGATTCTGTGCTAGAGATGACATTTTTCATAGCACTGTTCAATGATAGCAAATTAATTTGATTTCCCATTGCATTAATGGCAATAGAGTCGGGGAAAAGTGTCCAATAATCTGAAGCAAACTAAGATATTCACGGCCCACTTTACATTTTTATGTGTCCCTTACTGGAGATGCTGAACAGTTTTTTTTTTTTTTTGTTTTTCTCTAGGTGATCTATTTATATGAAGAATAAGAAGGAAAGTTCTTCAGAGGAACAGATATTCCTGATCTCCTACTAATACTATTGTGTGGATTGAAACTAGTGGGAAATTGTCATAGAAGAGCTATTACAAAGATTATAGCAATTCTAGGGCTGTGATTTCCAAAGGTCTCGTTCCAGCTTTGCCTTCTTTGAGCCCACTAAAGGATTCCAGGGCTCCCCCTGACTGGAAGTGTTCAACACCTTCCTTCCACGTCATTTTGCTTCTGTCAAAACATGACAGTGCAGCTTTTCCTCCTGGGAGAAAAGAGATTTAATCCCTATAAATGCAGCAGCTTGCATAGGTTGGCTCTTCTCTCCTTGGCCACATGTTTTCAGAAACCTTTCATTGTCTCAAGCCCTCTGCTCCCTTCTCTTATCCAACTTTACCAAGTGCAAAGACACCGGAGGGCACGAGGAGAAATGAGTGTCCCAACCTCCCAAGGTGCATTTCTTCAGGAGCCCCAGATGGAGATAAATCAGTTCTCAGCTATCTGCAGATGAACCCCTGGCTGGGGAATTTGGGAAGATGCAGCTTTCCAGCCTCGCCTCTGAGCTCTGCTGGGAGCAGTGGATGCGGAGTTTCTCAGGCTCCTTCTCTTCCCACATCTCATTGTTCCTGTGCCAAAATAAAAGAACCAGAGATCTATTTTTAGAGTAGGTTGTTCCAGCTAAATCCATCCATCATCCTCTGAAGTTATTGTACGTGGGTGAACCTTCTCTTTTCATTCCAAACCGGGCTAAACGTTACAAATACCAAAAGCTGCAATTCAGGCAGGGCCCAGCAGATCTGACTGTTTACACAGGGATCTGGGCAGGCTGGAGCCGTGGGCTCAGGACCTTTGTGAGGGTCCTGACCTCAGCTCTGCTGCAGACTGGGGGCTGACGAGTGGCAAAGGCCCTGGGGTGCTGGGGACAGCGGCTGGACACGAGCCCAGGTGTGCCCAGGTGAGCCCAGCTGTGTCCAGGTGTGCCCAGGTGTGCCCAGACCCCTGGGCTGGGTCAGGAACAGTGGGGTCACCTGCCCAGGGCAGGGATTGTCCCCTGTGCTGGCACTGGGGAGGCAGCACCCCAAACCCTGGGGCAGCTCTGGGCCCCTCACCCCAGGAGGGGTCTGGAGGGGCTGGAGGGGGTGCAGGGCAGGGAATGGAGCTGGGCAGGGAATGGAGCCCCAGGAGGGGCTGGGGGAGCTGGGCAGGGAATGGAGCCCCAGGAGGGGCTGGGGAGCTGGGCAGGGAATGGAGCCCCAGGAGGGGCTGGGGGAGCTGGGCAGGGAATGGAGCCCAGGAGGGCTGGGGGAGCTGGGCTGGGGCTGGGGGAGCTGGGCAGGGGCTGGGGGAGCTGGGCTGGGGCTGGGGGAGCTGGGCTGGGGCTGGGGGAGCTGGGCTGGGGCTGGGGGAGCTGGGCAGGGAATGGGGGAGCTGGGCAGGGGCTGGGTAGGGAATGGGGGAGCTGGGCGAGGGCTGGGTAGGGAATGGGGGAGCTGGGCAGGGGCTGGGCAGGGGCTGGGGGAGCTGGGCAGGGGCTGGGGGAGCTGGGCAGGGGCTGAGGGAGCTGGGCAGGGATGGGGAGCTGGCAGGGCTGAGGGAGCTGGGCAGGGGCTGGGGAGCTGGCAGGGGCTGAGGGAGCTGGGCAGGGAATGGGGGAGCTGGGGGAGCTGGGTAAGGAATGGGGGAGCTGGGCAGGGGCTGGAGCTGGGCAGGGGCTGGGGGAGCTGGGCAGGGGCTCAGCCTGGAGCAGAGGGGCTCAGGGGGTCCCCTCTGGCTCTGCACAGCTCCTGCCAGGAGGGCATGTAGTAACGTGGAGCTGCTCTCTCAGGAACAAGGGGCAGGACAAGAAATGGCCTCAAGTTGCACCAGGGGAGGTCGAGGTTGGGTATCAAGAAAAATTTCTTCCCTGAAATGGTGGTCAAACATGGGAAGGGGCTGCCCAGGGCAGTGGTGGAATCCCAGTCCCTGGAGATTTTCAAAAGACCCTTGGACGTGGCCCTTGTGGCCACGGTTTAGTGGTGCTGGATTAATGGCTGGATTCAGCCCCCAAGGTCTTTCCCACCCTTCCCCGTTCCATGATTCCATTCCCCAGCACCCCTGGGAGCTGCACACAGGATCCTTCAGGGATCCTAAATTGCCTGATTTGCCCTTCCAGCTTCTGTTGTGGATTCAGAGTAAAGAGGCAGAGGGAACTTCACACCCTGCTGCTGCTGCTGCTGCTGCTGCTTGGAAGTCTCTGCACGATGGATTTGTCCAAGTTATTTCTGTTAAAGGCAGCTATTAATAACCTGCATAATGCCTCAAGAGTGTCATGGAATTATTGGGACTTTTGCCTGATTAGAAGAAGTAGGAAATAAAAATCTCTGAGGAAGGAGCTCACGATTTTACACAGCAATAAAGAACAGAAAGCAAAGGGCCATATATCTATTTGTTAAATAATTTTTAAAATTAAGAAGATGCTCAAGCGTTTTGCTCAGCTGAAGATAATTTGGGAAATAATGTTGGTCCTTATTTAGCCAATACAAAAATGGCCACGAGATGTTTTATCACACACCACGTTGGGAAATTTCATCAGAACTTTTAATTGCTATCAATTTGTTCAGTGTTCTCACCAAAGCCCTGTTTATTCAGTGTGTTTGGGTTTCACTTTTCTTTTCATGCTCAGGATCCAGAAGCAATCCCTCAGGAGCTGTCTAGAAAAAAAAAAGAAAAGGCAGTTTTAAGGTAAAGAATGAACTGCCAAAGATTTGCCTTGGACTCTTCCAGGGATCCAGGGGCAGCCACAGATTCTCTGGGCATCTGTGCCAGGGCCTCCCTACCATCATAAGGAAGAATTTTGTCTTAATATTTAAATATTAAATATTTTGTCCTATTTTGTCCTCTGTGTCCGTTTGAAGCCATTCCCCCTTATTCTGTCACCACAGGCCCCTGTAAATATTACAAAAATGCACTAGGGGAGGTTGCATTCTTTTTCCTGGAACCATCATCTTGCTCAAGGTGGCTGTCTCCATCCTTCCCAACACTTTTTATGGATTGATTGAAAGCTGTGTTTGTCCATCTCCTCACTCTCAGGTGAGGTTTCTTTGGAAATCCAGGTTGCAGGTGAGACAAGAATGCTCACGTGGGTCTCAGGCTGCCACATTCCCTGATGGTTTACTTGGTCAATATAAATCTAGGGCTGGACTCGTGCCTTAAAAACCTCCTGGAGTTTCTTTTTCCCCAGCTCCTGACACGCCTCCTTTTTCAGCTGAGTGGTGTTGCAGTGATTTCAGTCTGGAGGACAGGATTAGATGAATCTCACTCCTTTTCACAAAATCCCAGTCTTTAATTCTCGTTTGCTGCAAAGTCAGCACAACGGGAGAGGCTTTTATCCTCTGGGGTTGTGAGCTGCTGTTCTGCTTGGAATCTGAATTATGCTGGATTTTGGGACAGTGGCTACCTACTGGAACAGTTTCCCAAGGCACTCTAGCATTCCTGTGCCAGAAACCCAGGAATTTTGCTCAGCTGAAAAGCTTCCTGCTAAACCCCAGGTTTCCATGAACTCCTGTAAATGGGGATTCTGGGGGAGAGCCGACCTGATGCCTCTGGAGACACTGAACCTGTGCCCTCCTGGATATTTGATAGGATTAGCAACCACTGAGGAGTCCTGAACTGAAATTCCAGCTCAGTCACAGGTGCTGAAAGATGCCACGTTATCATGGACAAAGTCGTGGGTTTAATATGGCCAAAAAAGTTACAATTTATAGTTAATCCAAGCCAACCAAGAGCATCAATGACATAAGAGATTATGATCTCTGGATTTGATCATTTTTTTTGAGGCGACCATTCTTCAACCATGGCCCAGAGAACATTTTTCTGTCTGAATTTGAACAGTTTAATCACCCATCAACCAGTAGGAATTCTCATATTTTGTCTGACTCAAGGCCAGAGTCCAGGAGCTCAGGGACAAGTGAGCACCGAGTTCACCTTCCCAACCTCCATAAGTGCCTAAGAAATGCCTACAGAGAACAAAGTCCACAACCACCAGCATCCCCTGAACCCCAGACTTGGATTATTGACAAATACATAAAATATCCCATTTCCAGAGAGAAGGGGTTTGGGTTCCTCGCTATGGAAACCTCTGAGAGGCTGCCCAAGGACACAGCCACACAATCCCAGTGCTCCCAGTCCCTCGGGAGCTCAGTTCCTGTTACCAAGCAACCCTCAGCACCCTCTCCTTGCAAACCTGTCCCAGCCACTCAGTGAAATAATCCTGGGCACGAAGGCACCAGGCAGATGTAAGATTATACATTTCCAGAAATAAAACTGCTCCGACACTTCTCTGATCTACACCTGGGGCATGTTCAGGAGATAATTTCCCTCCCAACCACTGGATACTTAGGGCAACAACTGATCAGGCCAGAGCTGTTTCTAGGTCACAGCCACAGTTTGGGGGAAAGTTTTCTGTGAATTCATCTCTTGCTCAGCAGCAGTTCTTCTTGCTCCCACAGCTCAGGATGGGCTGCAGGAGGGCTTTGTCCTCCTTGAGAAACTCCCAATGATCTCTAAAGTTATTCCTAAACACACACTATGTGGATCTGCATGGTAGATATTGATGGATTTGATTTAAGAATTGGCTCACTCTGCATCAGTCTTTGAAGTTATTATTCAATTTACTGTGGGAAATACCTGGTTTGTGGTGGGCAGAGGCCACAGGTTTTTTATGGGAAGCTACTGGAATATTTACTATGATAAGGGAAGAAACCCCTCAAGTATTGCCAGTGAAAACTGCAGGTAACAGCAGGAATTCAACCACCAACACCAATGAAATGCTATTAAAGAACTGATGGCACTCTGGTCACTCCACTGGCTCAGACAAGCAGAAACCCAAAATACTTTGGGTCATTAGACAAGTGACCTCTCACTGCTCAATCACACTTTGACTCGAGAAAAATTTACATATCATCTGAAAGGAGACTGGCTAAGCATCTTTTGCTATCTATTTACTATTAATTCACTATTTTTCACCATTTTTGGACAATTTTCAGTGGTTGGGTGTGCCCAGACATGCAGACATTTAACCAGGTCAGCACTCAATCAGTGAGAAGAGCCTAAAGGAACAATTGACAGCAGGAAAAATTCAGATTACAGGGTGGTAGGGGCTTTGGACAGCGAGCAGAAATCAGCTGAGCATCTCAATTTTACCACCATGCACAGCCAGTCAAGGTTTTGGAGGCTTTCACTTAACAAGTGTTAGAAAAGGGCAAGAGGTGGCCACAGTCTGCTTCCTCCTCTCAAGAGAAGCTGGGTAATTTGAAGTGTTCAGTAGGATTCCAACAGCACCAAGTGCTTTCCCAAAACCAATATTTGTGCTCTGCAAGAGCTCAGCGTGCTGCCTGTTATTGCCAGCCTCTCACTGATAAGAGCTGCAGGAAATCTTTATCTAAACCCACAGATAACTGGGCACTTGTAATGCAGAAATGAAAAAAAAAAAAATAAGGCAGTCAAGGCCTAATCTTGCCTGGCTTTGAGTTTAGACTGAAAACCTCTCACATTTACAGAGCTATCTCCCATCAGTGACAGCACAATTAAATGTGAGCAAACCACATCAGAAAAAAAACCCCAACCCAAACCTTCCACCTGTGCCCAAGCTTTGAGAGGTATTCAGAAAGGTTTTAAAAGGATGATGTATTTTTCCATAGGTGTACATGTCAAGGACATAAAAATAGGATATCTCTGCTCCCAATACTGATAATTTTCTGCTTTTAACAGGAAATGGGACATCCAAACACAACAGGGCTCTCCTGGGGTGGGTTTGAACTAAGGCAGAAGTGCTCCAGAATTTTTCTTTCCATGAGGGTGGGGTGACACCAGACTGCCCAGAGGTTGCAGAGGTTTTGACTCCTGGGAACATCCCAGAGCAGGATGGATGAGTTCTGGGCAGCCTGGTCTGGTGGAAGGTGACCCTGCCCATGGCAGAAATGACCTTCAGAGCCCCTTCCCACCCAAACCAGGATTCCCTATGCACAGCAGGCCCTGGGGCTGTGGATCTGCCCCGACTGCTGACATTATGATGCAAATTTAATTATGAAAAATCTCAATCTGCGTGAGCTTAAATAGGCACAAGAAACAAAAAAAACTTTTGAGCACATCAGGCTGAGGGCAAAATTTGCAGCTCCACCTGCATCTAGGAGAGCTCTTACAAACCCTCCACAATCTCCTGCAGGTACCAAATCAGACTTAGCCCAGAAGCACCATCTCCCCACTTCAGGAGCTCTGCTGAATTAAACAGGAATATTCCCTTGAAATCTCTAAAGCAGATTTTCCTGAAGCCACCAGAAACTTTTCACAGAAAGCCTTTTCAAGACCATCCCCCCCTGCAGATTTCCTTTTGGATGCATTCCTCTGGATTTCTGAGGGTTATGGAACTGCCCAGGGGCATCAGGACAGGTGCTGCCTGCAGAGCCACCAAATTCACCCCTGGGAGCACAGAGGAGCCTCGGCTGGCTGGGAGCCCTGCCCCAGTCCGGATTTTGGCTGGAATCCAAGCTCAGGGGGTGTTTATCTGAACTGCAAAGCTGTTCAGGTGCACCTGGGGGGGTTAGGGTTTGGTGTGACATTCACAGACCAGACTCGAGGAGGCCAAGCTTTAGACAAACCCTCTCATGGTCCTGCTGCAGCCACAGTCAACCACAGCAGGTCCCATGAAAGCCCACCCCACACCCTGTAAGGTTCTGGCATGGCAAGAATGCCAAAATCACGCAAGGAGTCGATCTCTTTCCTAAAAGGACTTCCAGAAAGGGCTTTCATTGCTGCTTCAGGCGCACAGATGATGTTTAGGGACACTGGAGCCAGCTGTGGTTTGTAAAACCTGCAGTCAAATGCACCAACAATCAGCCAGCCTAATCAAGGTTTTAATCAACCAAAATAGCTTGAAATGCACCGCAACTACCTGTTACAAATCAGATTTTGTTTTATTTTTATTGCTGTTTTACTCAAACCTTGGGGAGGTACAGAAAAAGAAAGACAGACCCAGACAGGGAGTTGCCAAAGCAAGGCCAGGTATAAAATGTATTTATGGCTAAATGAGGTCAACATTGCTTGGTGAATAAAACCAGACACCTCTGTGGTGTTAAAACAACCAAGAATCCAATGCAAAATAGGGAAAAAAAAAAAAAAAAAAAAAATCACTGTGTCACCGTTACCTCATGAGGACTTTTTTATTTCCCACCCCCACCTCCCCAGCAGTTTGAAAGAATATCAGAGAACCCCAAGAAAGCATCACCGTGTTGGGCTCCTTTCAGAGGAGTTTGCAGCAGCCTTTCATCCCTCCAGGTTCCGTTTGGGGGCAGAAGGTGGAAGCACATCAAAGCCCCCAGCGCCAGCGCACATTTCCTCCCTGGCTCCGCAGCCCCGTGGAGCTGGCTCTGCTCTCTGCAGCCTTTTCTCACCACAGACCTGGGTTTGAAACCCAGCTGAGCACAGCCAGCCCTTCTAACAGGGTGGGAATGGGGTTTGGGTTGTGGCCACCAACCCACAGAGCCTCTGAAAGGGGCACCTTGTGGCCATGAGCTGGCACGACCTCAAAAACAAGAAATAAAATCAGTAGGAATATTTTCAGAATAACAGGCACATCCCCTCTTTGATGACAGCCCTCACACATGAACAATAAGAGAGATTTGGTGGGTTTTTTTCCCTGGGAAGGGGTCTGTGCATCTTGCATTTTGTATTAATGAGCCTTTGGAAACATCTGAGGGCTGCATTTTCCTGCCCATTTAAATGATCACTGAAGAGGCACACGGGGAAGGGAAGGCCCTTTGCTGCCACTCGTTTAAATGTGAGCTCTTTATGTGTCACCAGGGAGGCATTCATTGATTTCCCAGAGATGAGCTGGGTAATGGAATTCAGAGAGTCTCACTTGGAGTCACTGAGGTCATTAATGCCACGAGAGAATCCCCCCTTTGCAGCAGGGGCTGCCTGACACCACTGAGCTCACCTCAGCCCCCACCTCTGCTCCCCAGAGAGCTCCAGATTGCAATTTCTAGGATGGTCCCCCTGAGATTTCTGCCGTCATAGAAATTCCAGAGGAACATCCACCAGGAAATAGCTTCCTGCTTGCCAAACCCCTCTACAGCAGGGCTCAAGTTAAAAGAGAAACTCGTGTGACTCAGTCAACTAATTATGTAATTAAAATTTTGTACAGTGCCCTGACATTCCATTCTATTGTAATATATGGGGAAATTATCCAGCTTGCCACAGAACTTACATTTTGAACAGCATTTACTGGATTTTCCAGCTTTCTGTATCTGGTATTCAATACATTTAGCAGTAATTATTAAGTCCATTTAGATTTTAAGCACTGTCTGCGGCCTCTGTGCAATTATTTCAGCACCTTTTCTCACACTGGGAGTAAAAGGATGAGCAAGAGGGAGGGAGAACAGCCCAGGCTGGGTGACAGTGAACGTGACTAGTGGTTTATAAAAGTTAATCGAGGTGGGAAGGGTGGGAGAATCACAGCAACTCTGCTCAGCAGAGGTCAAGATGTCACTCCTGGATAATTTAAAATGTGTTATCCAAGTTATTCCTGCAGTAGTCCACGAATGGAGAGGCTCCTGTGGTGCCCTTAATGCTCCTCCAGCCTCCCAAGCCCCTGAAAGGATGATTGTCTCTCTCTTTTAGGAGCACCCGCCCTCAATTTATAATTTTTGGCTGATTTGTGGCTCAAATTGTCTGTGCAGCAACTCGACCCCATCACTTGTTGCTTGTCCTCAGGAGAGTCACTTCTCTACAGAGACATTTTATATTTGAATTTTGTAATGGCACCATGCATGGTCCCTGAGCCAAGTTAACTTTTGCACCTTGTCACTCTTTGAAAAGGGAAAGCTGAGGACAGGGTTAGATTTTATTCATTTTTTATTTAATTTGAACACCCAACCTTCACACTGCCCAGAAACCTCAAACATGTAAGGAAATGGGACAGAAAGAGTTGACATTTTCCTTCTTTCTACACCCCAAACAACGTCTGCAGCAAAATGAGGCTCTAGAAAGAAATCCTGAAACATCCAAGATGACACAAAAACCCAAGAGGAAACCTGGGATGCTTCTGCCTGATATAATGTTTGAGTTCTCTATGGGTTCTACGTGGGAATTTCTGAATTATTTCACCCCCTTTTGCTGAGGAGCCCAGAGCTTAGGACACCCTGACTTACAATGGAAATGGAAAGATTTGGATTGCCAAAGCACTTTGAGCTTTGTTAGAGTGACATCCAGTGGCACTGGAAGTTTTCTGATGAGCAAAGGCAGCTGTGCAAACATTTCTGCTCAGGATCAGGTCAGTGACCAGGACAGGAGAAACAAATGCATCAGCTGAACTCTCCAGATTAAAGTAGGACATAGAAACTGATAATATATTTATATAAATTACCTGCTGCTGCTGAGAAAAGCAGAACTGTCCACTTGATTATGGAATTTATAGTAATTTCTGAAGAGCAGGATCTGGAAATCCCAGCTGATTGAGTTCAAAGACACTTTTAAAACATCCCCTCCCCAAACCCCATAAATGCAATAGCCACACTCTCTGCTGGGACCTACAGAGTTTAACCTGGGAAAACCTTCTCTCTTCTGGCACAGCTTTTTAATCCAGCTGTGCTGACAGAAAAGGCATCAGAACCTCAGGCCCAGATCCCCGTGCAGATCCGTGCCCCAACCCTGCAGAAAGGAACTCACCTCAGCTGATTCTTTAATGGTCAAAAGACCAGCAGGGACATGAAGGCTTCTCCACACGGGACACACCAAAAGCAGGAAAGGCTCCAGTTTGAGGCAGAGGTCACAGGGCAGAAAGGAGGTATTGGACCAATGAAGACAAGTTTTGCCTTTCCTATATAAATTATAACCTTTACTACTGCCTGCTGCTTCTGCAAACTTAGGTTCCAGATCAATTAATTGTTTCATTTATTTTTTGTGATCATGCAAGTCTACACATAGTTCAAGCAGGATGGCAGAACCGAGCTCTATCCAGCAAATAGTTTTATTTAAAAGAAATTTTGCATTGATGTGGAGAACACAGTCCCTCGGTGCAATCTGATCCACAAAGAACAGCACAAGAAGGACAGAGAGGGAGGATCTGGCTCGGTCTGAAGCCTGCAGAGGGTTCCCAGGTTCAGGTTTCACATATTGCCAGCTCTGCTGACCCCTGTAGCTGAGCTCCCCACTGAGAAGGTGTTCAATGAGATCCCTCCCTTCCTGGGCTGCTGGGCTGCTCTCCCCTTCTAGCCTGGTCCCCAAATCCTCCAGAGAACATCTCCAGCAGGCAGCCAGAGCCACCAGCCTGGGGCCAGCCTGGGCCAGGGCTGGGAGGGCAGGGGGAGCTGGGGGAGGGTGCAGGGCCCTGGCAGCAGCTGGGGCTGATCCAGCTGTGGGGCTGCTCCAGCTGGGGCTGCTCCAGCTGGGGCTGATCCAGCTGTGGGGCTGATCCAGCTGTGGGGCTGATCCAGCTGTGGGGCTGCCAGACCAGCCCCAGGGCAGCTCCTGCTCTGCAGGGCACAGAAGGGGCCAGGGCCAGGCCAGAGGAAATCGGGTGTTTTGAGCACCACCTTTTCCAAAGAAGGAGCTGCTGGAGTGGGGAGACACAGCTGGGGTCAAACAAGGGGTGAGACAAAGCCTGGAAATCAGCAGCAGAACAGGCCAATGGATTTCCCTCTCTCCCTCCTTCCTTTCCCACACTGTTCTTGGCAAATCAGGGAGAAAAATATAGGAAAGGTATTGAGGGATGACAGAATTATCACGGGATCATTTAGGTTGGAAATGCCCCCTCAGACTGAGCCCAGCACTGTTGGCACATCCAGGTACAAGTGACAGCATAATTTAGGCTCAGCCTCCATCAATCTGCTGGAATGCCAAAGAAAAGAAAATATTTCTGCTCCAACAGGTACACGACCCTGTCCTCCAGCTGGTGCTTTAGACACTCTTTGTCCTGCAAGTTTAATGGTGCTGAAGAGCCAAAAGGACAACACAAACACAGCTTAACCAATGCAAAATTTGCTTCCAAAGACAAAATTGCTGAAGCAATTTCAAACATTTTTCCGAAGCAAATGTTGCTCAGACAGACAAATCTGGTTCTGACATGCTCCCCAAAAATAGCCATGTCAGACTCAGAATTTGCATCTACATAAAGAAGGTTAATGAACCAGGCAAATTGTACTGCACAGGAAACAAATGCCAAATATTGCTCTTAGCTTTTTCTTGTGAGTCAGTGGCTGCTCTGGGAATGGGGGCACTGAAATAAATAGTACCACATCCTCAGTGCAGTTGGAACATTCCAAAATGCCATGGAGCTGTCAGTCTGCATGTCAGAATCGATGTGCAAGCTTGTCAGGAGAAAAACAGGGGGCATTTGGGGCTTGAAATAGTCACCAGCTGCTCTGGTTTATTAGTAGTATTGGAAGCAAGGCCACCTCTGGATTGTAAATCAGGCTCTTTTTCTTCAGAGCTGTGCTGTAGGAATTAACTTTTCACATGAAATCATAAGAGATACATATTTATTCCTGCCTGAAAAAGAAATATTTTAGTCAGAGGCGACAAGACAATTCAGATTATTTGAGGATGTTCAGGGCTCCAATCCAAGACCAGACTTGGAAGCATTAACAAGGTTTGGGAAAAGAAGGGGTTGGAGAAAGCAGAAGAATTTTGACTGATGTTGACAGAAACTCAGCAATGCAGCTCCTTTGCAAGATCCCAGAATTCCTGGGGCAAACCCTGAGGGTCCAAGCTGGGGATTTCAAGGAATTCCCACAAAGCAGAGCTGAAGACCACCAAAGGTGCATCTGCATGAGCCCTGAATGAGAACCCCCCAGTAACCACCATGGTCTCTCAGCTGAAGCCTCAGTGGGAATTATTCCTCTCTTCCCTCCTTTTGGCCATGGCCTGGCCCATCTCAGGTGTGTTTTCCTCTCACACAGCTGCTTTTCAGCTCTGGTCACAAAGAATACCTAGAGATAAGGAAGGTTTTGCTTAAAATGCAAGCACAAACACAATTAAATACAAATTGCACCTTGTTCCCATTTTCCTTTGGCTCCTGGTTTTCATCTGCACCTCATCACCTCACACCTGGATGCAAAACTGTCTATTGGTGTTAATTACACCTGCTGCTAATTAAACAGGAGGTTTGCTTCACCTGTTAGTGCTCTGACTCCCAGCTAGTCAATGAGGAATCAGAACCAGGGCAGAGGATGGGCTGACAGTGGGGACATTTTACTGGTGCAGACTGGGTGTTCTGAGATGTTCTTCAGAAATAATGGGCAGGGTTCAGACAGAGCAAGAATAAAATGAGAAGAATCAAATTTGAATTTGGCTTTCCAGGTCCATGTAACCCGACCTGAGCAAGCAACCCAGATGTGAAATTTATGGGAGTGGTCTTTCCCACAGGATGTTCCCTCACACCCCACGGTATTCCCCATCATTTAAACACCTATACCAGTCTCAGTGGCAGCTCAGGGCAGTTCCAGCCTGAAGCTTTATGGATATTTAAGAAAGAAATTTCATTATATCTTCTTGTAAAGGCTCTCTGCATTCTTTGCATCATGATCCAGATCCAAGGAAACCTCTCCTGACCTTCTGCCTTCCAGCTCTGGGGACAAACAGATTTTGTGCTGGCATGTGCTGCCACCTAATGATATGAAATCAAGACTTTGGATGAAAAAAACTCAGAATTGCATAAAAAAAACCCCAAAAACCAAAAACAAAACCAAAACCAAAAAGGCAGCTGCAGAAGGGATTTGTAAATTTTATCACCTGGCACAGGGAAAGGCAAGTCCAGGTCGGAAAAGGTGAGGGCAGAACAGGGTGTGAGGTGGGGATTGGATCCAAACCCAGGTTCAGACTGCTTCTAACCAAAAGGTGTCCCCACAGCACCACGGAAATTCTGTGCAAAGGTTCTGGAGCCCCTGCAGCCCGGGGCTGAGGTTACCCTGCACCTCAACTCTCCCACAGCAGCACAGGAACCTTCCCCAGGGAGCTGTTCTTGGGCACACAGCACAACAGGCTTCCTACAGCTTCTGTTCTGAAATGGAACTGTCAGCTGGGAGAAATCTGATTTTTGAGTCAGATTCCACACACTAGATCCTTGAGAAGAAGAAATAATCTGTCTTGGATAATCTCATGTAAATACAGAGTGGTGGCAGCTGCAGGAAGCAGAATTCCAGTGTGCAGAGTTCCCTGCATTTGAGGGCTCCTCAGACAGTTCTATCAGCCCAGGGAATATCCACATTTATTTAGTAACAAACCCAGAGAAGCAGAACCACATCTCCTGCCCCCAGTGCTCCCTCTTCATCCTGCCTGCAGATTCCTTCCCAAAACAGAGCCAACAACACAGCCTCCCTTAGATTGGGTAACTTCATACAAAACCCCCAAGCTCTACCAAAACACAGTAAATTGAATTAAATTCAGTTGAACTCCTTCAGCTGAATAGATAAAAATGTATTTTACCTTGCTACAACAACTCAAAGGACACTTAACAGGCCCGCCATGCACAAAAGGATTAGTCCAGACTATGTGTTACATTCCCACCAAAAGCACACTTGGCTATGTCAGTACCTTCTGAAAAAAACCTTTTAATTCCAACAATTTTAAACCACTTTACTTGAATTAGCCAAATAATTAGGATTTTTAAATTACCAACAGCACTGGAATACACAGAGCAGGCTTACAAGTCCACCTGCAGGGTGGGGTGGATAAAACAGGGGTTTGAGGAGACTGAGCTTGCCAAGGGTGGGAATAATTGAGGAAAAATTTGCACATTCTGTGAGTCTAAAACCTGCAAAAAATCGGTCAATTCTGATCACAAAAAGGCCTCTGAGAAAACCCAGAAACACATGGAAAAAACTCCCACAAACTCCAGAAGTAACAAGGCTGGGAAACTAGTTGAAAAATAAAGCTGCCACCCCTTCTTGCTGTGTGCTCAAGAAGAGGAGACCACAGGTCTCCACAGTGCCTCCTTCCAGCTTCTTCCCAAGAACCCAGCTTGCTCCCCAAAATCCAGCTTCTTCCTGCCTTCTCTCCCCATCACTTCACTCTCCTTCCCCCGCTCATGGTCACCATGTGCAGCCAAATTCTTTTAATTAATCCAATTAGCTAATAGCCCCCAACTGCCCTTTCCCCTTCTGCTCCAGGAGCAGAGGCTGCAGTGGCAGCTGGAGATGCTGATGTGGGGAAGGACAAAAGTGTCACCTGCAGGAGGTGGGAGAGGAGGAATCTGTGCCCCAAGAACCCCAAAAGTTTCCTGTGAAGTCTTAGGAAAGAGCTTGGCAAAGAGAGACTTTAAAGCATAACCTGGGCTGGTTTGCTGGAAATTATATCTAAAAAAAAAGCAGGAAAAATGAAAAGCTGATTTGAGTGCCACTTGTACCACACCATGCTTTCACCCCTGCAAACAGCACACAGAGGTTCCTTGTTCCTGTTTCTCTTAATGGCCTATCCTGGTCTTATTTCTGATTTCTGAGCTGGTCCTGAGTTCTTTGGCTTGTGATTTTTGCCTGACTTGAACCCAGACAACAAAGCTGATTTCACTGGGGAAAAAAAAAATAAAAAAAATAAACCCCCAAACCAGGCAAGGTGATAAAGCCCGAAATAATTTCTGGATAGGTTTCTGTTGGAGTTTATACATTTATTCTTCCAAGGTGATGTGGGGGCAGGCTGAGGGAGACGTGGCTGTCTCCAGGTTGTTGTGTGTTTATTTTGATTCTCTCGTTTATTGTTGACCTCGTATCTCTCAGTTTCTGGACAGTGATCAGAGATTGGACAGAGAAGTTCCCACCTCTCCATCTTCACTGATCACTTGAGAAGTCCATCAGGTGATATCTTTTATAAAGGAAAGCAAACATGATCCTTGTTTATCCTATAATTCATGAGAACTGACTCCATTATACTAAAACAGAAGCCTTATTTTCAAGGACAACAGTACAGCCCCACTTTTTCTTTTCCTATGGAATTTCTGATTCCTCCCATTGCTTCTTTCGTCTCTCAGTGTCCGGATTTACCGCCAGTTTGTTTATAAAGACAGATCCCTCTCATTCCTTTCAATCAATCAGTGGAATTCTTCCCATTTCTTCTTTCATCTCTCAGATTTCAATTTTCTTTAGCAGCAGACTCCCCTAGTCTGTTTGCAAGAACAGATCCCTCTCATTCTCTTCACTGATCAATGGAATCCTTCCTATTGCTTCCTTCATGTCTCAGTACTCAATTTTCTTTGGCAGCAGAGCCTAGTTTGCTTGCAAAGACAGACCCCTCTCGTTCCCCCCACCCTGGGTGCTGGTGAAGGCCCAAGGGCCGTGCTGGGCTGGGTCCCTGCTCCCTGCTGGGCTCCAGCCCTGCCCTCCCTGTGCCACCAGTGCTGGGCAGAGTCCCACGTCACTGCTGCTGCCAAACTTAGCCTGGCCCTGGAGGTGTCTGCCCCAGTAGCTGCTGTTTGCTCTTTTGAGCATGGCATGCCTGCCCTGCAGACAGCTCCAGCCCCTTGGGAAGAGGGCAGGGATGATTCATCCTGGGCAGCAGGGGAGGGGAGGAGGTGGTGGCTCTCAGCCTTCCTCAGAAGATGTTTTACCACAGTATTGAAGAAAAGCTGCTGAGACTCTTCCAGAGTGGGATGGAGAGGGGATTGAGGGGCTGGATTAACCAGCACACTCCAATATTTTGTCATTAGCCACTGCTAGCAAGACATTCTTGACTCTCCTCGGGCTTCTCTTCTTTAACTGGAATACCACAAGGACTCCCTAATTCATAACACAAAGCCATGGAGCTCATCACAGGCTGGAAGGAGCTGCTCCATCAGCTGATAGCAACATCTTGGGAGGAACAGGGGCCTGGCTGTGGCTTCTGGCACGGAGTAAAACAGCACAGAAACACCCAGGAGTGGCACAGTCAGAGAGGAGTGGGAAGGTTTTGTTGTTTTCCTTATTAGAGCCAGGCTTGGGTAGTCAAGATGAGAAAGAGCCTTTAAGAAAAGAATTTCATTTCCTGTGTTGCAGGCTGCTGTATAAGAGGGTGCCTCAGAGGGCAAGAGAAGAATTTTTCATGAGTGTGTTGTGCATTAAAGCAAGAATTTCTCCCTGTACATGGGCCAGAGATATAAGAAAGGATCATAGAAACATTTGAGTTGGAAAGGACCCTAAAGCTCACCCAGCTCCACCCCTGCCGTGGTGGGGTGCCAGGGGCTCCCAGCCCTGCCCAGCCTGGCCTGGGGCACTGCCAGGGATCCAGGGGCAGCCCCAGCTGCTCTGGGCACCCTGTGCCAGGGCTGCCCACCCTCACAGGGACAATTCCTGCCCAGTATCCCACCCAGCCCTGCCCTCTGGCACTGGGGAGCCATTCCCTGTGTCCTGTCCCTCCAGCCCTTGTCCCCAGTCCCTCTCCAGCCCCCCTGGAGCCCCTCCAGGTCCTAGAAGGGGCTCTGAGCTTTCCCTGGATGCTGTGTTTGTTTCAATTTCCTAATTTTTATATTTGTAAGTTATTTACAGTTCAATTGTTAATGGCTCATTCCAATGTATCCCTATGTTTCTCTTAAGTTGTTCTAGCCCCACTGTTCTACCCACCCCTGAAGTTTCCTAAAATGCCAAACCCCGCCCTATGTTCCAGCTCCTTCCCTGTCAGGCAGTGTTTCCCTGCCCAGCTCCTTCCCAGCCATCACAGTTGTCCTATCCCCTGTTCCAGACCCTTCCTTGTCAATCCTCCCTCCAGCCTATCCCTGCACGGTTCCTCCCCTTGGGCTGTCCCCCAACCCTCGATGCCCCATTGGCCCACGTGTCCCCAGTCCTCCCTCATTAGTTCAGGATGTTGTCAATCCCCCCTTGTACTCCTCCCCTCTCCCTACCTTATTGGTTGTAAGTTTGTGTCTCCCCTGGGATCCTGCCCCTATAAACCCCCCTGCAGAGCCCAGTTCTGTGTCTCTTCATCCCTGACCCTCTCTGAGGAAATAAACCTTTGGGAATCATACCAAGGATCCCTCTCTGGTGTTTGCTCTAATCCTCGATGCCTTTCCCACCTTGGTGCTGCAGAGAGCAGTCTTGCTGCCAGGGGATCTGGCAGCCACTGCCTTATCTCTGCCTGGGTCTATTCAGGACCAGGAGAGACCACTCTGGGCACAGTCCGAGACCAGGGCTGGCTGGGGAACCCTCTGGAGCACTGTGTCACCTGGAGCCTTCTCCAGATGAACACCCCCAGCCAGGCTCCAGAGCAGAGGGGTCCAGCCCTTTCACCACTTTTGTGGTGTCCTTTTGACATTTTCTAACAGCTCCACTTCCTTTTTATGCTGGAGGCCCCAGGGCTGAACACTCCAGGCACCCAGAAGAGCATAAAAGCATAAAAGGAGAGCACAAAAGATCCCTGGGGACAGAGCACTGGCTGGCAGCGAGGCCGTGGCTGGGAGGATATTTCAATTCAGCAGCTGGGAGATGCAATTCCCCTTCCTGTGGCATCTTCTTCTAGCACCAGCATCTGGCTGGGCATGGAGGTGGAGGCGCTGGGAGCCTGGGTTGGGCAGGGGTTTGGTCCCCAGCAGTTCCTGAAGCCACTCCCTGCATGGCTCTGACTCTGCCAGTGACACAAAGGGACCCCAGCAAAACCAGCCATGAGTGTGAGAGAAGGGTCTGCAGCAGGAAAGTGGTGGCATGATCTGCACTTTCATTTATATTTATATTATTTATACTTATAACCTTTATATTTACATTTACTTAATGCTTTATCTTTTATCTATATTTATTTTTGTCTATCGTTTATATAGATATTTAGATATTTATGTTTAATAACATGACATGAAGTTGTGACCCAGGGAACTTCAGTTTCTCTCAGCCACAGATTTGCTGCATGACCTCAAACAAGTTGCTAAACCTCCTCTTGTTTCTCAGTTCCCCACTTCACATCAAAGGACATTTGTCTGCTCTACCAGGGTAGCTGTGATTATTTAATTCATTAGGGGAGTGTCATGTAAAGTACATCGATATAAACTAAAATACACAGAATGGGGTTTGCCCATTTCCTTTAATTTTTGAGAACAAAGTAAGTAGACAAAATCTTGTGCCCTTCAAAACCAAACAGAATCTTTCTTTGTGTAAAATGTTACATAAACCTCAGTGGTTGTTCATTTTTATTGTATTATTTTTAATAATTCTGCAAATATTTCAGAAAAGGGCAGTTTGTTCCAACTGCTTTAAAAAATCATCACCATAGAGCTGGTTTTTTTACATTTTCCCCTCATGTAGTTTCAAAAAAAAAAAAAAAACAAAACAACCCAAACACAATTAGGAAATTTACCCTCCCATTTCCCTCCCCACAAAAAAACAAAAACAAATATTTTTTTTTTTTTTTTTTTTTAATCAGTAAAATGTTAAACAAGTCAGCTATTAGGAGCACACAGAGCACTGCACATCAGTAACACGGGGGTGTTTTAGACCACGCCAAGCCCTGCATAAAGCCCAGGTGAAATGTTCATAGCAGCAGGAGGAGGCACAGCCCTCCCAAGAGCCTGGGACCAGGACAGAGCTCCAGAGGACTCAGACAATCACAGGACACCCTTTTTCTCCTACAGCAGCGTTCACCCATCCCAATGATGCCTTAGAATTTAGCTCTTATATTTTGCAGATCCTGTACTGAATTTAGTGTATCACTCTAAACATACAGAGTGCCAGTTTGTGTTCACGTTTTATTCAGACACAACAGTTCCTCTCCAGGCCTGGAACTCAAGAACACCTCTCTGCCTCAGGCCCCAAAAAGTATAACCAAAAGTGAATTGGGGGGAGCAAACTGGGGGTAAATGACTTCACTGCCTGCAGCTGTAATTGCAGGATTAACCCCTGATGTGGAAATGGCCCAGACTCATAACTGTGTGAAAATCTGGTGCCCATTGTCCACGCTGGCTGCAGCCCTGGGAGGCTCTGGCTGCCCAAGGTGTGCCTGGGGAAGGTCTCTCCTAAATCCCCACTTTGTTCCCTGAGCCTTGCCCAGCCTCTGCCCTGGGGAGCCCCCAAGGCATCCCATCCTGTCCCAACTGGGGTGCCAAAAATCCCGAGCCATGCCCGAGGGCTGCCTCAGCCTCTCTGGGTCACTGTGTGCAGGATGGCCCAGGAGCAGGGGCTGCTCCTCATGGGGCATCCTCACAGTCCTGATTGCTGAGGGAATGACACTGAGAGCCAGGCCACGCACAACCCAAGGTGCAAGTCCCTTCAGTGATGAGGAAATACCTTCACATTCTCCCTGGGAGGGACCATAGCCCACCCCAAGGCCCAGTGTGGCTTTGGGGTCTTGCTTCTGCAGCCTGAGTGGGGGCAGAGAAAGCCCAGGAAGGGACACCGGGTCTCAAATATTCCTCACTTGTTGTGACTTCCAAAAATGTGAATTCCTAGATTTTTGGAGTGTCAATGTCAATTCAGTTTCTTCATTGTATATAAATCAATCCCTGGTTTCAATTCAGGGAACATTTCTCTCCCAGTGTTGTTTTCCCATGGGACTGAGTTTTGGCTCCCTCTGAGGGAAGCCAGCCGGCACAAAATGATGATTCTGTGCCTCCTTAAATCCAGGTTCCTTCCAAATGTCCTGCCCCAAGCGCCTCACAATGGAGACCTGCAAACAGGACTTACAGGATATGAAGTCCTCTGCTAGGCTTCCACTTTGCCACACGCAAAATAAACCCCTACAAATGAGATCAAATAAAAATGAAATGGCTCTATTAGATTTAATGAAGTGACGAGACAAAGCAGTTCCATAAAAATGCTTTTTTTTAAGAAGTAACAGCAAGAGCTCAGAGAAGTGCTGACTGCAGGTACAGTTCTAGCCAATATTAGGATATATTTAGTGATTTCTAGGGAAATATTTCCTTTGGAGAAGGTCAGGAGCCATTTCTGCTGCTAGCAACTCCAGGTGCTGTGTCTGAGCTCCAGTGGGTGGGAGTTGCAGAGAAGGCAGCAGGTTTTATGACATTTCTTCTGGGCTGTCTCTTGTCTCTGCCCCCAAATGCTGCGCACTGCAGGATGCTGTGCCTCCACGGGTTTCTCACACAACCATCAAACAACAAAAACAGGCCGAGAAAAAATTGTCCAAAACAAATAATAACGTTTGGAATATTATCAGCTAAAAACCCCCACATCCTAAGGCAGAGTTTAGGGGTTTGCACACTGGGGTATCTGCACACCTCCTGGAACCACCATCCAGCAGCTGGATCCGTGTACAAAGGCAGCTGTAAGCCCAGGGAGCCAGCCCAGACCGGGTCCCGGGGTGACAGAGGTGGCCCTGCTCGCTCCTGTGTGCCCCGAGGGCTTTCCCAGCCCGGGGTGCCTTCCCTGGGCACACAGAGCACCCTGCTGGGGCTCTGCAGGGACCAAGAGCACCCAGAGAGCTCCTGCTCAGTTCAGCCCCAGTGCTGCTCTGGGGGACCTGGCCAGGACCTTGAGGAGGAGCCCGACCACCCTGAGCTGGATCATCCAGCCCAGCCCCTGGCCTGCCCTGCACACCCAGAACGCCAGCAGAGGAGCTGTGCAGGGCTGCAGTGGAGTCCTTTGGAGGGGAATGAGCCGTGGTGCAGACACAGAGAGCCCTAAAGCTGCTCCTTCCCCCTCTGAACATCCCCAGCTCTCTGAAATCACCTTGCTCTCCCGTTTGGAGGGGCACGGACAAACACGGGGCACTCCAGCGGGTGGGAAGTGCCAACACTCAGGAGCAGAGGAAAATGGAAAGGTTTGGGAGGTCTCCTGAGGAGCACATCCTCTCAGAGACCAGGAACTTACAGCAGCAAAATTCAGAGCCCTTCAGAACCAGTCTCTATCCAGTGGCTCAGGAGGGGCCCATTCCCCTTTTTTTTGCAGCCCTGCTGAGGCCAGTGGAGGGTGGAGGGAAGGAGGTGGGAGCAGCTGAGGCGTCACCAAACTCGCCCTGAAAGGAGATTCCTTCCCAAGCAAACCACAGGACAGGCTGGTCCCTTTTATATACACACATGGACAGCTGGAATGGTCTGAAATGCTTTAGGTTAGAAGGTCTATACAACATTACACCTGACACAAATCAAAGTAGAAAAGTTTTACAGCACATTATACAGGTCCCTCTAAAGTCTAAAAAAAAACATTGACTGGAATCACCATATTACAAGAAGTCATCACTAACAGACCATATAATACTAATTCTTTTTCTTTTACAGAATCATTACGGATAGAGTAATTTAAAAAAATCACTTTTTAAACAAGTATACAATTTTCACTTTAAAATTAACTGGTTAATAAAATTCTGTGCAAAACAAGCCAGCCTCTATAATTAAGTGAATTTATTTATTTCTTTATACAAAAAAAAAAAAAACAAAAAAACAAAAACCAAAAAACAACAACAAAAAAGTTCTTTCAGAAATGTGTCTCCTTTTCTGTGATGGTGGAAATGGTGCCATCTCCTTTCAGTTTGGCATCGCAGTCATTTATTGCTGCAATGTAGGCTCCTCCTCCGAGCTTGCCCCGCATTTTCAGGTCTGAGCTAGGTGTAATCAGCTTCCTGAATTTCTAGAAAATTGGAGAAATTGGAAATCATTATGTTTTTCTTGGCCATAGACACCCCTCTCTTTAACAGATCCATTATAAAAGGCTTTTCTCCTGCATGCCTTCTTTCTCACTTAGTTCCCTGTTGTGGGCACATCCCCAGACCAGAATCCACAATTCTGGATAAAGCCCTCCAGACCAAAGAAGGCAAAGCTCAAACCAAAGTGAATTTTTATGCAGATTTAATGAAGATTTCATGAAGACACTCAGCACTGTGTCTGTTCTACAGGTACATTTTGTTTCTCATTTTATCATCAATGATATCCACTGGAAAAAAGCAAATAAACCAGAGACAGCCAAGGTGTACTGAGCTGTGATAAAGAAAAACATACTTTCTCTTTTCTAGCAATGACATCCACAGCAAGTTGCTGCTCACAGCAGGAAGTTGGCTCCCCAGCTGTGATTAAAACAATCCTCTTGGCATCCTGGCAGGGCAAAGATAACGACCTGTCTGCAGTGCTGCAGCCCCAGCAAAGTCTGCTCACCTGCAGGGGACAGGTGGGGCTGGGCATTGAGGAAATATTTAATGTTCAGATTTGTGTACAGTCTTCCTTTTTTGATTCTCTGAGACACATAAATCATTGACAATTCACTTTTAGTTTGTATACCCAGTAAAGATGTGCTAGGCAGTCTCCAGGCTGTGTTTAATCAGCTGAATGGAGTCTTTGCAATATGGACAAAATGAGGCTTTTCTGCAATGTTGAAATCCCAAATGGCTAAATAAGGTTTGTATTTTTGTTTCTCCCACTATTGCTTCCTTCAGAGCTCCTACAGAAACCAGCAACCTTCCAGGCTTAAATTTGATAATTAGCTCAGCCTAGACCTGAGCTAACCTGACACCAAATCTCAGGAAATTCCACTGAATCTCTTTATGTGCTCGAGCTTCTCATTTAGAGAACTGAAATTAGGAAAACTGTCCATAAAATGGGAATGTGGGCAACCCAGCAAAAATCCCAACAGCACAAACCAAAACCAGGGCAAAAGGCAGCTGACCTGAGGAAATGGCAGGGACAAACCTTGAGGGATTTGGGTTATGTTACAGATGTTTTAGGCTACAAATTGTGCTGGGACAGAGCACTTTAAATCAACAGTTTTGGTTAGTTTACCACTGGCAGCAAAAAACCCAAGAGGAACTGAGAATAAACCAGAAAAATTTCAGAATTCTCTTTCCAGCAGCGACCGAGAGCCCTAACCCAGGGAACAGGGATGTGGCAGTGCTGCTGTGATTAAAGGATGCTGGTGAGGACTCCCAGCCCCCTCCCAGCCCTTTTTCCAGCATCAGTGCTCTGCAGCTGTCCCTCACCTCCATGAAGGTGCCTTCTGTCTTCCAGAGCTTGATGCAGATCCACAGAGGGATGCAGACCATGGAGGAGAGTGCCATCATCCAGCCAATGCCGTAGCCCCAGTCAGGGTAGATGTACACATTGTTGTATTTCAGGGGCTTGTATTTCACCAGGAAAAAGATGAAGATCCCCTTGAAACAAGCAGAGATCTTATCAGAGGTATCTGGGCACGTTTAACAAGGGTTTGGCTGAGTGTTTAGGCCAGGCCAGGCTCCCTGAGGAGGGAGAGCAGAGGGAAGCTCTTCACTCAGAGAAAAAAAACCCACCAGCAACATCCTCTTTTCTGTACAGCTTAAATAACACATCTCAGAGGCTCCTGCAGAAACCAGGAACCTTTCAAGTTTAATCCTATTTACCTCTTGATGACAATAAACCTTGCACTTTGATGGCAAACAGCACCTGGGCAGGAAAGATTAAGTTTTGCTACAGTGACCCAGCTGTGATTAAGTAACACGAGCTGGGTTCTCTCCCACTTGTCAGGATGAAAAAGGAAAGCCAAATTTTTTGAAGCTGCTTTAATTCACTGTGTGTATCTGCAGTTTTGCAGGCCAGTGCTTTCATCCTAAAAAACCCCTAAAAATCTGTCTAAATTTCTAATCAAGCGGCTTGGACCGTTTCAATGTCTGAAACAGAGAAAAGCTACCATGTAATTTTCTCCAAAGTGGTGAAATGAGTGCACAGGAACAAATGGTATAGAGGTCATTTCAGATTTGGGGCAAATGGGTCAGAACTTTTCCTAATTTTGCAAATGGGAACCCGGATCTCAAGGCACCCCAGCTCCTGTGGGTTGCAGTTGCCATCACTGGAGTACTGCACAGCTGGAGGGGGGTGGCATCTCATCCTCAAATTTGAGGGCAGCCAGATCCTGCTGATTTTGGCACTTTGTGGCACTGCCAGCTTCCTTCCCCTCCTTCATGCCTCTGGGATGGGCTTTTGCCCTCTCCTTCTACTTTTAAAATGTCTTGTCTCCTTTGGAAGATGTCCACTACCCCCAAAGAGAGAGGAGAAAGCAGCAAAGGAGCCAGCACAAGTCTGGAGGAGCTTGAGCTGTGTGTTGGCACACAAGGTGCACTAACTACAGGGAAAAACATCTCTCTTCTTCTGGAAAATATTCATTTAGGGCCCTGGTGTTGTTTTTGCTCCTATGACTGTGCATACTAAGATCTTGCACAGAATATTTAACAACTTTTACAGATCCTACAGAGTGGGCTTTGATTTGAAATACATGCTACAAATCAATAGGCATTTTTCTCAACTACTAGCAGCAGCAAAAATATTAAAAACATGTACAGAAACCCCTCTTTATAGCTAAAACAAGTTATTTGGACATTCTGTACTTACTGCACAAATACCTGGAGTTAGGACCATCCAGCACCACTTAATCAGCGACACAGGTTTGTACCCAATCATGTCTTCAATGTTCTCATAAAAGCGATTGCTGCCTGCCCAAAAACCAAAGGAAAAGCAGATGTAGAGTGCACATGGAAGGGGCTGTCCAGGTCAGGATTTAAAGCAGTGAAGAGAAAGCACAGACAGAGCTGAGAAGGCTGGAGCTGCTCCTCTTTCCCTGGCAAGCTCCTCCCTGCCATCTGCCCTGGCCTCGTGGCTGGGGTTGATATAAAATTCCTGCTGCTATAAAACTTCTGGTGCTATAAAACATTTATTTCACACAGATCATTTCATATTGATAGCTCTTACCAGAGAGGGAGATTCAATTAGTGTGGCACAAGCTGTCACAAAAATACTAACATTTCATTTCATCCTACTCCCCTTTTTCCTCCACACCTGGAGTTTTGCTTTCCTTCAAAGCATGTATAAACCTAATATATTTTGCTTAGTAGGTGTATTCTCTTTGTTGTGGAATCAGGTTGTAAATAATGCCAGTCAAACAGTACCTATTTTATATATATAAATATATTTAGATGCTACGAGCTCGTGTAGCTCGTAGGATAGCTGGGAACACGTGATTTGCAGTTCTGTGTTGTTTTACAAAGTGAAATTATCCAGAGTGTGCATCTTTGTGGAGAAAAAGGCATTTCTGACTTTTTTTTGGGGCATGGGAACGTGGAGGGTCCCATTCCATAAGGGTACAAAGGTTCTCACTTTGCTTTTACGCAAATAGGAAACTTTGACACGAAAAATAGAGCAATTTTTATCACTCACCATACACCCAGCCTATACAGACACACTCAAATATGGCAACAAAGAGCAGGCACATCCCACTGGCTGCATAGGAGTCAAAGAGCTGAAAGACATACATCCCACCCTGGAAGAGAAAACAGGAAAGGGGAAAAAATACTGGGTTGGCACCAATGGGAATATTTCATAGCAAATCTGTTCTAATTACTCTGCCAAGCTGTTGGCTCCCTGGCAAGCTTCCTGCTCAAGTTGGTTCCTTCTTGAACAAAGAATATTAATTTATTGTTTTTTTTTCCTCTGCACTTCCTTCAGGGTGGTAAATCTGGAGCTGAGAGAAGTAAATTTGATTTTTTTCCAAAAATGCTTTCCCAGCTCCCTGCTTTTCCCTCCATTTGTTATCATGCCACACTGTAGATATAATTCCCAGGTGCTCCTGACCTCCAGATCCTGGTTCTGTGTTGGTGTTATTAATATGTAAAATAATTAGTGGAAAAAGTGAGGAAAGAAGGTAAAATCTGTAGCTACCAAAATCCCTCTCTGATGGTGTAGGGGCTACAAATTTAATAAAGTGACATAAAAAGTGTGAATGCAGCTCCCAGACTTGAAGCCACATGACTGAAACAAGTCTTTATTATTTGTCACAAAGAAAAAAAAATAAGAATCATACAATCAATAGCATTTATGGTTAAAATAATTAAAATTAAATGGGTAATATTACACTAGTTTCTGTGAGAGACAATCATTTATCACATCTGCATTTAATATTGAAATAAAGAGGAGGAGGAGTTCTCAAGAGAGTATTTCTATGGAAGGGAATTCTAAGGAAGGAAAGAGGAGCTTGAGATGAGCTCCTCAGTTGGAATTTAATTGTATTTGGGGGGCTCATGTGATCCATTACCTCTCAGACAACTTTCTGCAGATGGACAAGAATCCTAAAAATAGGAAGAAAACTCAATTTCTACTGCAAAGTCATCACGAGAGGCTCAGCAAATACCTGAGCAAAATCAACCAGCTAAGACAGTACAAGGTAAGGACAACAAAACTCCTGCATGGATATTCCTGCAGTTTGGAGAACTTGCTTCCCCTTCACTCTTCAGGTTTGTATTTATTTTAGCCTGTATATCTTAATATCTCTCAGTGCTCTGCTCAACACATGCACTGTGAAGGGATTATTCCAAGATTCCCCATTTTACATAGCAAAGTTGATTGATTTCACTGAGATTAAGAATGATTTACAGGTAAATATAAAGTGTATAAGTATATAAAATCTCTGTTCAATGCTTTCTTTCACCCAGAACATCATAGCTCTTAACAGAGAGGGAGATTTTATTAGTGTAATTAAATATTAATGTTCCAAGATCCAGATTATTCCAAGCTGAATCTGCTCAGAGATTGGCTGCACTGAGTGACATGGCCTGGTGATCTGGAAAGCACAGATGGTTTAATTTTCTCCTTTCACTTTATTTCGCCTTCATTATTGTTCTTTCCATCCCAGATGTGGCTGTTCCTGCCCAGGCCAAGCAGGCAGAAACCACGATCAGTGTGTAGTTTTGATTAAAACATTTCCTGAGCTCAGCTCAGGACAAAACAAGGCCACTTTTCCCATTTCAGAGGTTCCCCAGGAGCTGAAAACATTCCCTCAAGTATTTCATTGTGACGTTCCTGACAGGGAAATTTGTCGTGGCAAAGATCCTTGTGCTTTACCTGTTGTGATGATGTGTTGGGCAAGATGAAAGTCTAGCAGGGAAGTTTTACAAATATGAATACTTAGCAGAATGTAGTCTGGTTTCAGGCCTGATGTTTTGCTTTTCTGGTGTTCTTTCCCAGGAAAGTGTGATAAGCATGATGATATTTTTGTAATAGTATCTATGCTATTCATTCCTTCTAGGAGGAGGGATTTCTTCTTGATGTCCCTGTGGTTTGACCAATGTGAGTGGAGGTTTGTCTGTCTTTCACCAATCACATTGGTCTGTGGAAAATTGTATATAAGGGAGAATGATCCCTAATAAAAGAATAATTTTTAGCCTTCTGAATTACAGAGTCCCAGTTGTGTTATCTGAAACAGTAACAGCAGAAGGTTCTCTAGAAATGAAAGCAGGTTTTGATAGAGAAGAACAAAAGATGTCTGAAAATAAAGATTGCTGAGCTGGTGCTCACTGGACAGAGGCTGAGATGAGTTGGGAAGAGATTTTATGGCTAAGAGCAAAGCATAAGTTAACTACAAACAAAAGCATGTTTTTACCAAGTAAAGATAAATCTCAAAAAGCATAGGCAATCAGAAAACATGTTTTTACCAAATAAGAAGAATTTTCCACTGCAGAAAAACAAGTTTTAAGCTTAAAATACAATATCCTAACTCCTGTGATGGGTTAGTTCCTCCCATAATCTGGTAATATCAGCAGTTATGATGGGCTATGGGTGATGGTAAAGGGATTGTGTGTGATGTGATTGGTTGTTGTGTATTAAGATATTCAGCAAAGGAAAATATCTAATATATAATAAAATATCCAATGCATTGTGACCAGAGCAGAGGGGGCTCCAGGCAGCCTCAGGCTGGAGCTGGCAGCTCCCAGGCCTGGCTTTAACCCACAGCCCAGGATTGCTGGGACTCCTCCTGTGCCATAAACACATTTCTGAAGAGCCCCCTGGGGTCCCACAGCTCTCGTCTCAGGCTCTTACAATGGTGAAGACAAATTCCCTGACAGAATTCACAGAATGACTGGGTTGGAAGAGACCTCCAGGCCCATTGCCTGTGGGCAGGGCAGCTCTTACCTCGGTTAACATGATGAGGCCGAGGAAGTAGGAGACGATGGAGAGGCCGAGGATGAGCAGCTCCCGGCGGTAGCCCCTGCGGAACACCTTGGGGTACATGTCCACCACTGCTGTCACGATGCTCTCCACACACACAAACTGCAGCAGGCACAGCAGAGATCAGTGAAACCCGCCTCCTCTGCTGCTGGCACTGGCATTTGCTGCCTAACACTTGAAATATCCCCATTTTTCATCACAGATCTCTGGGGCCCCTCCATAAGCAGAAGCTCAAACAGAGAGGAACGGATCTGAATGCAGAAATCTGAAGTAATGGATTTCCACCAAATTCAAACAGTGGGATTCTCTAATATTATCCCACACTGCTTTTACCCTGTAGCCTAAATGAAAATTAAACCTTTCAAATGTGGCTTGAATGGGAATTAAATAATATGCAAAGCCTTCATGGGATCGTGTCACTCCAGAGCTTTTTTACCAATTTTTCCATGTGTCTTCCAACCTACTAAAGGAGCAGCAGGGCTCGGGGGAAATTCTTTCCATTTACCAGAGGAGAGAAGTTCCCCAGAGCTGTTGGGTGCCCAAGCCAGGTACTCCTAACAAAGGAGGTAAGAACATGTTTAGTGTCCTTAAATATCAAAAAAAGCAAAAGCCCTGAGCTTCTGGCTCAGGGCTCTGGAGCAAGGTTTCTAAAACAAGCCCCAAAATTAATGCTCCAAATTAGACATTGGAATAGTCAAGAGCAGAATACAGGGACTGTTCACTTAAAAAATAGAACTAAAATACTTTTAAGAACATGTTAGATCATTAAAAAGAGTGGTTATTAAAACATTAAATCTAATGATTAGAAATGCATAACAAGCCCTGCTGAGTTTTAGGATCATCAGCTTTCTGAACCCAGTCATACCAAGGGCTGAGCTGCATGCTAAAAATCTCAGGCACTTCACATTTTTCTTCAAGCAGCTTTTGCAAATTTTACAGTCACGCAGGGACAACGACTTCTGTGCTGCCCCTTTGCTGCAGGATATGACTACACATTCCTGGGTATGGTATCTTGCAGTAAAAATACACCATAGAAAATTACATTAGCACTATCTGATATTCAGTTCCAAAATTCATTGCAAAGTGCTGTAAAACCGGGCTGGTATTTTACTGAAGCGTGAATTTTAATCAGCCCCGTTGAAGTTCGGAGTGATTTCCATGTTAATAACAGAGGCTGGAGTCAGGCTTTGCAGTGAATTATGGAGGAATATCCAGCATCACAACTAAGATTTTAAATAGGAAAGAATTCAGTTAGAGTTTCATCAGGCTGATGCTGTTGAGGTGTGATTTCCACCTGCTGGGGAGGCCATTGAAGTGGGGTTTGTTTCACACCTGACTGTCCAAGCCCAGGAAGATGAGCATCATGAAGAACAGAGCTGCCCACAGAGGAGACAGAGGCATCATGGTGACAGCTTTAGGGTAAGCAATGAATGCAAGTCCTGGTCCTGAAAAGGAATTAAAGAAATGAGAAGTTTATACCTGTGTTTGGGATGGGGTTCATCTCCTCCAGAGCAGCCAGAGCTGTGGGAGGGCAGCACTGCTGACACCAAAGTGTGGCTCTGGCTGGGCAGGGCTCACTCAGCATCACTCATCACACTGTTTTATCTGGACATGCCCATTCTCTCACTATTCCTGCTCCCATCCCCCTGTGGAAGCTGAGGGAGTGGACAGCAGTGTGGATGCTCAGCTGCTGGCCAGGCTCAGCCCACCACAACCTGAACCTTCTGTCACGGCAGGTAAGAGGAGCTAAACCCAAGACTGAACACCTTGGCAAACTCCACATCTCTCCTAGTCTAAACTGGTGATGGTGCTTACCAGAAATGCACAACCTTGCCTGCATGCTGGCCAGAGGCTGCTCAGCTTCTCTGCAGACAGCCCAGTGCTTTCTGCTCCCTTTCTCTGGGTGCATGTGCAGCACTGCAGACATCCCTGAATAAATCAGAGCCTGTGCTCCTGTGATTGCCTTATATAACCTAGGAACACATCCTGGAGGCTTTATCTTTTTCCTAACCTGGTGCAACCATCCTGCTCTGTGTCTTTGGGTGCTGCTGCTGCTGCTTTGTGACATTGGCTACACATTTAGAGAAATCTTGATAATAGAACTTTTGTATCACAGCACTGATAACTTCTCAGATCTGCTCAGATACCTTCTCACCTTGCTCTTGTTTTTCTGTTTTTATTTATCAGCTGCTTTTTATGAAGCCAGCCAGCTCCCAAAGAGGGGCACAAAAGTCCTCTCCCAGCCAGTTAAGAGAACTCTGCTCCTGCTGTAATAACTCCAGTGCAGACCTGTCACACGCTGCTGCTTCTTCATTTAAAGCAGCATTTGCAAGCTCCTGTAATGAAGTGCAAGCCAGTTGTCTTGAGGGATTTAGGAAAAGATAAATATTTCCCATGAGAGCATCGGTGAAACCTTGCTTGTTTTGCAGTTTTCCTGGGATTAACCCTGTGAGAGTCCTCAACAGCTCAACATTGCATTGGTGGTTTTTTTTCCGGGCAGTCTCCTGTTCTTTTTCCTCTCCTTGAGGACGTTACAGCCACAAAGGTGTGGAGTGACTTCCATCAGATGCCCAGCTCCAGTGGTGGTTGTGGATGGTTGATTTTTCATAAATCTGGGCTTGTGTCTCTGTCTGGTTTCTTATTTTAACAGCTGCAGCCTTTTTTTTCTTAATATCCTTTTTAATTTTTTTTCCCCGAAAGAACAAATATTTGTAGATTTCAGTCTTTCTCATTGAAAGAAAGTGGAATGCAGATGAGGATTAACACAACTGAGTTTATCTCTGCTAAACAACATTCTGGATGCTCAGCTGGAGTAAGTTTGTGTAGCAGGAGCTCCCTGAATTCACGCATTTGGTTCTGTGCACAGCAACATTCACATTTTTCACACACAAATGCATGGCCACAAAAATAGTTCAGAACTCTTCCTGCAGCATTTATTGCATTGAGTTATGTCATCCACAGGCCATGGCACAGACTGTGAACTCTGACCACATCCTCAGGGCATTTTTTGTTAACTCAGAAATCTACTTTTGGAACTTACCTGATTCTGCAACTTCTGCAATGGGCACGCCTTGTTCATAAGCCATAAATCCAAGAACTGAAAAGATAGCAAAACCAGCAACAAAGCTTGTGCCACTGTTCAAGCAGCAGAGCATGATGCAGTCTCTGAAAATATAAATAAAAAACACTGCAGTTGATCTCCAGAGCTGGGGTTTCTGTCATCTGCTGAGCCAGAGGATTGACAGAACCCTAGGCTGCAGAATGGAAAGCAAGTTGTTCATTAGCAGTAAGGTCCCAATTCAAATTATTCCTGAGAGCAAGCAGGAAATTAGCACATGCAGGAGGACACCAGCTGAATATCCTTGCTTGTGGTTTAACTGCTGGAGTGGCAAACCTGTTGCAAGTCACTGTTTTCCAGTAAAATCTTTAAAAAACATGTTAAACTATGTAAAATATGTAATAATTGTTAAGAACGATTTTTCTATAATAATAATACTAATAGATTCCAAAGGGTATGAACTCTATTAATAAACTCTATAAAAATGCTAACATTTGTTTTGTGGGGGAAAAAAATCCTGTGATCATATCTTAGCTCCTTCTATCCCTGTTAAGGAACATTGGCAAAACATATCCATGCAAAATACAGCTGCAGTTTGGGTTCTAGACATACTTAAGAGGCTGTGGGAATGAAAAGCACTGTTCAGAATCTGGAAGTGTGTGCATGCCTAAAATAGTGTCTCAAAAGAGGCCAAGGCAGTGCAGGGACAGAGATCTGTCAGACAAACAGAGCCCACACTTCAAACCACGACAAGGACAAGGCCAAGGTGAAGAAGGATTTCTTTGCCCATGTTGGAAACATCACAAGAGTAAATCACATTAAAGAAAGGACAGATCCTCTTGCAGAAAGGTGTGATTTCCCCCAGAGCCCAGAGAATTATTGTTGTTCATGCTGCTCTGACAGCTCTCCAGGCGTGACAGATGATGAGGCAGCGATGATTTGTGCTGACAGTCACTCCTTGAAGACTGTTTGCCACAAGAGACAGCTGTGTACTTGAGAAAGTAATAATCTAACCCAGGTGTCTGAGGTAAATTAGGGTTCTACCCACTGAAACACAAGGCAGGAGTTGTCTTGAGCCCATCCCTTAATCTGCTTTATCCCCATCCCACCGTGGCTCTAAAGCAAATTTTCGTGCAAGTTTTCACTTGAAAGAAGAAGAAAGGACCCGAAAAATCCAGCAGGTTCTGAATTCACATCTTCGATAATTCAGATCACATCTTTGTCACAGATTTGCTGTTGAGAATCAGAGACAGTTCCTGCTTCAAAGTCCTGGCAATTGTTCCCCCAAAACCTCTCTGCTAATCTCCCTGCTTTGCTGTTTGTCTCATTTAGTATTTTTATCCTGTAACACTATCTCAGCAGTTTTTGGAGCTCAAAGTGAGGTGAGCAGTTCCAGCATCTTGTTCCTTCTCTCTGAGCCCTGCAGTGTCTCCCACATCTGCCCAAAGCTCTTCTGACACCCCTGAGTCTCCCCTGAGCCCCAGGCACACACGTTCCCCTGCCAGGAGCACCCTGACATCCCTGAGCTGCCAAGCCAAGGATCAGCTCAAGGCTGTGGGAGGCTTTGGCCCCCTCTCATCATCTCAGCTACACTTAATTTTAACTATTATTTTGGGAGGGGTTTACGTTTTCATAACAATTTCAGAGTAAAATTAATCTCTGTGGCACAACATCTACAAATTGCTAAAATAAGTCCAGCAATGGAAAAGAACAAATATTCCCATTTGTAATGGAGACTCAGACATGGACAAGTGCAGTGATGTTCACACTTCTTTCGTGCCTGGACTCTCTCTAACACTGTTCATTTGCAGTGAAATACTTGCTGAAAATACAATTCTAACCTTTATTTATTTGCTTTTCATTTGAAATTCTCCCCATAGTTATGCCCAGCCAGGCCAGTTCTACACTTTGGACGTTTTAAAGCAAAATAGCAATCCAAAATAAAGACTGAGGAGCACAGAGGCCTTTGTGCTTTGCAGGGATACAAAGCAATGAAAAATCAGCCCCTTCATGACCTCCTCAGTGAATTTCAGCTCTAAAGAGCTCTGGAGGGACTCTCACCCCACCTCTGTCACCTCAGGAACTGGGGAGTTCAGCACCGAGAAATTAAAACAGAGCGTGAGGAAACGCTGCTGCTCAGAGAGGTCAGGAAGATGAATTCCATCCTTCTCTGGGGTGGATGCAGCCAGGGGATGCCTCCACTGGGCACAGGCTGCTTTCTTCAGATAAGATTTGGTTTAGATGCTCTGAATGCAGTCTGGCCAGGACAGTTCCTTCTGAGGAATGCTGTGGCACAGGATATTTGAGAGCTGCCGGCTCCTGGGGGGGAGACACCGGCTGGAGCCCCTGGCAGGGGCTGCTGCCCCCTCCTGCAGCAGGGGCAGAGCCCAGCTGGACAGTCCCACAGTACGAGAGGGGAAGGCTGGCAAACCACAGCACCGTGGTACAAATCATCTGCAGGAGAAGTGCACATTTCCCCAAGGAAATGGGAAAAATGTCATCCCCTCCAGCCACTGAGGTTCCTGCTCTTCCCAGATAACACCACCCCAGCTGAATCCTTCCATGCCCAGAGAGGCAGTCACAGACTGAACACAGCTCCTCTGGGCGCCCTCATAAAAATATAACCTCCAATTTCCCTTCCCTGGGCTTTGCAGGAATTCTACCAACCCCTCAGCTCCTGGGGTTTAGCCCATAGGCAGGAGTAACCTGGAGTTCAGGGGGTTTTACTGCTGTGGGAAGAAAAACTGGAAGGGGGGATCTGGATCCATTGAATGTGAAACCAATGAGTGTTAAAACACAACTGGTCAGGAACCATTTTAAGGGCAACATGAATTTTTTATGTGCACCCTTGGCAGGAGGACATCAGAGCCTGACTGAAGCCCAGACTGCTTTCAAGTGAAAGGAAAACTTCAAATTTTTATGAAAACTTCACATCCTTCCAAATTAAACTCCTGCCAATCACCTAAATAATTCAAAATGTGCATCACCTCCTCTATCACCTGCTTCTGACAGACAGGGCACTTCTGAAAATTCATCCTGCCTTCCTTAAGGAGCTTCTCTGAGCCCACAGAGCCCCTGGCATCCCTCCAGTCCCTTCCTTGCCTTTATGGATTCCTCAGGACCCAACTGAGAAATTCCCATTTCTCTTTTCCTCCTAGACTAGAAACTTGACAAAGGACAAATCTTCAGGGTTAAAAGTTTGGTCCATGTGTGAAATCACTCCTTTACCTCCTGCTCCACAGTGGGAACGGGGGAGCTGACCCTGGGCTTGTGCCTGGGAATGGATTTGGGATTCTGAGCTGGATGAAAATTAGAGGAAACCTCAGTACACCTGTCTGTTATCCCCGTGGGGAAACACTGCCAGGGCTTTCTCCTCCTCAGAGAAGCCACTTGGGATAAAATCTCTGGGCCATCCAGGGAGGAGCTGTTTTTCTGTTTGTCAATGAAAGGTACGTAAGGACGATAAAAACTCATTTCCTATTCGAAGGCATGAAGTGACTTGCAATTCATTTGCCCCATTAATAAATAAAATCAGGTTTAAATCTTCAATTCACAAGGCCCACGTGCAGTTCAGGTTTTCCCATTTCCCACTGAAATACCTCTTGCCATTATTTTCCACTGCAGTTTTCTCTTGGGGGAAAAAAAATGGAGTAAAACAGAGCAGAAAATGTCAATATTATAATCAGACTGTGGGGATTGCAGGAGGAAAACCCCCAGCTTGATTTCATTTTCTTAAAGTGCTGGTTAGAATACAAAATTGTGGGTTTCACTTCAGAGCTCTGTTTATGTCTTGCCCTGCCCAGCTCAGCCACCTTCTGCTCTTCACTGCTGTCCTACCCCTTCCCCCAGACTCGTTAAAAATCACACATCGGGACACACTACCATCTACTTCCTAGCTGGGAAATTTGGGAAACGTTTGGGGAGGGGAATTGTGGAGCCCGGGTGGAGTAAAAGGAGTTTGGCTGCAGCCTCCTGCTCAGGAGCTTCAGAGCAGAGTTTTACCAGCTGAGCTCCGGGATCAGAGGGAAGGAAGGAAAATCCCACAAACCCAAACTCCTGCCTTTTGTAGTGGGTTACAAAACCTCAGGAAAAACATTCCTGCACTCCTTGAGGCACTGACAGCTTCTAGGTGGGATACAACTGGAAAGAAATGTAAATAAAACTGAATAAGAGAGGAAAGGAGTGGTGCCTTTGCTAAAGCATCGCTTGTGCTAATTAGAAAAAGGTTCATTACCAGCAGCTCTGAAGGTTGTAGGGGACTCACACCACTTTCTGCAGCAAAACATTTTACCTTGCTAAGACATAGAAAGGAGGAGCATTTCCTAAAATTGTCTCCTGAGTTTTCCAAGTAAAAGTGTAATTTAGAGTTTAAATAAATTTGGTGGCTTGGGGATGGTTTGTTTGGGGTCCTTTCTCTTTTGGACTGTGTTATTTCCTTTACAGAAAAATGAAATGTTAGTTCTTTGTCTGGAGATCTTAATGGAGTCACTACAACCAAACAGTCCTTGTAGGAGTTTTAGGAAAACTAATTCACTAACCATGGATTCCAGAAGAAAAGAGGAGTGCTCGTATTGCTGCCCATGGCAGTAATGTGGAATGGGGATTTTGTGCAAATCATCTCCTTTGGGCATCGACTCAGGAGAGATTAAAACCTCCTGAAGTCATTGGCAATTCCCTCCTTGGGAATATAGAGATAAGCCATGAAATGCTCCCCATTCCCTCTGGGTTGGGGCCTGCAAGCTTCCCAAAAAATGGGGAAAAGCGGAAGTGATTAAAAATCACCTTAACGATTTTTAATGACAATTTTTTTGGCAGTACTTCTTAAAAAGCAGTTTAAATAATGCACACACATTCAATTATACTTGTCTGAAATCCTGTCTTTTTACACGAAATTAGCATATCTGTTTGTACTGAGGGCTTGTGGAAGGCTCAGATTTGACCAAAAGGGATGAAAACACCACATTTTGGAGCAGAGTTCCTCTGGAGCAGTTCCAAGAAACATTACAGATCTTTGTCCTACAAAAGCGTGTGTGTGTACTTATGGCTGTCCACGGAAAAACGGGAAAGGGAAGTGATCCCAAATTTCCCCCCCACCAGCAGAAGTCCAGCGTGGGAGGTGTTACCTGTAGCAGTTGTTGTTGTAGTTGTTGTAACTCCCCAGGGCTGTCAGGCACCCCAAGCAGATGGCGTAGGAGAAAAAGATCTGAGTGCCAGCATCCACCCACACCTGGAGGCAGAGAGCAGGAGAGCTTCAGAAAAGCAGCCAGCAGAAATCAAGCAGCCTCCTGCAAAATATCGGCTGCAAATCCACACAGGTGGCTCTGCAGGTTAACAGGCTTTGGCAAAGCTTTTACAAATCACAACCTTCAAAAGAGACTGTGCTGAGAGGGAAATTCCCCTCCCCATCCCAGCTGGTCTTTACAGGCTCAGCCTAAAGTAGAAAGGGAGGCAGAATTCCTAGAGAAGAACCTCACCCATTAAATTCATTAATTGCTTTTATAGAGTTTCAGTAATTGCAGCCTAAATAGAATCACCTGTTTATCTCACTCCTGTTGGACAGTTATTTATTCAAATTTTAAAATTTTGTATGAATAAAGGCTCTAAAGATAAAATGTACAATTCCTAGATAATACATAAATTAAGCTGGGGAAGAAAGGATAACCTATCCAGGGAAAGGATGTTTTTAGCAAAATTTAATGGATTCAACAGGCACAAAGTTACAGTTCTGGTCACTGTAAAATCAACAAGGAAAAGTTCTGTTGAGCTTAATGAGTCAGTAGAGCTTAGTAATGTCTTTGTGGGAACATTTATATCCTAAAGTAATGCAAACAGTTTTAAATCAGAGAAAAGGAAGCGTGAGTTGACACAGCGAGATTCTTCTCCTCAGAGCAACCTCAGAACATTAATGAGCAGGTTCATTTTACTATAAAAGTAGTGCAACAAAGCAATTTATTTCCCTTGACCAGTGTGGGTGTGTTCCCAAGGGAGCTGAAGTTTCCCCTCAAAGTCCTGGTTCTAACATGAGAGTGATATGGAGAACCCAAACCCACACAGCTGCAACCCCATAAAACCCCGCTCCTCTCTTCCCGGGATGAATGATTTCTTTAAGTTCTTTGTCAAAGCAGAGCACCCAAACCCTGAGTGATAATCAGAGGCAGTGGCTGTGCAGCCATTCCCTGCCCAAGCTGGAGCCAGGGAAGAGAGAACACAGGGGAGGATTTCAGGACTAATAACAGCCATCAAATCCTCCTAAACACACAAAGGGGATGTGTTTGTTTTACATCTGATCAAGTGAGACCTTGCTCTCTGGAGCTGTTGAGTGTTTCTGTTTAGAAATAACATTAAGATCACATTAGATTTCCATCAGAGCCTTAAAGGGTTTCGTTGCTGTCACCCCGAATCAGACACAGCTGGTTACATCCCAGAGCTGCTCCGTGGCTGAGGAAACGCTGCACCCAGAGAGGCTTTTGACAGACAGGCTCTTTAACAAGACTGGAAGCTCCCAAAAAGCTGTGAGGAGCGAGGGTCAGCTGAAAATGCACCGTCTGCTGGGGCCCAGGCTAAAGCTGGGCAAGTGGATCAGCACAGGGACCCTTCTCATCCCGTCCTGCCCCAGCTGCAGGGCAGGGCAGAGAGCTCAGGAGCAGCAGCCCTTCTGCTGGCACTGTCCCACAGCTCAGAGCATCCCTGAGAGCCAGCCTGCTGGGCATGGGGCACAGAGAGCTGTGCTGCAAGGCAGCACATCCCTCGGGAACCCTGTGCCCAGGAGAGAAGCAAACTCTGGCCACCAGTGATGCTATTGCCTTCAAAAGAAACAAAGAGCATCACAGGGCTTCAGCCTAAAAAGTGGCAAACACTCTATGAGAGGCATCTTCTTCAAGGAAACATTCACATATTCTGTAAAACTGGAATCAGCCTGAAGAACGTTTTTGTTGAACTCCATGACATCAGTCTAGAAATTCTCTCGGAACTTAGGGCTGATGTTTAAATAGGAATGGAGAAGAAATTTTATTTGCTGAATGGAATAATGCAATCTGTATAGCTTCTTTTGGGTTGGATACTCAGAGAACAGGTGACACACACATTTCATTTGTTCAGGTTTCTAAAATGGCAAAAAGTTACCGGCAAAGTGGCAAACAGGAACATAAATTCAGAAACCACAGGGAGATTTTCCATGGCTGAAAAAACACGAGAGCTGGACTAACCCTGGTGTGTGTTGCCAGACTTGCCACCACTTTAAAGCCTTGAAGGTGACATTTCAGAGCAGTTCTCCATCTCCTTGTCCCAACAGCCAGGGAGCATCTGACACTCAGCCCCAGACTGCAGTGCTTGGTTGGTGGCTGGAGAATTTGGTGAGGTCTCAAATTGTTCATTGGTTTATGTCACCCCACTTCGGTCATTCACAAAGGGCACCTCAGGGGAAGTTGTTCTCATTCCAACTTGTAATGGGCACAGAGGGGCTCTTGGAGACACCAATCCCAAATCCAGGTGCCATCCTGGTGCCACCCACCCAGCTCACAGCCACAAAACTGTTATGGGATTGTCCTGGGCTGCAGTGGCAGCTGTGCCCAGAGGTGTGCATTCTGTCACCATCTGCTGGAACTGGGCTGGGCTGGGCTCTGCTAATCCTCTGCTCATGGCCCAGCTGTTCAATCCAGCTGGGGCAGTTTGCTTTATCTCTGCAGGACCCATCCTCCCTGCAGGAGAGATCTGCTGCTGCTGGGCCACTGAGTGTCCCTGCAGGGCTGAGAAACTGAGCCCAGGCCATGGCAGAGGCTGCAGCCAGGGCAGGAGCCCAGCATTCCCAGCTGGATGCAAACCTGGCACTTGGCACAGCAGGGCAGCCTTTCCCCCTGGATGCCCAGAGGAAGGGCAGGAACAGCTGTGCCCACGGGCCCTGCAGAGGGAATCTGCCCCTTCCCGCAGGATCCCTGCCCCGGCACAGCCCCCTGTGCCCCTTCCCGCAGGATCCCTGCCCCGGTACAGCCCCCTGTGCCCCTTCCCGCAGGATCCCTGCCCCGGCACAGCCCCCTCTGCCCCTTCCCGCAGGATCCCTGCCCCGGCACAGCCCCCTCTGCCCCTTCCCGCAGGATCCCTGCCCCGGCACAGCCCCCTGTGCCCCTTCCCGCAGGATCCCTGCCCCGGCACAGCCCCCTGTGCCCCTTCCCGCAGGATCCCTGTCCCGGCACAGCCCCCTGTGCCCCTTCCCGCAGGATCCCTGTCCCGGCACAGCCCCCTCTGCCCCTTCCCGCAGGATCCCTGCCCCGGCACAGCCCCCTGTGCCCCTTCCCGCAGGATCCCTGCCCCGGCACAGCCCCCTCTGCCCCTTCCCGCAGGATCCCTGCCCCGGCACAGCCCCCTCTGCCCCTTCCCGCAGGATCCCTGCCCCGGCACAGCCCCCTCTGCCCCTTCCCGCAGGATCCCTGCCCCGGCACAGCCCCCTGTGCCCCTTCCCGCAGGATCCCTGTCCCGGCACAGCCCCCTGTGCCCCTTCCCGCAGGATCCCTGCCCCGGCACAGCCCCCTGTGCCCCTTCCCGCAGGATCCCTGCCCCGGCACAGCCCCCTTGCCCCTTCCCGCAGGATCCCTGCCCCGGCACAGCCCCCTGTGCCCCTTCCCGCAGGATCCCTGTCCCCGGCACAGCCCCCTGTGCCCCTTCCCGCAGGATCCCTGCCCCGGCACAGCCCCCTGTGCCCCTTCCCGCAGGATCCCTGTCCCGGCACAGCCCCCTGTGCCCCTTCCCGCAGGATCCCTGCCCCGGCACAGCCCCCTCTGCCCCTGCAGCAGCTGCACCCAGGGGATGGCTCTGCCCCAACCCCGACCCACGGGGGCAGGGGGGATCCTGACTCTGCCAGAGGTTGGGTTTGGGTCACTGCATCTTTTTGGAATTCTCCTGATAAAGAACTGTGACTCCTTTCCCCATAGCTTTGCCTGAGAGCCCCTTCATTTCAAAACTGTAATAATTCAGAGGGAGGGGGTTTGCATTCTCCATCCAAGGGAGGCTCCTGCATTCCTCAGCACGCACCTCTCCTGCAAACAGAGACAGACATTTCTGAGAGTGCTGAGTCTGGCTTAGACCAGGGGATGTTCCCCTTCCCCTGCAGAACAATGACAATCTGAGGGGCAGGGACAGAGGCAAACCTGGGACAGCAGCTGGGATCAAAGAGCACATTTGTTTGAAAGCTGCCACAGCTCAAGACTCTTCTGCCATGAGCAAGGTCCCAAGGAAAGACCTCACAAATTCACAAACTTGGGATTGGAACCATTTTATAGTTTCCGTCAGCTCCTACCTTAAAGGATGGAACTAGACTTTTTTAGCTTTAGTCCAAAGTGAAGGACAAAGTTACTGAGCACTCACTGCTGCAGATAAAGAGAATTAAAGTCACTGTGTGAACAACTAAAACAACTCACAGTTTAACAAACCAACTTCAAATTGAAAATCCCCAGAAGAGCACCAGCCCCTCCTTGTAGTCTCAATATAAATGTCTTTCTGCCTGTAAGATGGGGTCATGCCATACACTGAAAATAATAAAATAAAATATAAAATAAAATAAACCAAAATAAAATGAAATAAATAAACCAAAATAAAAAAACACAATAAAATAAAATTTTAAAAATTAAAATAAAATAAAATAAAATAAAAAATAAACCAAAATAAACCAAAATAAAATAACCCAAAATAAATAAAATAAAATAAAATAAAATAAATAAAATAAAATAAATAAAATAAAATAAAATAAAATAAAATAAAATAAAATAGGTGTCTGAAACACATGGCCAGTGCAGAAATAGGTCCCTTTGCGAGGCTGAGCCACTTTCTTTTTCTTTTTTTTGGTGATGATCAAGCCTTATGCAGTGAATTTAGAGGGCCAAGCAAGGAGTGAGAGGGATAAACTAAAATATTGCCTAACTGTCCTGAGATGAGCTCAGTGCCTGAACAAAGCAGAGACCTCGGGGACAACCTGTGATGTGTTGATGTTGATTATTTCCATCATGCATGGAAATAATAAAACCCAGTGGTGCTCACCTGAAGGAATACCTCAAATTCCAGGGGTTTCTCTCACTTTGTCCCTTCCCTTCCCTTTCAGGACTCTCTGGATAGATTTTGAACAAGCTCCAGTGCAGCTGCTATGAAATCTTTTGGTGGCTGCAGGAAGCATCTCCCAGGACTTTAACCGGCACTTCCTCCATAACAAACAGCAGAATAACTCGAAAATCTTTTGTACTTGAGTAAAAAAACATTTGAATAAAATTGTTCCACGTCTGGGCAACGTGGGAAAATCAGGCAGCTACTTTCACTCTGATCCTCTCAAAAGACAGGCAGGGCTTTTTAAAAAAAAAAAAAAATATATATCCTGTTGTCCCTGGAGCAGGCTCATTTTCCAGCCCAGGGGCCGGTGTGCAGCTGCTCTCGTGGGGTACAGCAGCACACATGTCCCTTCCCTTCTCCTCTGGCAGCACGCTGAATTCCCTTTCACTGAATTTCCCTTTTAAACCCCCGTGTCCCTGGGACTGTGCTCAGGGAGCCATGGCTCAGCTGCAGGAGCTGCCACTTCCAAGGGTCTCCAATGAACGGAACAGCGCCGGAGCCCCGGCAGGGTTCTCCCAGCAAATAAAAGGAATATGTTGTTTTTCTGTCTGTCCCTGGCCTTTCCTACAGCCCACTCAGCTCTCTTTGCTCCCTTGAGAGTTCCTGTCAAAATCCAAGGCATTAATTTCACGTTGAAGCCCAAGCGCTGGCTGGAATCTGCCTCCCAGGGGTGCAGCATCAAAAATATCCACTTTTTAGGGTTTTTTTTCCTCATTCTTAACAATGAGGTTGAACACCAAAGCTCAAAGCTTAATTCCAGTGTTAATGACAATCCCATCATGAGGCACTGCCTGAGAATATGGGAGAGCTCACAGAGCAGTAAAAACCTGGGCTTGCTCTTTAAAACATGATGTTCCAAGTGTTGACAGTCATTTATTTCCCATTTCGTTATCAGAGAATGAGCAATCATGCCAGGTTTTCTTTTAATTTAAATTATTCATTACTTTTTGATGAATCTCAGCAGTGTTTGTATTTAAAAAGCAGTTTGCCTTCAGTTTCAAATGAGAATTTTAAAAATAAAGCCGTGGCTGTCAGGAGATAATAAATGAAATTTCAAGGTTAGGGCATAGAATAACTGCAGAATTTTATCACAAATGCCTGAATAAACAACCAGATAGGTTTAGGTGTGACAGGACTGTAGGAAACCATCAAAATGTGAGGTCTTGTCCTTGAGGTAACACCTGCACTTAAAGAGTGACTCCCATCAGACATGGGGCAATTAGCAACAGGTTTAATTACCAGCACTAATACAAACTTTTGGAGAATCAAAGCATTTCAGAAGTACCTGCCAGACCTCTCCACAGCCAAGGCTTCCTTCCTCTCCTCTGGAATGAGGTGGGAGAGGTTCAGGGCATGCTGCCTTTGGCAGCTCCAAGCACTGCTGGAAGAGCTCAGAATAATTTCTGATATAAACTCTAGGAAACCCCCAAATAAATGTTAAAAAAAAAAAAAAAAAAAAAAAAAAAAAAACAAAAAACAAACAAAAAAAACCCCACGCAGTTTCTAATAGCTTTGGGAAGAAGCCAAAGTCACAATTTCACCCTTTGCTTTCATCTCCAATATCCTGGGAAGTTCTTTTTTATCAGTGGGTTTTCTGCTCCCAGCTGGGAGGAGCTGGGACTGAGAGCCAGGGGGGATTTCTGCTTACACCCCACAGAAAACATGAGGTGCTCGTGCTGTGAACCTTCCCAAAAATCCAGGGCTCACCCACGTGGAGAAACAGGATCCCACCAGGGTGTTCTGACCTTGCTGCAGTTCCCCACACAGTGAGCTTTAATATTTTCTATTTATAACAGTCTTTTTCTAGTCTTGGATGCGAGGTCTCTCTAATAAATTTTATCCCCAAGATGAACTTTCGGTGACATCAGGGAATGAAGAACTCTTCTGCTGTAATTTGCATTAAAAAGAGTCATTCCCTAAATTGCATTTTACTACACTCCTCTGTTACAAGTCCCATCTTTATGTATATATGGAGAATATATATATATATAAATGTATTTCCAGGAATAATACTGAAATAGGTAGTAGAGGGGAACTGAGCATTTTACCTCTGATCTTATTCCAATGAATAATAATGGGTTTTTTTTCCTGGCTTTTTCTTTATAAAGAACATCCAAGCACATCACAGCCTCCTCTGCTGGGCCTGGTGTGGCAGCAGAGGGGAGCGTGGGATGGGAAATGGGCTGCACACCCAGGGAGGGAGGCACCAGGTCTACACCTGGCTGCTTCTCTCAGCACTCCCCCGTTCCTCAAGCTGGAAAATGCTGGATATTCACCTGGCAACCCCCCCCCCCCCCCCCCCCCGGAGGCAGGCAGGGGTGCAGTTTGGGTATTCCCAGTGCAGAATGCTGTGGGAAGTGGCTGGAGAGGAGGCTGAGACAGCAGATGTGCCCAGCTGTGCTGGGCAGCACCTTGGGATCCTGCACCAAATGCCAAGCAGGAGTCACTGCCAGCCACCCAAACCCCTGGGCACGGGCAGGGAAAGGGAAATAAAAGGAACCAGTTTGCATTTACTCTCTAGTCACTCTCTTGCAATCAAGTGAAATTTTCTCTTAAATAGCAGTGAACACAGAAATCAGCTGGGTGTCTGGGCTGTGCAGCTGCCAAAATACAGAATTCAGAGGTCAGGGTTCTGTTCTATTTGCAAAACAACCCAAACACTTGGAGGATGCAGACGTTCAAAGGGAAGAAATCCATTCCTTGCGTGCACCCTGCTGTTCCCTGCCTAGCAGTACACTGATTATGTCTCATTCCTATCCAGCCTGCAGGCAAAATCAAACAGGGAAGAATAAATTTTATCATCTTCATTTTCCCACATTGTCAACACAGTTGTTGAACCTGTATAGATTTTTGTATTTGACTTAAAAATAGTCAAATATGAAAATTTATTGGACTATAAAATAGTCTTGGTATATATTTAGGTTATTTAAAAAACAAAAAAACTACTAAAAAAAACACTAAAAACACACACAAAAAACCACTTAAACCCACTAGAAATCTTCTGAACAGAGTTAATTTAAAAGACATTCTGTGTTTAAAAATCAGACAAAAGAAGTTATTTTATAAAATTAAACCAGTTAACCCCTGAGGTCCCAATGAAAACCTTTGTGCTGAGTATAAAAATACAGTTTTCCACTTGGAACTAGAATCATGGAACACTCAGTGAGTGAAACAGACTGGTATAATACAATTTTAAAGCAGAATGTTACTTTAGCTACAGACACAGATTAAAGCTCTGAGACTTTTTAGGATGTTCTTCACAATAAACGACCCTGGATGTCGCTGCCTCAACCAATACAATCTCTGATACACCTTACTTCTGATAGATCTATTTTCCAATGAATGTAGGCCCTTTAAAAGTCAGCTTTGAATGTCTTTTATCCTCTCTGCCTTCATTGAACCTCTGCTAGGAGTGTGAACGTAGCAAAATAAGGATATAAATGGGACTGTCCACTGAAGATGTGCCTCGGGCTGCTCGAAGTGGCAGCGTTTGTGACAGCCATCCATGGAAAAGTGCTTGGTGTGATGTTGGACAAGTGAAGCTCGGCTCCTCCAGGCTCCTCCAGATGGCAAGAACAGCACAAAAATATCCCTCAGCTATCTCCAAGCAGCCTCAGCTCCAAGGAGTTGTGGCTGAGGGCAAAGCTGGGGCGCCTGGCTGAAGAAAATTAAGGAAAAAAAAACCCCACTGGATCCAAGCAGCCTGGCACCAGCCATGTTACCTAAAATAAATAAGCTCTTTAGCCCTTGCCCCCTTGTCCCCAGATGCCTTCTTGGAAAAGAAAAAAAAAAAAAAATTATCTCTCCCAGCTCAGTGGGAAATGCCATTAAATGGGGAAGTAAACCCAAACAAAATATGAGCTGTGCATTGTGGGCGAGCAGCAGCAGAACTGGTGCGTTTTGGATGCAGGAGCGAGTTTGTGCCTGAAGTTTACTACCCAGGGCTTTCTAAACAACACAGCTTCTGAAAGCAGAGCCTTCATTAGAGCAGGAAAACACCACTTAAACGGCCAGGCAGAAAATGGCTGAATTAAGCTCTTTTTCCCTCTCCTTAATGGTAGTGATTCTCAAAAGATTCAAAGTAGGTTAGGGGAAGAATAAAACAGCTATGTTTCTAGTGTCTACCTGACAACAGCTTTTGTAGGGCTGAATAATTACATGAAAATCACTTCCTTTCCACCTCTTTTTGGGGTCTCTGTGGGTTGCTAGGCAGTCTCTCTGCTACCTTCTGCTAATGTCACTTCCAGAGGGCTGAATACAGAAAATTCATTGGGAGAATGGAAACTCAGGAGAAGAAGGCCCTAAATACTCGGCGTTTTGTTTATTCATTGGTGCCTTTGGAGCCCAGCACTATAGCTGGGATCACTTTACAGGTATTGAAATGCTAATTTCCCCAGGGGCTGCGGGCAGCCAAGTCCCACCCGGTTAAAATGGGACAGGACCTTCCTCCACACTGGAGCCACACCAGTTGCATGTTCTGTGGCAGCATCCAACGTGGAAAACCAAGTGCTGGAGCAAAGCAGGCTGAGGAGGATCCTCCAGGCACTTGCAGGAGCAATTCTTTTCCTCCCTCTCCCTGCTTTTCATAAGTAAAATATTCCTACACTCCTCAATCCAAAATTCAGGGGCATCTTGGTTGCCTTGCTGGGGATCCAAGAGGAGCAGCCACGAGGTGCAGCTGTACTTCCCTGAGTAAATCACGATGGTATTCCCAGAGAGGAAGGGCAGAAAATCCTGGCCCAGGGTGCCCAGAGCAGCTGGGGCTGCCCCTGCATCCCTGGCAGTGCCCCAGGCCAGGCTGGGCAGGGCTGGGAGCCCCTGGGACACTGGGAGGGGTCCCTGCCATGGCCCTGGATGATCTGTAAGATCCTTTCCAGCCCAAACCACTCTGTGATGGTGCATAGGTTAAAAAAAAAAAAAAAAAGAAAGAAACTTAATCCAAGTGTCCCTCTCCACTGCAGTGAGGCTGGAATGCTCCCTCCAGAGAGCAGGGATGAGTGGGCAGGGCAGCAACCCAGCCCAGAGCAGGGTCTGAGAGGTCTAAAAGTGCCTTTGATTTCCAATTTCGGCCTCCTGAGCCTGTGATTCTCTTTGATTCTGGCCTTCTCTGTTTTCATCCTCAAAGTTCCCTCACTCAGCCTGGCACAACAGGAGACAGGGAAGTCCAGAGGCTTTGAATTCATTTCCCTGTCAGCATTTTCTGAGGGCAAGATTCAAATCCCTTGAAATATGTATCAAATGTCCATTAATTTAGTTCTGGAGCATGTGGAAGGAGATACATGACAGTATAAGGTACACAGAATATCCCAGAGATATTATTCATATTAAATCATTTATAAATCATTTATATCCTTATGATAACATTTTTTTTGTGGGGGGGAAGGTGTCTGGAATTTTGTGTCTGAGTGGTAGGAAACAAAAATTGTCTTCAGTGGATTGGTAGGTTAACTTTGGGAAACTGGCAAGCTGGAAAGGTTTTTAGAAAGGTAATTATATTTAATCACAATATGTCCTTTTAAAAGGTGTTGATAAGAGGTAAAGTACCAATAAGTCCCAATATCTCTTGGGAGCAGCACCTTTTTTCTTCACTTATTTGTCTCTCTTAAGTGCAAAAAGTTCTGGGCAGGAGGATGTTCTGCATTGTTCTTCTGGGATGTTCTTGGGTATGGAAAATCATCCCATCCTCTGGGGAGGTAAAGTCACTGACTGCTGAGCATCCCCGTGGTCCAGTGTGCTGGAGAGGCCTCTTGCCTTAAAAGCATCAACATTTTTGCCTTCTCCTACTTTTTTACTGTATCAAGGTTCAGGCATTTAGAAATAAAAGAATTTTTTTTTTTTTCATTCTGTGTATGGTATAGAAAAAGCACAAAGAAAAAGCATTGCTTTTCTTTCTCTTTTCATATTTCATATATTTCCATGTACATTTCCTATATTTTCAGAGTCCCAGAGACACCAGCGTTTACCAGGTCTTTTAGGCAGCCTGTTAATGTCATTTCCTACAAATGATAAATAAAGATGCTCAATTTTTGAAAATGAATGCAGGAAGTGCAGTCAACTAATTTTTAAAATGAGGGTGCTGATTAGAGTTCCACTTTACTGAAACACCACCACCAAGTGCTCTCAGGGTGAGAGATCTGGCAGCTCCCACATCCACCAGACTGCACTCACAGGGGGTTCAAAATATTTACACTTCATTCAGCTGAGGCACTGATGGCAGAGGTGACCCTGAGTAAATTCTGCTCTGCTCTGAGTCCAAGCTGAGATGGTTTTAAGGGCTTTTTTCTTCCAGTATTCCATGTGTGTTACTTTTGCCAGTAAAAGCAGGGCTCTGGGGTCGGTTTGGCGTTTAGGTTTTCAGGGGATGGAGGAGATTTAGCAAAGGCAGTGGGGTTCCATCTCCTCCCACCAAGTTGGTCACTTCAAAATGTCCCATTTTTATTACAGATCTGCTCATTTGTAATATCCCAGTGACAAAAACCCTTCTCCAGTGGCTTTTTTATTAACTCCTCTTACTCTCTTTGGAGTCTCCTTCAGCCTGAGGAGCACTGGTGTTGTCAAACACAGCATCCAGCCTTGATGTTTGAAATATTTGCAAGGGGGAAATGCTCTGGTTTTGATCATTTTTCAGAGATTTTGTTCAGAAATGAAGAGGAAGATGTACTTATGTTCTATAACACTGGATGAAATGTTATTTAAGCTAATTTCTTTCAAAATAACAAATCTCAAGGATTCTTTTAAAGCCACCTGAAGAATCCATCTACATATAAACTGCACTGCTAACCAAGGATCTAAAAAGAGCAGCTCAAAACAGAAGAGAGTCAGAGTAGAAGAAACGGAATAGCAGCATGAGGATAGTTTGATCTTAAATTGTTCCTTTTATTGAAAACAGCCTAAACCTTGTATAAATATTTGGTACCAAAAGATCCTCCCAGAGTGGGTTCAGTTTATGTTGGGAGAACAGAACTTCTGGCTGTAGAGAAAACCCTTTGCACCTCCAAAGGTCACACCTCAAATTGTTTCTTCCCCAAAACCCTGCAGTTCCCTCCCTTCAGGGGAGCCTGGTTTCTCTCTGTTTCTTCTGTGAGGAATGAAAACCACTCCACTGGGGGTTTCCTGCTCTTCAGGAATCCCCAGTGATTTTCAGTTAGCCCTGAAGATCCCAGACCACTTCAACACTGGAAAGATTAAAAAGAGTATGATAAATACACTTTTTTTTTAAAAAACAATTTACTAGAGAACTTCAAGTCCTGAAGGTCCTACTTGAGCTCCGTATTTCACTTTTAATGTCTAATTCATCACAACAAATGTCTCTATATAAGGTAAACTTAAATTTAGCACTGTGCAGTTCTAAAACATAGAGAAAAGGATGCTCAGAAAAGAAAGAATCTGCTGCCTCATTATTGAATGCTTAAAAATTTTGCATTTTTGCATTTGAAATAAATGAAGCTTCTGTGATGTTAGGGCACAAAATTCGAAGAAAATTTTCCCATAAATTTCCTGGATTTTACCTTGCTAAATTTTGCAGAGTTGGAATTCATGAAAACAAGAAATGCAATTAAAAGACCACTTTATCACCTTCTTTTGCTTGCAGAAATATTTCTCAAGCTAAATTAAATATGTGAAGAATTAATATATAAATGTATTCTACTATCCTAATGTAGCCTTTGGCAAATTATGGGCTTGAGGACACAATCTGCAGAGTAAAAAATATTTTTAAAAACCCACCTTATCCCCTACACTATAAAGACCTTAAACCTGAGCTGGGCTGGAATAATGAAATGTATGCTATAAATACTCACCTAAATAAAAACCAGCCTGCAGGAATATATTTAAGTTTTCTAAGCAGTAAATCAAAGTTTGTCTCACCAAAGCTTAACTGTGTTCAGTAGAGCTTTGTTCCCCCCCCCCCCGAAATCCCTTAGAGGACAAAACAATTCCCTGACTGCCAAAGGAACTGTGAAGGGGGCAGTGGGGTATTAGGCCAGTTGGAGAAAATATGGAAAAATAAACTTATACAGAGACCGTCCCAGTGAATAAAATGTCACAAAGACAGAGAAGTTCCCTGCTGAGATCCCTGCCCCACCTGAGGTGTTAATTATGGCTTTGGGTCTGCAACGCCTCACATCTCCTGATAAAAAGAACTTCCTTCAACTGGACGGCTTTGTCGAGGGATATCTGAGAGTGGTTTGGGTTTGCATACCAGTAACACAGTTTTTCCCCGGGTGCCATCCTGCAGTGAGCTCTAACGGCTCCGTTTAATCCTGGGCTGAGGATGTGACAGGCACGGGCTCTCCAGGGCGAGACCAGCCCGGTGCAAAGAGCTCTCCTGCAGTGTGCCCTGCATGGTTAGGCAGGTTTGTCCTGCTTGGTTGTTCCCCATTTTCTACAGCAGCATCTCCAGCACTAAAGGCTGTTTGGGGCAGTAAAAATTTCCTTCCCACTTCCTCAGACCAGATCAGATCAAAGCAGATCAGATCCAGTCCCCCTCTCAGTGGTTCCTCATAGGGCTGGGGGAGCTGGGGGGCTCAGCTGGAGCAGAGCAGACTCAGGGGTGCCCTCCTCACTCCCTGCAGCTCCGGGCAGGGGGCTGTGTCCAGCGGGGTGGGCTCTGGCCCCAGGCACCACTGACAGAACCAGAGGGCTCAGCCTGGAGCTGCACCAGGGAAATACAGGCTGGGTATCAGGGAAAAGAATTTCACAGAAAGAGTGATCGATACTGGAATGTTGTGCCCGGGGAGTGCCCATCCCTGGAGTGTTTCAAACAGCCTGGCTGTGGCACTGGGTGCCAGGGGCTGGGCTGGACTCCATGATCCTGGAGGGCTCTGCCAACCGGGGGATGCTGGGATTCTGTGATTCCCCCGTTTTGGGGAAGATGTCATTGATGCTGAGTTACATTTTCCCCGCCTGCAGTTTCTGCTCACACACCTCTGCTGCCAGAGCCTGCAGCCAGCAGGTGATGGTGAGGAAGTCCCTGTGTCTCCTGCCCCCATGGAGAGCAGAGGAGCTCTCCCCAGAGCACAGCTCCCAGCTCCAGCTCCAGCTCCAAGCCCGAGGGGAACTGAGCTGCATCGGGCAGCACGGCCCTGCCCGAGGGCAAGAACAGCTTTCCCCTTCTCAGCTGGCCTGGCACAGTGCCCTGGGTGGGCACCTCCAGGCTGGAGCCTGGCCCAGCTGCTGGAATGGTGCCACTGGCAGCTGCACTCTGAAAATTCAGAAACCAATGGAGTTTCTATAGTGCTACCAGTGCAGAATTCACCTCGCTCTCTTCACAGCCTGCACATTCTGTGCCTTCTAGGTTGGAATTGGAACCAGGGCAGAAGCTGCTGGTAAAGCTTAGAAACTGCAAACAAAAAACATAACCCCCCCAAGAGAGATTATTGTTTTATTTAAGGGGGTTTTTAAGTGGTCAGCAACCATGAGGTTGAAGGTGAAGGGAGCCTGGTTTTATGTTCAAAACCACTTTGGAAAAATCTGTCACTAAAAACTCTTTAGAAACTTGAGCAATTGAGGTTTCAGAAAGTCACTGCTGGAAAAATCCCTAGGGAAGAACCTCCTGGAAGGTTCTGGGGGACTGGCTGACCATGGAGCAAAGACCAGCAGCTCCTGGGCTGAGGATGAGCAAGAGTTCCCAGCACCCTGAGGGAGGTGGGTGATCCCTTTGCTCTGCCAAACACCACAAATTCAGAGCTGGGATCCCAGTTCATGAGAAACAGGGACTTACAGGAGCCCAGTGGAGGGCTGCAGCTATGGCTGTGGGACTGCTGCATCCTGAAAAAACCTGGAAAATGCGACAGGTTTGAGAGGTTGGGACTGCACAGGCTAGAGGAGAGATTTGGGATAATTGAGTATAAATAAAGGCGTATAAACAAATCCCTGATGGGAGGGAGTAAAGTACAGGGAATCAGTGCCTTCTCAGAGGTGCTGGTAGAAGGACAAGAAGCTGAAACACAGCAAATCCCATTTAAATTTCAGAAAAAACTTATGGAGTTTTATGGAGTAAAACCCTGGAACAAGTTGCCCAGCGAGAGCTCGTGGAGTCAGCATCCTTGGAGAGCTCAGAACCTGACTGGACACAATCTTTGGTGAGGTTTGCAGTGCTGGATTTATGGCTGGACTCAATGACTTTAAAGGTATTTCCCAACCCAAGTGATCCTGGGCCTCTTCTGGTTGAACCTGCTTTGGGGAGTTCTATCCAAATGGGAATTTTCTGACCTGCTGCCATTTGCCTTTAATTTACACTTTATTTTGCAGCAGGGACACAGAGGACCCCAGCAGGATAGACACCCCAGGACAGGGAGCCTCCCAGGGAAAGCTGGACAGAAACCAGCCAGAATCCCAAGTTCAATCTGGACTCTTGTGTTTAACAGTTCACAATTGGCCCATCCGTAATTAATTGAATTAATTGATACTTTCAGCCTCCCACATCCTCCAGCAGCGAGTTCCACCATTTAGTCATTCATTGTGTGAAAAAAGCACATTCTTTTGTATTTTTCTAAACCCACTACATCTCCATTTTTATAGACTTTTGCCAAAGCCAAGGCAGGCTTCCAGGAGGACCTCCTGAGCTCCTGGCTGAGTGCCCCCCACACAGGGAATGCTGCCTTGGCTGTGGAACCAGGGGGGCTGAGCTCCACTTCCACGTTTGACAGTGTGTCAAAGATTTTTTTTCTTTTTTTTTTTTTTTTTTTTTCCTTTTTTTTTTTTGAGAAAAAAACCTCACCAGTGACTGTTGGGTGTATAGAATGCCCTACACTGCTCTTTAACAAGCATCACAAATAAATACAAATCTCTGAACAGCCACTCCAAATTCTCAACTTTCTACGATTCCACCAAAACTGTGGCCCAGCTTCCAGTTATTATCCACTAAGTAACTCTATTATATTTGATTTATTTAAAAAAGCCCAATTTATTGCCTAAAGACCAAAAGGAAAAAAGGGAAAATGTTTTTAATAGAACAGAAATGTCTCTAGAAAATCCCTCAACTGAACCCAGTGTTTAATAAACCCATTAAAAAGCCAAGTGACAACTTCTGACCCACCATTGTGTCACACAAAGAAAAACTTAATTGAAGGCAGCATTGATTTCATGCTGCCCACAGAACAGTCTAAATATTGCCCTTCACAAGCAGAATAAAAACTGAGTGCTTAGGCAGAATAAATACTAAAGACACAATTAAAAGTTAATTATCTTTTCTAAAGTAACCTCAAAACAAAGAAAAGAAATCTGGGGCAACACATTGCTTCAAATACTGGTAGTGGCAATATGGGTCAACAATCCAAAAGGACAGACAGGGAAGTATTTAATTATATTCTAATTTAATCCCATTTCAGTCACTCAGCCTTCCTCACAGCTACCAATGTGGATAATCCCATGCTAACTCAGCAAAAACGGGCCCAGAAAACTCTGGAAATCCATAAAGTTTGCCTAGAGCACTAACCACTTGATTAAAACAGCTTTCTGCCTTTGAGAGCCATCATTTGCAGTTTAGTAAGATTTAATAGAATGGAAAGGATTGAAAGACCTGGAAATAAAACCTTTTTTTCACTTTAGCTACAAGGGATACTTCTTTAGCTATAAATACACAACAAAAACGTGTTCAGCCAGTGCACAGGTCACACACTGTCCTTTTCTATTGTTGCAAAAAACAGATGTTTTGGGGAAAGATTACAGCAACAAATCCCAATTTTAATCCAGGCAGTGATTAAAATGCCAACAGCTGGAGCTGTGGGAATGCTCCCCAAAGGTGGCTGTCCCTCCCACTGTCTCCCCAGGAATCCTGGTCATCCCAGCACACACCCTGGCTGGGGTCAGCCCAGCTCCAGGACACTGGAGGAGCAGCCAGAGCTGGAGAACCAACAAATGTCTGCAAAGAGGGTGGATGGGTGCTCCCCTCTGAGCACAGCAAACCCCAGCGAGCTCCACCAGCACTCCTCTCCCTCAGCCAGAACAATCCCAGGGAGCAGGAGCAGGAATTCACTGAGGCCACCCCACCTGCAGACCCTCAGCAGATCAATTCTGTGGCAGCAGCAGCAGGGAATTGTTTGAGTCCATTGCAGTGACCTCCCCTGAAACGTGGGTCACAAAACCTTACACAATTATTTACTGCAGCCTCAAAGACTTCAAACCCACAAACACAAACTCTCATTCTTTTTGGCTGTGGCTTCATCCTCGAATTCCACCAAGGATAAACGATCAAACAAGCAGCAATCATTAACTTTGGCACTGGATATAACTGTAGAGTAATTCAATTGGCTTTAAATTCCTCTCTCCTCATACTCCCAGCTCTTTTGGGGGGAATTCCACAAGCACAGCTCCCGAGGGTGTGGGACCACAACCCCCAGGAAGGAATTTGGGGTGGGAAAACAGGGATTCTGTGGCTGGGTGAGCAGAGCCCCAGCTCTGCCTGCCCGGGCAGCCCTGCAGAGATGATAACTCAGGGTGGCCCAGCTGCCCCTGCCTCAGAGTTAATTGTTAATAATCCAGAGTTAATTGCTGGTGAATGGTGGCTGGAATTTGCTTGGAACCAAACCAAGAGCTTGGCACCCACCCAGGATTATGTGCCAAGAATCTCCGAGATTACTCCAGCAAGCTCAGAGCAACGATTTGTCCCATCAATCCCTGATTTTAAGGTTTAGTTGTTGGGGTTTTTTATAGGGGTGTTTGGGATTTGTGGTTTTTTCTCAGTTACAAGGCACTGAGAGTCCCCCTGACAATTTGGGGAATTTCACATTCCCGGGTAAGGAGCTACTGACAGCACCCAGGCAGAAAAATTAGAATGGGCTCCCCAGATAATTTTTATAAATAAATACAAGGAGGGATCAAAGGAGACAAAGCAATAAAGCAAATTTGGTTTAGGCCTTCGAGCACGAGCTTGTGTTCTCTTCCCTGTGACAGAATTGTCTGGGTGAAGTTAATTAAGAAAACAAACAAAGCACTGCTGATGTCCTGGCCTTGTTTTAAAGGCTTAGCTGAAGTGTTCCAAGAGCTGCTTTGGGGGTGGTTCCGACCCAAAGCCATCCTTGGTGTGGTGTCTGTCCCTCAGAATGAATCCTTGGGTGTCCCCCTGCATGGGAAGGACCTTTGGCTGATCCCTCCAACCTACAGCACTCCCTACACAGGATGGAAAAAGACAAAAAGGGGCCTGGGTTTGGTTCATTTCTTTCCCTTCCTCACTTTTTTGCCAGCTCACCTAGTGCTGCCTTCTTCAACTCTAAGTTTTGGAAATAGGCACTCATCTCTTTTACTTGCATATGTATGACCATGGAACTAAAGTAAAAAATTAAGGCAGAGTATAAAATTAAAAAAAAAAAAACCCAACAGAAACCCCCAAAGCCTAAAAAAACCCCAAAACAATAACAAAATACCCAAAAAATACCCCTCACTGGGGGCTGCTTCTCCCCAGTAGATTTTTTTTCGGTGCTGCCATCATTTCCCATCTCTGTTGTGCTCCTCTTCACGGCTGGATAAATAAATTCCCAGAGCCCCCCAGGCTTGGAAAGTACCAGGGGCTTTTTTGTGAGCATCCCCCTGAGTGCTCATGTTGTTTTATCATTTTACACAGAGGGCTTTAGAGCATTTCAAAAGCTGGAGTTGTTTTTCGAGTGGCAGGAGCTGTGTACCCAACCGGTGAATTTTAGTAAACAAGCCACTCAATTTCACTGGAATTCTGCTGAGAGCCTGGGCCTTTTTCAAGAGAGCTGGGCAGTGGAAAACCTTGCATTTATACCCCAGAGCTGGCAGAAACATAAAGTAAAACTGAGATCAAGAAAAAAAAACCGCTAGAATAAAAAAATGCTATTTAGAAACTGTATTCAGGACCTTGCTTCTTGACCTTTGGGCCTACCAAAACTACTGACATTGATCTAATGTCTAATTTTGCAGAAGAATAAAGCTTCAATTCAGTTTTATTTTCAAATTTGTGTGAAACATAAAAGCATTTGTCCAAAAACTGGAAGGTTATTTTGAGAAGCCAAATGCTGTTGCTCCATTTTTTAAACAAAGCACTTGTTTTTTAATTCTTAAACAACATTTTGCTTCAAAATGTAATAGGTAAAAATAAAGAATTCAAATGTTTAAAATAAAAATATTTTTTAAAGCTCTGGTCTGTGTGAAATGCTTTCTGTTTGTTCTGCTAAAATATCAGTATGCAAACAGAACTTGAGTGCAGAATCACCATGAACCACATCCCATTTCCCATTTTTAGGGGTTCAGCTGCACTTTTTCATGCAAGTATTCCCTGGAATTGACCCCAGACAAAAAAAATCAGTGAACCCTTACCCCAAACTGCACCAATATCTGCAGATTTCCTGGCAAATTTGTAGCACATTTTCCCATTTCATTCCTCTCTGCTTGTGACACCCCAGAATTTTCTTCTCTTTTCCTTATTTACAAACCTTAATTGCAGCAGCAGTGTGGGGTTGGCCCTGGTGGGACAAAGCCCATTTTATTTTCTCTGTTCCCCAGTGGCATCAAAAGCTGTTCCCACAGCCAGGATTCTGGGGAAAATTCTGGGACAAGCTCAATTTATTGAGCCTCAGTTTTTAAAGCAGCTGCCTATAAAAATCCATATGGGAAAATCTGTTTGCATGTGGAAACAGACTGTGAACACAGCTAAGGAAGGCTTTCCTTAAAATATTCATGATCTTTATAGGAATGCCTGTATTACAAAGTTCTCTGGGATTTAATTTTGATGAATGAAAAGTCATCATAAAGACTCATTTCAAGGACAGAATATTAAGTCCCACAATGCACCACAGCCAAATGTGAAATTAGGAAAAGGTTGATTTCCCATCCTGCCGTTTTTCCTCACGGGCACTTTTGGTGATTTAACAGCAGTGTGAATATGTGGGTGAGTGTTGTATGGAGCAGAAGGGAGAAACAACTGTGCAATGGGAGGAGGAGAATTCCAATTGGGGCAATAATCCAACAAACAATCCAACAGCCCAAGCCAACCCTCCAACCAACACAGGGCAGTCACTTTATCCAGGAGGAAGGAAGAGGCAGCAATGCAGTAAATCCCATATTTAAGCCCAAATGTAGGGTTTTTTTGGTGGATACCAAAGTCATGGCAGGAAATCCTGAGGGAGCACCTTTCCAGCCTCACACCATCCCCAGGGCTGGCACCTCTCCCAGGGCAGCTGTGGGGGATGCACACTCTACTTTGCAGCAGAAGTTTGCCCAGCCTTCTTTTTGTTGGGCTATTTTGAGAGTTCAGCTGTTACTCCAGTTCTAGGGTTGAAATAAAAAGAGTTTCATAAATGCCAGGGGCATTAGAAAGCATTTTTTTGTACAGGTCTTGAAAGAATAATCTTTAGGAGCAGTCAACTTTTGGAAGAGCAAATTCCAGATTTTCTGCAGGCAGCAGCATGCCATTCTGCCAGTGTAGTCACCTTATCTTTTCCTTTTTCTCTCATTCCTCTGGAATAATGGGATTAAGAAGAATCCTACTAGCAATTCTTAAAATAGCTCTGTATTTCCAGTGCCTCTATTTATGTGCCATCATAAACCCACTTGCATCACAGAAATAACATGGAATATTCATTTGCTTCACTTACTGACTCCCCCCACTGCGTACAAGCTCCCTTTTTATTATTTCCCCATTAATATCCATCTGTCACTTAGCATTTTATTTCACCCATTCTGAATTTCATCTGAAATACACTTTTAACAACAGCTTTTCTCTGCTAGAAGGCTGGACTTGTAAAATAGCTGACAGTGTGAAGTCATTGATATTATTTGTAATCCTTTCGATGTTCCAATTTAGGCAAAAAAACCCACTCTCCAAGTTTCTCTTGCATTTCTTTCCAGGTTCCATCTCAAAAGCAGTGGGGAATCTCTGGCTGTCATGCCCACACTCCGAGTTAATGTGTGGATCCTGTCTCCCTCCAGTGGCAACTGCACCAGCCATAAAATCTGATATTAAAGTGCTATTAAAGCCTCTCTAAAACCCAGATGATGCCTCTCCACTGCCAAGGTTGCTAAAGGATTGCAGGGACACCTGGAGGAGATTCCATGTGGCCCAGAAATCCCAGAGAAATTCCAAAATGAGCCTGTTCTTTCAACAAGTCTCTCTCACTGCCCAAACCTGCTCAGCTTGCTGCTCCTTGTGCAGCAAGAGCAAGAAGCACAGGGAGAACCATGGGGAGAAGGAGAAAAAATTATTTGTTCAGGGCTTGAAATAACAGCCCCGGGCCAAAACTGGAGTTCAGAAAGCACATTTGCCACATGAAATTAACCCTCCCAACATTGTGCTGTTGAATAAACCAGAGCCACGGAAAGGTGAGTTATGTGCACTGACAAACCCCAAAAGTTTGAGTGTGGAAATTAGATTGAGCCTTTCCCACAGAATGGTTCGACTTACCCAAAACCTTTCCACTTCAATGCACACAAAACTTTTGCATTTAAACATCCCCCAAACATTTGCACATGTGGTGAGCAAATCCTGAGCTGCTTCAGGCACCACAGAGCTCCTTTTCACCCCAGGAGAAGCCCCTGGGTGTGTCCATCCCATCCTTTTGGAATGTGTGTTCCCAGCCAGATCCCTGCCAGAGAATGGGATGCAGCTGCCTTGGAGAAGTGGAAATGAAATGTGCTCCCAGCTTGGCCCTTCAGGATTGATTTGGGGAACATGGGGAATCCATCCCAGGAGGGATTTCTGGCCTGGTTCAACACCTCTGCCCTTCCACTGCATTTGGGATTTGTTGCTCTCCCTTCTCTTTAAAGCCACATAAACTGTAGTGCAAAATCTGCAGGACATACTAAATTCCTCATTGGGGAGGTTATAAACTGCATTGTAGGAAAAAATATCTCTAGGCATCACACTGGGCTGTATCCAGGAATGTAATCCCTTGCAATTTCAAACCTCAGTAATTTGTAATGATGCTGCAAACAGCAGAGCTGGATATGAACCAATTCTTTTCCCAGTTTAAATTTGAGAAGTTTGGGTTGGGAATTCCTGCCTAACAGCAGCAAGACTTTTTCCTTTCACTGAGAGAACAGTTTGAAATTCAGATTCTTGCTTGGTTAAAGGTCCAGGCAAAGGGAGAGTTGTAGTTGTACCGGTGATAAATTCGGCTGAGGATTTTCATCCTTGCAGCCTTTGTATGGATTTCTGACTCCCACTCTTGTTTTAATTTACTGCAACTCACGCCTGTTCAGACTGTGATTAACTGCTGAGGGGAACAATCCAGAGAATGGGAAGAAAGTGGGAGGAAAAAGAGGAAATTCCACACTCTCAGCAGAACTGCACAGGTGTGATAGGAGCTGGACATATTCTTCCTCTCATTGCTACTATTTTTTCCCAGTTAATTTCCTTTTCTTAAATTGCTGCCCAAACTCTTATAAAATTAAAAAATGCAGTAAGTCACTGGAGGGTTTACTAACTTATTGGTGCCAAAATTCTGGTAAGATTCAGGATGTTTGACCTGTCTCTGAACCATTTTTCCAAGTACTATTCTTAAAACTTCACTACCCAGTATTGAAGATATCCTATGGAGCAGTTTCTCATTCCACTGCAGGTTTTTCACTTAGGGAATCATGGAATCATTAAGGTTGGAAAAGACCTCTAAGGTCATTACCTGTCACATTTCATAAAAATAAAAGCATCCCAAAAATTCTTCAACAATCTGAGAGAATTCTGAGCCATTTCTTTGCCAACATCTGAAAATTCCAAGGTTTCTGTTGTAAGGACCAGCAAATCTGAAATCCACCACTCAGCAACCTGGATTTTCTGAGCACAGAAGCACCCAAAAATGAAACCCCTATTTCTTTTACAACCTATTTTTTTTTTTTTTAAGAGAAAGCAGAGCCATAATATTTATGTTTGAATGCAGCAGTTTGCTCCACTCTCAGAGGCAGAAAAGAGAATTTTCCTCTGCCTTAGAAAAAGGCTCCAGTGGCCTCGAGGTGGCGATAGGATTGTGGATTCCAGGGCTGCAAATCCTAAAATTGAACCAATTTGCCTTATTTCTTCTTCCTAGAGCAACTCAGCCTCCCCAAAATTTGGATATAAAAAGTTAAGGGAAGACACATCCTCAAATGCTTTTGCAGTCTGGGTTTTCAGATCAGGATTTAAGGAAATATCACCTCCACACTGATCCAGTATTCCCCAATTTCTCTCACTTGTATGTATATTGAAATTAGACTAATTGGAAAGTAGTTGTTTGCAGTTTTGGTGTGCAGCATCTTCTTAAAAGAATATTGTTATTTATGTGCTGAAACAGATTAGTATCACATGCAGGGAGGGAAAAGCCACCACAATAAACTCATGCTAATACAAAAATTAAGGAAATGTAATGAAAAATTTCAATTTCCAGGGAAAAAAAAAATGTGCATTTATTTTAAAGTGACTTTTTACCAGAAAAAAAAGGTGTTTTCTCTGAAAGAGATGTACTAAAATGCTCTTTTTCTCTATAACGACACAAGAAAACAGCCTTAAACACCACAAAGGAAAAAGCATTTTTTTTCCAGAGGGCAATGTTAGGAAGAGAGGGATCTTAGTGGTATAAAACCTATCCTCTTCAGGTTAAGCTGATGCTCATTGCTGTGCACTCAAGTTTTGGTACTCATCCTCAAGAAGGAAAATCCAGTGGGCTTCAAGCCAGTCAGCCACATCTCAATGCTTGGAAAATTGATGGGAAAAGTCCTTCTGGAAGCCAATTCCCAGCTGTCACCTGCACATCCCAGCTGCCTAAAAGTGAATTCTCCTGGCTGAGCTACCAAAGGATTGCAGAAACATTTCTGCCACCACAAATTTTATTGCAATTTTAATGTTTTCCCCTTGCAAATAAAAGAGCTGAGAAACCCAAAATCAATTTACCTGTCATGGCTCTGATTTTCCTGTACCTGATTAATTTGGCTTTGTTCCCCAAGCTCAACATTCACGTGAGAGTTTATCAGAGGAGAGGCACAACCTGTGTTCTTTCCACAGAGAGCTGGAAATTTGTCCAAGATTTTGCTGTTCAGAGCAATTCTGTCTGTGTTGATAGATTCTCTCATGAACATGTCCATTAAAACAATTCACACTTTAAAATTTAAAAAACTCCCAGCAATTTGGCTGATTTTTAGCATACAAACATACAATGAACAAGCAAACTTTATTCTTATTTTCCTCCCCTTTTTAAAACCCCGCTGTTGCAGCAGGGGTTAAATTGCTGTGATTTTTCCATACCATTATCCATACTGTGACTTCCTGACCCATCAAACTGCTGCATCTGCCACTCCCTAAGCTTCTTCCAGGCACGAATGTTTGCAAAACCTTCTCACAAAGAAGCCAAGGTTTTGCCCAGAAAGGCTCAGTGAGCTCCACACAGGAGCACAATCACACACTGAGTGCCTCAGGTCTGTGGGGGCCAGGCTGAGCATACTCTGAGTCAGGCTTGCACACAAACCCCAGAACAATCCCATTAACTTGCTGGAGCACTGCTTTTGTGGGAGTTACAACTCAGCAAAGATCCCTTGTTTAAGCTGGAAACAGCACCTGTGTCTCCCAGATTAGGGCAGAGGGATGTATTTCAAGCCAATTTGAGCATGAAGATTATTGAGACCTTTTTGTTGCTGAAGGAAAACATTTCTGAGGCTTAAACAGAGCTCCAGACTGTTCCAGCTTCCACTGGTGCAACACAGAGTGATTGCTATGAGCTCTACACATGCTCAGGACAGAAAAAAAAGGCATTTTCAGAGAGAGAGGGTTGGGTCTGCTGGAGAGATAGAATAGAAAAATGAAATGGAGACCACAGCCCTTGTAAGCTGGGGGAGCTGCAAGGATGAATTGCTGCTCACACAGCTTTAACCCACCATGGAATGCAAATTGCACAAAGACAGAAGAGTTGAGAACTTCTAACTGAAGTGAGCCTTGAAGAGAAACTCTTGATTTAATCCCCAGTAAACCTAGCTGGCTGTGGGGCTCAAATACCTCTCTCCTAATGCAGACCCAGCACTCTCTCTGAAATATTATTGAAACAGACCTGCAACTGAAGAGGAAAACAAATTCTGCTGGTACACGTAATTTATGCTTTGGCATTAGGGAGTAAATCCACTGAAATGACTAAACATGGAACCTGGAAGCACGAATCTCCAAGTGATATCAGTTGTGCTCCTCAGCAAAGAGCTCTAAAACCAATGGACAAGAGGTTTATGCAGAGGGGAAGTTATCCTAATATTTGTGGGTTTGAACATTAATTCTACATTTCCATAAAATGGAGAATGCCTATATATCCATCTTATTACCATTATAAGTTACACTAAAGCTGAACCAAAGGCTGGTTTTTTACATAAAACTAGTTGTCCCAAATTCTAGTTTTAAGTCTGAAGGACTAAGCTTCCTCTCTTTGTTGGGAAGTGAGCAGAGATTGCACCCATTAGTCTGAAAGCTTTCTGCAAGTATTGAATTCATTATTCTCAGCACTGTATTTGAATTTTGGTGGAATAACAGGTTTTTTCAACACAAAAAGAGCTCCCTAAAACCAATGAATACTATACTTCAATTACCTGCCCTGGTGTTCACCATCTCTGCCATGGCACATTTTACTTCAGCTCCTTTCTACTAAAGGTGTTTAAAATACAGCTGAAGAACAAGAACCTGCCAGTGCAATCTCCCTGAACCTGAGGAGGAATTGGCTCCCTACAGCATTCCCAAAAGGAATTCCAGCCCCACACGTGTGGGACAAACAGACCCACCCCACGTGCCTCCAGCTTTGTGCTTCCCAGGCTGCTCCCACCAACCCTGGGCTTTGCAAATTGTCATGGCAACGACCAATTTCTTTACAAGGATAGTGAACAGGCATATAAACCCTCCTGGGAGCTGCCAGGAATGTCCCTTAAGCTGGCAATGATGTCCCTTCAGCTGGCGTGCCCTCCCTCAATGGCAAACACGAGCAAGGGTGTCAGTGGCACGTGGGAAATCCCCAGGCAGGGCAAAATCCTGTGAGGAGCCTCTGGAGGAGCACTGGGCAAGGGAAGCAAGCAGCTCACTCAAACAGCAGGACTGCCCCCTGCTCATGTGAGGAGCTCAGTTCTCCTCTGAGGAAAGGCTGGGAGAGCTGGGATTCCTCAGCCTGGAGAGGAGAAGCTTTGGGGTGACCAAATTGTGGCCTTTGGGTGCCTGAAGGAGCTACAGGAAAGATGGAGAGGGGATTTTTAGAAGGAATGGAGTGACAGGACAAGAGGAAATGGTTTCACATTGCCAGAGGGCAGGGTTGGGTGGGACACTGGGCAGGAATTGTTCCTGGGAGGGTGGGCAGCCCTGGCCCAGGGTGCCCAGAGCAGCTGGGGCTGCCCCTGCATCCCTGGCAGTGCCCCAGGCCAGGCTGGGCAGGGCTGGGAGCCCCTGGCACAGTGGGAGGGTCCCTGCCATGGCAGGGGGCACTGGGGGGCTGTAGGGTCCCTCCCAACCCCAGCCATGCCAGGACTCCACCAGACACCACAATGGAGCAAGTCCAGGGTGCAGCACAGGGTCAGGGCACCCAGAGCCCAGCTGGGGCAGGCAGGGTGCCCTGCAGCTCCAACCCCCACCCAGGGGTGCAAGAGCAGCTCCAAGCAGAGCAAAGAACACAGCAATGCCAGCCCTGTGCCCTGAGAGCACGACAGGCAATTCCTGCTCCTGCCCCAGAGGAGTTTGGGGCTCAGCTGGAGCTGGGCTGCACTGCTGCAGGCAGAGCCTCCTGCAAGCTGCAAACACACATCTGGGAGTGTGCCAGACAATCCTGGTCTTCCCCGTGCTCCAGGGCTCGTTCCTCAGGCCACCTGAGGCCACCTCTGCTGCAGGTGCAGCTGGAATTCTGCACCCACCACCTCCACAGCCCTTTCACTCCCCATCCGTGCTGACACACAACACAAACGTTGCCAAGTCCAAAGGACACGACATGATCAAATTTTCATCTAAAATTTTCATCTTTTAAAACTAATCTTTTTCTGTTTTTTTTTTTTTGTTGTTGTTGTGTTTTTTTTTGTTTTGTTTTGTTTCTTCCTGTTTAAAGAAACATCGTTTAAAGAAAGCATTACAGATATTTCAGATGCCCCAAGGAAATTACCTGAAGGAGCCCCTCTGCTGTCTTTTGCAACAAAATTCGTGTTTAAAGTAAGCAGAGATTTAAAAGAATTATGCAGACACATCTTCAGTAAGCAGATTAAAAAAATTCATTTTGACAAATATTCCCAACTTCCTTTCTGTCTCCTTCTCAGGATCCATTTAATAATGTAATAGCCTCAGGAGAAACACCATGTAATGTCTTTTACAGTGACAAACCAGATCAGTGAAATGCTGTTGCCAGGTTCTGTAGAGATTGTGTCACTTTCCCCCTTCCATATCACACAAATGATGGACAATAACTGTTTTATTGTAATCCTCTGTCACTGGAAATAAAAAAACTCAACTTAATCCATTATTTCCATGTTCTACTCTACACTGGGGCAGATTTCCTGGTTTGGGCCCTTCCTTCCTCCTTGGTTGCATATTCTGCTCTAAAGACAGCCATCATCTGAATGAATAATTTCTCTGTTAATTCTGCCTGAGATTTCAACTTGGAATGAGCAAACCAAAAAAATGGCTAAATCCCAGTTACATTTGTTCCCCTGGAACTGGTGGCAACGCTCTTGTCCCTCAATGGCAGAAGCACCAACAGCAACCTGCTCTGAAAATCCTCATTTATCAACCAAGGTAGTTCCCAATCGAGAGAGTGACCGGTTCCAACACCCCACGTGGCTTTACAGCCCTGTCCCCAATTCCACATCTTTAACGAGGAACACCTCCCCAGCAGGCACCTGTGCTCAGGCTCCAACCCCCCAGGAGCTCCTGCCCTTTTTCCCAGTCCCAAAGGCAAGCACACGTGCAGCCCCTGGTCCTACCTGCGGGTCCGAGAGGCGGGAGAGGTCGGGATAAAGGTAGAATTTGATGCCCTCGGAAGCGCCGGGTAACGTCACCCCCCGGATCAGGAGGATCATCAGCATGATGTAGGGGAAGGTGGCAGTTACATACACGACCTGTGGGAGGAAACAAACATCAGGACAGGGTTTTCTTCCAGCTGCAACAAAACTGATGCCTTCAGGAGGCTGCCCTGGCACAGAGAGCAGGCAGAGCCAAAGGATCAAGCAGGGATTTATTCCAAGGCCTCCCTGGGCACAGCTGGGCAGCACCAGAGCCCGGCTGGGCAGCACCCAAGGGGAACCCAAACTGGGCACAGAATGGACACTCGGTCACCAGGGCTCACACTGTGAGCAGTTCTGGGCCATTGGCACATGGGAGTTAATTGTGCAATTACAGCTTCAGGTTAGGAAGCTCCAGCCTCCCTGGTTTTCCCTTCTCACTTCACCCTTGGTTTCATTCTAGGGCCTGAAAGTTGTCCTTGGTCCCAAGCTAGGGAAGGAATTGTTTTGTCTCCCTTCTCCATGAAGAGAGCTTAGCAGCACTGAATATGAAACCCAAAACAACCCAAAACTACCCACCAAAACAGCACAGAACCTAAAAGATATAAAGATAAAACTTTAGGCATCAGCCTTATTGTCACATCTGCTGGAGGAAAAGTGCTTTGGATGCCTTTGTGTGGATGATTTTTGTCCTTCAACCATATTCCCTTCTAAACTCTTGAGGTTTTGACCTCTTTAGGGAGAGGTCAGCACTTTTTTGTGGAGATTAGGAAGTTGTCTGTAAGTGTATTATTTCCAAACACAGGTACTCGTGATAGCAAGTAATTAATCATGTATATTATAACAATACAAGCAATGGATTCTAAGTCGCCCCATAATTACTAAAAAACTGGTTTCTCTTCAAACTGCTCTTCCTGCATGTCTGGGTTTTAGGAATAAGCATTTCATCAAGCCCAAAGGTTAGATTCTATCCATATTTCCTTGGGATTTGATAAGAACACTCATCTTAAAAAGAACCTTCAGGCAAAATTTCTGAGATGCTGAATCCTAGCAATTTCTGTTTCCACATACATGGTTACTTTTTTTTTTTTTCTTTTTTTTTTTTTTTCCCAGAAAAAAAGGAAACCTGCAAGAAGCCACCTTTTCCAAAGGAAAAATAGGTCCTCTTTCACAACCCCAAACCTGAGAGCAGCACATGGCTACTCAAACTCAGAGAAGGATTAAATTATAAATTCCTCAGCACTATCAATATTTTCTTTATGTGACAACCACCTCTGTATAAATTGCCTGAGGCCATTTCCACCTGTGACATGTTACTCTTACACCTGCCTTGCACCAGTCAAAATTAGTTAAGCTGCAGAATGGAAAAAATATAATTTGGTGAAAAATACAACCTCAAAAAAGATGCATTTTAAACTCAGGATTCCAGTATCTGTCTCCTATGTAAATGAAAGGGATACATCAAAGAATGGACCTGTGAAAGGATTCTCAGACATATTTTGTAATTAATGATCTGAAATTGGATTTTCAGACTATTTAACTCCAAACATTAAATGATCTCATGTGCCTCATCAGGTACCCCCAAAAATGGAGGAATTTGAATTTCCCTGGAAATGGAGAACACCATTCTATTCCTATAGCTCCCAAAACCCTGAACTGATGAATTCCAAGGTCAACACAATGCAAAATGGGAAGTTTTATCCCAGTGCTTACATTTGTTGACTGTTAGTGGGAATACAAACTGCTATGACTGGCTGAGTTCAAATAGACCTTGTCTCTCCACATTTGGGTTTCAAATAAAAAAGAATCAGCAGCTAATGAGAATTGAAAAATAAACACATGGGATGGACACGGTCCTGCTCTGAGCCTTAAATTAGCTGGAAAGGATGGAGTAGACACCTAATGGTTTTCACTTATTCAGTTCTTTGCCAGCTATTTGGAACCAAATTTCTTGGTTGCAGTACATTTTTAAAACCTTTTCAGCCAATTACAGGTTGTAAATTTTAACATGCAGCTGTTCTAACCAATTGCTAAAAGCTCAGGTACACTTCCTTCTAACAGTGCTGTCGTGTCAGGGTCTCTAACAATAGACAACAGTCCAATATTCAGCTTACACATTTCTGCTATCTAATATAACTTTTTTTCTAGATCATACTTGATATTGCACGTAGCTCTATTATTTTCTTGACCTTGCTGACAGTTGACTTTCTCACGTTTCACAGATTTACTTTTTCCACAGCTTTCTGACAGTTTTATGGGTTTTCTATTCCCCACAGACCTTGTCTCTCCACATTTGGGTTTCAAATAAAAAAGAATCAGCAGCTAATGAGAATTAAAAAATAAACACATGAGATGGACACGGTCCTGCTCTGAGCCTTAAATTAGCTGGAAAGGATGGAGTAGACACCTAATGATTTTTATTTATTTAGTTCTTTGCCAGCTATTCTTTCCTCCTTGTTTTAAATCAAAAGTTGCATTCAGCAGAGGGTAGTGAGCAGCCACACCCATTTGATGGCAGTGAAGGCCCTGCACCTGAACTTCTGTAATATCTGTAACATTTCCTTGCATTTCCTTCCTCCTCTGCGCTGCTGTGCAGCACATGCACTGCTTCCTGCACATCCCACGCTGCCTGCAACCTTCTCCCTGAGCCAATACCATAAAATTGCTGTGTTGTAAAAAAGCAACACTTAATGTAAGCAAAGTGCACTACAGCTAAGCTATAAAAAGCAAAGTAGTTAATTAACGACAAGTTATGAGAGTTTCTTTTTGGTTGTACCAAGAGGGGGATTGTGAGAGTCATTAAAGGTAAAAGGTTTATGGGAAAGCTGCAAAAAGCAGGTCTCAGAAACAGCAGAACAGAACTTAGAGCTGCAGAACAGAACTTAGAGCTGCAGACAGAACTTAGGCTGCAGTTGAAGTTTTGACTGTAGCTAAGTAAATAGAGGACAAGGATAGAAAACAATGGCTTGAGAATTAAAGTTTGGCTAGCAGAAATCTTAAGGCTGCAGGAAAATATATCTAACAAGATACTGGGAAGTGTTAGGTTTAACAAAGAAGCACTGTGCATTGTATTCTGATGTGTACAAGCAATCTCTGTATTTGAGAATAAGCAAGCATTGTTTTAAGCAAGCAAATGTGTACTTTTAGTAATTAGCTAAAGTGTCAATAAGCTTTTTGCTTTCTGCTATTGCCTGTAGGACTTTTAAAGTGAATTGTAGCACAGAACTCAGTGTCTGCTGCTTGGGATGTGAGCTGCTGTCATCTTCCTCTGGTCTCAGTCATGTAATGAGACTTTTGAAAAATCAATACAGCTCGAGACGCGTGCCTGAGCATTCCCATCTCATTGTGGAGTGTGTGCACTGCCCTGGCATTTCCCAAGGCAAAGCCAACACCGTTCATCCCTGAGGCCAGGAGTGGCCAGGGGCAGGGATCTGTGCAGTCCCACAGCCTCCAAGGAATCTTTTGGCCGTCCGGGCAGCTCTGCCCCAGCTCCAGAGGAGCCAGGGCTCTCCCTGCTCTCTGGATGCAGTGCAGGAAAGGCATCGGAATAAAGCACCACTGGCCCAGCATTTCTGGCAATAAATACCAATGCAGACATCCAGAACCACAAGGAAAGGGACGCCGAGGGAGCAGGAGTGGGAAAGGTGGGAAGATGCCCCTCTTCCCAAGCCCACTGGCACTGCTGATAGTTGCTCACACAACTCTTGAGGCTGAGAAGCTCCAGCTTCTCTTTTGCTGGTGAGTGCACTGTGCTGGGAGGGAGCCGTTAATTCCCATTTTCTCCCCCTCCCCAAGAGCTCCTGAGGTGAGGCAGGATGGGGAATTTAGGAATCAGTGCCATTATTAGAAGCATCATCACATCTGTCAGGCATTAAAAGTTTCCTGAATTGTTTCCTTTTCTTTCAACACATCGAAACTCTCTGAATATCAATGTGAACACAACTGTTTCTAATTACACCACATCCTGTTTTAATTGACTTTAATTGCTTAGTATGTTAATTTGCATCCCAATGCTCAAATGCTTTTTTTAAACCCTTGTCAGAGCCATGCCAATGTTTAAGCAGTTGGAAACAAAAAATTTCTGGCAGGCGAGTTTTTGCACCAAGTCCTCCTTTTACAATGTGGTTGAAAGAAAAACTTGCAATGATATTTAGACATACAAGTAGGTGGAAATGCACCCAACAACTCTGAACTATACTTGGGTGCTTAACTGAAAGTACATTGGAACCAAAAACCCTGAGAATGGATATTTTATTGACTGCCAGGAGCTTTAAGAATCAAATAACAGGTAATAAGTTGAGTACCAAGTACTGAAAATTTAAATACCAGAACCTTAAAGAGGCTTAGATGTCACTCCAGGTTAATCCATAGATATCAAGGTACCTATGAAATGATTTCATGAGAAACACCCCCATTAAAATTTTGAGAAGTGAGCTAGATTTCAGTTTCATCTTTTCATACCTAAATATCTTAACAGCATAAACATGTGCCTGTGTTCCAATTTGTCCCCTGGGACTGCTGGACTTTTTATCCTGACTGAAAAGTGCTTTTCTGAACACTCCAGGCAGATGATGCTGCAGGATGAGAGGGACCTGGCTCGTGAGAATTAGAAATTCAGGATAACCCTGTGGAGAATAAGAAGGAAGATTTCCATGCAGTGACCTGAGCCCCAACCCATGGAAATCTCAAAGCCCCAGATCAGATTTCCTTGGCCAAAGCTCCTGCAGAACACACCAGCCTGAGCTTCACGCACTGCCTCACAGCAGCATGAAGCAGTGAACCTTCCTCCTTTGCTTGGCTCTTGCTGAGAACACACAACCAGAATTCCTGAACAGAATATTACTTGGAGGCCAAGAAGTTGACGGAATTCTCGCCTGCAAGCTGCAGAGTTCAAGCTTGTTTGCACTGTAATGAACCACCTGTGCTTTATAAATGGGATTAAACTTCTCTTGATGCTTCAGGAAATTACTGGCTTGTTAATCCCTGTCCCCCAAAACCCTCTATTGCTCCCTTGGGCTGTAAACATGAGGAATATCAGTGGAGGAATTGCCAGAGGTTTGCCAGAACTCACTATTAAAAAGTGTTTATGGAAAATCAGACCTGCCCCCAAGCCCTGCTCATCCTTATTTTTCACAGAGTGTTTTCATCCTGGGGTCATTTAACCTATTTATTTATTTATTTATTTATTTATTCATTTATTAATTTATTAATTTACTTACTTGAAACCATGACCATGGAGAACCAGAGTGAAACCCCCAGCTGTGCCCACATTGCACTACACTCCTGTGTGGAGAAACTGCTCAGGAACCAAAATTTCACTGAGTGACGTGAGAGGGAAAAGAGTAATTTCTATCCAGGAGAACACAGTGGCACAAATACAGAAATATAATTATCATACCCCAGCCTGGCAGCTTTTCTGTCGGAGTAGACACACCCAGGAACCACCAATTTGGGAAGGATTTCCATCAAAAATTTTTAAATTGTCCCACAAGCCACAGTTAAGCCAGACTTGGCCTCACCGATATTTGCCAGTTTCACAAATTCTGACTTTCTAGATGATACCAGCAGATGATAAACAGATTAAAGCAGATGAAAAACAGATAAAACAGATTTTCATTTTCAACTGTCATGGCATAGTGTAAAATATTCCATATTGTTTGGAAAAAAGGCTTTTGTTCATCTGACTCTACGCCATCTAGGGAGCCACAAGTGACAACTGAAAAGGGAGATTTTCCACATTAATTGGGTTTACAAGAAAAATGGTATAAAGGAATGACAGCTGATTCACAAGGTTTTTAAAAGCATGTCAAAAGGGGGAAAACATTTGAGGTCCACCCACATTTTAAAGCTAAAAATTCATATGCAGAGAATGAAACAAAAGCAAAATCCCAACAGAACACAGTAAGTGGAATTTTATAACTGGGATGAGGGAGGGGGTTAGAATCAGCAAAATGGCTGATTTTTCTATTTTATCTGTGTGTTTCATGGATTTACTCAGCATCACCTTCTGTTTGTCATCTTTGTTTATCCACAGAGGGAATCTTGCTCCAGAATAATTCTGGTAAAGCACCCTTAACCAGATTGCCTATGAACTGCAGAATTCCTTCTAAATTATCACTAAATCATGTGTGAGTGCAGACAGCTTCACTCTGAGTAGGAATAAATGCAAAAGCCAACAGCTAAGAAAATTTAATGAGATTTGAGGGCTGAGAAATAAGTATCAAAGAGGAAAAAATTGATTGAGAATGAAAATTCAATGAGATGAGCCAGAAAAGTGGGGCCAGGAGAGGACACTCAGGGAAGGGATGCAAGAAGCTGGGTGATCACAGGAAGCAAAAGATTCCACATGAAATAATAACTGCAGGAAGGAATAATTCCAGCAGCACATCAGGTCAAGGCCATTGCCTGGGACACAGAAAAATCCCTACCTGGCAGAGCTGGGTAAGTCCCAGTTTTCTTCCATATGGTGGTGAAGGCAATAAATAAATAAATGAAAGTCTGAGCCCTGCTGGAATGGTTTCCTTCACAATGAAATTAAAATTTCACTCCAAAATTCATTCAGTCAGTTAAAAAAAAACTTCCAAACCCAACCAAAATGTCCTGTTTAATTTTGGTTTGGCATTCTTTTAACTGAATGGGTGGAATGGAGAGCTCTCTTGAATGAAAAATGTTTTCTTTAGAAGCCTTAATCCCACATTAAAAACAGGTGACAAAACCTATTTTCCACATTTTTCACAGCACGAATTATTCTTTGCATGGGGTCTGACTTCATACAATTTTCAGCACTTCCCAAATTCCATTTCAAATATTCTGTGTTCAAAAATCTGCCTGCCTGTGGTCAAAAGTGCCTAAAGAAGGAGCTGTGGTGGGAGGCTGAATCAGAAGTGCTCCATTAGAAACGCAGGGATGCAGCTGGAATTGGAGAACAATGGGGAAGCACCAAGGGCAGACAATCCCCATGCACAGCACAGCTCCTTTTCCCAGCTGAACTGAGGGAACAGTTCACCTCCATGATGAGCTGCTACTCCCCATAAATATTCCTAAGCAGCAGCAGGTTTTCTAAATACATGTTATTTCCCAGCTAATTCCAGCAGCTGGGTTTGGTTCCAGCTCGCCCAGGAGCATTAAAATCGAGATTTGTCTTCTTTCTGCTAAAATTGCTCTTCAGGCTTGGTGGTTCTTTTGATGAGGTCTGCAGACCTCCTACTTAAAATAATAAAAAAAAAATATCAGTGTACTGTCTAGAGCTAATGTAAAGTTAGATTTCCTCGTATTTAGTAAAAATTCTTTAATTAACAGATCCCGCCCCCAAAATTCATTTGTAAGACTCCCAAGAAGAGAATATGCAGACATATCCAAAAATCTCAATAATGGAAACCAGTACACAAAGAAGTGCCCATATTAAATATAGAAACTGAATTTTATCCCATTATTGCGATCATTTATGTGAGCACCTGCATTTAAACACTATATTAAATTAAAGAATAATTAAATAATAATGGCAAATAAGTTTATTACGAATAAATTATTAAGAAGAAAGAAATAAATAATGGCAAATGCAGATAACTAGATTAATCCTTGATACATGCACAGCTTAATAATGACCTAATCAGGGACAAATAATGCGCCAACATCTTCTAAAAAAGGGGGAGCCATCATAAATAATGGGCTGGATCCTGAAAAAATTACTCTAAGTCACAGTTCCTTTTATTTCAAGGATTCATACAAGCCTGAACAGGCCTTGGTCAAGTTCCTAGTATCAAATTCACAATAAAATTTACACATTGTACAAATCAGTTCAGATTTTGGTGACAGCTCCGAAGTGTTTTTAAATGCTTACAAGCGACCCCCCACTAAACAAAGATCAACCTGAACTAAAAACTGTTGGAAATGTTTTATTAATGTAATTACATTTTTTGTTGTCATTAAATACCAAAGAGAAAAGCATTTATCCATTTCTTAGATCAATGTCTACAGTGAGTACAACTCAGGAGCTCAGTGCCTCCTCCCAGTGCTTCCTCAGTCTCCAAAATTATATTTTCCACACTCAGCATTAATCCTCCACTCGCCAACTGTTCATAGAGGAGTTATGCTGATGAGAAAAGTGAAGGCTGCAACAGCCCTTAACACCAACACCCCGAAAAAGTGCTCTCCATTTGTTGGGAAGCGCGTTCCTCACGTTGTGAATGTGCTGTTACCACACTGCTCTGACAAAAACCCCAACAGTTGTAAACACAGCGTGCCCTAAATAACTCTGGGAGGCAGGGGAAAGTCTGTGGTGTGTTGGAAATCAAGTAGCTACACCCCTTCTGAGTCTCTCAGAGGGAGAGAAGAATGTAGAATTTGAGTTAAAGCCTTTAGAAAAATTAAGATACATTAAACCACGTAAATAAGCTCAAAACAAGCCTAAGCAAGTAAGAATATATTTCATGCTTTCCTAAGTGCCTGAGTAGAAAAAAAAAAAGGGCCCTGAATTTTAGTTAAAAGTTCAGTACTTCCACAAACACAACTAAAACACAGTAAAATGTTGTTTTGCATTTTTGGACAGAATTAAGAACATAGACCATGTACATAGAGTAGTGTATGCAAACACACATAAAGATGGGTAAGAACTGACACTACCTTTTGCATTTCAAAGTATAATTCTAGCCGGTGCAGAGAAGGTGTTTCAGCACCATGTTTTCAGCTGATTGATCACTTTAGGGTTAAATCCCCAGCAGAGCCTGCCTTCCCCACCACTGCCCGTCCTCCCTCCCCCTGCTGCTCGCCTTTGCTCCACCTGCATCCACAGGGAAGAGGAAAGAAGAAAAGAAGAAGGAAGGCCACAAGATCTTGGTTTGCTGCCCAAGGCCCCAAGCCAGGGAGGCCTTGGGGAATTCTTTGCCCCAAAAAGGACCCTGTAGCAACTGGGACTGCACCTGCAGACTGATGCATTTACTGGCTGATGCCTTTATTCAATAAATAACTTTATACCACCACTTCCCATACCAAGAATCACGTCAACAGTGGGAATTTCTCAAAGGCAGAAAGGTGCAGGAAAGCTTCAGCAAAACGAGCACTCCAGTTTGGCAAGCAGACCCAGCTCTGCCAGTGGAAATACCACAGCAGCACTCCAATGCTAAAATCATGGTGTTATTGTCCTGGCACCAGGAATGTGTTGGAAGCTTTTCTTTAAAAGCAGTGGATGCTTTGGGTTTGGTGGGGATTTGACCTAGAAAAGATGATTGATTGAATGTTGGGCAAGATGAAAGATTAACAGGGAAGTTGTACATATAGGAATGCTTAGCAGAAGGTTCTCTAGAAATTAAAGCAGGTTTTGATAGAGAAGAACAAAAGATGTCTGAAAATAAAGATTGCTGAGCTGGTGCTCACTGGACAGAGGCTGAGATGAGTTGGGAAGAGATTTTATGACTAAGAGCAAAGCATAAGTTAACTACGAACAAAAGCATGTTTTTACCAAGTAAAGATAAATCTCAAAAAGCGTAGGCAAACAGAAAACATGTTTTTACCAAATAAGAAGAATTTTCCACTGCAGAAAAACAAGTTTTAAGCTTAAAATATAATATCCTAACTCCTGTGAGGGTTAGTTCCTCCCATAATCTGGTAATATCAGCAGTTATGATGGGCTATGGGTAATGGTAAAGGGATTGTGTGCGATGTGATTGGTTGTTGTGTATTAAGATATTCAGCAAAGGAAAATATCTAATATATAATAAAATATCCAATGCATTGTGACCAGAGCAGAGGGGGCTCCAGGCAGCCTCAGGCTGGAGCTGGCAGCTCCCAGGCCTGGCTTTAACCCACAGCCCAGGATTGCTGGGACTCCTCTTGTGCCATAAACACATTTCTGAAGAGCCCCCTGGGGTCCCACAGCTCTCGTCTCAGGCTCTTACAATTGAGGTTTATTATTTTACTCCACCATAAATGGAGCTGATATACCAGCAAAATAACAACATCTTGTAACTGAAATGTGATTTTTTTTGTTTGACATTCAAGGGCACAAAGAGGAAGAGCTGCCCTCTGGGCAGGGAGAGGAAGCAAATTGCAAATTTCGGCATCTTGGCTGAGCTCATCACTGCAAGCAAAGTGTTTATACAGAGCTCCCATCAAGGAGGGAATCTGCAGAGCCACAAATATCTCAGAATTAAAGACTGCTATTTAATCAAGTAAAAGTCAACTTTGAAAATCAATCAGGAAGAATTTTAAATATAAATTAGGACTAATTAATTAACTGAGAGTTGGGGTTTTTTTCCATTTTGTAAAGGTCTTTGAAATGTACAAGCTTTTATACAACAAAGCTGTTCCTTTCCAGAACCTTCTAGGATTTTCAGACCTCTCAATGCCATCTAGTTTTCTTCACAGACAAACCAGATACCATGAGTTACACATATACCCAGAAGTTGGCATTTTGCTTAAAAAAAATGTATAATACGGGATGACCATTCCTCATAGCAACCTCATTTCTGTGAAATTAATTCAGCATTATCCCAGAGCAGCACCTGGATTTCCAGTCACGTCACTGATTTTTACACAGGCAGAAATAGAGGCACTACATGAACTGGAATTTTTACTTATTCTAGACTAATCTTCCAGTTCTCACTCCTCAGGTCCTGACCCAGCCTAAAAACGTTTAACCTTCAGGCAGACAGAGATGCAAATGTCAGGACAGGACAGGAGGTGATTTTTCCTGTTGCTCCAAAATGTCAGAGATCTTAAATATGCATTGGAATGGACTCAAAATTTTTGGCCAGCTCCTCTCCTGATTCAGGCTTTGTCTGTCCAATGGCTCTTCCCAGCAAACATGAAACTGGGTTTCCTGGAGGAGCGTTGTCCTCATGGAATTATAGAGTCCCTTAACTGATTCATTTCAGTGAATCAACGTTTTCCAGTAAAATCAGGATTTACCAGAGCATTCCTAATCATCTCCAGCTTAGATTCCTGCTTGATTTTCCTCACTTGTTTTTTTTAAAAAACCCTTAAAACAAACAAAAACAATCACACAAAAACACATTCCCAAATGAACATCAGCACTGAGGTTAAAAAAAAAAAAAAAAAAAAAAAAAAAACCAACAACAACAAAAAGCTGGATGAAGTCTGGGAAGTGCTATGCTATGCTATGACCAAAGAGGATAACAGGGAAGTTTTTCCAGCAAGAATTCTGTTCAGGTAAGCTCAAAAGCTAAAAGGTGCCAATTGGAAAAGATCACCTTGCAGGCCTTGCCTGACAAAGAGGTAAGGGGAGAATTAGGAACTGTAGCCAGCACTTGAGAAGTCACCAAATAAATGCACAACATTTCCAAATAATTGTAAATATTTAAAATACAAAACACTAATTCAATGGCAATAAGAATTTTCCCTAGAATTTTGCACCAAAACTAATCATACATGAGACTTTCTTTGAAAATGACTCTATCAATCCTCCAAGCACTCCAGCAGGTTTGCTAGTGGCCATCTCTAGGTCTATCAGTCACTTCTGTCGTTTCCTGGATGCCACAGCACTATTTAATCTTGTGCAGTAAATGCTGGGTGGGGGAAAACAATTGTAAACTGGCAGGCAGTGATATCCTATAGCACACCCACAGCTTTTTTTCTTTTGGTGAGTTTTGTAATCATGGAACTGAAGGAAATGGGTGGGAGCTCGGTGGGTGTGCAGCCCCCTCAGGAGGGACAGGACAGGGGCAGCCCCACCTCTGCTCTGGGACAGGAGCCAGGGCAGGGCTGGAGCTGGCCAGCAGGGGCTCAGGGAAAGGCTCATTCCCTGGGGTGCTGGCACTGCCCAGGCTCCCCAGGGAATGGTGGCATTCCCGAGGCTGCCAGAGCTCCAGGGGCTCCCACGGTGGGGGTGTCGGGGGGTCTGGGCAGGACCAGGAGCTGGATCCATGATCCCTGCGTGTCCCTCCTAACTCAGGATATTCCCTGATTCCATGAACTGTCTTCTCCCTTCCAACCAAACCCATTCTGTGATTCTGTTGGGGAGTGGGGAGTTCAGGACTTTTGTAGGAGCAAAAGAGCTCCTATTTTATGTGGGAAAGAGTTTTTTATCTGGGAAAAGGTGTGTTTGTGTGCCCCAGGATGCCAGCCCAGTTGCTGTCAGCCCCTGAGGAGCACGAGCTCTGATCTCCATGGCGACAGCTGAGAGAGGGATGCACCAGGAAGCATTTGCAATACAGCTTGTGCATTAAGTATAATAACAAAAGTATGATGAAGAGCCTCACCGCCCAAACTAACAAGCACCCTTATCATCCTGACTCTCCACATTTCCCTTCCCTGTGGCTATTCCATCCCTCCCAGTGCAGTTACTCACGCCTTGGCTGAGGGTTTTCTGCTGTGTAACTTCCCCTCGAAGCAGCCTCTAAAAGTAACTGCTAAATCCACCTTGTAGGACACTGATCTGACACTGCTGCAATTAATTTTTGGGTTTGAGCAGATTTTCAGTGTGAGAAGAAAAGGTGACGTGATGTACAGAAAAAATGAGAGGGATGACACGGTAGAATCCTTCGGCTGGAAGACAGGGTGCCTGAGGAGTACGTGACTGCCACACGTTGATTTTCCTCTCTTAGGGAAATGCTTTGATCTCTCAGCTCTCCCTTCATCCCCTCAGCTCAGCAGGGATCCCTGAGTGGCTGCTCTGTGGAGGTAAAGGGTCTCTCCCTGGGGAGCAGAGACCTCTCCCTGTGCTCATCCCACACTTGGAACGCTGAGACTCCAACCTCAGCAGGGCACTCCAGGAACAAGGGTCACACAAACCAAAGCACAAAAATCCTCACTGACCTCGACCACTGCAATCCTCCCAAAGATATTTGACACCCACAGGAAAGAAACCAAAAATTTTTATTACACTTAATTAAAAGCAGTGCCTTACACTTTCTACAACTATCTACTAATTGTCTGAAGTGCCTACTTTCCACGACACAATCAAGCTTACACAGGATGTTTTGAGTTTCTTCCTTTCTTTTTTGAAGCACACAAGTTTTTTCCAGCAACAGGAGTGAACAGCAGGTGCACAGCAGCCAGCTCCCTCCTGGGGATGTGTTTTAGTTACCAGCCCAGCACCAGCAGCTGCCTGAAGCTGCCTTTGTTGCTCCTGAGGCAATTTATTTCATTAAGCTTTGCCATTCTTGGGTGTGATTTTGGATCTGGGCCACGGGAGCTGACACTGGGGTGGGATACAGGACTCGAGTTTGTAAATCTCCCAAGAACAGCCTTGTAAACAAAACTTGTACTACAAAGACATCTTCACACTGTAGATAAAGCCAGAAATCTGGGCTTTGCTGGCTGCAGAAAGCAGAGACTGCCTACCCACTGGCAGGAATTTGGTTTAATATAACCTTGGCATACAGGGGCCTGGGATGAATACCTAAAATTGCAAATAAGGAGCCAGTCTTGAAGCTGGATAGATTAGCAGGAGCTGAGGACAAACTAGCTGTGTGAAAATAAAGGATTGTAGCTATTCTCTTTCGTGGGAAGAAATATGAAATTGGAGCAGCATTAGGAAAGGTAGAGCTATAAATGTTTGTGTATCTGCAGTGAAGGACCCTGTGTGCTCCTGCAGAAGAAAAGATGCAAATAATATTCCAAATACACAAAGCAAGACTCAAGAAAAGCAATATTCATTGCAATTCCTGCTCAGAAATTCTGTGCACACATAGAGAGCAGGACGTGGCAACCACACAGTTTTGGGAAAGGCAGCTTTGGAAACCCCCCAGCTGCAAATCCCAGCCAGCAGCAGTGCCATGCGCCCGAAGGAATGAGATTTTAGTCCTGACATGTGCATCAACAATGATAATAAACAGGAGATTTTGTATTTTGGCTCCTGTTGGATGCTCTGGTGCAGAGAATCCTTCATGGATAACAGGGAGAGGAGGAAGAGAAGGTGCAGGTTCTGTGGGAGAAGTGAACCATGAAGGGATCACGTAGGAATAAATCACTGGGACTGTCCCATTTCTGAAGTCTCTTTGTTGGGACAGGGTAATTTTGATAATGAGCTAAAAGTTCCTGGTAACCTCAATGGCAAAAATAACCTTTATTTGTTACCTTTAGCCAATCAGTGCATCTTTCCTGCAGAGATTGCTGTGGTAATCTGTGCCTTTGGGCTTCCCCTGGAATTTTGCAGCAGTTTTCCCTGCACTGCCACAGCAACTCTCCCAGCTGGCCTTCCACCCTCTGCTCCTCCCTACCCCTTCTGCTTTCTCCTGCTCGAAGTTCCCAGACCAGGGGTTTCTCTGCCCCAAACCCCTCACAGCTGCATGTGCCCTCAGCTGTCCCTCAGTGCACTGAATCACTTTTCACTCTCTTCAGCTGTTAGATGAATATTCATCTAAAAGTAGATTTCCCCCCTAAGGTGCAGCTGGAAGGACTGAAATCATGAAGATAGGACTTTGACTGAAGTTTCCTGTGTGATACCTTCCCCAGCTGTCAAGCAGAAAGTCGGGAAAACCAGCAAGAAGCACACAAATATTCTTTTTTAAACAAACCCGAGGTGTCCTTAAATGCTCAGAGCACAGGAGAGTGGAAAAAAAAAAAAAAAAACAAACTAATTTTGAAACCTCCCACAGAGGATGCAGAGAGCAGGAACTCTGCATGCATCTCATGAATGTTCTACTTTCCCCCTTTGAATACAGAGATCAGCCTTGGCCAGAGCTAAAGCCTCACCATGAAGGGCCATTCTTTGCTGTTACTTCAGCCTCAAACAAAAGACACTTCAGGAGATACAATCATTGCTGCCCAGTTCCTTTTCCTGGGCTCCTACAATGGGCCCTAGTTAATTTTTTTTTCCCCTCCACACATCTTTCTCTTATTTTTTTTTTTGGTTTTTTTGTTTCTGTCCTTTTGCTCCTTCTTTCTGCCTCATTGAATCCATTAAGGCCTTTAGATGGCCTGCTATTGAGAAATAAATTTTCTTTGGGACTAGTGACTGAGTCTTAACCGCTGGCAAGCAAGGCTTAACTCCTGAGGGGAGGGAAAATGATGGGTGAAATATATGAAAAACCCATCTCTGAGTCCGGGCTCTTCAAGCACACTGGATACTTTGCAATGCCCAAGGAAAAGGAATAAGTTAACCCTAGAAACTTTCCCACTTCTCTCATGCATTAATCTTGACAGGCTGAGTTCTCTTTCTGCTTGCATTTTCCTGCACATCAATATATTCTCTTATTTTTGGGCCATGTGCCAGTGGTTTTTACACAGCTGGAAATTACAAGGTCTCAAGAGAAGGGCTGCTATGAGAGAGATCCTCAATTAACACAGAATTATTCACAGCCAGAAACACGAGCATTGTTCAGGCCTGCTCATGGTGTGGTAGATTTCTTGTTTTACTCTTTTGCTACTGATTCTTTTCTCTTTTTTCCTTTTTTCCACAACTGTATCTATTGCCTTAACCTGTAACGTTCTCAAAAAGTTTCCTTTAAGAAAAGTTACCTTTTAGAAAAGTCACCTTATAGAAAAGTCACCTTTTAGAAAAGTCACCTTTTAGAAAAGTCACCTTATAGAAAATGACTTGGATTCCATTCTGAGCCCCAGCTTTTTCCTGGTTTCAGCATTTCATTTAATCTTTACATACAAACCTTGGGCCAGAGTGCTGTAGAGGCTGCTGAGTGCATTTAAAGCTGGGATCAGTCTGAGGGGCTTAAGATGAACTTCCTGAGGAACATGGGCATGTGCAGCCTGGAGAAAAGGAGGCTCAGGGAGGACCACAAAGGTCCAAAAAAGGACAAAGCCACAAAGCCTGATTCAAAGCAAGAGAGCTGAAATTCACCTCAGAAGGACAAAAATCCTTGGGAAGAAAGGATGAAACCTTCAAAGTTCTGAGAGTGACATAAACCATTCACAAAATATAAAGAAATATGAGCTGGATGCAGGTTGGGGTTGGGCAAAAATAATTTGTTATGTCTGGATAATGAGGTTTTCTGGAGATGTACAGTGAAACTTCCATGAACTACCCTCTGCCCTACAAATGCAGGGGGAGGAGGGAGCAGAACTATAAAACCAGAGCTAAGGGAGGAATATTTGGAGTCCAGCAGTGAGAGGAGACACCTCGCTCAGCCAGCAGGGCCTGGGAGCTCCCATTTTGCATTTTAAATTGTTCACAAAAATTCTGGGCATGTTCCTCAACAACAAAATGAAAACTCAATCAGAACCAAAAGTTAACTACAGTTGCAGCTTTATTTTATATATTTATTTTAATAGTGCATAGTGTAGAGTTTAATTTGTTGGAATAAACTCCCAGCAGGTCAGGTGTCTAGTTTATATTTAATTATTCAGAACTGCAGCCTAGGACACGTGGTCCTCAAAAGCATCATAAAATGAAAAAGAAAACACAGCTCTCTACCTTTAGTTACACCTTGTTAAAATGTGAGTGAATTAAGGATATTTTAGTCCATTTCCTTGGCCACCTTAATAATTCATTATAAATGGTCCAGTTCTCAGGGACTGTTTCCCACCCATCACATTCACAGATTAACAATAATGTGAAACCCCCTTTCCAGGATATTTTTCTGTTATTGTTAATAGGATTCTATGTCAAGATGTGCCAGCTAACAGGCCGTACCTGTTCTTGTCCATCTCTGGTTTTTTGACAGATTTAATTAATATAGACTTCCAGAAATCTCCTGACACTCACCTGGCCCTTCAGCTCAGCAAACCAAGGTGCTCAGGCATTAATGAACAAGTGAGGAACTGGGCAGCCTTGCCAAGGGCAGCAGCTGTGCAGTCAGAAAACAAATTTCAGAGAGTCACAGAATAATTAAAGGTGGAAAACACCAACCCTTAACCCAGCTCTGTCAAAGCCTCCACTGTCCCCAGGTGCCACATCCACGTGTCCTTTGAACACTTCCAGGGGTGGAGATTAAACCACTGCCCTGGGAGCCTCTTCCTATGCCTGATCCCCTTGTCAGGGAAGAGAGATTTCCTAATATCCCACCTAAACCTGCGGCACCCTGAGGTTATATCCTCTCATCCCTCGCTCCCTGGCAGCAGAGCCCAAACCCCCCTGGCTGCACCCTCCTGTCAGATAATTTTAGAGAGCAACAGGGTCCTCCCTGAGCCTCCTTTTCTCCAGGCTGCACATGCCCATGTTCCTCAGGAAGTTCATCTTAAGCCCCTCAGACTGATCCCAGCTTTAAATGCACTCAGCAGCCTCTACAGCACTCTGGCCCAAGGTTTGTATGTAAAGATTAAATGAAATGCTGAAACTAGGAAAAAGCTGTGGCTCAGAATGGAATTGAATTCATTTTCTAAAAGGTAACTTTTTGAGAACATTAAAGGTTAAGACAATAGTTACAGTTGCAGGGGAAAAAAAGAAAAATGGAAAAAAAAGAGAAAATAATCAGTAGCAAAAGAGTAAAACAAGAAATTATTTCCTCATTTGCACTTATTCAACTCAAACTCCTGCTTCTTGTGGTAGCTACAGCAGCAGTTATTCCTCTGAGAAGAAAAAAAAAAAATCTGTGCTTGGTCTGGTGTTTGTAACTTTTCCAGTGGGGTTGTGGTAGAAAGTGAAACATTTTAATGAATAATGAAGGTGACAGGGACAATATCAGAACCCCTCATCCTTTTATTCATTGTTCATTTTCAACAATTACACCACCAAGAAATCTCTCCAGGTCCTTTCTAAAGGTTTACAGTGATGAGCTGCAAACTGAACAGTGTCTCTTTAGGGACGCAGTGGATACCCAGTGATAAATCAGGTGAAAAATCAGAAAGGAGATCCTGGACAATCATGAACTTGTTATTTTAGATTTTGACTCACAGGATTATTAAATCAAGCATCTTAGCTCATGTTTGTGTCAAGAGAGGAGCCACATCAGAGCTTTTTCTCATGTAGCACAGCCAGACCTCCCAGCAGAGCAGAGTTCAAAGGGGTAAAAAGTGACTGACAGTGTCACAATATTATCAAAAAAAAAAGCTTGATAAGAGCATGCAAGACATTTGCAAAATGGATTAGGACCTGAAAAACCAAGCAGATTTATTTTAGAGCAATAGCTTCAGGTGCAACCCCCCTGCTTGGCTCTGGGTCTGCAGCATCCCTGCTGTATTTACAAGCCCCTGCTCCTGGGGCAGCTCTAAAACACATCAAATTGAGAGGCAGCTTCAATTCAACACCTTCAACAGCAGCAAGAAGTGGAAATTCAGGGAACAGAGCACAAGGAGAAGGAGAGGATCAAAATATTCAGAAGTCAGAATCAGACAGAATAATGTTTAGTGATGATGGTATGTAGAGTAGTTCCAGAAAATGTTGAAGAAAGGATTCCTGTGAGATTTTTCTCTCTTACAGCTGGTTGTGCACAATGAGAAGGATTTCTCATCACTTATTAACCAGTAACTAGTGGAGAAGCAAAAATCACTGTGCAAGAACTATTTGAGTTTAGCTCTGGCAATAGAACATTTTCCTGATGTTAACAGAAACCCGTTCAAAAAGACACCAAAATACCTGAGAATTGATCTCAGTGCTCATTCAATCAGTGTGATATTCTAAAACTCAGTAAAATCCTTATATTCTTCTAACACATCACATCAGAAAATGCTGGCTTGGTGTTGAGTCATAACATGACAAAACCTCATCTAAACTTTAATTAACGTGCTGTGGGTGGGGTAGAATGTTCTCATATCAATAAACTAAAAGCAATACAAAGACTGTGGGGGTTTATAATACTTCTTGAGTCAACTTTTCCTCACCTACAGCACAAAAAGCTGAAGCACATCAATGTTGATTAGCTCTCATTCCCACTCAGGATGTCCAGGCAGGAAAGCTAGATAATTTTTTAACTAAAGTCTATTAATTTAGATTATTATTACAGAAGTCTTTTCAAATCAATAATTGGAGACACTCAAACCCATGTTCTGTAACGACACAGATGGCACAAAAAATGGGCTTTGATTTGGGCTGGATAACAGAAATGTGACAAGGTAATATGAAAAAAATTATTTATTAACAAAATTAAATATTGTAATGAACCAACATGTAGGAAATAATTGATTAATGACTCCTATCACAAGGGAAATTAAGCAGTGGAAGAGGTGGCCCCAAGACAGGAGCAACCCCTGTCCTTGGAGGTTTTTAGGATGCAGCCAAACACCAAGACAACAGTTCCAGGCTCAGTGCTGAACCTTCTTTAGCCAAGAAGTTTCACCAGAGACATTCCCAGGTCCCTCCCAACCTCTACAATTTTATAAATCCAAGTCCCTGCCAGGGTTTCAGACTAGGGGTATCAGCACAAGACAGGGATGTGTCGGTGCACCCAAAAATCTAGAAAGAGCAGGAGAGAAGACTTAAAATGCTTTTTTGTAACTTTGAGCCCAGCCAACTCCTCCTTTCAAAAGGAATTAGGCAGAAGCTGCAGTGAGACACAAATGAGCTCAGTGGAATGCTTTGCTTGCAAAAACCCTCATGAAAATCAAAAATAAAAAGGAAAATATTAGGGCTACTGCCTTCAGAAAATCATTTAGGAAAAACACATTGTCAGCAACGGGTGTTGCTCTCTCAAAGTTTAAAGCATGAGGACATTTAGTTCAATTAATGGATAATCAAGAGCCATAAAAGAGCAGATTCCCTTCTGCCTGAAGATTTCATTAATGAAATAGGAAGATCAAAAAATTAGAAGGGCTCAGCAGCTCTATGACCATTACAGAAAACCTCAGAATTGTCATAACCAGAAATCAAAATTATTTTGAACAAATCAAACACTGAACCAAACTTAATGATCAGACTGGAATGACAATTTAAATGTTAAAGAAATTAACTTTCTTCAGTCTTCTAGATAGTTCTTACCTCATCTTTGGAGAGTTTGAGCTCAGCTACTGGAAACTGTTCTCCATGAGATGGAGCTCAGAGATTATCAAGCAGGTTTCAAAATACACATCAAATTATGGTAACCCCATATTTTTTTCTCCTTCTGATTTTGAGTTTCCCATTGAAAGATCCTGCATTTTCCATATTTGCAACATTTAAAATGTGAAAGCTGGCACACAAATACCTTCAGATCTAAGATTGGATAATTCAGGGCAAGAAAAGCTTGAATAATTAAGGACAAGACCCTCTGAAAGGGCACAAATCTATTTCACCTGCAAGCTGCCAGAATCACCTGGATTTATTCTTCTATTTCACATGGGTTGGAATGGAAAATGGAAATGCTTTGTGAGAAAGTGATGAATTTCAAGAACAGTAATGGAAAAGTTTGGAACATCCTGTTAACAGTGTAATAAGCACTTCTTCTGGAGTCAAACTTTATGTTAGTCTTAATATATTTAATATCCTGAAATATGAAGTATTCATGACCTGTGGTAGTGCTGGTTGAAGAATGATGGGGTTATTTTATAACAGCTTTTAAGGCTTGGATTCTTTTTTCACCATGCATTAGAATGCAGAGTGAAAAAGAGGAAAAGGGTAAACCAACCTCCTGAATATTTCACAAAGCACAAGAGAGGAAGTCTCTCCTCACCTTCTCCATCTCTGTTTCCCCTGCCCTCTTTCTCTCCACTATCCTGTCCCACAGACACCTCCCTCTGAAAAAGTTTCAAGGGTGATAAAACATTTAGAAGTTTTTTTTCTTTGAATAAATGTTTTTTTTTCATTGAAATTATTCAATCCAATTAAAGTACATTTAAATACATTTAACGGACTGTTATATTATTATAATAAAAAACCCCAAAGTCGGTTTTAAATGTTTCCTGGAAATGAGCATATAATAAATTTAATTTAGTGGGAAGGCTTATGGATGAGCTTAAATATGAATCTTAGAAATGGCATTAGATTTGAAACGGAAACTTCAGCTCAGAAATCTGCTACATAATTTATATTTCAGAACATTTAAACCTCTTATAGCCTCCCCGACACCTGAGTTCTGCCTTTGTTTTAAGTTTGCTGCTCTGGGAAGGTGGAGCCATGGCCCAGATTTCCAGAGATTAGACTGGAAAAAAGCAGCAAGAGGAAGAATATCGAATAAACAGTAAATTAATAAATTAATAATTAGTAAATGTATGCCCAGGGGAAAAACGTGCTCTGCAGAAACAGAGCTGGAAAAAAAATCAATATTGGCTAGGACAGGTCCTTACTGGGAGCCATGGGCCCTCTGGAAAGGCAGATCCATGGATACCACAGGGTCCCCTGGGAAATGGGGGAATTTACCAGTCCTGAGGAGTTCCTCAGATTCTGGAAACAGAACAGCTGCTCATGGCAAACTGATTTAAATGGTGCAAGAATATCATGAGTCTGCCTCTTGGAGAACCCTCATCTAAATGTTTTAAGCTTGATACCTATAAAGCTGAATATGGGGTATTAAATCCCTTTTCTTTCCACTTCTGTTGCAAGACTAGAAGTTATTTCTTCTTGTTGTAAGTTTATTATCCTGTTTCACATGCCCGAGACAGGCTGTTCTTTCCCAGGCTGACTTCATCAGAGAGGTGGTTATCAAAACCACACAGAAATAAAACCAATTTATTCCACCTACCTAAAGCTGAGGGTTTAGCCAAGCTACCAGAAAAAGAAAAAATAAAAGGTCAGGCAGGTTATCCACCTTCAAAGCACAAGATCTGGGTCTGGGGAAACCATATAAACTGAAAGAATGGAAGAACAATAAAATCCTGGCTGCAAACTCCAGAAATGTAAAAGCAATCCTTTCTAAAGTCACTTCAGCCCGCTCTGAGCCCAGGATTGCTCCCGCTGCTCCTCCTGCGAGTGCCTTTGGCCCAGCCTCGCGTGCCTGCACACTCCTGCAGCCACAGAGCTTCCCCTGCACCCCTGGGGCAGATTAAACCACGCTAGAATACATTTCCATCCTCAGCCATTCCTTCTGATGGAGGAAACAAACTCTGTTTTGCTCCGTTTGGTTTCCTCCCCCAGCAGCTGCAGCCCCAAAGCTCTGGAGCGCGTCCGCAGCGCGCCCTTGCCAAAGCCACCGGACACGGAGCTTGTCACCCCTGGCATCGCTTGGGCTCCTCCACAGCCCTCTCTTGGGGATATTCCCTCTCCTCTGCACTGTCCCTTCCCAGCCCTGTCCCCAGGCAGTGTTTCTCAGCATTTTCCCTGCCGTGGCTCCATGGGGCACAGGAGTCTCCGTGAGCGGGGAGTGCCGCACCAGAGCGAGCGCACAGTTGGCAAAAACCGCCCAAAACCAGCAACTGGGCACGGCCAAAATGTCAACAGCACGAAAGGTGGGTGCAGTTGGCACAGCTGAGAAATTTCACTCTGGCATTTTTCTGCATTTCAAAACTCCATTACGTTTCGAATGTTTAATTTATAAACGGAGGTCACTAAAACAGAAACGAGAAAATCCCAACCGCAACCCAAACTACTAAGAGACAACTGAAAATTAAATGTTTCAAGGCACCAGTGTTGTTTCTGGTTTCCTTCAGTTCCAATGTGAGAAATCAGGGCGGTTTTTAAGATCCTCCCTCCAGGTCTGTGGCTCTTTTCCTCTCTCAGAGAAGCTGGTTGTTCACAGATTGTGCTCAGAGCTGTCGCTGACACCTCTCCAGGGACAGAGTCTCCCTCCTCCCATGGTCCCTCTCCCTCCTCCCAAGACTGAGTGGCATTCCCTCAAAAAATGCTAAATAATTTTATTTTTCCCCATAATACACCCTTCTTGGTCCCTCTCTTTGTGTTTTCACTATTTCTGCTCTTGGTGTTCAATCTGTATTCCTAAATTCTCTTTTTAGTGCATGGAAACTCTCAGTGACTCTTCTGTGGGACTGAGAGTTTTGACTCCTGACAGGTTGGGGCAAAAAGCCAAATTTTGCAGAATTTGTGCACAGAAATCAGCACAACCTGGTTTCAGAGTTCAAGGACTGGCTAGTAAAGCTCATTGCTAAATTAACAAAAAATTGAGCAGCCTCACCTAACAGAATAGGGAAAAAAGCAAATCACGGAACCAAAAGGAACAAAAAACCCCAAACAACTCTTGATTACAATTTTGCCATTTATCCATGCCCCAATTGTCGTTCCTCATGCAGGTGAAATTCTCCCATTCTGACGGAAATAAATATTAATAATATATAACAAATAATAATAATAAATAATTACATACCATTATTATAAATAGTAATATTTATTATTATAACTATAATTATAAATATTATTAATAAATATTAATCCCAGCACATTCCATTTTATCCTGGAATTCCAGCCTCACCTTTCCAGTGGATTTGGTCCCTTTCCAGATGCAGAAATAGCAAATAGTCCAAGCAGCCAGGAGGCACAGGGCGAGCTCCCAGCGCAGGTTCCCAATGTGCTCGATCCCCGCCGAAATTGCCAGCACCCTTCGTCTTCCATGCAAAAAAAAGAGGGGGAAAAATTGTAATATTGACCTAAAACAGCACTGCTTGTGAAATACTGGGATAGAGCTGAGTTAATGACAACAAAAAAGGATGATAATATTGAACAAAACAGCATTGCGTATGAAAAACTGGGATAAAGTTGAATTAATTGCAAAAAAATTAAAATATTGGACTAAAACAGCACGACATGTGAAATACTGGGATAAAACTGTACTGATTACAAAAAAATATTATAATATTGAAGAAAACAGCATTATGTATTAAAAACTGGGATAAAGTTGAATTAATTACAAAAAAAATTTAAAATTGGATTAAAACAGCACTACGCGTGAAATACTGGGATAAAACTGTACTGATTAAAAAATTATATATGAAGGAATATAAAACTACATAATTGAAAAACTGGGATAAAATTTAAAAAATTTATTACAAAAAAAAGAAAATATTATATATTTTGGACTAAAGCAACACTACATGTGAAATACTGGGATAAAACTGATTACAAAAAAAGATTTTAACTTTGAAGAAAAACAGCATTACTTCTGAAACAATGGGTGAAAACCAAATTAATTTGATTCAAGGACTCCTCATTACTCCTTACTGAAAGTACCCCATGCTAAGGTACAAAGGAAGACAAAAGAAAAACCAGAATATTCCCAGTATTTTGCATCTGGTGATATAGGAATAAATGTTTCACTATTTCAGGTCAGCAACAAAATTTTAATTTTAGAACAACTTTTCCTTAAAGCCAAAGATTTGAATTAGTTACCAACACATATGAGCCAAAAATTAAACATTTCCTAAATAAATAGGTTTCTCTATTTGATTTGTTTTCTCAAAAAAAAATCTAATCTTTATTTTTACCTGTTAAGTTTAATTTTCATGAACTTCCTTTCGTAATTTTAATTATAACATTAAAATAATTCTTTTCAAAAAGCCAATGTTTTGAATCAACTTAAAGCAACAGATGCAAACATAAAGACATTCACACAAAAGTTTTTAACATTCAACCTGAAATAAACCATCCTGAGCAGAGATGTCTTTGAAATCTGTATTTCAAGTTAATATAAGTTAAATAAATTATAAATTATTACAAGCTCAGACTTGTACTCCTCTCCCTCCATGTTGTGAGTGAAAACAAATTAATTGATTTTCACTGGTTTCAATTGAGTATATAATTAATGTCTGCATAGGGAGACACATAACTTAATCACAACTTAGTAGAAAGATTAAGTATTAAATTTAAACCAAGAAAACTACAGTTAAATATATAAAATAATTAGTCCTTTTGTATTTGTTTCAGTTATTGTCCAAGGCAATAAATTCAGGGATATAAAGTCTGATCCTGTAATTCCAGCCAATAAAATATAATAGCTAAATTATATAGAATATTTATATGAAAAAATAGAATATTTTTATGAGAAATAGAATATTTATATGAAATATAAATATTTAAATGAAATTAAATTGAATTTAAAAATTAAAAATGAGGAATCTGCTCTGTCTCTGCTGTCAGCAGGTGAGGATGAAGGGAAATTCCTGTTGTGATGGAGTGGGAGGCTGCAGCTGCCAACAGCTGGAGCCATGGAGGGAAAATGGAATTCTTGAGCCATGCCCAGGTTTTCCCGGTGCCTGGAGAAATGCTGCAGCACCTGGGCAGGTTTCACACCTGCAGAGCTGCAGCTGCTGCTCCCCACTCACAAAACTGTGTTTAAAATCTCCTCTTGAGCTGGGGAATGACAGAATTCACAGGGTAAAGAAAAATCACAAGCAAAACCCCAAACCCCAGAATTTATCTCCCTGTTTCTTGATTAATAAAGGGATTTTTTTTTTTTTTTTTTTTACTTCCCTAGTAAAAAAATAAGGGGTGTGGGGGGGGGGGTGGTGGACAGGAAGTCAACACAAAATTTACTTTTTGAGTATTATCTGCTTAAATATAAAATTGCTGCCAACTCATCCGCGTTTCCTCCCCATCCAGAAATTGGTTTCATTCTTCAAATCTTTATTCTTCAAATCTTTATTCTTCAAATCTACCACCAGCTAATTTGGGAGAGGAGTGATCCAGCATGGAGCACCCTCAGTCAGCCAAGACCTGCCAAGTGCCTGAATTTTGCCATCAGAATGCACCCAAATGAAGAGAGGTGTTTTTTGATGAGGGGTTATTTTAATCAAGAAGAGGAAGGACCTAATTGATACCTGCAAACAACATCACTGAGACATAATAACACAGAGAGGTGATGAAGGCATCGTTAAAATTCAAGTTCTTCTGAGCTGTTTGACAGATGAATGTGTAATTTTACCTAGGATAAAGTCCACCCTCCTTACAAACTCTCATTCAAAACCCAAATGAAGTCCTTGAATTCTTAGATCACCTGGAAGAGGAATTAATTGCGAAGAGAACAAAAGGATTGGGACAAAAATTGGCATAATATGATTAAAAAAAAATGAATAAATAATATAGGGCAATAAATAATAACAGGCCTTTCAAAATAGTACATTTTTAAGAAGAAAACTGAGACAAAATACTTATATTTGGGCCACAATAATAGCGAAATGGAAGCCTTTTTCATTTAGCTATATTTTCGCTGTAAAATAATAATGAGAAAACTTCCTTATGTTTTAATCAAATCAGAGTTTTCATGGCTATTGGGATTTATTTATGTCCATGTGAACCTCAACACGAGTAAGGTTCCTTTTCCAGAACGGGTGTGCAAGTGTTCAACTCCTACACTCTTCTTCCCTACCCGGGAAACAACTTCACAAATAAATGTTCTCTGTCTCATGACTGAACTATTTCACACACCAAACGATGCCTTTGCCTAAAGAACATCCTTTTTAATGAAGGCTTGAGACGGAGATTTTTAAAAGCCACTCATTCCTGGGAGCAGAAAGAGCTCAGAGTGCTTGGGATGCTCTGGGAAGTCCCAAAGAGCAGAGACACCTCCTTCACCCCCTGCACTCACGGCCTGACGCTTTGGTGAAGTGTCACACAAACCAAATGGCAAATGAAGAGGCTCGCCACAATTAATTATCCCTGCGGGTCCTGTTTCAAACAGACACGTGGTGCCAATCAACGGGAACCTCAGCACCATAATGAGGATTTAATTACCATGAAGGGCTGTGAACCGGTTTGGATTTCCTTTGTTCCAGCAGAACAAAGGGTTGGGGTTTCCCAGCAGTAACAAGTGCAGAAGTGATAATTAAACTATAACATAAAAATGTATGCAAGGAATGGCTCCAAGGAGGGGAAATCCCTGCTCACAGCTCTCCCTGAAGCCAGACCTCAATCCTGCTGCTGGAACCATCTGAGACAGCAACACTGGTGGGAGATTTGAAAGGAGGGCGCAATCAGAATATGAGTTCTTGTCACAAAGCCTCAGTCCAGCCATATCTACCCCTATTCTTTTATTATTCGACTGAAATAATAGGAAAAGGGGAAGCATTTTGAAAATATACCATTGTCCCCTGTGTCTGAGAGGTGAGGTTGGTATTCAGGGGTCAGATCACAGCTCTTTGCTCCTCAGCACTGCAGCTTCTACCCAAAAGCTGCCATAAATCACAGAAAACAACTACAAAACAGGTGGCGTAGCTTCCTCCAGACCTTCCTCCTCTTCTCTGCCTTGTTCTCCTCAACTGTTCATGCACAGAATACAGAAACAAGCAGTAAAATCAGCACTGAATCTGCTCCTCTCTGGTTTGAAGAAATGTTCTATGGTGGATCTATAGCTCAGCTGCTTTGCATCACACTTCAGTGAAAAGAAATAATTTTATCCTGTATATCAAGACCTGTTAAAGCTGAGCATCCTTAAAACCCCCTTAAATCAAATGAAAAATAAAAGATATTTCATTAAAATGTCTTGACTCTTTCTCACTAGAATTCACTGCTGCCACTTCTTTATTTGAAGAAATGATTATAAACAACATTCCTTGATAGATAAAAGGCCAAGAACCTGGGAGACCACTGCAGCTGACAGTACAAGTGCAGATAAGCATTTGAATTACTCCAGAACATCCAATCCCTGCTTGGTACAAGGCAGTTTAAACAGAATTTGCTGGCAACCACTTCAGGCTGTGTGAAACTTTGCTGTGAGAGCGATTTGTCCTGTGCTGAAGATGCAATTAATTACCTTGGATCTCCCTGAAAACAGAAATTGATGAGAGTTTGGAAGCATTTATTGTAGGTATTGAGCTGGTTTTGCTGTTGTAGCTGTTTGAGGGGGGGTGTTTTTGTTGTATAAAAATACTCAGCACTGCAGCCCCTTGAACCCACCCAGAGCCTGGGAGAGAAGCCAAGGGTTTCGAGGGCATTTGAGCTTCTTGAGCAGGATATTGAGGGAAACAAATTCCACTGCCATGGGGGGAGGGAGTTTGGAATCAAAGGTTAATTCAAACCAGGGCGAGGTTTTATTTTAATTCAGTAGCAGCAAAGTAATAATTCTCCACAAGGTGTCTTGCTTGTAAGGAGAATATTAAACCCCAGCCAGAGTGGATTTGTGGTGCCTCACACTGTGCTTGAAGGTTTCATTGCCTCTGATCACACACATTTAAATTGGCTAAATGTTAGTGAAGATTCTTCATTGCTTCCTGTAAATAACACAGAATAAAAGTGGCAAAAGTTCCAGGAATCTAATGAATAAAAGATAAATTTGGGTGGAATAACAGGGCACATCTCCAAAGAGTGGCTGTCAGAAATGCTGAGGTTTGGTTACAAGGGTCTGTGCAGTTGGGCTGAACAAAATCATGACAAAATTACTACAGTGTACATTAATTCTACTTAGAGTAACAAATATTGTAAGCCTGGCTTAAATCTCACTTGAATCTGAATGTAAATGTGGATTAAAAAGAAAACAAAAATGGATAGTCAGGAACATAGAAAGAAAAATTTCAGCCCAATTTCAGTACACATAAAATAATAAATTCAGGAAAAAATTAGACTTCATACAAGAACCTTGTGCTCCCCACATGGCAGGGACACCCCGTTACCAAGGGTCACCTCTGCTCCTCAATTCACAGCACTGCACGTGCAAAACCTACACAAAACTTACCCAGATAAAATCCCACTGGGAGGAGATTTCTACCACTATTAGACACCTGCTGCAAATGTGGTGTTTTTTGTTTTTTTGTTTTAGAAAGTACTAAAACACTTTTCAGTTTGGTGCCTCAGTGTATCTGAGAGAAAGAAGGGCCCCTCTGCTGCTGGAATTGCTGGAGAGGGGAATGTTATAACTGAAAAGCAACCTTTCCAAAATCTCCAAATTTCCAAATTTGAAAACAAACGTTCTGAAAGATACACACTATTTCTTGGCTCTGGGAACACTGGATTTTCCTGGGAAAGAGTGTTTTAATAAAATGCGAGGAGCTGGACCAGGCTCTTGAATAGAAAGAGCATTAACAGCTGCCAACACAGAGCTGAAAGGAATGTCCTGGGGTACTTCTTGTGGTATTTCATGATTTGGGAAGCTGAAGAACGGCTCCAGTCTATTTGAGGAAGGTCCCTTCATGTTCCCGCTTGGATTTGGAGCAGTTTCCAAGACACTTGGCTTTAAACAGCCCAACAACAAACAGCCCCCAAAGAGAGGAGCGCTGTGCATGGGCTGTGTCCAGCCAGGAGCTCGGGGGCAAAGCTCCCTCCCAGCCTGGGCCAGGCTCTGCCCCCAGAGCATTCTACACCTAAGGGCCAGTGCTGCACAGATTCCCCACCAGTTTAGGAGAAAAGGATTGAGATCTTTTAGACATCCTCTGTTTCTGAGAGAGAGTGAATTCCCATTTCTATCTCAAGACATTTCTTTAACTCTTTCTTTCTCTCATTGCACTTTATGCAATTAATATTCATTTATTTCTGTGGAAATGTATTGGTTTGAATATTTCACACCCAAATGCATTCAGGTATCCTGTGCAAATACACCGTTTCTGACTCAAGCAGATATTACTGAATTCTGAAAATTGCAGATTCCAGTTCCATTCACCAGGCTCCTCTGTGGATGCTCAAAGTGCCAGGAGCTTTCCCATGCCAAAATACCTGTCAGGAAGGTGAAATGCTTCCCTGTGGCTGTCTAATCTGAGATAACTGCTGTCTAATTTGGGAGAGGCAGATCCATGCATCCAGACTGCAAAACTCCAAGGAAAAAAAAAAAAAAAACAGCTAAGAAGGAATAAGTTGTTTTGAAAGAACCAGAGAACACAAGATATTAAAGATTTGAGATATTTTCAACCGCCTTATTTATTTATATGATAACTTTGGAACATGATACTGATAAACTTAAAAAATCTATGCTGAATGCTAAATGTAAAACTGTGCAACCAGAAGGCTGGCAGCTTACTTCGTCAAATTCCCAGATTTTTAAACTTAAGATAAACATATTTTATGTTGATCGAGGTAAAAAGAAAAATTATCCCTCGATAAAATGAACCTAAAGAGAGTGTTGTTAATTCTTCAGCTGATTCATTACTGCATTTCTTGTGCAGGTTTGCAACATTTCTCTTCTCTCATGTGCTTTGTTATCTTTTGACACTGAAAATGTAAAGAATGGTGCAATATTGTCTTAGAGAACAGGCATAGAACATTCTATGTCCTGGAAATAGCAAAGCTGGGAAACATTTTTCAGCTTTAACACTTAAATATCCTCTTCTATACATTACAGGACTGTAAAAGAGAACTGTCAAATTAGACTTTTTGTGTTGCTTTGCATAAAGAAAAAGTAATCGAAGATCACATACCTCTGACGAGGGACTTAAGCAAAAATGTGTGGGAGACCTCTCCCTTTTCCAGGAAGAGAACACTTTTTTGAGCAGAGATAACATTTATGGGCTATAGCCCCAGAGAAGCACAGAGTCATAGAAGGTTGGGGTGGGAAGGGACCTTAAAAACCGCTCAATGCCCCCCCCCTGCCATGGCAGGGACCCCTCCCACTGTGCCAGGGGCTCCCAGCCCTGCCCAGCCTGGCCTGGGGCACTGCCAGGGATCAGGGGCAGCCCCAGCTGCTCTGGGCACCCTGGGCCAGGGCTGCCCACCCTCCCAGGGAAGGGATTTTTTCCTGATTCCCAGTCTGAACCCATTCAGATTGATGTCTGAAGCCCAGTTTGAAGCCATTCCCCCTTGCCCCACCACACAAATTCCCTCTCCATCTTTCCTGCAGCCCCTTCAGCTGGAGAGGGAATTTGGGTCAGTGACCCCACACTCCTCCTCTCCAGCTGCACAACCCCAGCTGTGCAGCCTCTCCTGCCAGCAGAGCTGCTCCAGCCCTGGGATCATCCTGGAGGCTCCCTGGGCTCTGCAGCAGCTCCAGCTCCTCCCTGGGCTGGAGGGGCAGCTCCACAGAGCACATACTGAATCGATGGCAGAATCCAGCAGGACACGACTCAGGCTGCAGAAAACCAGTTCTGACCTTTTCCCACCCAAATTCTACAATGTGGATTAAGAGCAGAGGAGGAGAAGCAGAGACACACGGGGTACAGCATGACCCTGCTTTGCCTGGGACGTGATGGTGACATGAGCAAGAGTGGCACAGTGACAGCATTAACACCCTGCAGAGAGCAAATATCTGACAGAGATAATGCCTCAAAATAAAATTATTCCTTTCAGACTTTCTTTCCCCCACGTCTAGGGACTGGTATTTGGGAAATTAAACATGTGCTAGTTGTGCCTGCTGTTTTCCCAGGGCAGTGGTGTGGCAATCACTGAAACACCTCCAGAACAAGCATGGTTACTGCAAAGGTAAACCAATCCCAGGGGATTTTTTGCAGATTTAGTCACTAAAAGTGTTTAGAATCAAGAGTGAGAATCTGGATACCAAACTCTCCCTGAAAGTCAGCACAAGCTGACACTCTGGCTTTTGTGGAATATCCAGAACAAGAACTACAGGCTCTGTGTAGTGTCCAGACCTCTCTTCTGAAGGTTTCATGGAAACTCTAAAATAGGAAATATACCCACAGGTTTCTAAAAGAGCTAAAAAGGGTCCTTGACAGATATTGCTGGATACCCACATGTACTCCCCAGCCATCAGTGCTCAAGGATTAGAAAGAAGTTCAGCTTTTAGAAGATAATCCATGGAGTACAGATTGGGAGAAATTTATTGGAAATTCTTTAAAGTGTAAGACTTCATTTCTGGAAATCCACTTAATTCCATACTTGGCTTGTTCCTAAAGCAGCAGACAGACAACTCCCAGTGGTCACGTTAGCAAGAATCCCTGAGCTGCAGCATTATTCTGAATTATTTACTCCTTCCAGAAGATCCAGGGTGAATTACACATAACAGAATGAATCACTCTTGGCTGAGCCACACTTGCTTCTATCCAGCCTGGTTCCTTCTCCTTAAATTCCTGCTAGGGCTGACTGCTGTTCTCTTCATCACCCATTTCTACCCACATCCAATTAAAAAGTGAAATTAGGCTTCCCTCTGCAGATTTTTCTCTGAAATTTCTCGTACAGCTTGAAAAAATTTAAAAGAATGACACATTTCCCGTGTCAACCCCTGTCTCATTAAGGTCAGTACAGGTTATTTGACTGTTAGTGTATTTTTACATTTTTACAATGTGTTTCTGTGTATCTCACACTGAGAAAATGAGGGATGAACACAGAACATCCCATTCCTGACTTATTTTCCTTACCCCTCTTTCACTGAAGTCATGGCAACTTCTCCTTAACCAGCCCCAAGGGTTTAATCCTGTTAAATCACTTTTTATGCTGTTCCACTCACCTCTGCTCTACAGTATCTTTTTTCAATATATCCAATGACTCCTTCAGGCTTTTTTTTTTTTTGTAATTTCCCTCTTCTCCTCTTTGAAGAAGTCATCCAGCAACAAAAATCTCCCTTTTTATTCACCTTGAGTGCTATAAATTAGCTCAGCACACAGCACCAGCTGTGAACTGAAAGCATTTAATTAAGAAATTAAGCCAGGGTGATGCCTCTCAGAATTTGTGTGGAGCCTTTCAGAAAACCTGCACAGTTATATTCAGCTTTTCACTTTTAATTAAATGTTCATCAAATGAGAACTACTGAGCACAAAATATTGAGAACTACTACACGATCTTGTAAAACAGACCTTTACAGGGAGTTTTTGGCTACAAGTTCATGTCACAAATGAATGGTGATAAGCTCTTATCTCTTCCTCACAGAACAGGCCAAAAGAAAACCATTACCTGGCTGGCAAAAAAATGTTAAAAATTGAAAAAATTCTTCTGCCAACTTATTTCTTATCTCACTGGCCCTGGACTAAACTCTAGTCCTAAAAAAAGACCCCTAAGACATGAAAATGAGCAGGGGCACGAGGAATAAAGGGAAAAAAAGAAAGCTGAAAATTGAGTTATTTTGAGAGGTCTCAAGGCTTTGTCCACACTTGCAGGTCCTGGATCTTCGTAAAACATCACTCTGCTTTAGCACTCACAAACTACAGATTTGTTAATTAAATCCAGATTAACTCTACTGGATCAATTTTTCATTTTTAAACTAAAACCTATGGATATGGGATATGAAATAATTAAAGAGTTGTTGAAGGGATTTGGGGGCGATTCTTTCCTGTGCATCCCGAGGACAGCAGTGCCCACACTGCTGTTTCAAGGCCTGCACTGATTGATGCTCTGGAGCCTTTCCAGGAATTCCAGTGCAATATTTAATTTAATTACTTTCCTCGGGAAGTCCTCCTGATACAGCAAAGTAATTTTGCTGCCATATAAGAATATAGAGCAAAACAGTGAAATAATTTTTTAGCGAAACTTGGTTGTTTTGTTTTGTTTTTCCAGCCTGTACTTACTAAAATTTTTGCACAGTTAAACACATCTCCTTTGAGCTTTTAATTTGATTTAAAATCCCAAGCAACTGCCCTTTCTGTTAACACCCTGAATCTACAAGGACATATTTGGGAACTATTCTTAAAAAGTGTCTAAATATTTGATTTTTCTTTTGATGATAATTTTTCAAGAGCCAAAAATAGACAAAGGCTTGATGAATTGCATGGAAATCTTTCCTTTACCCAGTATCCATGCTGAGATAGCCAGAACCCAAAGGAATGTGATTCCTGTTAAACGATGTTTCCAGACACTTGTGTGTGTCTAAAATCCCTCACACCAAAGCCTTTCACATTCACAGTTCCAAGAGAATAAATGTAATGGACACATGCCTGGACACTTGGAAATAAAAGTCTCTTATTCACTTGGATATTTAAGGAATTGCAGAAGTATGAAAAAATATGCCTTGGATGAGCTCCACGTGATTTGTTGGCACATCCAGTCTTGCACAACTCTTTCCTGTGGTCAACCAATAAAGAAAATAATTCCTGGAGTGGGCAACTTTGTCAAACATGGATGGGACTTTTCAGCTTGTCCCGTGGGGAGAGCACTGATTGTTTTCAGCAGAAAATGGCACCAGAAGTATCCTACTTTCAGTTTTCTAGATTGGAAAGTTTGTGTAGACATTTCCTACTTTCAGTTTTCTAGATGATTTCAAAGTTTATGTAGATACTTCTTACTTCCAGTTTTCTAGAAGATTTCAAAGCTTGTGTAGATATTTATAGGAGGCTGTATATAAACACTCAGGCAAAAGGGGATGAGCTGGTTTATAATTGCATAAAACCAGATATAGCTGAAGGGAGTCCTTTCAATGGAGGGGTTTTGCACATAAATAATAATAAAAAAAAGATTAAAAGCCCCACACAACAAACCAACAAGTTATGGGAAACCACTGAACCCTGGCAAAGGCAGGAGAAACACTCCTGGTTATTTTGGCTCATGCTGCTCCTGGCTGATTTGGCCAAGCCCCTCATGGCACTGCTGAGGTTTTGCTGTTTTAGACCTTTCACTTTATATTAATTTCACCCCTTCCAGCAAAATGTGCTTCTCTCACGTAAATCTTTCCCAACAATAGCAAAAATGCATATACAGATGTACAAGTCTGCAAATATACATTCCTACATTAACCAGAATAATGGGAATGCCCTTATGGTTACAAGTAAAAAAAATTCACCATTTTTCAGCAAAATTGCATCTCTAAGCCAGCAGCTTCTAAAGATTATAGTTTTTAAGCACCTCACTCAGTTTCTGTGCACATTTGCCTACCATTGGTAGCAATAATAGCATTTCTAGAACTTGAACAATTGTGCAATTAAGGGATGTTTTAAGTAGCTCATGTGTGACCTCGGCTACAAAAATTTAATTTCTGGTTCTGACATCCCTGCAAGCCAAAACTTGACCATAATTTAACACGGGAACCAACCAAAAGCTACAAATTCCCAGAGCAGTAGAAAGTCAGGAGAATTTGCACACTCGAAGGTCATTTTTTCACCATCCATAGGGAAAGTTTTATGCACAGCAGGAAATGTAAAAATCAAAAACCACAGAAGTTCATCCACGTGGCTGAGGGTCCAGCCCTCAACACAGGAAAAACTGGCAGCATTTTGACACAGCCCCATTTGCCTTTTTCAGCTGGAGTCAGGCAAAGTCAGCGATCTTGAGGCAAACCTAGACGGAGAGCCCACGAGGCTCCAAACAAAAAAGCGATTTTCACACGGCCCCTCATGAGCTGGGCAGCGAGGGGAGGCTCTGGCAGGATTCAGTGATTTAATGTCCTGCAGGACACCCACAAAGGGGCAGCTTGGGAGTGCTGCTGGAGCCCCTGGGCACTGCAGGAGCAGCCTCAGCTCAGCCCTGACTTCTCAGCGTGCCGGGATTAACCACAATGTGACTCCTGCACTCGTTTGCAGCCTGAATGAAACAGGAAAAACCTCCTTTTTTGACTTTGCAAGGAAAGGGTTTGTGCCTTTTCCTTTTTTCCTTTTTTTTTTTTTTTTTTTTTTTGCTGAGAACAGCCCCTATTCTTTCTGCCCAGACAAAACCAATGTTTTTTCTCACTAGGCTTTACTTGGAAAGGCTGAGGATGTGTCACCCCCTCCAGAGAGTGACAGCCCAGCAACCAGACCTCCTTCAACAGAGCACCGAGTTGTTGCTACACAGCCAATAAAAAACACTATTGAGGTGGAATCAGCCACAAAACCGTGGCTCCTCTTTCTGTCCAGCTCCCTTCCCAGGCACTGGAAAGCTCCAATTCCTGCCCAGGCTGGAGCAGCAGCCAAGAGAGCACACGGGCATGGCTGCAGCCCCCCACACCTACCAGGAAATTTCCCACCAGGAAAGCAGAAAAATGATGGAGCAGAGCATCTCCCCTCTGTTTCCCAACCTGCAAATACACCCTCACTGACAGCCACAGTTCTTTTTCATATCCTGCTTTAATTTATCAGTAATTAGCAGCTATCACTATGAACTATTTAAAGTTGGGACACTAAAAATTCTCTGTGCTGCACCTTGAAACTGTGATTATTACTTTTTCTTCAGAAATCCTTAAACAAACTGTACAACTGGGATGAGGGAAAGGCCATAAACAGGAAAAAACAGGTCAAGTCTCTGAATGCTGGCACTAGTATGGAAGGAAATTCAGGCTCTTGTCTGTCCTTTGGAACACAGCAGCAGAGAACTTGCAGAATAAAAAGCGAATTTTTATCAGTTTAGCTGCTTCCCTTAGAAACTGTACACACAGAACATGGAACTTCTCCAGGCTGTGGCTTGCAAGGCCTTTTTGAGTAAGAAATCCTTTAATCCTCTAATTTTGATCAGTTGTCAGTGGTGTCTGCTGACTTAAATGAAGCCTTATAACACTAACGGGGATAGATATTTCTAAATAGGAAAAGAAGAAAAAGGTGTCTGGAAGTGCCAGATTTTGCTGCACCTCCATCAGGATCAGCCCATTTTCACTGTGTGAAAGAGGGAAGTGGTAATCAATTACAGTCTCACAAAAATATTTAAAGTTTTGAAGTCTAATGAGGCTCTTTGGCATGTACCAGAAGGAAAACAACACCCAGGACCTGCTGCAAGATTTCCCTCAGAACCCTTTTTGGCTTTTTTAACACAAAGCCAATCCATGCAAGACAAAAATTAAACTTTCACCCTCTGTGGGAGGTAGTTATCAAAGCAGAGAATGATGAATTAGCAGAAGTGAGAGCATTCCTGCTGAGGGAGCAAGGGAACAGCATCCTCTGGGCACACCTGAGCAGGGGGAACTGGCAGAGCTTCGTGGCACTGCCAGGGACCCTCTGGCACCTCAGCTCGTGGGTGAGGCCCTGCCTGACTTGAGCCACAGCTTTAGGAGCTGCCAAGGCTGCAGAAGCAGCAAAATATTTCAGCAGAAAGGCTGGAGTTGTGGTTTGCTATCCTCAAGCCAGCTGAGGATTTGGATTTATTTCCAGTCATGAGTAAATAAGGGCTGAGCCTTGCAGCCTAGCTGGTGGACTTAGCAGCACCAGGCAAAAGAGAAAAAAATTCCTTTCCAAAGCCAGAAATAAAGATGTTTTGGGCCTGCTGTATTCATTTCCACCCTTAACCCCAACTCCAGCTTGTCCCCCTGTTCCCAACCTCTGCTGGCACTTAGAGACTGTAGATCCTGTGTGAAGCACAGCAACCTGAACCTCCCCAGCATGAGGAGCTCTCAGACTGGGAGCAGCACTGCAAAAACACTGGGGAATTCCCGAGTCTCTTCTTGCTAGGCTGGCTTTAATTGAAACCATCTGAAGATATTGTGATCACCCTAAAAGGCTGTGGCAATGGGATAGGGGTGTGAAAGAAAGCTGCAGCATCAGCCTGACACTTTACAAAGGCGGGACTGAGTTTCACATGTAAACAAGCTCCCTCACAAAAAGCAAACAGGATCACTGTGCACAATAATTACCACTCTAATCCACAGATTTACTCAACAGACAAAAAAAAAAAAAAAAAAAAAAAAAGAATACCACAAAACCCCATTTTTTTTTTCCCCTACAGCCAACCCTTCACACAATAAATTGCCTTTTATGTGGCCACAACTTAGGGGAATTTCAATGGCAGCCTTGGCATGGCAGGGAGCAAAGTGGGAAGGTTCTGAATGGTTGTTCTGAGGAAACCTGGAGCCTCCCCCTTCCCTACTCCAGCAACTCGCCTTTTTACTATTTGTTTCAACAAGTTTATGAGGAGATTATGGCTCCTGGCAGCAGAATTTACAAAATAATACAGCAGCATGCCCAGAACACCACCTCTGACTGAGGGGATAATATTGCTGGTAGCACTTCTCTCCAGACAAATTAACTCTTCTAGTAATATTTACTTTGTATTAACTGCTCTCAATCTGCTCTTCATACAGAAAGACCCTGCTGTGACTTTATGTCTGATATTTAAGACATATAATTTAATGATAATCTTAATTACAATGAGTTATTTCAAGGCAAAATCAAGCCTGATTTTTAATAAAGTTCACTCGTCCACTTTGAAACTAGTTTTTCATGTTTTTTTTTTTTTTAATTTTGAAGCCATGCAATGTCATAACTACCTAAATTTCAAACAAGACAAACACCTTCCTTAGCAGGAAGAGAATACATTTATTTTCTGTGTGCAAAACTATGCAGCTCCAGTTTTTCTTGGACAGAGAAAATAGATAAGTTTAATATCTTAAGTTATTTTGGCCAGCAAACTGTTAGTGTTACAAAAAGTTTGTCTGTGACATAATAAAGAAAGAAGTTTCAAATAAATAACAGATTATTTAATCAACCTTTTTTGTGTGTGTTTGTGATTTTAAAAGGTTTGGAATGTGTATTTTCGACTTTTTATAGACAAGACTGTAAAATCAGATAGAGAAAAGGCTAAATCTGATTATCCCTTCTAGTTTCATAATTTCTTCCTGATTTAGACAAAACCAGGTAGAGAAATATGCCCCAAAACTGAAGGGTTTAAAACCCTCTGCAACTTGGTTGCAAGAATCTTGTTCAGCTTCATTTTCGGAGATCTCTAGGAAGGGACGTCCTTAAAATGGATTTTTATGTGCTTCAAAATAACACTGGCACATGAATTCAGGCAATGCAAAGATGAGCACTAACAAAGAAAAGCCACAAAACCACGGAAATATGAGAGTGTAAAACTTACTCTGTGCCCTCCATAGAACTGAGCCAAACATTTCTTGCCTCTCTGGATAACTACAGTTACCATCAGTGGCCAAGTTGGGAATATTGTTGAAAAATCATGTAAATGCAGGGGGTGAATTTAGCTAAAACTTGAGAAAATATATTGGTCATTTATTCTACTAAGTCTTAATTCTCATCATCCCAAAGCAGCATAAGAGATTTTTGCTAAAATAAAAGGAAGCTGTAGCATTAATTGATACCACCTGAGAAACTCTTGTTTATTCTGAAACACTGGAGTAGATAGATTTTGATTTAAGATGTTAGGTGTTCAGCTTATTGAAAATAGTAACAGAGAATAAAATTCCAGTTTTACCCAGAGAGTGCATATGCCTCTCTTATTGTTCAGGTTTAATTTAGTTGGGGGGAGGGGACATTTTATTAAAAAAAAAAAAAACAGTTTTATTTGCTTAAACAACTCATGAAGTCTAAGTTTCCTGATGTAGCAAGAAAAAGAGATTCAGGCAAACAACAGCACCTTCTAAGATTCAAGGAAATTATGTCAGTGTAGAGTTCTCCCTTCAAGGAGTTTTAATTCCTGGTTCTTTAAAGTGTTGCTCATGCTGTCCTGAACACAAAACAGCCCTGGAATAAGGCTCTGTCTCAAAAATAAAATTAATGGGTCCTCAAGAAATTGTAGTAACCCGGAATTGTGTAAGAGGCATTGAATTGTGAAATCACTCGGAATTCAAAGTAACGTTCCATTTCTCTGATTGGCTTAACACACACTATGCCCTGCACAGAAAAATGGGAGGCCACACTGCACTGATGAAATATTTATAGTCAGAAAAAAATATGTCACCACAAAAGCAGATCATCTTTTGCAAACATCTGATTTTCTTCCCTTAGTCTAACTAGAAATCAGAGTCAGGGGGACAGGAGAGAGTTAAACCCTCCTGTTATTCTAGCTGAATAACTAACACTTACACAGCCCTTTAAAAAATAATGAGATCCAGAAGCCAGAATATTAGTTAGCTGAAACAAGGATGAGGATGCAGCTCTCACACTCCTAAGGAAAGCAACATTTTGGGAAAAAAAAAAAAAAAAAAAAAAAAAAAAAAAAAAGGAAAAAAAGGAATATTGTAAATCATCTTCTTTCTTTCACCTTTGCCTCCTCATTAGTATGGGTTGGAGGCTCTGTCCTCCAGCAGCAGGAGCCAAGCTCCCGAGCAAGTGGCACACTTTGTTCTGTGTCCTTTCAGGATATGGAATTCCTTTCCTTGTATCCTCTAAAAAAAGAGTTAAAAACTCTCATTCTGACTGTGGCTGGATAAGAAAATGTCCAGCTGAACCCAAGTGCCATAGAGTTACCAGGTGTAAATGATCAAATCACTGCAAGGTAATGAACAGTCCGATCAAACAGAAAGGTTTTGTGCACTTACTCCCAGAATTCCATCACTGGAGAAGTGGCATTTTGTAAAGAGACTTGACTGCAGTTGCTCATGTTAAGTTTTTGAAATTCCACACAATTTTCTAGAAAAGAACAGAAAAAAGGAGTTTGCTGTGTTGAGAGGCAAGTAAAGTTGCTGTTCATGTCCCAGTATGTGCCCCTTGGGAAGCCCCCACCACATTTGCTGGCTGGGGTTAAAGCATTTCTGGGTGCACTAAACACCTCAGCTGCTGATTCTGCAACACCAGGTTATGCTAACCCAGGAAAACATCCATGGGGACTCTCCTACAACATTTGCCAAAGTCACAGGGCCAAAAACTCACCTCAGGCAGAGGAAAGAAACATTGAGAAACTGAGGCAATGGCTTGGGAATCACAGCGTGCTCCTGCTCCAGCTGCTGGGTCCATGGCTTATGGCTGCAAACAGCTTATGGCCAGCCAGAAACTGCCCCTTTTTCCTGCTAAGGCCAGTGGATGTATCCTCTGGCTTATCATTATTATTATTATTATCTCTAACCCAAATGCCAAAGCAGCTCAGCAGTGTGGAGCATTTGAGCAGTGAAAATGCTGGCCAGGCTCCTTTGCAGGGCTGCCAAAACTGACACCAAAGTCTTCCACTACCACTGGGCCCAAAGCTGCCTCCCTGACAGAAACCAGGATTTCAGGCACCTTTAGGTGTGCTCCAAGAACACAACAAATGGCCAATTAGTGAAAACTATCAAAGACAACACAACGGGGATTGATTTGAAATTGGACTGTGTATTTGGGATAAATGCTAGAACTTCAGGAGTGTGGGAACAAGGGCACTGGGATGAGAGCCTCCCCATGGATGTTTGGGATCTACAGATGCACTAAACAGAGAATTGCAGATATAAATGTCAATGAGAGGACAGATGCAGAGCCCTACTCTGCAAACCCTTCTGAATACACACCTCATCCTTCATGCAGGAGGCTGCTTTACATGCAGCAAGGATTATTTATGAGACTAAATTTCCAGAAGTAGCTTGATGAACATTATCCCTCAACATCTGGCATTTAAAAGAGCAAATCCAAAGATCCACACTTAATATTTTTCCCTCTCCATTCAAACTCCTCCTGATTTCATCAGAGTGAAAGAGCAAGACTGCAACCTGTCATCAGGTCATTCTCTGCTGCAGAATCCACTCACTGTGTTCAGGGAGAATAGATATGATTGCAAATTAGAGTCTTGGGATTCAGCCAGAGGATCTTACAGAATTAACAAATCCATAGGCTTTTCTGCTGACATTATATTCTAGAGGAGTAAACGCTTTACAATGACCTAACCCAGAAAGGTCCAAGGCAGCTTCAACTCCAGGTTTCCTCTCTCTTGCTGTAGTGGGATGAGATTGGCCCATTTCCAGTCTTTGCTGCACCAATAGCTTTGTTCAGGACATTTCAATACATTAATCAATCTCTTGGGAGGTTTTTATAGTGGCAATCTCTGCTGAGGTCATACCTGTATTCCATTCGTGGCCACAGGAAGCCCAGGGAAGCTCTGTAGTAAAGCAGTTGAACAAATAGAAGATAGCCCACGCTAAAATGATGATGTAATATACATTTAGGTGTGCCTCTATAACTTGGGTAGCATAACCAATGCCTGGAGGAGCAAAAGAAAAAGTGAGATACAAAAGAAAATTTCTACATTTCAGGCTGTATTTAATTTAAAAACAAATGCTTACTCTTAAGTACATCTTAACTTCACTTTTGATAAAGATTATTTCATTTTACTTCAAATCAAATGCTCCTTTTTACAGTAGAACACAGAATTATTACCTTCAAACAGAGGGCAAACTTTCCTCCAGCATGTGATGCCTCCTTCACTTGTAAACTGTCCCAAGGCAGTCTCCAAGAAAAACACAGGTATTCCACAGCAGATAAAAAAGACCACGTAGGGGATGAGGAAAGCACCTGTGGGTGAATATTGAGGAGGTGGTGGTTAGAATGAACTGGGCTCCTCAGCAGCACAGGGAGGATTTTCCCATTAAAGGAAGGACCAGCTGTGAGCCAGCAGTGCAGTGCAGTGCAGGAAGGGTTTACTCCTGCCCTCAATATCCAAAGTTAGCCTGTAAGCCAGGGCCACAGCCTAAACCAGACCAGATCAAAGTTCTCAGCATAAAGGCAGCTCAGGAGTCGCTCAAACTCAGAAAAGATCCCAGCCAAGCTCAGCTCAAAGTTCTGCTCTGCTCAGCACCATCAAAATCTGCTTTTTTTCAGGGTGAGGGTGTTACAGCTATTAACTGTGAGAAATCCTTCTCATGTTATTTGTACGAGCCTGATGAGAAGGATTGTGAAGAGAGAATGAGGAAACAAACTTCAGAACTACTCACAAGGACAGGAAAGCAGGGCCTGGCCTTATCAGCCCGAAATATTTATGTGAAGTTCTAGGAAAACAACAAAGCCTCGACATTTTTGTTGGATGCTGGCAGTAAACTCCAGCACAGGTAGTGAAGCACAGCAAAACCCAAACACTGCCCACACCCTGCAACAGCTGTTGAGCATCAGTCACCTGGATTAGGAAGGTGAGACTGCTAAATCCACCTGCTCTGACCGGCAGTTCTTTCATCTCATCACCACGAGTCCCTTCCCTCAGCCAGGAAATTCCCCTAGAGATGAATCCCAGGTGCATCTCAAGCAATCCATAGGGATTCCACAAAGAATGGAATACTTGCATGGCTGCTCTGGATAATTTACTGGCCAGTATAAAATCTAGCTTGGCCCTCTCGTACACACAATCATGGCAACTTGTGGAAATCCAAAGTATCTGCTTGGACTGTTTTTTCCAACACTGTTCTAATAGGCATACATCAGGAACATTAGGAAAGGTCAGGATTCCCAGCTTGTAAAAAGATCATATTCCTAGAAATACCTAATTCTAAACACACGAAGAAATTATTTTTCCTCAAAACCTGAACATCCACAACCTAAAATTATGGATGATTATTCCTACACTCCCTGTTATGAATCGGAGTAAGTGCCAGGGAGGTCACACCTCACAAGTTCCAAACTACAGCTTCTAAGTTTCTCCTGTAAAAAGCAATTTATTTCACAAATAGCTCAGATATTTGCCACTGTCTTCCCCTAGCACACACCAAGGAGTTGGATGCATCAGATTTAAGCACTGAAAACAAACTCTGGTCTAATTCCAGCAGGGGGTTACAAAGCTCAGTCACAGACTGCGCCTTCATTGACTCAAACTGGTCAATGGCAAATGTCCCATGGTGCCAGGACATGACCAATTAAATCACACCCACTTATTCTAAAACAACACAGGGGTGATTAAATATGATATTTCAGTAATTACTTTTTCACCAAATCACCCAAAATAATGATTATAACTCTTTCTATCTCATGTTACAGCCTTAAAAATGATAGCATCACCTTCTGACAAGCTGGCACACTCCTAAAAACGGGCACCTAAAGGTGGCTGCAGGAACCAAAAAACTACACACCAAAAATATATTCCTGTCATTTCCTCTGCCAAAAGTTCTCTGGGCAAACTCTGACCATGGACAAGAAAGGATTGTGTACATGATATGCAGCATGGTAATATTCAGGATTTGGTAGCAGCATCCTCTAAAGAGCCCAACTCTTGTTACCCAAGTTTGGCCAAAATGCAAAAATGTAAGGAAAGGAACTTCCAGTGATAAACACAACTTGCCCAGCAGGATTTGTCTTATAGAAACAGCACACAAAACAGGCTAAAAACCACCCCTGGGTTCAGATAAGGAATAGAAATCTGGCACAGCACACAAACCCATCACGGAGCAGATCAGTGCTTATCAGCCCTGAACATCCTATTTTTCTTCCAGCCTCTGTGTTTACACTGCCACTGACTCAGGCCTTAAGTGGGGAGAATGTTGAACCCAGTCCACAGAATTCTAAACTGAGTTTGTAATTTACTTTTCTTTCTTCGTTGCTGCCCAAGTCACAGCTGATGTGCTTATTCTCAACTGTCATGTATTTTATACAGTTTATAGTTGGCTATAACCAATACATGCCACATGTTATACTCCTGTAGAAGTTGAGTCTGCTCTTTTCTCTCTAAAATAACATTCATATTTTAGATTTATTAGGGCTTGCTCTCTTCTTTGAGTAATCTGAAGGGGAAGCAACATCTTCCCCTGTTGTAGGAGTTGGGGAAGTACTGAGGGAAAAAAAGATGGAGATATAAAAAATTTTATGTGAAAAAGAAAATAAATTTAGTCTTCATGGCATTATTAGAAAAAAAAAAATTAATCCTCTCCAAAGTACACTGTTGTGACAAATAAAGTGCTGCCTTCTTTTCTGTGTCAGACAAACTTAGTTCAGTATGCCTGGGTGTGTATTCACATGCAGAAGACAGCGTGTACTACTATAACAGAATGCTGGCTTCTCCTGCATGAAAAATGCTACTGAAAAAATATGTCAATTTACTAACGTAACAGAAAGTTGTAAAAATAAACCACACAGTGTTTGGAGAGAGGGAAAGCGAAGCACAGCGATTTTTCTTAGATGTCAAATGTGTAATGCTTCCCTGTCTGCACATGCACTGAAACCCTGAACACGTATCTCTTACCAGTGCAATAAATCACTGCAAAGCATTCTTAACTGTTTCATTCCCGTGTTTAATTCCCATGTAAATCCACACGTGATGCCATCTTACCTCCTCCATTCTTGTAGCAAAGATATGGGAATCTCCAGACGTTTCCCAACCCAATAATCTCCCCTGCCACAGAAAGCACAAATTCAACCTTATTGTTCCAGTGGCCTCTTTCATGAACTTTCTTATCATTGCTGTGGACGAGGTTGGTACTTGAGGCTTCTGGGTCCAAAGCATCTTCTGGCTTGCCATTAATTATAGGAATAGTCTTTTCAGCTGTCATGACTTTTCAGCCTAGTGGAGAACAAAAGAAAAACACACAGGTGTGTTAAGACACTTGCTCTTCAAACACTGACATCTCCCAGAGTGGCACTGGCTTCTTGTTACCTATGGAAATCTGCGTGGGAAAACGAGAGAGGCAACTCCACAAGGCTGGAAAAGTTGTAAAGCAGGGGAAAAGGAAAAGAAAGGGGTGGGGGAAGGAGAGAAGGTTCTGTGCAAGCGAAGGAGTTATTCCAAGTGCAGACGGGTGACTTCCTAGCAGAGAGAGAAGCCTTTCAAAAATCCCTCCCCAGGCAAGGCTCCCAGCCTGACCGACCTACCAGAGGACAGGGACCTGCTGCAGCCCCAGGCGCACATCTGAGCCCGGGAGCGCCCAGGGATGTGCAGAGGGGCTGGAAGGGTCGTGGCCTGCTGGAGGAGCGGGGCAGCTCCGGGGTTACTCACCCAGGGCTCTGCCCGTGCCTGCGCCGGGGACAGGGGCCGGGCTGTGCTCCGCGCTGCCTGCCGGCGGCTCTGCGGCTCCGGGGCGCGGGCAGGGCTCGGCCGGCCGCGGAGGAGGCGTGCGGGATCCCGGGCAGCCGGGAATCCTGTCCTGCCCTGCCGCTGCTGCCGGCCCGCCGCGGGTTGTAGGATGCTCCCCGCGCTCTGGAGCCGGAATTTGCAAATGCTCAGCCCTCCCCGGAGCGATGGTTTAACACCCGCCTCCCCCCTCCGCCCACCTCAGGCTGTCCCGCCAGCTCCCCCCTCCTCCTCTTCCTCCTCCTTCTCCTCCACCCAGCATCACCACCGAGCATCACCAGCCAAGCATCCCCAGCCTGCGCTCCCCGCCCCGCGGGCAGGGCCGAGCCCGGCAGGTTGGCGGCCGTGTTCCGCATCCCCAGCAGGACCGCATCCCCAGCAGGACTGCATCCCCAGCGGATCCCGGCCCTGCCCCGCATCCACAGCAGGACTGCATCCCCAGCGGATCCCGGCCGTGTTCCGCATCCCCAGCGGATCCTGCCCCGCATCCTCAGCGGATCCCGGCCCTGCCCCGCATCCCCAGCAGGACTGCATCCCCAGCGGATCCCGGCCGTGTTCCGCATCCCCAGCGGATCTGCCCCGCATCCTCAGCGGCATCCCGCCCTGCCCCGCATCCACAGCAGGACTGCATCCCCAGCGGATCCCGGCCGTGTTCCGCATCCCCAGCGGATCCTGCCCCGCATCCTCAGCGGATCCCGGCCCTGCCCCGCATCCCCAGCAGGACTGCATCCCCAGCGGATCCCGGCCCTGCCCCGCATCCCCAGCGGATCCTGCCCGCATCCCGCAGGACTGCATCCCCAGCGGATCCCGGCCCTGCCCGCATCCCAGCGGATCCTGCCCCGCATCCCCAGCAGGACTGCATCCCCAGCGGATCCCGGCCCTGCCCCGCATCCCCAGCGGATCCTGCCCCGCATCCCCAGCAGGACTGCATCCCCAGCAGCTCCCGGCCGTGTTCCGCATCCCCGGCGGGCCCCGGCCCCGCACCCTGGCAGGGTGGGGACGGGCGGGCGGGCCGCGGGGACAGCCCCGCACGGGCCGCGCTCGGGGGCTGGCGCAGCCCGCCAGTTAAAAAAAGGAACCCGCCGGGAACAGATGACACCAACTTCAGCTGGAAAGGGCGGCGGGGGGAGCCGGGGGACAGACGGGATGAAAAAATAAACGGAGGGGAACATTTGGGAAGTGTGGAAACAATGTGGGCGCTTTCGAGTTACAGCAGGGAAATGCAGACACAGCCCATGTGGGCATTGCTAGCTGGGGCTTGGCTTAAAATTCAGGCTGTAAAAGAGGTGAGAAAAGGGAAAAAATATTACAAATGGTTTTGTTTCAGGTTAAATCAAATATTTCGAATAGATATTTTTTTTTTTTCCATCTAACCCATCCTTTCTAAAATTTTTTGTTGGTCAGTCATTTTCACCTTAAGTTTCCAAACCCAGATTAAATATCGCTTCTTTCTTCATCTCTGCAGTTTCTCCATGGCAAATGGCAACGCCCAAGCCAGGTTCTTGCTTCAAATCTTCCCTCAGCTCCACACTCTGCAGCAGTTATGATCAGCAAGGCTTTGCTCTACAACTCCAGGAGATGCGCTTTGGAACTCCCAGGCTCCTAAATCCGGGATTCCCTGCTGGAAAAGTCCCAGAGACAGTCAGATCTTCTTCCATGTGAATCCTCTCCCTCCTGCCTCCAGCTCCCAGGACTTTTCCCACTGGCTGGCCACCTGTTAATGGTGCTCATGGTAGACAATGGAAAGATGCCCATGGATAGAGTTTAAATTAACTTGAGCTGACTTTGTACCCTGCTTGTACATTACACTCTGGAGCTTCTGCTGTGGTTAAAGTTTTCAGGATTTTGCATTTCAGTGATGCCTGTCACAAGAGTGGGTGCTGGGGCCTCACCCTGTCAACTCTCTGTCACATCAACCCTTGCACCTAACAGGTGCAGGATGAGCCTCTCTCTTTTCTTCTTGATGCCAACATTTATAGTTCTAGTCAAACCTATCTTGGGAAAGGAAATCTGCCAGTGGGAAAACTAAAAAAAAAAATGCAAAATTCATATATTTTATAATTTTTTAGAAACGTCCTCACCACAGATATTACCAGAGCTAGGTTTGATTTTGTGTGGCGCATTTGTGGGTTTTGTTTTTAATGCAGCTGGTATTCATTAATTGAGGATGGAAAAGATCAATTTTCCCAAGCTGAGTTTGCACAAACTAAACCCCACTTGGAGGGCTTTTTTGTGATTTATTTTTACCTCCTCTTCATCTTGTTTTCAGCAGGGATCAAAACAGACCCTGTTTTTTCTGTCTCCCAGCCAGGCCTAGCAGGCTCAACAGGATACACTTAAACATCAAAGCTGACACTGAATTCTCATTTTATTCCTGAGAGTAATTCTAAAAGTGGAGGGAAGCTGTGGGACAGTAAACATTTGGTGATTCAATACAGAGGAGAAACCAACCTTCATCAATTAGATTGATGATCCCAAATTGAAGGGCCTGCAGCTAGGGACAGCCTGCAGGCAGATGCTGAAGGTGTTTATTTGCTGATTTGTTCAGTATTTGAAATGATTAATTTCTGGTGTCAAGTGCTTTATGCCCGGCTGTATTCCTGCATCAATTCCCATTCAGTCTCCTACCAACTGGAATGTTTATGGAAGTAATTGCTGGCTGCTAATCCTTGTGAACATTCACAGTGTCTGCAACAAAAAATGACAAATTTTAGAGCAGGCTGAGAACCCTTTTTTAAAAAAAAGTTCTGATGTAGCCTCTGTTGTTCAGTGAGGGAAATTCCCTGGATTACAGGCCAGGTGTCAGTTCATGCTCTCACTGTGTCTCTGGTGCTCCTCACCAGGAATTCCTGCCTGTTCCTCTCAGCCTGTTGGGAGACCCTGCACAAGTTTCCCGGCCATGCCTTTCAGACCCCACATTAAAATGATGTGCCCTGAAAAGCAATTCAGGTTCTGCTTTATTCAGGTTTATCCCCACACCCCCAAGGAATCCTTTACAACTCTCTGCAGAAAGTACAGGGGTGGGGGTGGAAATCAGATGTGTCTGCTCTCCAGAGAATGGTGCTGTGAAGTACCAAATGTTCCAAAGCTACATTTATTTTGTTTTATAAACTAAAATTCATCAAGAGAAACCATTTATACCTAAAGTAACTTGGGAAAACAACCTCCAAGAAAAATCCACACATCCACAGGATTCTGCCAGGCTGCCAAAATTAATGTCAGCTAAAGTCATGTGATATAACTTTGGAAATTAAAAACTGGGGCTTGGCTCATTTCTTTCCCTTATTGTAACTCTGAATTTCCGTGTTGTTTCTGCAATACAAAATCCTTGACAATATAATTGGGGGGATGGGGGAGAGGGAACAACAATCCTCTCCAGATTTAACACCTTCACTTTAGATTTGCTATAAGCAAAATCTTCTCAAGCCTTCTATTAAGATTTCATAAAGCTGGACTCTTCATGGGTAAATAACCACACAAAAGCAAAGAAATACAATCAGAATTTCAGCAGTGATAGCAATCTGACAATATTTTGGATCAAAAGCCTAAAATCACAAAGCCATTTGTGGACAGCACAGATACCTTTAGCTGTTCTATTAGAGGCTGACTTCAATCAAAAATAGGCTGATTTGTGCCTATCAGTTTTCTGCAATGGGAAAAAAATTTCTTTGTTGCAGATAATTTTAAGTGAAGCAACACCTGATTGTTTGGCTTCTATTTAGAAAGGCTTAACCCCTATCATTGTAGATGTCTCTCTATCCAATTTATTGCCTCACAATGGGTGAGATGCTAAATTTTGGGCTGAGGAGAGCTGCAAAAATCACTTTTCCCTCTATTGATGTTGCCCTCCCCTTGTCCCCTGCTGTCAGTCTGAGACCTGTATTTTCTTACCTGCATTTTGTCTTCCACCCTCTCCTCTGGACAGGAGTGGGGGAGAATATTCCCCAATAGGGGATTTCTGCTGCAGACCTATGCTGAGGCCCTGGAAAAGGTGGCACAAATTGGAATTTCCTTGAGTTAATACATCCATTCCCACCGTGCTTTAGGGACACACCCTTCTGCTAATGGGTAGTGATACCTTGAGCTTCCTAAACATGAATTTTTTACACAGACAACACCTGGGGAGAAACTCCAGTCCTGGGTTATCTGCAGCTTACAAGAGTTAGCAGTCACCCATCCTAGTGAACTGAAATCTAAAAAATAGCAAATAAATGACAGCACTAAATGAGAAGACACTTCTGAAAAGTTTTAATGGAACTTACAAGGGAGACCAAATAAAATAAATACCAAAGTGGCCTGAGAAGAACTCAATGCATAACACCAAATCTGTTGATAGTCAATCATTCTTCAAGATCAGAACCTGAATTTGCAGCCTTCATGCAGATACAGATGTTATCAGCGTGCCTAACTCATAGTTACTGGGAGCAACTCCAGCCTGGAACTCTGAGCAGAGTTAGTGCTCAGCTCCTATGGATGTATTTTCAACTATATTAAATTTTTTTGTTTTATTAAAGGTACTCAGTGAACAATATCAGAATTTAATTCAGATTATAGGAGCTTTCTGCAGGCACATAAAATCTTTTATCTTATCCCAGACACTCTTTCTTCCCTGCTGTAAAGTAGGGTAAGGGGTGGCTTTGTGCTCTGGATGCTCCAGGTCAATATGGGAGGGTTGTCAGGCTTTACAAAGTCCAAGGAATTTAATAACTCTCACACCTCTGGTAGCCAAGAGTGAGCCTGACAGAGAGAAGCATGTGCCCCAACCCTTAGGTAGTGGTGCCCAATGCCCTTCGTTTCTACACTGAGCCAGGCTTTGGGTTAATCCTGGAATTTCACAAAACCAAGTTGCCTTTAGGTTGGGTTTATAGCACAGTAATTGAAAAAGTGAAACTCCAGCTTACAGGTGAAGATGATCATTCCATGCTATGAGTATCATGCTCAGCAGCAGAAAACGGGGCAAAGATGGAGGAGGGATGATGATTTGAGGGATGATATTTGTCTTCCCAAACATCCCATGGGATGAAGTCCTGCCCTCCTGGAAATGGCTGAACATCCACTTCTTGATGGGAAGTAGGGGATTCATCCTTTGTTTGGCTTTGCATCCTTTGAGCAGCTTTGCTTTATGTGTTAAACTGTCTCCATCTCAGCCCCTGGGCTTTCTCATCCCATGGGTTTTCCCACTTTTCCCAGATTCTCCACCCTCCCAATATGGGAACCTGTGCAATATTCAGGTTCAGTGAGGGGTGGCAGCAACACTGCACCCTCTGCCAAGTGTTTGCTTTAAAATACATTAAAATCAAAAGCAAGTTACCATTAGAAACACAATCGTGGCTGGGAATGACAGAGTTGTTTGGTTCTGTGTCATACCTGAAACAGAAAAAAAGCTCCAAAACCCAGAACGATGATAATTAATTTTTCTCCCCATTGCAAAATAATAAGAAATATATATAACACCCTAAAATTTCAACACAATCACATTTTTTTTTTCCAACTAGACTGTAACAGCAATATATTGCTTCAAATTCAGAAAGAGGGCCCATATTTTCAGAACATTTCCTTTATTGAAGTCTTTTTGGCTGAAGCTGCATGTCAGTAAAGCAAAGCAATTGCCTGGAAAATATTGATTAGCTCTTGTCAAACACCCCCTTTTCTATTCAGTATTTCCATTTTAGTCCTGTCAGCATTGAAGCACTGGCACAGGAGTTTAACTGGGTGTGTCAAGTTCTCTAAAGCAGCCCCAGTACAGTCCCACAGACACTGAGCCACTGCAACTGCTCTGCCACATAAATTACTTGTTACAACTTGGACTAACTCAGCAGCAACCCTTTCCTGAGCTGTCTGCTGGCACATTGCTAATTAACAATTAATTGCCTTCCACAAGACTCCTGCAGAGCAGATGATGTGATACTGCAGATGTTTCAGCCAACTTGTGTTGCAAAGTGCCCAAAGATTTCTTTTACTGTTTTGCTTTATGTAATGGCATTTTTAATCAGATATATATTCCTTTTGTTATTTTTTTTAAATATGTTGCAGTACTTTAATACTGAAACTCCTTTTAGTAAAATGCTTTCTTTACAGCTGTGAATTATCAGTTGTTGGTTAACAACTGTAGGCTTGTAACCTGAAAACTGTGTCGAAATAGAACTTAGCTGGAAGACCAGGAAAATAAATTCTTGTGAAACCCAACCCAATTATGCCCATCTCTGCTTCAAGAGCCAAAAGAGAAAATACCCTCAAATTTTATTACATCCACTTACTAAAATGGCATGGACTTGTTTGTCTTCCCCAGCTAAAAGGGGGAATATTTTATTGTGGACTCTCATCCACTGGGAAGGCAAATGGAGAAGACACAAAGACATCAGATTATCCAGAATTTCATCTCTCCTGTACAATTATTTTTCCCAGTGACTCATTAAAGGTGAACAAAGAAACTCAATGAGAGAAGAACCCTTCAGCAACAAGGCAAAGATCACGTTTTGGTGCACAAAGCTGGACCTGGAGGGACAAAGACCAGCAGGGAGATCCTGACTTTGCTGGCACAGATTCCAGGAGCCCAGCAAAGGGAGTGGAGGGAGGGCAGGGGGAGAGGTGGGAATTGCTGCAGCACTCCTCTGGAAATGGATGAACAATTCAAGCACAGAGGACAAAACAGACAGATTCCTAGAAGTGGGAAAAGCCTCCCTGGAAACTTTCAGAAAGCCCTGAGTTGATTTTAGGTTCTTCCCCCAGAGGGTGCTGGGCACTGCCCAGGCTCCCCAGGGAATGGGCACAGCCCCAAGGCTGCCAGAGCTCCAGGAGAGTTTGGACAACACTCCCAGGGATGCCCAGGGTGAGGTTGTTGGGGTGTCTGTGCAGGGACAGGAGCTGGACTGGATGATCCTTGGGGGTCCCTTCCCACTTGGGATATTCTATGAATATTTTTGTGTTTCACGTTATTTCTGACCGTTCCTACTCCATCCCATCACAGATCCTTTCCTATCCATAGGAAAACTGAAACTGATCCTACAGGGTTGACTATGTTGTAAAGAAAAGCTTAAAATACACTTGGCTCAACTTGTTTGTCAAGTGTCTGGCACTGAGGAGAATCATCACTCTACTAGAAACACGGAGCCTCATCCATGGAAAACTGAATTCAGGAGAGGAAAAGGAATTTTGCTGGAGGTCATTTTATGCATAATTTCTGCCTGGTTTTGACTCCCTCAGCACCCTGACACTTAGGTGTGAGTTATGGGTAATAAATCAGGCAGAGAGGAGACATCCCATATTACCTGAGACAGGCAGTTCTGGCTTCACAAAAGCAGGAAAAAGGAGTTGGGCTCATTTCCTCTTACAGTCTGTAGAAAGGAAGGCAGTAATAGAAATAATCAGTTGAGATTCTGTGCTCCCACCATGTTTTAATTTAAGCACAATATACAGTAAATGGAATTCCCAAAGCAGCGCCTATTTGTTAAGCTCTTTCTCTAAAAATTTACTTGAAATTATTTATTTTTTTTAATAGAAAAATCTCCATATGGTGAGGAAGGCTAGGCATCTTTCTTAAAAAAACTCAATTTTTTTAGAAGTTTAACTTTCTCTGAACATTGTTCTAGCCATCATTTCCTCATGACCAGAAGTGTGCAGTTAACTAAAACAGGAAGAACACATAAAGATCTCCTTACTGGATGTCACTTTTACTTGTCCCACTGGGAAAGGAGGACTTTGCTGACGGAGTCAAGGCAAATAAGACTCCCCGAAAATGTCAGAGCACGAGTGACAGCAACACATCCACAAATATCACATCTTTATCAGCCCTGGTATCACAGCCATATAATTTTTGGGAGCATCATTCTGTGTTTTGCAGTCAATTTCTCCACCTGCTTCTGAGATTAAGAACCATTTAAGAGTAGAAAAATTGCACCCAGAAGATGAAAACTTCCTCTGAAGAGGTCTCCATAGTCACAACCTTTTAAGTTGTTCCAGGCTACAGAATATGCTGCAAATAAACACAATCAAATTTTCCACCAGTGCTTCGTTTACAAACCTTTCAGCATATTCAGCCTGAAATTAATTTCTAAAGATGCTTTGCAGATTTGGGGCCTAAAGGTCAAGTTTTTAGGAGCTAAATTACTGAGGTGGCCTTTTCTGCTGAAGAGGGGCAGAATATGGTACTTCATTTATTGTTTGCAGTTCAGAAGGGGTTTGTCACCTTAGACATTGATTGTTTTGATGATTAAAGTACCTGAGACTAAGGAGATATGGCTTTATAGCTGTAAGTGCTTTTATCTTTCCAGAAAGTGTGAGTTTCCTCAGTTCATTACTAACTTTACACACAGAATAGAAAGCTGCAATCCACACAGTAATTGAAATGAAGATTTTTAAATCAGGCAAGGTTTTCTTCTGAGGTTTGTTTTTAAACCAAGCAAGGAGAGTGTGGAGCAGCCAGCTCTTAGTGCAATTAATTTCAGGTCCTTGTTAGTAACGATAAGAAAGTATTAAATTTCAGATGATAAGAAAGCTTTACATTGCAGCTGCTTGCATTACATGGATTTTTGATTCTAACTTGATTCCTATTTTAAGTCTCTTTAAGCTTATTAAGAGTTTCCCAGTTCAGCCCTGGGTTTTACAAGAGCCTTGAGCTGGGCAAAGTGTCCCTCTGCTGCAGCCCCTGGACACCCAGGGATGGTTCAGCTGCTTCCAATGAAGGCAGAAACTCACAGGTGAGAGACCTGAGTTTATGCAGAGATAGCAGCTGCCCTGGCACCTTTCTGCTGTGCTGTCATACACTCAAGGAAATAATAATTTGTGTTCATTTGCTGCATGGCCAATAAATCTGCAACAGACCACAGCAGTTAAACGTGGATTTTGTGAACTGTAACACAAATCACGATCTCCCAAATATTTCCTTACTCTGAAATGTTTGTGCTCGCTGAAATGCACCTGGGGTTTGTGCCCTGATCTTTTTTGCAGGGCTGTGGCTGTGTCGCAGTACACTGGCCCACGGAAGGCAGCACCACCCCTCAGCAGGACACACACTGAATTTTGTGTTGATCCATGAGAAGGAATCATGGAACCATGGAAAAGCCTGAGCTGGAAGGAAGGGATCCACTGGAACCCACAGGGATCACTGGGTCCAACCCTGCACAGACACCCCAAAACCCCACCCTGGGCATCCCTGGGAGTGTTGTCCAAACTCTCCTGGAGCTCTGGCACCCTTGGGGCTGTGCCCGTTCCCTGGGGAGCCTGGGCAGTGCCCAGCACCCTCTGGGGGAAGAACCTTGCCCTATTATCCATCCTAAACCTGCCCTGGCACAGCTCCAAGCCCCCAAACTCTTTGTTCACACTTTACACTCTCATGCATACAGAATCTTTTTAAGCACAGGGTCCCTCCGTGATTTTGTGGATTGTTTCAGTGCCCCTTTGCTAACAGCATCCTGAGTCCCCTTTTCTATTTGCGAATCAGAATCCTGGCCAGACACAGAAAACAACCCATCTATGAGTCCATTTGATTAAAACAAAATTTGGCTGCTGCCTAATGGCTTGCTCAGGAAGCGTTTGGGTTGCATTAAAATGAAGAGGCCAAAGCAAGTTCCTGAGCTGCATTCAAAATCCCATGTTAAAGGTCAAAACACCAGAGTGAATGGCACCTAATCTGTGGAACAGCTTTCAGGAACTCTCTTTACCACCTTCAACATTTACCACTCTATTCTTAGCTGAAGCAGACATAAATTATGGTTTCCTATTAAAACAAATGAGATATTTGAAAAAACTTCATTGAGGAAACTGGAATAGGTAAATGCAAGAAACTTCAGACACACTTGAGTTCTGTAATTAACCATATTTTCCCATAAGTAGTTTAATCTTAATAAGGATTGTTGTTTTACAGGATATTATTCTAACATAGATGTTGTTTCTACTCTTTTCCAGGTGCACTAAAATATCTGAATACCTGCTCAAATTACCATTTCAACTCTGCAAACATCATCTTATTCCAATTCTAGGCTGAAAATAAATTCTCGCTCTGCATCTACAACTGTGAAGAATCTGAAATAATTCATAGTACTAAATATACTTTCTCGAATTTGAAAAAAAAAAAAAAAGTTTAAGCTTTCCATATTCCAAGTCCTAGAATTTTTAGAAGAAGTAAATGCATCTTTCACCTATGTTTGTTTTAAAAAGGGTTACATTATAGTGTGTTTTGTATTATAGTGTACTTCACATCTTCTTCCTTTGTTTGCAGACTTTAAAATTATCTTAAAATGCCTTTTCCCAAATGATTCCTCATAAATTTTTCCTGACCCTGTGATGCCACCCCTGCAAGCCCTTTAGAGCAGGGCCTTACTCAAATGGAAGGATTTCCACACTATATAGCAAATTAATGTTCCTGTTTTATTTAAGGGGGGGGGAGGGTATTTATTTGGGGGGTGCAATGTTTAAAAAGCAGCTCCTGATAAAATTCCCTTTCAATGCCAATAATGAGCTTTCCTTTCTCATTGGTACATGCCTGAAGTATGGAAAAATGAGTCCCTGAAAACTCCAGCCCAGTCCTGAATACAACACTGAAAACTGAAGAGCAATAGTAAGATGTCTTAAAATATCCCTGAAACTTTATAGAGTACTTTAATCCCTACTCTAAAAGTCAACCTTATTTTCCTGGGATTTTCTACAGCAAGGCATCAAAACCCTTGCACACTTAAAATCTCCTCACAAACAAGGCTCATTTTTCTTCTGCTCAGAATTAATTTTTCTCAAAGTTTTTTGTTTTTTCAAAGGAATAACTTCCAAGGTTTTTCAGTTCACTGTTTTGAACGGAATAGTCCAGCTGGATTACCCTGTCAGTGTTTTATCTTTATTTCTGTTAATGCTTGATAATGCCTCTCTAAAACAATTTTTATTATTGGTTTCCAAGGCAGAATTACCTGAATGTAATCAGATACAGCTTTTCCATTAACTGAAATATGTCTCTGGGCCATAAAGAGCTCTCTGTGGTTTTACAACACTAATTTATTATTTAACATACTAAATGTTATTAATGCATTATTTAATATTTTGATATATTAATTAATGTTATTTAATATATTACTTAACATGAGAATAACTTTGCTTATAAATATAATCCATAACTATTTTATAGGCCGTTTTAAGGCTAGCATTATAATTTTGAAATTATTGTTCAAGTTGCATTTAGATCCTTCACTCTGGATTACCTTAAAATATATTCACAAATACAAAACAAAAAAAAAAATTAAAAATCACTACATTTATGTATGATTAATGACTTAAAGTTTCCTGCCCATGGCAAGGGGTGAGAAGAAGGAAACTTTAAGGTCCTGTCCAACTCAAACCACTCTGGAATTCTCTGAAAATTTGCCTCTTGTTCCCACTTTTTTTTTTTTTTTTTTTTTTTTTTTTTTTTTTTTTTTTTTTTTAATTAGTGTTGACTGGTTTTCTAAATCTTGTTCCAAATCAGGCTGTGTTAGCTCCACTTCTGGATGAAACAGGTAACTATTTATATAGAGTATTTCCAGTTTTCTATATTGTCCCAGACTGGTTTTGCTGGTGTTTTCTAAAGATTGGGAAAACACCATAAACGACAGAAATTCCTTGCTGCAGAATGGACTTCCTCCATTAATTTCTGTCATTAACTTGGGAGCACCGTGCCTAATTGCTGCAAGGAGGGACTCATGGAGCTGAACAAAATCTTGGCACTTCACAAAGAAACTGAGCCAGGCCTGCCTGTGCTCCTGAGCAGCTCTGAACTCTGCCCAGATGTGCTGGGATCCAATGAGCTCCCCAGGGAATCACTGCAAACGGAACATTCCGGGTAACCACCCTGCCTGCAGCTGGTTTCACATCTCTGTTTGATGGCACATGAACTGATTGAACAACATCACCCAGACAGGAATAAATGTAGGTACAGAATTCTGAACTCATCAGGGAACGTGTGCAGCACTAGATTGGTGAGAGAGGCAGCAGCACAGAGGAGAGAGAAATCCCATGGGAATTTTTCATCTGGGTGAGCCATGAGTGCCCCAATGTTACATCTCTCTTTTATTAACCTTGCTTCAATCTCCCACTCACTCTAGGAAGAGCTTAGAAAAATTTTTGTATGACTACTCCCCCAAAGGGTTGAAATCTATGATTAATAGCTGAATCTTCATGGCATGAGGTATTTTTAAAAGAACAGCCTGCTGTTGCCACCTGGGCCTGTGTCTGGCAGAACAAAAAGGTACCAGGATTTTTTAAGTGTGTGATCTGCAGCAGTGAATTTGAGCTCACAGCTACAAAACCTGCTCCTGTCTCCCTGAAACCTGCTTGCTGCAGCTCTGACAGGTATCCCAGTCTGCTGGAGGTGCACAAATTCCCCTGAACGTGCAGCTACTGAAGGAGAGACCTTTCCTGGAGCAGCTTTCCTCCACCCCCTCCCACCCTCGAGTGGGCTCTCTATTATCTACAAAATGGGTTTCTCAGCAGGAGCTGCTGGACAACAAAATGGGCCCTTGGCTCAGCCACCCGATGTTGTCAGAGTTGAATATCTGCCTGGAACAGGACTCGATATTCCTTAAAATAAGTTCATTAACTGTTTGACCTTTTCTACTTCCTAGGAAGATAAAAGTAGCAATGCAAAGCCAAAGCACAGCCCTGGACCACCTAGGATGCTGTGACATGGTTTCTAAGCAGGGACGTGGGTGAGAGCAGAGTGCAGGCTGCCCAGAGAGCACAGGGCTCCAGAGGAACCAGCTAAAAGTCATTAACATTCTCCAAGACTTTGCTGGGAGCTTCAGTGCCTCGGAAACGCCGCGTCTGCCGAGCCAGGGCACAGACAGTCCCTGCGCCCAAACATCCCCCCGGGCTGCAGCCCGAGCTGCCAAGCTGCCTCTGTGTTCATCACTTTTACAAGGGAACAAAATGACTGGAAAACAGCAATAATTCTGCTCGTGTGCTTCAATAATGCACATTTTGTTGCTGCTGTTTATGTCAGTAGCAGGGTAAATGGAGCAACTGCAGATCTGGGGATTCCACTCACCACAGTGCAATAAAATTGGATTTGCCAGTGCTTTATGTTTGCTTTATGTTCATAACAATGTCACTCAGAGCATTTTCACATCCAATTGCATCACTGATATATATGAACAAAAAAGTATTAAAAACTCTTTTCACCCTGACTGCTTTCTTGGATTATTTTCCAAATTCCATCATGAATTTGTCAATGACTTGAGCATCCAAAAGACTGTGTGGCCTTGTTCTGTATAAATCCCATCTTTCCTCTACCTGTTCATTATCAGTATTCCCAAAAATATCAGCAACTGCAGCCTCAGGCATCCAAGGTCTAACCCAAGCCTAGCTTCAAGCATTTAAGAATTTCAAATAGCAACATGTCTTAACAACCAAAAATCCAAAATTCTTTTTTACACAATGATTACACACAGACGTGACCAGTTCTGGCCACCCACAGACAGCAGATCCTCCTTTAGCCTCTGGAACCACTCTGCTAAAACAAACAGAAAATGAGTTTTTACTGGTGGCAAATCTGTGTCATTTTGATCTCTTTTCAAGCTGAGGAAGAGATTATTTTCATCCTGTACCAAGTCTGAATGATCAAACATTTACAGAGTTCCAGAAAAACTTCAGAATAACTTCTCCAGTATAAGCAAAACAAATCAAGGTGTTGGATGAGTGTCAGTTCAAATGACAACTGAGGGGCTCCTGGAGTTAAAAATGACAATTGAAAGGATTCTGGAGTTAAAAACAGTGTGGATACAAATATTAGAGTTGTAATACACACTGATTTCCCACAGTCCTATAGCCTAAAGTCATTGATCTACCTTTGGCAAATTCGTATTGCGTAAATACCATTGAGGACAAAAAGAACGTGTTATGTACGAATTTGAAATTTTTTGATTTCAAATGCAGTTATACAGAGAGGAGTTAGGAACTGGGGTCTGGACTTTACCTTGTAAAATGAATTTGAGAAGAAGACAAATGGATAAAGCTGGAGTGTCCTAAAGCACTTTCAGCTCTAATGCAAGGGGAGTTCTGCAGGAAAAAACAATACAATAAAATATCAATACAATATCAGCAAACAAAATCACCAGAACCTGCCTTAAAAAGAATTAGAGAGATCCTAACTCCACTCCCAGATTTTGTGTATAAAAATTCCAAAACCCACTTTAAACTAAATTGAAAGGAAGAACAGAGGGAAACTCAGCAGCACTGTCAAAGGTGTGAGTCTTGGTGGTGTCCCTGGCTTTCCTTGCAAAGGGAGGGGTCAGAGCAGGTGATCAAACCAGTCCCCCAGGTTAATTCAGAGATTTAAACCAAGAGTGCTGGCCTGACCCCAGCTGGCAGATGTATATTGCTTTATTACCTTCATAAAATCCATTTGCATGCCAAGGAAATCATCTGTTTCTTCACAAATGTTTCCTCCACTCTCAGAAAATCTATTTTTATAAATAGATTTAAACTGACTTCATGATATTGTGGTTTATGGGTAAAAAAAATGCACAGCTACTCTACCTCTAGAAAGCTGAAATGTATTTTTTCCATCAGAAGAGGAAACAGGTAGAACAAAGCTACTTCTCAAGCAGAAAATTGCTGGATCAAAAATGCCAAGCAAAGTCAACACTCCAAACATGATATGTATATCAAGCATTGCTCATAAATATCACTTGATGGAAGGATAGGGATTCATACCCTCTACTAATTTTGTCTATTTATCTTTCAGTAGAAGCATCTTATTTTCATTTGCTCTAGAAAACAAACAAACAAAAATAAAAGCTCAAAGCTGTTATACAAAAAATACATTAATTCTTATGAAACCAGGCAGGGCAAGTGACTGTTCATTGCTCCACACACCAGAGTGAGCAGTCAGAGCTTTGGAGCCCCTTTTTGCTCTTTGAAAAGGGACATTCCTGCTCTGTCAGAGTAAAGGGGCAAAACCAGCAGTAAATCTCAATAAAAAATAAAAATAAGGTTGAAAATCACAATGTGACAGAATCACTTCTTCATACCTCAGAAAATGTCAGCTTCTCCCTGCCAAAAGAAGAAAAAAAGAATTTTGTTTCTTTGTTTCTGGAACGTGTTCAGTGCTAATCCTGTTAATGCTGAGCAGGACTTGGGGGATATTTTCTCTCTAAATCCACACATTTGCTGTTATACTCTCAGCCCATTTATCGTATATTTGAGTAACTTGCTGGGGGTTACAAGCAATTATTCCCTGGCCCAAACTCCACTAAGCTCAATTCTCCACAGGACAATAAGGGACTGCTTTTGGTCAATAAAAATCTGTTTATAATTTCATTGTGCAGCCCCATTTATCTCCTTACATCACAGTCAAGAAGATTTGTGACTGTTGCAATTGGTTTAATTATTTTGGTAATAGTCTTCTGAGTTATCAAAACTCATTTTTCTGCAGCACAATCATTTGAGATCCACAGGAATCTAAGAACACATGCAGATTTTTTTGTTATATATTTTAATATATATACTAAAAAATAGCAGTATGTGGATAAAATAGCTTAAATAAGAAATTTAATTTCCTTTTTTTTTTTTTCCCTTTCCTAAACATGATTGAATGCAACAATGGCTCAGTGAGGATTTACTGGGATTTGTGGCTACTAGGACACAGATTTTCTACCCACTTGGTGGAGAAATTACAGCAAAATAAACTGCTTAGAAAAGTTTAGCAGAGGTATATTAAAGGCAGCTAAGTTTTATGGTTTGGCTGAGGAATACCTCATGAAAGATAAGGACCCTTGGCCTTCTGTAACAGATTTCAGTCTAGATCTGCACACAAACTGCAGGAGAGACTTTCAATAATTCATCTGTAATTTCACATCACTGCAGAAATATTTCTAAATGCTGTAGCTGTCCACAAAGAAAAATGTCCTAACCACCCTCATAATGTTCTGTGCAGGTTATAATTTTCCTTGCAGCCAATAAATAATGGCTGTAGTAAGCAGTAGGTGATGGGAAGGCAGAGAGAAATATTTGCCTTTATTTATAGGATTGTTTAGACAGTGGTTAGAGCAAGTTAGGAAAGGATAACTTGCTAAGGCAACACCCCATCAGAGATAAACATTTTGGGGAGAAAGGATGTGGGAAATCATGTTCAGCTTCAAAAGAAAACCCCACTGAATGTGGTGGCACTGCTGAGCTTTAATGAGTTAAAACACCCCACTATTGATTGCTTTGGAAATCCATCACATTCCACTGCAGTAACAGCAGAAAATCTGTGGGTGGAGGTGCAATATCAACTGTGATAGCAGAGAATAGCCAGCACAAAAATCATGGGAGGTTATAAACCAAAGCCTGGCCAAATGCTTGCACAATGGAGGAGCCTCATTTCACCTCTTCTGAGCATCTATATGTTGCTTTAAAATATTCAGTACATTATGATTTCACCTGCAGCTTGTGCTGTGAATCTCAAATAATCCTGACCTCGATCTGGGCTTGAGTGAGCAGCTTTCATGTTCTGTATTTTAATTGCCTCTAAAAAATGAAAATACTTTTTATTTTTCCTGACTAAAAAGAGCTTCTTCCCTCTCTGTATTTCCCCTGAAGCTGCTGGTGCTCGGAGTCCACAGTTACAATAGCAACATACAATGTTTTACAGATTTCATTAACAGGATTTTAGTCTGGATGTGAGAATTTTGCTTAATTATTTTGTAAGTTGTTTTTCTTGTGCCCAGGGAAGAGCAGGGTTGGCTTGTGGAAATTACTCTGTGATAATAGTCAGCGTGCAGACCAACATTTCTTTTCTAGTTTTCTCTTGCAGAAATATTTGGAAATTAGCTATGCCACTACACAAATATATTTATATTTTCTTTGTGGTTCAGTTGTGTCTTTGAGCACCAGCACCCCAAACCAAAAGGTTTCTCCAAAAGTAAAAATAAAGGGTAAAGATCATCATGGAACTAAAAATCAACACTTTTTAAATATAAACTGTGAAAAGAAATGCTACATTTCCTATGACTCTTCTCTGGAAGAGTGAAGGAGTATGAAGCCATTTAAAAAATAATTTAAGTACACTCATGGACAGGAGAAAATTCACAATTAAAGTTACCCCCATTATGGAAAACCCACCACTTGGTGACCTTATGGGAAAGATACATATCTAGCACAAAAAGAGATATCTTCCAATATTCCTTGTGGATGAATCTGATCTTTGAAAGTGGAAAACTTAGAAGTCAAAAGCTGCAGCCTTTAAAAAAAACTTTTAAAACTTAGGAATCATCAGGGAAATGCAAAAGTTTGTGAGAGAGTACATTCACTATGAGAAGGGAATTATTGCTTAGCCTTGGTACACATGACCAGACTGTAGAAACATTCAATCCCAGTGAATCAATTAAGCTTCTTTACTTCTTCATAATTAAAAAAAATTGTGTGGAAACTTGTATTAGTGAATGCAAAGACAGTGTCTGGAAAACACACACAAAATTATTCAAAAATTATTAGTATTGTTCATAACTTCCAGAATTTTTTGTTCCCAGTCTGGTCTACAGTTTGTTTTACAGCCATGAGACACACAAAGTAATCTGTATTACATGCACTCATTTAATTAAAAACTAATTGAGTCACAGAGTTCAAAAATACCTGTTACAAACAGAAATACCTTGAAGGAAATGGTCTAAAGTTAAAAAATGTATTCACTATCAAGAAGTCAAATCTATATTCATTTATTTTTTTTTTTCTTCCCAATAACATTCCCCTTTCTTAAAAGGAGAACTGGAGTAGCTTTACAGTGATCTAGTGCATCCTGTTACTGTGTGCTTGAGCTAGGTCTTGCAAAAGGACAGCTAGCTACCTGATGGAGCTATTTTTAGGAGCTGACTACACCCCCAAAGCCTGTTCTGCACTCCCAGAGCCAGCCCCAGGTGTCACAGGGATGCTGGATGCGCTCCTGATGCCTGTGGGCAGGGAGCCAACGGTGACGGTGCAGATCCGACTGACACAGAGCAGGAGGGCTGCAGGGAAAGCACACTGAGAAACTGCTCCAGGCAGCCAGAAAACCTGCTGGAGGAAGGAAAGCCTTGGAATGGCTCCCTTCGTGTTCATCCCTGTACGCCTTATGGAGAAAGGAAGAACGGGAACACGCTGCTAGGAGTTTAATTTCTGGGACAAAAGCAGAGAAGCTTAATGGGGCTGACTAGAGGAACAGAAGCTCACAGACACTTTGAGCAGGAAGAGTTCATCCAGAGCACAGCCAGCATCACTGAAAGGCATTAAAATAAAATAAAAATCAACTTGTGAAGCATTGCACTCATCTATAGGTCAGGCAGTCATATTGGTGCCCACAGTGCAAGTCGTGGTTCCCAAGGAGCAGAACACTTCAAGTGCAACAGGAACACCTCTGAGTGCTGCCAGCGGAACTCCAGCTGTGCCACCGAGCATCCTGAGCGGGAAGGGATGGCAGCAATCCTCCATTCCCACCCCTGGCCCTGCACGGACACCCTGCACAATCCACGGCAGCACTGCCCAAACGCTCCTGGAGCTCTGGCAGCCTTGGTGCCATGCCCGCTGTTGCTGTGGGAGATGAAAAAAACGATACGAAACCTCGTTTATGAAAACTGCATCTGACTCTAATTTATTGAAACAATTGTCCTCCTTATATACTTTCTAGAACAGGCCACTCTCACTGGTCAGAAGAGTGCCAGCACTCTTCTTCCCATTGGCCCAAACTGAAAGACACAGAGAATGTCCATCCCACAGACAGGAATTCAAAACATCACTCTTGTTACAATAACATTTGCAATGTTTATGTCAAGCCTGTGAGAACCAAGTCTTCCTGAACTAAAACATCATGAAGAAACTGAGTTCAGAAACTCAGAAACCTCAGGCCTAGAAAACCAGACTACATGCCCGCTCCCTGGGGACAGTGCCCAGCACCCTCTGGGGGAAGAACCTTTTGCTGATATCCAACCCACACCTCTGCTGAGGCCATTTCAGGCCCTTCCAAGTCCCTGGTCAGCACAGAGTGATCCGTGCTGCTCCTTTCCCCTCAGGAGGAAGCTGTGGATCCCTGAGGCCTCACCTCAGAGCTGCCCCAGCGCCCGGGGCCACTCCTCACGGGGCTGGGCCGCTCCTCAGGCTTCCACGGTGGGCGCTCTCACGGCTCCCTCACAGGGCTCTAGGGGGCGGGCGCTCCTCACAGGGCTCCCCTAAAGGGGCTCCCCTCAGGGGGCTCTCCTCACGGGCTCGGGCTGCTCCTCACAGGGCTCCCTCATGGGGCTGGGCGCTCCTTATGGGCTCCCCTCATGGGGCTCCCCCTCACGGGGCTGGCGCTCCTCACGGGGCTCCCCTCACGGGCTCCCTCACAGGGCTGGGCTGCTCCTCACAGGGCTCCCCTCATGGGGCTGGGCCGCTCCTCACGGGGCTGGGCCTCCTCACAGGGCTCCCTCACGGCTCTCCTCACGGGCTGGGCCGCTCCTCACGGGCTCCCCTCATGGGGCTGGGCGCTCCTTACAGGGCTCCCCTCACAGGGCTGGGCCCCCTCACAGGGCTCCCCTCACGGGGCTCTCCTCATGGGCTGGGCCGCTCCTCACGGGGCTCCCACATGGGCTGGGCTGCTCCTTACGGGCTCCCCCTCACAGGGCTGGGCCGCTCCTCACGGGGCTCCCCTCATGGGGCCCTCACAGGGCTCTCCTCACAGGGCTCCCCTCATGGGCTCCCCCTCACAGGGCTCCCCTCAGGGGCTCTCCCTCACAGGGCTCCTCATGGGCTCCTCACAGGGCTCCCCTCATGGGGCTCCCCCTCACAGGGCTCCCCTCATGGGGCTCCCCCTCACAGGGCTCTCCTCACAGGGCTCCCTTCATGGGGCTCCCCCTTACAGGGCTCCCCTCACAGGGCTCCCCTCAGGGCTCCCCCTTACAGGGCTCTCCTCACGGGGCTCCCCTCATGGGGCTCCCCCTCACGGCTCTGGGCCGCTCCTCACAGGGCTCCCCTCATGGGGCTCCCCCTCACGGGGCTCCCCTCATGGGGCTCCCCCTCACGGGGCTCCCTTCACGGGGCTCCCCTCACAGGGCTCCCCTCATGGGGCTCCCCCTTACAGGGCTCTCCTCATGGGGCTCCCCCTCACAGGGCTCCCCTCAGCTCTGGGCCGCTCCTCACGGGGCTCCCCCTCACAGCCCTCCGCCCGCTTCACCTCCCTCTTTTGGACACTCTGACAGTTTCATATCCTTTCCTAGTCTGGCACGCAAAGCTTCTCGCAGTACGCCAGGCGAGGCTGCCCCAGCCCCGAGCAGAGCAGGGCAATCCCCTCCGGGCCTGGCGGGCCATGCCGGGCCAGGCGCCCTCAGGACATGGTGTCCCCCTGGCTGCCAGGACACACTGCTGGAGCTCAGGAGAAGTGTTTGCACCTCGAAGCCCATCTAGTGCATCGATTTCTACTCATAATTCTCCCCAGGGACCTTTGTTAAGGTACCCTCCTTCTCAGGATTTTTGGTGCAGATGTCAGTCCTGTTGGGGGCAAAGCCTTTCCCTTCCAGTGAAGGTGAGGGATGGAGGCTTTGCTCCAGACACACGGTGGGTTTGGGCAGGATTCGTCTCTCTCCTAGAGGGGGGAAGACCCTGGGAGCATCCATCCAGTGCCACTCTCTTTGAAAGGCAGACTGGAAGGGTGTCAAAGCCGTATCGTTTGTGGCAAGATGAAAGAAGGTCCAATTTAGTACAAAATGGTGATATTTGACAATAGTTAATCTCAGCGCTAATGAATGTGACGATAAATTGATTGACTGTCTGTTCTATTCTCAATACTGGTAGTCTTAGATGAGATGTTCTGGAATTGCCTCTTTATGGAAATGATCCTGATAGAACTGGTGGTGTGAATTTGTGAAGAAATAATTCACACCAAACATGACATTAATTGCTATAACCACATAAAAAGGATTAGTAGAGAGAAAAGGCACAGTACCATTCCAGATCACAGCCAACAATTCTTGCTTGAAATTCAAACACCTTCAGTACAAATATATGAATTAAGCACAAGATTAGAGGTTACCTCTCTATCCTCCATTCCACAAAACTACACTAACAGTTTTTGGCCACGTACTCACAAGTAGTAAGAATTACAGTTTTGCTAATATAGTGAATTTCAGTGTGGATGATATATGCTAGATTCTCCAGTCAACTGATACTAAAAAGTTCATTTCCTATTAATGACCTGCACAATAGAGATTTCCAAACTCAAAAAGGCTGTAGCTCTATTATGTTCTAGCATTAGCTCTTCCATTTGTTTTCAAGGAATTTATAAGAACGTACTGATTTAGCTCTTATACCTCAGAGTTTGTTTGAATGCAGTAAATTGCTTTATAACCACTGGGACAGTGATTGGCTCCTGTCAATCACACAAGCACAGGCAGTGCTGCAGGATGAGAGAGGAGCAAGTCTCCAAAGGGTATGAGCTGAGATTGTGAGGATTCTCAGACTGAAGGGCTTTCTGCTGTTTCCCTGATTTTAGCATTGCAGCCCCCTTGAAACAGACGAAATATTTGCCGTGGAAGCAAAGCAGAGTCACTAATGAGGTGTTAACGAGGCAATAAGGAGGAAGATAAATTACAGACCCATTTGAGAAGCCAAGCTACAGACAAGGGCAATGCTATCCCATTCTGAGAGCTACCAAAGAGTAACAGGCAAGGTGTTAAACAAAAATTCCTTTTCTGGCTGCCCTTCAAATTAGGGTGGTCTGCTCTGTGTGCTACAGAAACACTTCCTCTGCTCACCTCTGGCTCCAGGTCACTTGCTCACCCAGCACAGTGGCCAGAGTGTTAAAAATAAACCAGCCTTAAAGTGAACAATCAAAACACTACATTTCCAAATCCCTGTGGTTTTTGTTGTGGCCATGATCTCCGGATCTCAATTAATGACCAATCGATTATGAAGCCTCGCTGGACAGGGTTATCTCCTAATTCATAACTAAGAAACAAAGGCCAAACCACTTGTCAGAGGTCCTGTGCATAATTGAGTGATCAAAGTCTCTCAAACTCTAAATATGTTGTGGAGAACAAAAGATCTCTCACTCACAGAAGGATAGGCAGCCCTTGGCAGTCCTCACCATCATTTATGGCAGCAGTAGAATACCAGCAACCACGCTTAGAAAACCACGTGCTGAATTTAGTGACATGTTCCAGCATTATTTAAAACTACTATGAAAATAGAAGAGTTCATCAGCCTCATTTGTACATGCAGAGTAACCTCAGTGGGTCTGCCTAGAAAAGGCTGATTTTACCCGAACTTTAGAAACATAAAATACCCAGAATAACCTCCATCCTTCCTTTGATATTTGTCATGGGGTACCAGCCTAGGAGATTCAGCATTTTCAGTTCTGGGGCTGCAGAGTGGAGGCCCATTGTTTATCTAGTCAGACCAGGATCCCTGTTTGGTTTGGATGAATTACATAATGACTGTAATCAGAATTTGGGGATGGTTCATAGATAAGAAAACACAGGCAAAAGCTTTTGTGCAGCAGTAAGTGCTGGTAATTAAGTATCACCCATTCTTCCCTTTATTTGGAGAAACTACACACAGAATATCAATTGAAATTCCCAAAGTAACCACCATGGAATTCAGTTCTCCCCCTTCAACCAAGGTGACCTAATTTGACTCATCTCAGTTTTGCTTTTATCTCCACAGTGCAACCAAATCTATCCAGCAAATGGGGCAGGACATCTGTTAACACAGGGACGTGTATGAAATCCAAACTCATGCCAGGTGCTCATATTTGTCTTTTTGTAGCAGGATTAGGAAGGAGCTTCCTTGCACAACTCGTAAAAGTTGTCTGCTGCTGAAGGTAAAGGTGCCTGAGGAGCTTCTTGACAACTATGAACTGAGAGGGAGTTTTGGAAAACATTGTTCAGGTGTTTGGTGTAAAGAACAGAAAGGGAAAGCTGGGTTAGGCTGAAAGTTTGTCAGAGAAACCCTCACCTCAGATCTCTGGGAATGAGAGGAGGGAGACTCCTCCGGATGAGACAATGCTTCTCCAGTCCCAAATCTCTGTCCCGTTTCCTGGGAGTGGGCTTGGGATGCAAAAGTTGTCCTCGTGTCCACTATGCAGGTACAGGTGTTTGTTTGTGGTGAAGTTTTCTCTTGGCTCTTTCAGTCCTTCTCACCTCAGAGGGGCCTCGGCAACACTTCCCTGGGCACAGCTGGGTGGGAGCTGCTCCCTGGGGCTGTGTGAGCCCGAGAAAAGAGAGACAACCCCAGCCTCAGCTTTTATCTCCTCCTCACGTTGGTTTTAGGCACAAGTGTTGTGGATCAAGGATAACAAGGAGCCGTGGCTGTGCTCCCATCTGATGGTCCCCTCTGGTGCTCCATTTTCAGTTGTCTGATTGCAATTACACCAATTAACCTCAGGGAAAGATGAAGACTTGGTGGGGCTGGGGGTTAATTTTTGTAAAGCCACAATGTAAAGGTGTGACTTTGGTAGACTCTTATATTTGATGTTTCCCTCTATGTTCTCAAGATCTGTCAGCTTTGCAGCAAAGGACTTTTGAGCTCTAGGACAGACAAGCGATGGATCACGGATGGAGCAAGGTTTAAAAAGGCTTCTCAGTGCAACCTTTTTTTGTTGCAGCTTTTATTAAATATAATCTATTTATTAAATATATGAATGTAACCATGCCCTGGCCGTATCCAAGCATTCCTGCAACACTCTCCTTTTATCCAAAAGATGCCTTGAAAAATATGTGGAGGGGAAGATTCCCAAACCCTTTCTGGCATGGGCTGCTGTTCCTAGCTAGTTTCCCATACCACTTCCAGGCTGTTGGTTAAGGACCAGCCCTGTTCCAGGAGAGCAGAAAGTCCAGAGCATCCAGGAAACTCGGGATAGAATCTGGGGAGGAACAGGGGAGTGGGGCTCATTCCCGAGGGTGGCACTTGTTTTGCCAGCTGAGAAAGGCAGAAGTCTCAACTGGGAATAGAAAAGGGACAGTTATCCAACTTTTTACCACCAAGAAGTAAAACTGGCTGCTGCTGAAGGTGTCAGTTTGTAGCCAGGGTGTGCAGTCAGCATGGGAAACATATTTAACACAAATCCATTGAGCTGACAGCGAAGCTGGTTTGGCTTGGGGATTTTTTTTTTTTTTTTTTTTTTTTTTTTTTTTTTTTTTTTTTTGTGGTTGGTTGATTTGGGGTTTTTTTGTTCCTTTGGGTTTGATGTTCCTAGAGAAGCACGTCTGTACCAGCACAGGTACAGGCTCCCTCTGGTGGCTCATTTCTATAAATGACAGTTTTTTCCCAAAAAATCCCATTCCGTGCAGTCCCACCAATTGGAGTTGGCCGGAGGAGGTGGAACCTGTTTGAGAGCATGTAGGTTCAGGAAGCTCTAAGGTTTTTTATAAAGCACCGAACAATTATTTCTTTTAGTATGAATAAAGACTTGGGGGTTGTACGGGCTCTTCGTTGGTGCTGTGCAGGCTGTGAAAGCATAGAGAAATTGTCATTTTTTTAAAAATAAAAGCCTTTTAAAACAAGTATATTCACTGTGAAACAGTGTAATTTTATTTAATAATGCTTAAAATCGCTGATTATTAATTCCACCCTCTATTTGAAAAATTACTATCCTTGTGATTACTTCAGAGTCGATATTTGCTACTTTTTGGAGGTGCAGGAATAGAATGAGGCTTAGAATATAAAGAAACATACCAAAAAAATAAACACTTGGAAAAGCTGATATTGGACATGCACATGTCTTTTAGCTCAAGAAGATGTCAAAATTTAAAAAAAAACCAACAAAACACATCCCACTTTAAAAATAAAATCCCAAAGGCCCTATGATTGTGTAATCAACATCGCTGCACAGCTTCCAGCACTTGCACTTGGCTATTCAGCCTTGATCCCATGTGGTCCTACCAGATTTTGACTGAAGTGGTTAAAATTTCATATGTGGCTAAATATAGCCTGCCAGTCAGGAAATGCTGCATGGATGGAACCTTCCAGCAGGTCAGCAGCAGGGGTGGAGCTGGAAGAGGTAACCCAAGCTCCTCCAGAACATTTTACACCACACTGGAGTTAACTCTGGTGATGTCTGACAGTTCTTGGGGTTGCAGTGAGGAAATGGTTTCTGTTCACACTATCTCAATGCTGTGTTATTGACACAAATCTCATCAGAGCTTCTGCAAAATCCAGGAGAACTTTGATAGCTCCTAATTCTGGCTGTAAATATTTTGGCTGCAGCAGAACAAACTCTGGGTCTGGATAGGCTTCAACAGTTTTTTGTTGCTTCAAGTTTTCACCTCACCAAATTCTAAATTCTAAAGGATTTGTCCCTGAGTCTCCATAGGGAATGATGCCTAGTTCTGAGGTAGCCCTTTGTGAAGCACAAACCCTTCTTCAATTTAATATTTCATAGAGTTACAAACTGTTGGAAGTTATTCCAGGATTGTTCCTCTACTTCTTGTCCCCTTTCCCTTAAAACCTGTCGGAATTGTCAGAATGGCACTAAAGAAATTGTGCCTTTAAGAAATGTTCTTCTGTCAGTTTGTTTTATATTTTAGGCCAATCTCTCCAGAATCCTTACCTAACCTTTACAGTGCTGGAAAAAGGGGAGGGGAAAAAAAGGTTGCTAGGATACTTGCTAAAAGGCAAATTAGCTGCACTAGAAATAAAACAAAAGGATTAAAAATCTCTAACCTTTTGAGTTAAACACCCAGTTCCAGTAACTGCCAAAATTTCATGGTCCTTCTTTTAGAGACAAAGGAATGCAGAATGTCATAAAGCCCAAATTTCACAGGCATAGGGGATTTTAAAGCATTGCCTCACTGCATTAATTTTAAGATATGATGAACTCTATGGTAAGTTTCTCCTGCTGTTTGAAAAAAATTTGATAATTAGTTATAAATTTATATATTCCTATTTCTATCCCTGTTTGGAAGTGGAACTTTGGAGTTTTAGATATTCCATAATGCACTGAGCTCACCTGAGCAGAGCTGACTCCCTAAAACCAGGTAGAATCTAAGGCTTCAACGAAAGACTTACTTTTGGGCAGAATTGTGGAGTTCTCATTTTATATCACTTTAGTTCTACTGAACTTTCCTCCATTTATTGCTTTGGCAGCAAAAAAGCCACAAGAAAAGTAAAGCTGAAGATGAAGATCCTTTCCTTTCAACATAATATGCACCATTGATTAAAACACTGACAAGAAATCAACCCTTACTTATTTTTCTACCCTTACATATTTTTCTTAATCTTAAGCATAGTAAAATTTCTGTTTATTTCAAGGAAATCTCATTTTCCACATTCAAATCCACTGCAGCAGAGAGCTCCAGCTGCCACTCCCTGCACTAACTCTGAGGCAGAGCCAGCACTCATGGGAAGCTGTTGGGATTATCAAAGCACATCATTTCAGGGCTCTCTATTCCACTGAGTTGAGCAGGTTCTGATCAGATCCAGGCAAAGGATGAAGCCATCATTGCTCTGGCCCCTCCAGAATTCGGATGCAGTTGTGATTTACAGGCCAGCATGAATATCTGCGTTGATGGCTCTTTCCTCTTCCCTTTTTGCCTGAAGAATTCCTGAATTCCTGCAGCATGACCCCTGTGTCTGGGAGATCTTCAGGAACACTCCACAGCTGGGCCATGTTTGGTGTTTCAGCCCAGAGAGATTCCACCTGATATTTGCCCCGAGATATTAAGAGGAAACACAAGGCAGAGGAGTGTCACGCTCGAACAATCCAGCACTCCCGATGAAAATGGAGCAGGATTTGCTCCTTGCTCAGTCCCACACAGGAGGGCTTGCTGGCCTTGGTGCAGCACTGAGGGAGGGCAGTCCTGGAGCTGTCTGCTCTGCAGATGCTCAGCAATGACAGGCACCTCTGCCTCCTCACGTTGCCAGAAGCTGTCAGAATTCCCTGTCCCTGCACAGCCAGTGGGAACTTTAAAACTTCCAGTGAGGCCGAACGCTGCCAGTTTCATAATGAATTCCCATGGCTCTGCCATTCCGATGGCTGATGCCAGCCAGGATTTGTTCTGCACCTCTTCTGATGCCACATAAGCCACAGATGGAAGGTTAGGGCTTCTTCACTTACAGAGGAGATGGAGATCAGTATATTGCTCTGGTTTGACTATTTCCCTTCTGCAGCTGAGGCAATACATAATATTTCAGACACAAAAAATGTATACAGGAGCCTTCTCTTGATGTATTTTCTCATTTATCCCTTTGACCGTTTTAAACCATGGATTTTTCTTCTTCCTCTCACCCTGATGTGAGTCACAAGAATGAGTTTGCAGGTTTGTTGTCTTAATTGTTGTGGGGGTTTTTGGTGTTTTTTATTTTTTTAATTAAACCCAAAAAAGCATAATCTTTGCATGCATAAATGGAACTGGAGTACTGACAATCTGAGATGGCAAATTGGGAAGAATCCGAATGCAGCTGCATAAAGAGAGAAAACAGCAAATTGGAATGGAAACACATTTGTATAATTACAAACTTGCCAAATCAGGAAATGTAAATCTTCCTTTAAAAAACGAGGTGAAAAATGTAATACTGTTGTGTTTCTGCAGTGCTTACTGAATTAAAAATGCAGAGGCTGTAATAGTACACAGCTCGAGATTAACAAGGGAAAATGAGTTGTAGGATTTAAGAATTATTGAGGTCTAACAGGTAATTTTAAAAGAACTCCAGAAGAGCAGAGCCAGGGCATTCTATGGGCTCACTGCTCCCTAAGGAATGGGAAACAAAATTCTATGGGCTCACTGCTCCCTAAGGAATGGGAAACAAAACCCCAAGGAAACAGCAGCAGCAGCCAGAGCCCTCAGGAGGCAAGAACAGCCCCAGAGGTGGTGCCAGGCTCAGCCAGAAGCCCAGGGCTGCAGACAACCCATGCAATCCTAGACTCAAAGGATCCCAGAGTAATCCAGGGAATCCTAGACTCAAAGGATCCCAGAGTAATCCAGGGAATCCTAGACTCAAAGGATCCCAGAGTAATCCAGGGAATCCTAGACTCAAAGGATCCCAGAGTAATCCATGCAATCCTAGACTCAAAGGATCCCAGAGTAATCCAGGGAATCCTAGACTCAAAGGATCCCAGAGTAACCATGCAATCCTAGACTCAAAGGATCCCAGAGTAATCCAGGGAATCCTAGACTCAAAGGATCCCAGAGTAATCCAGGGAATCCTAGACTCAAAGGATCCCCGCTCACTGAGGTTGGCAAAGAGCTCTGTGGCCATGAAGCCCAGGCTGTGCCCTGTGCCCGGGCTGTGTCCAGGCTGTGCCCAGTGCCCGGGCTGTGTCCAGGCTGTGTCCAGGTTGTGTCCAGGCTGTGTCCAGGCTGTGTCCAGGCTGTGCCCTGTGTCCAGGCTGTGCCAGGCTGTGTCCAGGCTGTGTCCAGGCTGTGCCCAGGCTGTGTCCAGGCTGTGTCCAGGTTGTGTCCAGGCTGTGTCCAGGCTGTGTCCAGGCTGTGTCCAGGCTGTGCCCAGGCTGTGTCCAGGCTGTGCCCTGTTTCCAGGCTGTGTCCAGGCTGTGCCCAGGCTGTGTCCAGGCTGTGTCCAGGCTGTTCCCAGGCTGTGCCCTGTGTCCAGGCTGTGTCCAGGCTGTGTCCAGGCTGTGTCCAGCCTGTGCCCTGTGTCCAGGCTGTGTCCAGGCTGTGCCCAGTGCCCAGGCTGTGTCCAGGCTGTGCCCAGGCTGTGTCCAGGCTGTGTCCAGGCTGTGTCCAGGCTGTGCCCCGGCTGTGTCCAGGCTGTGTCCTGTGTCCAGGCTGTGTCCAGGCTGTGTCCAGGCTGTGCCCAGTGCCCAGGCTGTGTCCAGGCTGTGCCCTGTGTCCAGGCTGTGTCCAGGCTGTGTCCAGGCTGTGCCCAGGCTGTGCCCTGTGCCCAGGCTGTGCCCAGGCTGTGTCCAGGCTGTGCCCAGGCTGTGTCCAGGCTGTGTCCAGGCTGTGCCCAGGCTGTGTCCAGGCTGTGTCCTGTGTCCAGGCTGTGTCCTGTGTCCAGGCTGTGTCCAGGCTGTGTCCAGGCTGTGTCCAGGCTGTGCCCTGTGTCCAGGCTGTGTCCAGGCTGTGTCCAGGCTGTGCCCAGGCTGTGCCCAGTGCCCAGGCTGTGTCCAGGCTGTGTCCAGGCTGTGTCCAGGCTGTGCCCAGGCTGTGTCCAGGCTGTGTCCTGTGTCCAGGCTGTGTCCAGGCTGTGTCCAGGCTGTGTCCAGGCTGTGTCCAGGCTGTGCTCTGAGTGCCCCAGGGGTTCCTGGCACCTCCAGGGCCGGGCTCTCCAACCCTGCCTGGGCAGTTCCTGCTCCTGACCCCCTTGCCAGGCAGAAATTCCCCCTGGTGTCCCCCTGGCCCCACCTGGGGCTGTTCCCTCTCCTCCTGTCCCTGTGCCCGGGATGGGATCCCAAATCCTCCTGGCAGGAGCTGTGCAGAGCCAGAAATTCCCCCTGAGCCCCTTTGCTCCAGGCTGAGCCCCTTCCCAGCTCCGTCAGACTCTCACAGGACTGACCCCCTGCCCCTTCCCCAGGGTCATTGTTCTCAGGAACTCAACAATCTTAGGAAAAACATTTAAGCAATTTATAAACCATTAGGTATGAAGCAAAACTTGATTTTTTTCTATTCTAAAATTTATAAAATGCCTATTTTATTTCTTTCTTTTTATTTTAAAGGGGTTATATATGGTGCAAGATGCTGGTTCCTGGAATACTTTGTTTATTATTTTTCTGTGGTCATCCTCATTTCATTCACCATGGTTCTAAAAGGACATTAAATAGAATATATATTCTTTACAGGATAAGTAAACTTTTAATATGCCAGACATTTTTTCTGGGGGGTGAGGGTAATATTAATAATTCAAGCCATCATAGTACTTGATTAAGCATCTAGGAATTTCAAATTATTTGTTAGGTAGATGGAGTACTCCTTCAGAATATCTATTTCTGTTTAAGAATCTTAAGATTCAAATGACTGATGTCTCTCTTGTTCACTCAAAAAGATTGAAAGATGAATTTGAATTAATTTGATTTTATTCAAGCATATAGAAACCTGCTAGAGAAAAAACAAAAAAAACACAAACGGGAAAATATAGGAGGCATGGCCATAGATAAGATTTTAGTAATAATTTGTGTTTGGTAGAAAAAAGAATCAAAATTAGGCAAGTCTTGGGGTAAAAAAAAAAAAAAAAAAAAAAAAAATTATTTATAATGTGAATCTCTTCTCCAGAAGTGAATCCCTGATATTACAGCTTTATGATGATTACAGTGAAATGCAACAGGCTGTGTTACTGTATGTATAAAAGTGAAATAAGGTCTGGGAGGATCCTGCACTTTGGATTTTGGTGTAAATGAGAAAATTAGAACCCTAATAGGAAGCATAACTCGGGAACGTGTTTGCTGGTTTTATTGTGTTTTTTTTTTTTTTTACCTGTTGAAATTCCTCCCAGTTTTAATCACCCTCTAAATCTTCTGCAAGCAGGGTAATTAGCGAGGGCACTGAACCCTGAGGGAGGCAGCACACATATCCAGAGGGATCACCATCCCCATTGATTATTGTCTGTGCTACCCTTGATTTCCACGCTGTCCCATTGTCTTAATCCACATTTCAGTGTAATAAAAAATGACAAATTAAACTAATTTGCACCTAAATAGCTTTTTAGAATTGCTTTTCGTTTCCCCAAAAAGGTGCAGCACAGGTATTAAGTCTCACTTATATTTCAAAGCACAAGCCAAGAGTTGTAAACACCTTGGGGAGAAAACTCTGACAGGTGAATAATGTGAGTACATCCTCCCACAGGAAAGGCATTTTCAGGGTGTTGAAAGTCTGGTGGTTCTAACTTCAGTGCAAAAGGCAAAACTTGGGTTTCTCTGAGGAGCTGGTATTTTGTATGACCTGTGCAGAGGTAACACATAAAACCACTTCAAAATATGGGGCAGTGATCCCACAACTGTGCACTATAAAGAGTTTTTCTGCTGTAATCAGAATGGGATGCAAAACAACACCTTGGTGATATTTTTAAAGGTTTCAGTGGCTGAAATTCAGGTTTATTGGGCTGAAATCTTTTAAAAGATGCTAATGAAGCATTTTTGCTTCTTCCAGTAATGTGCTGCAGAGTCAAGAGTAACAGGGAGAAGGGGGAATGCCTGCTGGGATTTTAGAACTTACAGCATGATTTTAAAAAACAGAGAATTCTCTGACAGAGACAACTGGTATTCTTACTAATCTGATACCTTCCTATTGCCCAGAATGCAGCTAAATTATTAATAATAGCTTAAATATATAAATAAATATATTTCTTCAGCATCTGTAGAAACAGGGGAAGTATTAATACTAAATTAGCCTCAGTGTTTCATGTTTCAAGCAGGAATTAATTCCATTTGTATTCTCTTTATAATTGGTATTAGAACTTTGCAAAGGTCTGAACAAGTCCTGTAACACTGAAGTGTTTTCAGGGGTTTCATCATCAGGGATGGAAAGTTTCTTTTTTTCTTCTATGGCCAAACAGGGGTTTTCTGTACTTTTTTTCCCTGAACCAGGAGGACTGCAAAATGCCAATGGCATTGAGCTGTCCCTCAGTGCCTTCTCCATGTGGATTGCACATCCTGTCCACTTCCAGCTGAAATGGGCACACTGAGGAGCCTGTCCAGCCCTGCCCCCGGGGAGCTGTGACCCCCAGCACCTGCCAAGGTTTGGGGCTCCCTGCTCCCAGTCCCTCTGCTGAATTCCCCTGGCAGGTTCATCACAGGACAAGTTGCTAAATTCCTGCTTGCTAAAATGTCCCACTGGTGGGGTGTTCTCTCATTATAACCACACACAACAGAGCCAGAATAAATGCATTAATACCTTGACACCTCTCTTGTTTAGGAGACAGAGCTATGCAAGTAAAATATAAAATAAATATTTCAGAGGGGCAGTTAAGACGCAGAGTGTGTAAGACATGAAACTTCCGTTGAGCTCCTTCCAGAGACTTTTAAAAACATCCTTCTTCCTCTAACAACATATTTAACTTGTTCCTCCCCTCTGTGTTTGTTGGGGATTTTGCATAATGCAGTGTCACTAGAAACTTTCTGTCTAGCTGAATTAAGAACCACCAAAAGTCTCTCTAGAGTGGAGTTCCTGAGTGAAACTGAAAGGACTAAGTGGCTGAATAACTTTTTTTAATTTAAAAAAAAAAAAAAAGAGGATATGGCCAGTTGCTTTGGAAAAAAAAAAAAAAAGGCCTTTCACTTGCCAGAGGACTTGGAGATCTTCAGACCACCCAGAAGGCAGGGACCCTGCCAAATCAAAACCCCAAGGACATCGTGCAGAAAGGGCTGCAGTTGGCTCCCAGGGCTATTGGGATTTCACTTTTTATACTTCAGTGTTTAGAGCCATAAAGGAGATCTTGCAGCTGAAACTGTATTTTATCATTAATAAGTCCCACCTGCCTGAAAAAAAAATGGGTGAGAGCAGAAGCAGAGACGAGGTGATGCCTTGGAAAGTCAGTGCTGCAGCTGAATGGGATTGGGAATGCCAGGCAGGCAGAGTATTCCTGGGCCAGGATGTCCTTGCCCTGCGCAGCAGCCAGGGGAAGCTGCGGCAGGAGGAAGAAGAGGCCACAGAACAGAAACTTTTGTACCAAACAGGGACATCACTGGGGCCACTCAGTGAATTTTGGGAGCTGACCCATGGGGTCACCAGAGCTGAGACTTCTGCTTGGGGTTTTGCACTTGTCATCCCTGAATTTCCAGCTGTGCCATTACTCTAATTCCCTTAGACTGAAATAAAGCAAAGCAAATGGTGAATAGGAGTCAGGCTTTAGAGATATTTGTTGAGAAAACAGTAGCACGTGTTGATAAATGGGGGAGAAGCACTGTCAGGAATGCTGCAGGGTAAATAATGGGGACAGTGGCTGTTCTGGGAGTGCCTTCAGAGTTCCCATTCCACTAAAATCAATATTAAATTGAGGAATATTAAGAGTGATGCATTGTCAGGGCTACCTAAAACAGAGGCCAGACAAAATTAAGGGAATAAAAAGCAGTTTATTTATATTTATTGAAGGGTCATCAGGCACATTTAGGGCAGATGAAGCCCCCAGAGACTGCACCCAAAATGGACCCCGGGTCAGGGGTTTTCACACTTTGAAAAGTTTGGTCCATTCTTTTCCTTTCCCTTTGATGTAGTGGAGATCACAGCCCTCCAACACGTGCAATTTCAGTTCTCAGCGCTGATGACAAGTTAAAATTGAAAGTAGTTTTGTAAAATTACGAGTGTCAGTGCAGACAGAAGAGAACAATGTAATTAACTGCGGAGCAAGTCATTAAAGAGAGAGAAGAAATGAAACTGCAAATCAGCTGCAAAGGCAGACTGAACTTTTGGCATCACAAATTGCTAACTGCGTTTTGGGGGTCAATGTTCCAATTCCAGCTGCAGGTAATGCAGTCATTCCCCCCAGTGTGCTCCCCAGGTCACTGCTGTTCCCAGCTCTGCCCTGAGGCACTGAGGGCTCCTTGATTGCCAGGGCTGCAGAGGAATTGTTGTGTCTGCCCCGGGGGGGGCAGCAGCAGCTGGCACTGAATGTGGAGTTTGGAGGGAGGCGCTGAAGGGCTGCAGGAGCACAAACACATGGGAAATACAGCAGCTACACTCCTAAGGCACCAAGAGCATAGTACACACTTGCACTCTAAGAGGTGGTAATCAGATAAAAATCTCTGTAAGGCTTGTAAATGAGCATTCCTTGCTCAGGAGCTCATTTCCAAAGAGCATCGGGAAATATTTGTCGGTTTGCCCGGGTGGGTAACGCAGCTTGCTCTGGTGTCCTGTGGAAGCAGGGAGGCAGCTCCTGGCATTTCCCAGCTGGGATTGTGCAGCAGCACCTGCTCAGCAGCACCACCCTGCCAAACACCAGGGGCAACCCATGGCACCTGCCCCAACCCTCGTTATTCCAATTTGGAATGAGAGCAGGAAGCAGCCAGGAGAACACCACCAAAAACGCAATTGGAGAGATTTGTCAGCAGTGATAACTCAGACCTACAAATTCTTTTACTGGACTTGAAAAACATAACTGCACCCTAAGGTCGTGGCAGGGAAATTCAGTGCCCTGAGGGCTGACTTTGGCCTCCACCATCTGCACAGCACCTTGGTCAGACACGTCAGCAGCAGGCCCAGGCATCCGCTGAGACAGAATTATAATTCCTCCCAAAAATATCCCTGGAAGTTTTCCAAGACTGAAAACGTTCCTCCCTCAAGTTTGGTATTTGAATGGTCTATTTATATAGTGAAGTGTTAAAATAATTAAAATTTTTGGCCAGACTATGATAATCTCTTTTGACAACCTAAGTGAGTAGCACAGCCATACATATTTTTTTTCCTGGTAATTATTTGAGTTCTAGACCAGCTTTTGGAAAAAAAATCCTATTCCAGTTAAGAAATGCAAGTGTAAGAGAGGTAGAACTTCAGGAATTTGTCACAGGTGGGGTAATACATCACTGGCAAGTTGAGCTTTCATTTGACTGCAAGGTTTTTGCAGCCCCAAATTTAAATTTTCATTAATAAGTTAATACATTTCTTTTCTTCAGGATTATGTTCCAGTATAATGTTTCTGAATGCAGAGAAAACTTCACCACCCCCCAAAAACCAAGGAGGAGGGAAAGATGAAACCTGTGTGAAGCAGATAGGAAAAATTTAAAAAATATTTTCAAAACCATACTTTGGGGGAGGGGTAATATTTTTTCAAGTACATACACAAGTTTGTCAGGGTTTTTACAGTATTCAATGACATGTCAAGCTTATTTTTTGCTAGTCCTGATCCTAAACTACTAAATTTAGTCTGAGCATTCAGTAGAATAATTGAGTAAAATAGAGAAATGTTTTCCCAATATTTTTGCAAGATATATGAGGAACAAAAGGAAAGTTTTATAGAGCAAATATTCATAAATTGGGGTAGATTTGCACCATTGCAGAGAAGGTGCCAAGTGTGGGCCCTGTATTTCACACAGTGGTGCTCTGCAGGACTTGGAGGTGACTGAGCACTCCAGTAAATGAGAAAAGATTGCAAATTATTGTAAAATAATTGTTTTTTCTGAAGTGGACACACAGAGCTGCTGCAGAGAGGGTCCAAGAGTTCCTACACCACAGAAGGACTGGTGGGCTTTGGTTGGGATAATACTTCCAGAAAATAAAATTTCCTCCTGAAAGAAATCTCTGTCATCCCATTGTGCACACGAGGCTTCCGGCTGGACAATACAAATATTGGGGGCTAAATTCCTCTATTACAGCCCCAAAGTTAATTTTTGTCACAGCAACATTGGTCTGTCTCTTGTGCCTGGTTTTTCACAAGATCACAGAATAATCAGGCTTTTTCTTATTTCCTCTCCCTCTGTTCCAAGATGATTTCCAAGGAAAAGCTGCTCTCTCCCTCACTTTGAAAAGGCAGTAAAACTCATTAGGATATTTGTTGTGCACAGGTGTAAAACTCCATCAGAAATTAGGAAAGGTTTTCTTCACAGCACCAGGAGGTTGGAATAATTTAAAGTAAAAAAAAAAAAAATATATTGCAAAAATGACTTAAGATATATTAAATTGTCTTTATAAATTCCAGTGCTAATTCCAGTTTATTTAGTGAAAAAACAGGTAGGACTAGAGAAACAAGTCACTTAGCTCTAATTGCTGAATATTCTTCTTGAACACTTCATTTAAAAAGCCCAAAAGACCAAACTGTTGTTTGAAAACTGGAAACATTTGATTATTCAACTGGATAAATTACCTTAGACTGAGACAAGGCTGGAATTAACTGCAGATATTACTAAAACTCCCTGAGAGCAGGCTATGACCATTCCATTAACCAAATTGTTGTGCTCCTTATTCTCAACAACCCATTTCATTTTCCCTTCCCTTTGATGTAGTGGAGATCACAGCCCTCCAACACGTGCAATTTCAGTTCTCAGCGCTGATGACAAGTTAAAATTGAAAGTAGTTTTGTAAAATTACGAGTGTCAGTGCAGACAGAAGAGAACAATGTAATTAACTGCGGAGCAAGTCATTAAAGAGAGAGAAGAAATGAAACTGCAAATCAGCTGCAAAGGCAGACTCTGAACTTTTGGCATCACAAATTGCTAATTCATTATCAACATTGTTGCTATCAGCCCTCTGAAATATTTGGTGACCTTTAAGTTTAGAAATGGAGCTTTGGGAGTTTGAGAAACTCAGAAAAACACTAAAAGTGTACCTTTTCTTTGTGCTTAATTGAAACAGGGTTATATAGATCAGGTTTTCTATTGAAACACGGCAGCTGTGCCCTTCAGACAATCAAGTTTTGTGGGATCACTGCATTAATTCACAGGAGGCCACCACAAACTGCATGGAGCAAACCTATTAATATGGCAGGGAACTGTTTTGAGCCATCACAGGCAGAAATTTTTTACCCAGAATCTGTAATTGCTTCTAAAGTAATGGGTTTGTAATGCTAAAGCAGTAATTATTATTTTTTTTTTTTAACTTCTGGAGATGAACTGACAGAAAACAAACAAAACAAAATCATTTGATCCCTTGCTGGAAAAAAAAAATTAAAAATAATTGGGTTTGACCATAGATAGTTCATGTCAATAAAACACTTTTGAAGGATGGGAAATAAGGGCATTAAGGGAATTATGGGCTCATTTCTCAGCATTTACAGAATTTGCCAAGGATAGTTGCAAACCCCCCAACCTAGGGAGATAAAATCAAGCTAGAAGCCATAAATTCACAGAACTGCACTTTGTACAAGCAAACAGCCACTGCATTGAGGGCCAGGAATCAGACAAATTTCACCTGCCAGGAGAAAGCCCAGCCAGAAACACTGCAAGGACTTTGGGCATTTGCTGTGTGCAAGGCAGTGATAAATGTTTATACAGCATGGGACCACTCAACAGAGAGAGGTCAGAGGCTCCTCCAGGAGCAGAAAAGGAATTCCAGCTCCTGCAAGAGGAGCCCGTGGTGCTGGAGCTGCAGCAGCCACAGGCAGCATTATTGTCCTTGCTCCTCTCCCAATTTTTTTGGATTTTCTAGGATTTTGTTACCAGCTGTGTTTGTACAGCCTGCTGTTTTAACTGACATTTATTAGGAAATTTAAATCTGGAAAGAGTATTAGAATAAATCTTATTTTCTTGCAAATATCCCCATTGTCTCTATTATTGGGGACAGGATGAAAAACACTCAGAATTTTCCTCAATTACTTTAATTCTGGAATATATTTTATCTATAAAACTCCTGCCTTTGCATCCAGCTGGAGAGCAAATATTTTAAGGCCCAAGGAAGAGCTGAATAAGAAAAAAAATTCAAGAAAAATGGGAATTATCTGTCAAGTAAAACAAAGCTTTTTCAGGAGTTCGTTCTTAATTTCTTTATTATGCTCCCAGCAGAAGAAATGGCATTTTTAAGAGTTAAGAAAGAGTCACAACAACAGCAACACCACCATGAACCAGGGGCAAAGAAACCCTGACCTCAATCTTATGTTGTTTTATATATATATATATTTTAATGTACTTTTTTAACCAGAGTGTTGCTAACATGAAAACATATATTTATTTTTATATTATTTATAGTCCCTGTTTGGGCTATTTTTAAAAGCCCATCTACCTCTGGTCAGCAACGAAAAACAAGTGTGATTCAAGAGAGCTCCAACAGAGGTCTTATTCTTTAGGGAGATCAGCTTGGGTCTGGACTTGAATAAATTCAGGTTGTGTCTCCAGCAGCCCGTGGGTGTCTGTGAATGGCTCATTTTGTATTCCAGACACACTGGGAGCTACAAATGCCAACCAGCACGGATCAGCCTCCTTCTCCATCTTAGAGCAACGGCTGCCTTTAGAAAATGCACTCAAACACCCTCTGAGCACACAGGGCGTTATTTGGGGACTTTTCCCCATCTAATGCTGGGTTTTTCTGATTTCAGCTCAAATGTTCAGTCCGAGCCCGAGGTTGTAAACAAGGAGAAGCAGCAGCTCACGAGCAGAACTGAAATGGGGGAGACAAGCTGGAGTTTATCTGTTTTGGCAGATAAGAGCTTGCTGCTGTGATCTGTCATCTCGGTAATTTTCCCCTTCAAAGTGGGAACTGAAGCTCATTTTGCTGAGATTTCCCCTGAAACCCTGCGTGGGGGGAGGCTCAGTTTGCCTGCAGAACAAAGTGAGAGATATTTTATTTTATTTTATTTTATTTTATTTTATTTTATTTTATTTTATTTTATTTTATTTTATTTTATTTTATTTTATTTATTCTATTATTTCATTCTATTCTATTCCATTCTATTATCTATTCTATTCTATTATTTTATTTTATTTTATTTTATTTTATTTTATTTTATTTTATTTTATTTTATTTTATTTTATTTTATTTTATTTTATTTTATTTTATTTTATTTTATTTTATTTTATTTTATTTTATTTTGCCCCCTGTTAATCAAGACCCCCTCTGCTGCTCAACCTGGGCTCACTCACACACGAGGCAAACTGAGGCACCTTCCCAGCAGCAAACCTGGGGTGGCTTTCACAACAAAAGACTCCAAATTACCCTGATTTATTTTATTTCTACCCTGGCATGCTCCTGCAGCCCTGGCATCATGTGGTTCCTTGTTTCCAAGGAAACAACGGTGATGCTGAGCACATCCTCTCCTATCATGAACACTAGCAGGGTTTGGGGATTTTTTTTCCCTCCTCTGAGAATTTTTTGAAGACATCTATCTGAACTAATTTGCTGCACTTGATTGGCGTTGATTTCTATTTACAAATAAGTAATTCTTCCCACGGGTAGAGGAGATTATCTAAATCTGCACTGAAATGAACTGCAGGAAATACGTGGCAAATTAATTTAATTATATTTGGGATGGGATTGCTGCAGGTTACAGGGGAATGAAGATGTTACACAGTTGTGATCCCTAGGTGGGGCTTTTACTTTGATTCTTTGGAGGCATAATTTGCATTATGGCTGATTAGTCATTAAAAAAAAAAAATAAATAAGAGATTGACAGAGGAGCTTCTACCATTGATCATGTCTGGAATACCTCGAAAAAAAGGGGAAAAAATGGGAACAAATCTGAAAGGGTGGCACCCCTGAGGGAAATGGTGCTTCTGCTTCTCTGTGGATTGCTAAAGAAAAAGGATTTATAGATCTACAGGAGCTACAGAAAACCCTTCAGTACAATAAGGGATTCTTGAAGGATGCACCTTCCCCCTAGAGGCCTGGACTTTTACATCCAGGACAGCTTTTTTGGGATCAAAACTTGTTAAATATGACTCTAAAGTTGCAGTAGTTAGGTTTCCAACTTGAATTCCACACTCTAAGTTATGGACTGCAAGTTTTCATTTCTTTGTTTCTTTGTGTGGACAACACTACTACAATAAATGACATTATTAAATCCCCCACAGAGTATCAAATTAAATTCTAATTAAAGTGAAGAAATCCACTGAAACAGAAATGGGAAAGTGCAAATAACCCTTATTAAACCTATAAATCCAAAATTATACAAATTTAGGTAATTTCTAATGTCTATTATTAGGAGTGTCTGTGAGAGGGCTCTGAGGTCTGCAGACATTAATTCTTTTTAATGAAAACAAATATTCAGGAGATCACCAAAGCACCAAGAAAGGAGCCAAGCAGGCAGGAATTCTTCCGTGCCAAGGCAGGCAGAAACTCCAGGGATTTTAAGAGGCTAAGCTGGCTCTGTTTGGACACTTCATGAAAAGAACATAATTTCCTCTGCCATGTTAAATATCAAGCAAGGCACTGCAGGGTTGGTGGCCTCTGTTAATATCTCAGAGAGAATTCCCAGGTTTTTGGAGATCACTCTGGGCTGCGAGAGCTTCCTGCCTTATCTCCAGGGGCAAAGCTGATAACGTGGCCAATATTAACTGCCCCCTATTAACAGGCAGGGGAAAAGAGAATTGTGCTTTAACAAGGGCTGTTTAAGTGACAGGGTTTAAGCAGGTAATTTAATCTAAACACTTGATTTGTCATCCTGAGTAGAGGAAATCAGGCTTCAAGCAGACCATTCACTTAAATCTTTCTCTCCTGAGAAAAGAACCCCTCGACAAGGCCATTGCCCATTTACAGCCTTTGTGATGAGTTAGAAAATCTTGCCCAGGAAAAACCTCTTCCTCGATTGGGTTCTATCCAAAAGCACAGAAATATCCACGGAAAGGAAATAGCTCTGTGGAGGTTTCCAGACAAAGATATTACTCCAGCTCCAGTGGATTTACTGGAGGTGGGAAATGAGCCTCAAAAGAAAGAGCCTTAGCAAAAAAAAAGGGCCTGAAGCAGGTAATTTATTCTAAACACTTAATTTGTCCTGTTGAGTAAAGAGAATCAGCATTCAGGTAAGCAATTTATTTAAATTTTTCTATCCTGAGCAAAGAATCCCTCAACAAGGCCACTGCCTATTTACAGCCTTTGTGATGAGTTAGAAAACCTTGCCCAGAAAAAACCTCTTTCTTAACTGGGTTCTGTTCAAAAGCACAGAAATATTCACATATATTCCTCAAAAGGAATATATTTCCTTCATATTCCTTTTGGAGAAGATCTCTGTGGAGGTTTCCAGACAAAAATATTACTCCAGCTTCAACCAACTGGTTTTCCTGGAGGAGGGATTGAAGCTCAGAAAAGAGCCTTAGCAGTAGGGACTCCCTGAAATTCAGTTTAACTGTGCAAAATGCTTGAAAAATTCCTCAGGAAGGGAAATTAAAATTAAGAGTATTTTTTCAAGTTGAAACTGTCGACAGATTGTTTGACCAGGCTCTGGATTAGAAAGCAAACAGGTGGAATTTCTGTGGGGTTTTTACAGAAATTAAGGACATTTAAAGGCCAAAGCCATGGCCATGGTGAGTTCCAGACTCTTCATTGATTGCTCTGTTAGAAAGGTTATAGCTGGTGAGCTTTTACTCTGAATTCTTTCCTATGCAAATCTCTATCAAAATAAAATAAAAACGGACCAGAATTACCATTTGCATTTATACCACACATCTAAAAATTTAATTGAAAGAGGAAAAAATTTTTATCCAGCAGCAGGAAAAGCAGAAATCTCTTCAAAGTTTGAGAATCTTTTCCAGCTCTTATTTTTTTCTGCTTACAAATTCAAACCCTGATATTTGCAAGTTGAAACCTCCACAGGAAACCTCAAGGGGTTTAGGATAAAGTGTTTCTGCTCAAAACTGATTTGTGGGGGGTGGAATTTAAACATTATTTTTATCTGTTCCTGCACAGTGTAATATTAAAAAATAATTATTTCCTGCAGAAGATCTCATGCAAGGATGTAACACAGTAAAGAGAAAACCTGAGAAATTAAAACTCTCTTCCTCCTTGGACATATATTTTGGTTTGGCTTTCACCTTCTGATATCCAACTATAGTTAAATTTAGAAGGAATAAAACACCATCCTGAGCATTGTAATCAAAGTTATCCCTTATTAACCTGCAAGCAAAGAACTGTTGCAAAAATCAACATTTTAAAACAGTGCAGCTGATCTTAGAAGCTCTGATTGAATTTATTAAATACTGAAAAGTTCCTTTTTCAGTACTGAAGACAACAATTAGTCCAGGTTTACAATATGATAATTAGAAAATTAATTTCACTGTGGTTTAAAAAAAATACCCTCTGTCAAAGAGATTCTCTTCTTGAGTGTTATCCTGAGTGGGCTTTGATCTCTAGAAAACCCAGTTCTGGGCACTGAACCTGGGTCAATTATGGACAAACTGGCAAGAAAACAGTGCTGCAAAGTAATTTTCCCTTTAAACATCCACATTTTGGGGGCATTGGTGTTGCCTGAAAGCTGCAAATCCATTTTCTTTCTCTCTTCAATGCTGTTTTCTTGAACATGAATGCATTAGAAAATAATTCACTTTTGGTCTTCCTTACAATATTTTCCTTTTTGTAAACATTTCAAACTCTTTTTTAAAATGCATTTTCTATTCCACTTGTGCCTTTCAAAGCTCAAAAAGCCAAACCCCCGATGTTCCAGACCTAAAAATGATCGCTCTTCCAAGATTTTTGTACCATCTAGATCTAAAACTGTACATAACCAGCCTCATTTTAAATGAAAGCTCTATTGGGAAAGCCCAAGAGTATAAATTGATTTGTATTCCTTAGAATTTCAGAAACCAAGGGGAAGGAAGTCAGATAGGAGGTTTTGCTTTGGGATCACTTTTGGAGCATCGCTGGGGTAATTTATTGGAGTAAAGCTGAAGGGTTGTGCTTTTTCTGAACCCTACGTAGGCCTTCAAACCTTAAATTACATTTTTAAATTTGGAAACCTCTGCTTTTGACAGGAAATTCCTAGTAATAATAAAGAGCAGAGTTAGAATGTTCTCCTGAAATGGAGGAGTGCAGAGGCCAAAGCTCTCAGGCAGGAGGGAACCTGCTCAGAGCCCAGGGCTGATGGCAATTAACACAAACCCTTGAGGCAGCTCCTGCCCAAAATGCCACAACACCTGGGCAGCCAGAACTGCTTCAGAGTGTTCTCCAGGATGAAACAGATTCACCTTGTTAATTCATTTAGGAACAGAAATGTTTTTCCAGCCTATTCCCAGCACTACTTCGCCAAGCTGGGGATTGGGTTGAGTGCCTCTCATTAGACTTTGTGATGGTCTAGGGTGACACTATGTGGCTAATCCGAGCACTGAAACATCGACTGCAAGTCAGCTCTCGGAACAATTTGGGAAGAAACTGATCTCACCTCCTGGTTAAAGTCCTGAGCAGGCAAGTTTGGAGCTTCTCAGGTTTTTGGAATGTGTGCTCACCAGAGCATGTCTGAACTGTTCTCAGCTTAAAGCTGCCCAGAGACTCTCCTGACATAAACACCTGAACCAGGGCAATGATCACACTGGAAGTGCCTTTGCTCTGCCTTAAAAAGGACAGGAGAGTTTGGCTATGGGATAGAAAGGGAAAATGATTTATGGATTTCTTTGTCAGTGTCCTCTTTGTCTGACATCAGCTGTGTTTTCCTAAGGGTGGTAGGGAGCAAACAGCAGGAATGCTGCCAGTCCTGCCCCTTGATCTCTCTCCTGTTGGCTTGAAGTTCATTTTAGCTCCCTTGCTCCTGCCCACCCCTCACACCCCCCTCCTCCTGCCCATCACTGCTTCTGTCTCTCCCACCACGGGGATATGCAGTTTATTGTGCACAGAACACCAGAGCTCCCTATTTCCATGGATTCTCCTTTATCCCTACAGTCCATGGCTGACCTCACACCAATTTGGGGACAATTTATTTCAGCTCATGCACATTGTAGGGAATGTAGCTCAGGATTCTCAGATTTCAACTGGAATTTCAACAACTTCACTAGTTCTTCCCTTAACAATCCAAAGTCACCAACTTGTGAATTTATCCAAGGAAAAAAAAGCCCTTCATAGAAGTCAGTGGTGGATGCAGCCATAACTTTTCATACTGTATATACACCAGGTCCTGGTTAAATTTTCCAGCATGCACCCAGCTGGGAAAAAGAGTCCCAGTGTGCAGCACCCTCCAGGAGCAGGGCTCAGCCTGACAGAAGCCACACTCTGGGTTGCATTGCCAGGCTTTGAGAGCATCTGCTGCTGTCCTCCAGTTTCAGGCAGCCACTCGTAAGATTTAGGGTAGAAAGAGCTGGAGGCTGTTCCAATGTGCAGGCCTCCTCTACTACAGTGATGAATAAGGTCTTTCATAATTAGTTCAAGAACTTTTGTAGAATCTCTACATAATTAAATCCTGCTCTTCTCTTGACTTAAACTACAAGTGAGGCTATTTTAGCAGGGTTTACACTGAAATTTCTCCCCAGGCCTGGCCTGCCCTTGTCCCAGTTTGCAGCAGTGTTTCCCTCAGAACTGACATGAGTCTGGCTGGATGGGGGGACCATCCTACAGCAGATTTTCTCCTTGGCTGCTCTGCTCATGCCCTGCTGAAACCCTCAGCAGGAGCAAATCTAATTGCGCTTCTGGGAAAGGTCCTGCTCTGGGGTCCCTTCCCAGCTGTTGTGTGTTCCAGCCTTTGCCACATCCACTGGTGCAGTTTGGGGTGGCAATTCCCAGTCTCATTCCTCAAATCCATCCATCCCTCCTGCAGAGCCATGGAAGTTTTGCTGCTTAAGGACCACCAGAGACATCAATGCTGACAGCAGATTCCAGCCCCTGCCTGGGCTATCACTGCTGCTCTTGGAGTTTCTATCCCAAGAGATCACTTTTACAGCAGAACTATCTTTTTCCAAACAATTTCTTTGTTCAAAGGGAATTTCTACAGTTATTTTATTAGACACTTTTCCTTCCTTTTATTACACAGTAAAAACCGACCTGACAATTTCGGTTTTCCCTCACTTGAATTTTAACACTAACCCGTTAATTTTCCTAAATTCCTCCATGGGCTAGGTCAGCATTGAGACAGAAGTATCCCAGAGGGTTTTCCACTGGCAGGATGCTGCAGTGTCCCTCTGTTTCCTTGTCACAATGGTTTCAGCAAACAGAGCAGCCTGATTGCCACTTTAAAGGTCTGAAATCAGAAGTGTGGGGTTAAACAAAGCTGTGATGATCTGCATAAATTCTGGGTAGATTTGAAAGTCTGCATTTAAAACTATGATAAGGAAATACATTTAAAAGATCAGAAGGGATTTAATCTGTTTAAATGATTAGGAATTAATTCAGACCTGCTTGAAGGGGCTGTCCCCCTCCCAAAAAGGTCTCAGAAGAGCTCCCAGTCTGAGTTTAGCCCTGCATTTATCAAAGATGTGAAGAATTGAGTTCTTGTACTTGGGGCACAGAGCTCTGCTTGTAAAACCCGATTTACAGTTTGAACTCCTGCACACTCTGCAAGCCCATAAAGAATTCTCCACCTGCAGGTGCCCTGGCTCCTTGCTCCACCCTCCTTGTTAAGCCTCTGGGTGTTCCTGTGTCCTGTGAATTCAGCAGGGGAGTGACAGGATTCCCCCTCTGCAGGGGTTGGTGATGTATTGGTGATGTGTGGGATGTTGGTCTGTGCTTCCAGCACATCCATCCCTCCTGCACAGCACTGGGAACTCCACACGGGAACTGCTGGATCTGGAAACGCCTCAGTGGAAAAAGAAAAACGATTGGATGGACTGTTTTCACCTTTGCCATCCTTAATCTGAGTGATTTAATAATTAGTCTTTACAAGGAAAAGTTTTAAGCATTGTTTCTTAAAAGATTTAAAATTATATTACTCAGCTACATTACTATCATCAACATTTTCTGCAGCCACACTGAAGCCAAATGGAAATGAAGAAACCAAAAAAAGAATCAAAATCAAAGAATTTGGATCACCATGTGCATTTTGACACATGCTTTGGGTTTTTTAAAAAAACTGCCTGAATAAGACCATAATCCACTGATATGATTTTTGGTTGCCCTACTTTGATAAACCAAAATCAAAATTCCACCCACAGCAGCGAAAAAAAAAAAATTAAAACAAAAACCACCCCAACGAAAAGAGGTAAAAAGGAAAGAAAAGAAGGAAAACTGATCAGAAAGCAAAAGCAATTCTTAGAAACAGCTCTTCCTTTTGATCAGAATAACTTCACATGGAAGAGACTGCTTCAAAGCTCAGCAGTTTTCTGGGAATTAGTGAAGCTTGAGGAGAGTGTTTTAAGTGATAATCTGCTCTTTTTGCGGTGTGGACTGCACAAAATGGCCCTAATGAAATTCAGTTCTAATGTCACAGGTCTTTCATGGCTGCATTTTAACCTCTGCTGAGGGCACCCAGGCTGGGTGAATGAACAGCATTTCTGTTCTAGAGAGAGAGAAATTCCGTTTGAAGATGAGCTTTAGATAATTTGTGCATTTCTTCTCCACACAGAAGTGCTGCTGAGGGGGAAGGAGCAGGAATGGAGTGTCAGGGTGTTCATTAACCCCTCACAGGGACGCAGTGGTGGCTCTTTGGTGACACTGTGCAGCAGAGCTGTGCAATATGGGCTGGTGTGGTGGGAAATTGAATGATGCCTTAGGATTGTAGCTGTTGTATTTCCCATGTGTTTGTGCTCCTGCAGCCCTTCAGTGCCTCCCTCCAAACTCCACATTCAGTGCCAGCTGCTGCTGCCCCCCCCGGGCAGACACAACAATTCCTCTGCAGCCCTGGCAATCAAGGAGCCCTCAGTGCCTCAGGGCAGAGCTGGGAACAGCAGTGACCTGGGGAGCACACTGGGGGGAATGACTGCATTACCTGCAGCTGGAATTGGAGCATTGACCCCCAGGGTGCAAATGGACCAAACTGAGCAGAGTGGGAACACCCCTGACCCGGGGCCATTCTGGCTGCAGCCCCTGGGGGCTTCATCTGCCCTGAATGTACCTGAGTGAAATATACTTCAATAAGTATAAATAAATTGCTTTTTGTTCCCTTAATTTTGTTTTATAAGGTAGCCCAACAGGCATTAGGAACCCCACTGATTTCACACTTTTGCCCTCTGTTGTTATTCTTGACACATTCTTCCAGCCTGGGCTGTCTCAGCTCTGTATGAAGGCAAATTTCTGCTGGACCTCCTGGCATTGCCCTGTCCCCTCACTGGTGCCACTCCCAGGGGCTGTCCCTGCAGCATGGAGTGACTCTGGGCAATCACACACAGCCTGCAGCGCTCAGCCTGGGCTGGGCAGATCCAAGCTAAAGCAGCTTCTGATGGCTCAAATTCCCTCCCTCTAGCACTGCCGCAGAATGTTTCCCTCCCTCACACCCAAACACAGCCTCTCCGTGACGTTAGAAACTGGAGCAATCCCAATTTTGTGTCTGTAGGATGCTGCTCTGATTCAAATTCTGCCCAGTAAATGTTTCCCTGCGAAGCTGTGCCCCCGAGGTTCGCAGCCTGCCCACAGCTGACAGCTTTACAAGCCTCTGTGGCACACTGCTCATGTACCAGAGCAGCTTTTCCATCCCAGAGCCTCTGAGGGTTTGTCACTGATTGGCAGGACAAGAACAGATCACCAGCTTTGCTGAAATGTGACATTGCTGTTTATTTTTTGTTCAGCTTTCCACCTCGAACAGCACATCTGTGTACTCTGGCTGGAAATCAGCTCCTTTTCAGTCAGAAACCTGGTCCTGGCACTTCCCTGTGCCTGAATCCAAAATATACAAACCTCATGCCAACAATTTGTTGCATTTCGATGGCATCATCTCAATCTTTAATGCCCAAGAAGCACATAAAAATGAGTTGCATGCTTTCTTTCTTTCAGTATTATAATCTGAGGAACACATTGAAAAACCTAACACACAAGTTACTCCAAGATATAATAAGACAAGAGACTGTAATTAAAAAGTATCACTGCAATGAGAAATCCACTATGAGGAGGTTCTAAAAAATCAACCCTCCCCCAAACCTCCCATAAATCTAAACCAACACATTAATGTCCTTTCTCTGCATGGACAGATTTGTAAACATTTAACATCCATCCTAAAAAAACCTACTGCTGGCATTGTCAGTGACAGATTAAGCACAAGAACAAGCAACAAGAGTTTGATGAGATCAGGTATTTTCAGTGAATTTTAAGATGTATCAGAAGAATCTTTGGAATCTGATCTTGATTTCCACCATAGGTAATTCCTATCTGAATTCTGCCTCCTTGTTCCAAATCAGTAACATTAATTTATGCCTTGCTTATACTCCAGGATTGTTTTTAATCACTGACCGTGGCTTCCCACCAGTGGAGAAATCCTAAAGCACCAAACAGCTACAAAACTGAAGTGCAAGTCCACAGGTCCTGTGCACCCTTTCCTGGCCTTGTTTTCTGTTACACAACACCCGTGGACACTGATGGGAAATCAAGGATGATAAATAGGAAAACTTGGGAGAGCTCACAGCAGGGAGGTGGTAACTCCTGAAATCAAAGGTATCTGTGCTCTGTCGGCTGAAATGTGAAGGGAAGATTAAGTGAAATATCAAAAGCTGCAGAACAATGCATTAACTTTGGGACACTGGAATTTTTCATGGTTTATTGGAAATGAGTTCAATTATAGGTCTCTAGTGCAATTTCAAACCAGCAGATTAGATTAAAACAACATCAGTAACTGGAATAATATTCCAAAGAACTAAAATAATGTTTGAGAATCCAGACTCCCAGGCTGCAAACACCTCCTCTCACTGAGCTCAAAGGTAATCACAATTTTGGGACGAGAGAAGAAAAAAGCGGGATTTCCTCACTGGGGCTTTACTGTACTATTCTGCCCCATAAAAGCCAAAATTTTACCAGGAAGTATCTCAGAGTCTCTAATGGAAAACAGCAGAATAAGGGCAAAAAGAAAAAAAAAAAAAAAAAAAAAAAGGAGCAAGGATGTGCCAGATTATACATCCCAGCAGAGTGGGTGGGGGATGCAGCAGACAGCCCTGACTGTTCCCCATCAGCAACCCCCTGCGGGACTCAGCAGCTGAAGGAAGGGGCTCCCTCCCCTGAGCTCCCCAGGAAATGAAACCTCCCCTGCCCTCAGCCCTGCCGTGCTGCCTCCTGTGGCCTGTCAGCAGGCACCTGAGCTCTGCAGCTCACCCCGAGCAGAGCATCCTCCCTGCAGCTCCAGGAGCAGCCAGCCCTCTGCTGCGGCAGCCGCTCCGCCGGGCCGTGCGAGCAGTGATGCGCCGGAACGGGCGGGACAGTGCTCAGGAGGGGTCTCTGGGGTCAACTTCTGAACTTTATTACACAGGGTGTGGGTGAAAGAGCCCAGCTCAGAGTGAGCTCAGAGCAGGCTGGAGAACAAAGAGAGCAAGAGAGAGAAGAGCCAAGAGAGGAGAGAAGAGAGGAGAGCAAAAGAGGCAATGGCAAGAGCAAGAGAGCAAAAGAGAGGAGAGCGAGCGAGAAGAGCATAAGGGAGCGAGCTCTCCTTTTACAATGACTGATATCTCTTTCTATGTTGAATTCTACTTTCACAGTAACCAATCTAGTAACAAATACAAATTTTCTACATTTACGTACATCCTATAGGAATGGCTACATTACCATGTTTTACTACGTTCTAGTCTCTAAATCTCATCAGGGGGCATTTCCTGCCAGGTCAGGGAAGAAGGGTCTGTTCTGGCTTTGGTGTGTCTGCTTGTAAATGCCATTCCTAACAAAGAGAGAAAGACCTTTGGTCAGCCAAAGCTGTTCTAGAAACATTCAAACAAACCCTGATTTCATTTCAATGTCTCTTCTAGTTTCAGCATTCTTAGCATCTTTGGCTAAATAGTCATATTTATAGGACTTTCTTGTTTCTTCCTTTCCAACACCTGACCTTGCACCTCCCTCTGCTAGCTGCTCCTTAGAGGTGCAAATTAGCTAAATCTCTCACAGGGAGCAGCAGGGATGGTGTGAAAGGTGGGATTTTATTGTTTATGTGCATTAAAATTTCTGGGTACCTTTAAGAGATTCCCTTTTGGCCCTGCTGTTTCCTCTGCCTGCCCAGCAGCCCCCTCAGCACAAGATTCCAAACTCTTGTTGTGCTTTTCAGCTTGGCCTGGAATTGAGCTTCAGCTACTCGAGTCTTGAAAACATTTTAAAATGCTGTCACCTGCAGTTTTCTTTAAAGACTGGACTTTTTTCCTGTGTTGAAAATGATCAGTGTTTCAGTATTTGAACTTTTCTGCCATTCTGACACCATTTAGTTGCAGCCTCAGGAGACAAAGCAGAAATTTTTTAAGCTGCTACCATTGCAAAAGGTGGGATTCCTTCTCTTCTCCTTTCCAGCATCACCTGCAAAGTCTTGACATCAAAAGAAGGTGTTTTGCGAGCCCAGGATAATTCAATGACCAGCAGTTATTTTCTAAAACCAGCCAGATTTTTTTCTGCTTTGACAGCATTTATGGAATGATATTCCATGGAACTAATTTACAAGGAGACAATTCAGGATGTTTAAGTACCTGCCTGCTTTCCCTACTAAAACTCAGATTGCTGGGGAAGCCTAAAGAATGTTTTTTTGAGTTGGGTTTTTTTAAAATAAATTCTTTATTTGTAAAATGTAATGTCTGTGTGAACTACTGAAGAAAGGAAACTCAAATTGTGACCACAGCTTTGTTCCATTTCAGGATTCAATGATACAACCAAAGACTTCAGTGTGGCAAGACTGCAGAGGTTCTGCATTGATAAAGAAATGAAATTAATTATTGATTAATTAAATTAATTATTGACTATAGGTGGCAAAGCTTTCCTCTGATGTAAGGTGATTCAGAGCTGTCCCAGCCATTATTTTCAGTGTCTGTTGTTTGAAGGGATGGCAAATTTCCACTGGGCTCCCCCTTAGCATAAGGATGCTCTGCCAGTGGCAGATCATAGATCAGCCTCCAAATTTTCAGGAACAAAATGTCCTGGCAGGAACACTGAGGAGACAAAATGCTTTGGCATTATTGGGGAGTGCTTCTGTCCTGATACATGAAAATGAAAAGAGGGCAATTGAATCATCCCTGCAGTGTGCTCAGCCAAAGTGGGTTTTCTCTGTGTTTTCTCATCCAGTGAAAATACAATTTATATCCAGGAGTCATGGGACACAGGAGGCTATGGAGTTTAACACAAGGAAAGAAGTCAGAGGGAATATTTCACTACGGCCACTTTTATCACCTCAGGCTTACAGAAAACAGCACAGAAAATGTAATAGAGAAACACTGAAACCATCCAAATCCCTCACAAGCACAGACAGCAGGATAATAAAACCAGCTAGAAAGGTCTTCATTTATGGATAGTAGAATAAAACCTCCCAGAAGGTCCCTATGGCACCAGAAGCAGCTGCCCCAGGAAGAGCCAGAGCTGGGGCCCTCCAGCCATGCTGGTTCTTCCTTCCCAGGCAGCCTGAGGGTTCCATCCCAGGGGAGCTCTGCCCTGCAGCAATGCCCCTGTAACTGCAGCAATGCCCCTGTAACTGCAGCAATGCCCTGTAACTGCAGCAATGCCCCTGTAACAGCAGCAATGCCCCTGTAACTGCAGCAATGTCCCTGTAACTGCAGCAATGCCCTGTAACTGCAGCAATGCCCTGCACTGCAGCAATGCCCCTGTAACTGCAGCAATGCCCCTGCCCTGCAGCAATGCCCCTGTAACTGCAGCAATGCCCCTGTAACTGCAGCAATGCCCCTGCACTGCAGCAATGCCCCTGTAACTGCAGCAATGCCCCTGTAACTGCAGCAATGCCCCTGTAACTGCAGCAATGCCCCTGCACTGCAGCAATGCCCCTGTAACTGCAGCAATGCCCCTGCACTGCAGCAATGCCCCTGCCCTGCAGCAATGCCCCTGTAACTGCAGCAATGCCCCTGTAACTGCAGCAATGCCCCTGTAACTGCAGCAATGCCCTGCACTGCAGCAATGCCCCTGCACTGCAGCAATGCCCCTGTAACAGCAGCACTGCCCCTGTAACTGCAGCAATGCCCTGCCCTGCAGCAATGCCCCTGCACTGCAGCAATGCCCCTGTAACTGCAGCAATCCCCCTGTAACAGCAGCAATGCCCCTGTAACTGCAGCAATGCCCCTGCACTGCAGCAATGCCCCTGTAACTGCAGCAATGCCCCTGTAACAGCAGCAATGCCCTGTAACTGCAGCAATGCCCCTGTAACTGCAGCAATGCCCCTGTAACTGCAGCAATGCCCCTGCACTGCAGCAATGCCCCTGTAACTGCAGCAATGCCCCTGCCCTGCAGCAATGCCCCTGCACTGCAGCAATGCCCCTGCCCTGCAGCAATGCCCCTGCACTGCAGCAATGCCCCTGCACTGCAGCAATGTCCCTGTAACTGCAGCAATGCCCCTGTAACTGCAGCAATGCCCCTGCCCTGCAGCAATGCCCCTGTAACTGCAGCAATGCCCCTGTAACTGCAGCAATGCCCCTGTAACTGCAGCAATGCCCCTGTAACTGCAGCAATGCCCCTGTAACTGCAGCAATGCCCCTGCACTGCAGCAATGCCCTGTAACTGCAGCAATGTCCCTGTAACTGCAGCAATGCCCCTGTAACTGCAGCAATGCCCCTGTAACTGCAGCAATGCCCCTGCACTGCAGCAATGCCCCTGTAACTGCAGCAATGCCCCTGTAACTGCAGCAATGCCCCTGTAACTGCAGCAATGCCCCTGCACTGCAGCAATGCCCCTGCCCTGCAGCAATGCCCCTGTAACAGCAGCAATGTCCCTGTAACTGCAGCAATGCCCCTGTAACTGCAGCAATGCCCTTGCCCTGCAGCAATGCCCCTGTAACTGCAGCAATGCCCCTGTAACTGCAGCAATGCCCCTGCCCTGCAGCAATGCCCCTGTAACTGCAGCAATGCCCCTGCCCTGCAGCAATGCCCCTGTAACTGCAGCAATGTCCCTGTAACTGCAGCAATGCCCCTGTAACTGCAGCAATGCCCCTGTAACTGCAGCAATGTCCCTGTAACTGCAGCAATGCCCCTGTAACTGCAGCAATGCCCCTGTAACTGCAGCAATGCCCCTGCCCTGCAGCAATGCCCTGTAACTGCAGCAATGCCCCTGCACTGCAGCAATGCCCCTGTAACTGCAGCAATGCCCCTGTCCTGCAGCAATGCCCCTGTAACTGCAGCAATGCCCCTGTAACTGCAGCAATGCCCCTGCACTGCAGCAATGCCCCTGTAACTGCAGCAATGCCCCTGTAACTGCAGCAATGCCCCTGTAACTGCAGCAATGCCCCTGTAACTGCAGCAATGCCCCTGTAACTGCAGCAATGCCCTGCCCTGCAGCAATGCCCCTGTAACTGCAGCAATGCCCCTGTAACTGCAGCAATGCCCCTGCCCTGCAGCAATGCCCCTGTAACTGCAGCAATGCCCCTGTAACTGCAGCAATGCCCCTGTAACTGCAGCAATGCCCCTGCACTGCAGCAATGCCCCTGCCCTGCAGCAATGCCCCTGTAACTGCAGCAATGCCCCTGCACTGCAGCAATGCCCCTGTAACTGCAGCAATGCCCCTGCCCTGCAGCAATGCCCCTGTAACAGCAGCAATGTCCCTGTAACTGCAGCAATGCCCCTGTAACTGCAGCAATGCCCCTGCCTGCAGCAATGCCCCTGCACTGCAGCAATGCCCCTGTAACTGCAGCAATGCCCCTGCACTGCAGCAATGCCCCTGTAACTGCAGCAATGCCCCTGTAACAGCAGCAATGCCCCTGCACTGCAGCAATGCCCCTGCCCTGCAGCAATGCAGCAGCCACCCTGCAGAGGTTTGTGTCTCTGCAGCTCAGCCTCTGGAGCCACAGTCCCTCTGACAGTGGCAGGACACCACGTCCAGAGCACTGTCTGCTCTCTCAGGAGCTCTGGGGTCCCCCGTTCAATTCCCATTTTTGTAGGCTTGGTAGGGCAGACATTGTACCCTGAATTAGTGGTGGCTTCATTCCCTGAGCAGGCATTGCTCCCCACCAACCCACACGGTGAGCCAGGCCTGGAACTGCAGAGAACGCCCCTGAAATCCCCCAGCCACACCCCAAACAAACAAACGAACAAATAAAGCAGTGGAGAAGCATCCTGCCCCAGGCCCGGAGCTCATGGCTATTCCAGCCACGGCGCTGTTGGGTGGCACAGCAGCCTTGTCACAGGGGCATTTGGGACAGGAAGGTTTCCTTTTGATTCCCTTCCTTCCCACAGAGCACTGCCTCTGTGCACAGTGCCACCTCCTAGATCTCCTGGAACCTTTGTCTGCTAGAAAATAATTCCAAACATGTATCAAATTAACAATTGTAATTAAATCTCCATATGCAAAGAAGCATGAGACAGCTTTCCTATTTGAAGTGCTGTGGTGAGAAAGTAACTCATTCCTGTGACTTACCATCCCACAGCTCTTATTAAATTTTCTTTAATAATTTTAGATAATTATTTTAAATGCCTCTTTTGAAACTCGAAGCTGGAATAATTTTAAATAACTCACTGATGAAAGCACTAGGAGGCTTTATAAATTCATGTGTCACCCTCTCTGGAGACATTCCAGACCCCCTGGATGTGTTCCTGTGTCACCTGCTCCAGGTGACCCTGCCTTGGTGGGGCTTGGACTGGGGGCTCTCCAGAGGTCCTTGCTAACCCTGCCTGCTCTGGGATTCTGGGATAAAGGGCCATCTTTAGCAGGTGACATAAACGCTTGGTGAAACTTTCCAAGAAAGCTGCATAACTCGTTTTTTCTAATTTTTATCATCTTGTAAAAGCTGTTTGCTGTGCACCAACAATGCTGATTTTATACCAGCTCAGCTCCTAGAGATTCCTAAATTCTCACACACAAGGGCTAGAGGGAGGTGCTTTGGAACTGGAAAATCAACCAAATTCATCAGAGGGAGAAGTGAAATACATTCCCTTACTTGGAATTTAACACCTCACTCATTACCAGGCAAACGTGGGCTCCCAGATAGACAGAAAATCTGTTTCAACATCTGGGAGAAAATGTGGTTGTAAATATTTCCTTGGGTTTGTGTTTTTCAACAGCCTGTCCTGTTTAATAAATGAGTTGTTTAATCATACTTTTCTTCAGTTCCCATCAGGTTATTAGATCATAATGTGCCTGTTAAAACCTGCTTGTAAAAAGAAACACAGAATCAGACACTTCCCTATTTTTCCCAGTACCTCCTATAGCAGTGTGCTGGTTATCAAACCTGAGCATTCCCTATATGGATTTCATAAAATGAGAAATGTGGGTTTGTAGATCATAGCCCAGGGCAATGCACACATGGACCCTTGTCCGGGTCTGACACAGGAATACATATTATTATTATTATTATTATTATTATTATTATTATATATTATATACTATTACTATTATCTATTACTATTACTATTACTATTACTATTATTATTATTTTGTTCCATTCTGCCAATGTCTCACACATCTGCAGGAATACAATACACAAATGGCAAATATCCAGTGCTTACCTTTCGTGATTCCTCAAAAGCCACTCTAAAAATGCTGGAAACCAGGAGAAGTGGGAAGAGATGAGCCCTGGTGCTTCCCCTGTGCCCACATTCCCTGTCACGGGGAGGGACCAGCCCCACAGGGGTGCCAGCCCTCCTGGGGCATGGAACAGCAGCAGATTTCAGGGCCACAGGGATGCTGGAGGTCACCTACTCCCAGCTGCTTTGGAAATCTCTTGGACTTGATTGGAAAGGCCTCCAGACAGGGAATTCTCTTGGGTTGGAGCTCAATGCCAGATCAAGCCAGTAACGAGCAATTATGACTCCATTCCACTCCAGTATATAGCAAATTAGAGAAGCACCTGCATTTTCTTCCTTTTTCTCCCTCATTTCCCCTTTTTGCCTCTCCTTTATCCACTATTTATTTTTTCCCCTTCTTTGTCAGTACAGCAACTCAGCAAATCACCACCTGGTTTCCCTACATAGGTCACAGTGTTTACCCTCATGGTAATAAAACAGCTAAAAAGTTCCAGCATTCCTGTTTTGAATCAGGGTCTCAGCCCTGGTTCTCCCTCCTGGATTAACAGCTTCAAATCTGTGCCTGTCTCAAGCCTCAGTCTGCTGCACAGAACAGAAATTTCGTGTCGTGGGGAATTTCATTCCTGCTTTTCTTCCCAAATTGCACCTACAGCTCTCACCCATCCCGTGCTCAAAAGTATTTCACAAACTCTCCTGACAAGGTGAAGCTCCTGAAAGACATCTCTGGGGCTCCAGCATTCCCAGAGTGCTGAAAACACACGGAGCAATGCCAGAGCTTTTCCTTCCCAGCACCTCCTCACAGACAGTTCCTTGCAGAGGGGGAGTCCTGCTGAAAGTGCCTGGAAATGAACTCGTGTGTAAGGAGGGCAGAAGGAGTGACAGAATGAAAGTGGAAATGTCTTCTCATTATTGCCTACCCTGAGCTCCCAAAATCGAGGACACCCTTTCATTCCAAAGTAGCTGTAAAGCTCCATTGCTCCAAGAAATATCCTGTCTAAATAATTGTTTTCTGTAAGGGTTTTGTTGAATTCACTGTGTTGAGCACATTTTTATTTGTTGGTAACTTTCCTCACAGTGTAGCATTTATTTCATTTTGGCCTCTATCAAGTATAAATTCTGAGGAGAATTGGTGGATAGAAGTTTGAAATCTAGGTGGAAAGACAGGAAAATCCGTAATTTGAAGCATTTTACCTTTGTAAACAAGATTATTTGACAGCCACTCACCTCACACCTGGCCTGCTTGGCTAACTCCTAGAGCAACAATATTGTGTGAGCACAGCTGCATTGCAGTTTATGAACAAATGCACCAATCTAAGCTGGGAAAAAAAAGGGAAAGGACTTCCGGGCTCAGGACCTGAGCACTGGAATGAGAATTCTCTCCTTTTCCCCTAGGTCGAAAGTGGCAGGATGAGTCCTGCACTGAACTGCCTAATTCTGGGAAGATCCAAACTTCATTTTTTTCTGACTGTGACAGAGGAAGAAAGAGCTGAAAAAAAAAAAAAAAAAATCCAACTAAGTGCAGAGCTATCATCGATGGCAGGAAAAGCCTTAGGAGCTGCTGGTGTCGGGGCCAGGATGAAGCTGGGGGTTTCCTGAGCAGATTCTCCTCAGCGTTTGCCTTCCCTGGGCAGGGTTGCGCGGCTGCCCCGCGGCGCTGCCGGCAGCTCCCGGCTCCGGCCGGGCAGGGCGCACAGCGCGGGGCTGCTCGGCCCGGGGGGAAAGCAAAGCAAAGCTCTGCCCCAGCAGGGTCCCCACTGCACCAGGCTGACATCACCTGCACTCCGGCACAGCCCACAGGGACGCCAGAGCTGCCTCTAGGGACTCCAGGTGAGAATAAAGAAAGCTGTTCCATTCAGACCGTTATTGTTCATGCTGCTTTGTGAATTTATTTCTTTAAATTTTCCACTTGTGCTCCTGCCAAGAGAGATCTATTAGACAGAAAGCAGCAAGAGTAAATCTTTATCATTTTGTTTCAAACTATAAAATAATTTACATCACATATTTTACTTACTTTTGTCTTTTTTGTTTGTTTTTTTTTTGAAACCACAAACATTCCAGCATCACACTGTAGGAATAAGAATAACAATAGAAAGCATAACCTTTTGCATAGTATTAAATGAACAGACAGAGTAAGTTCTTTATTTACAATTATTGTCTAGATAAAAAAATTCATAAAAACAGATGAATGAACATATATTAATAACCCCTAGTGGGATGGATTGCCAATGTACCACTGTATTGTTGTCCACAAATCTCATGCTGCTAAGTACAGTACGTAGAGAGCGAGCATTTATATATTGCAGGGAATTTTAACAAACTGATCATTTTGGTTTTTGATCCATTGTTCCCATCACAGAGAGGTCAAGCAATAAAAGAAAGGAATTGTGATGCACGACTTGTAGTTGAAAGGTCATAGCTATTCTGCTTTTAAAAAAAAAAAAAAAAAAAAAAAAAAAGTCTATCATTTATCATATACATAAAGCACAGTCTCTGCTCACAAAAGCCCAAGTTTTCTATGCATCTCAGTTTATATATGTTTTACTATATATACACAGAATGCAGTGTTCTTTTTCTTAACAGTTTTCAAGTCTGCGAATGGTACCTTAGGGAGGGGTAGTCCTACAGGAAAACAATTTTTTAAAAAAGAAAACGGAACCAAGAAAAAATACGAAAACGAAAAGGCAAACAGTCAGTGTGTGAAGATGCTGAAAAGAAACTGTTCCAGTACTAATAGCTTCTGTAGATGTTCAAGTCCAAAGCTAGAGGCTTCCCTGTAAATAGACACCACTTTTGTCTTCAGGCCAGAGGTCCCAAGCAGAGCCAATCCGCGGGCTGGGGGAATCAGGGCTTTACAGAGTGCCCGGCAGAGCACGGAGCGGGGAGAGCACGGAGCGGGGACCCGGGCAGAGCACAACAGAGCGGGGACCCGGGCAGAGAACAACAGAGCGGGGACCCGGGCAGAGAACCAGAAGGGGGGACCCCGGGCAGAGAACAACAGAGCGGGGACCCGGGCAGAGAACCAGAAGGGGGGCTCCGGGCAGAGAACAGAGCGGGGACTCCGGATAGAGCACAACAGAGCGGGGGCTCCGGCCGGAATACAACAGAGCGGGGACCCCGGGCAGAGCACAGAGCGGGGGCTCCGGGCAGAGCACAGAGCGGGGACCCGGGCAGAGCACAGAGCGGGGACCCGGACAGCTCCGCGGGACCCCGGGCGAGCGAGCGGGCTCTACCGGGCAAGCACCGGAGCGAGGCTCCTGGCAGGCCTGCCGGGTGCCCGGCATCGCATCTCAGAGCGCGGGGCTCCGGTTACAGCTCCGCGGCATGGCTCTGGCCGCGGGCGACTAGCTCACCCGGCACTGCCCCGCTCCTCCCACTCTGCCCGCTCTGCCCGGCTCTGCCCGTCCTCTCTCCCGTCTCTCCCCGGCTCTGCCCGGCTCTGCCCGTCTCTCCCCATCTCTCCCCGGCTCTGCCCGGCTCTGCCCGTCTCTCCCCATCTCTCCCCGTCTCTCCCCATCTCTCCCCGTCTCTCCCATCTCTGCCCGTCTCTCCCCATCTCTGCCCGGCTCTGCCCGCCGCGGAGCCCGGCGCTCGGGGTGGCCCCGCTGTGCCCGCAGAGCCGCCGCTGCCCGGAGCCGCTTGGTGCCAACAGAGAAACGCCTGAAGGGCTCGCCTCGAGAGCGAGAGGCTTGGAGGGTGTTCAGTTCCAACGCGCCTGGCATAAGCGACTGCGTAATTCCAAATGTCTTTTTGCGCTGTACAGTTATGGAAAAAAATCATATGCTGAAAAGTCTCCAAGCGAACTTTATATTAAATACAAAAATTATTTATGAAAAATCTGTGATCCACAAAGTGCTTAGCATTCAAGTGGTTGACATAGCAATTGTATAAGCTCGTAATTTTTACGTTTTTAGGGCTGTTACCATCTTGAAAAATGTTTCTCACCTTCCATACTGCAGGTTTTCAAAGCAGCTTTCTTGGTAGAAAGCTCAAGGTAAAATAACGTATTACCGTGTTACTACAGGAACACAAGCTCGGTTAAAAAAAAAATCACACGGAGCACATCTCAATACACAATTAATAAAGATTCGTTCAGTCCTAATAGTGCAGAAATTATATTTTTCTTTAAAAAAAAAAAATCAAAGCAACAACCTACAGTGATTTTCATCCAAAATGCCAACAGCCCATACTTTGCAAATAATAATGAAATAAATGCCTAAAGTACTAATTGAAAAGGATTAACACAGTATATCACAAGATTTCAACATTTGTTTTATCTCCATATAGACAAACCAAATATAACTTATTTTAAATTATAAACTCATTTAATGTCTCTCTAAAAATAGTTTTCAAAGCCATTGCTGTATGTCTAAGGAATGAAATAGCCTCTGTTATTGTATGTTGCACCAAAACGAGTTCAAGCAGATTATCAGAGGGAAGGAAGGAAGGAAGGGAAAAAAAAAAAAAGGAGAGAACCTGATCATTTTGATTTTTATTTGAAACAAAGGAAGCCTGGTTTACCTCCCTGTATATAGGATCACAATGCTACATCCAATGTGTTATATTTTGGCTTCGTTTGTTATTTACTAGCAGTATCTACATTATTAACAAAAAAAAAAAAAAAAACCAACAAAAAACAAAACAAAAAAAAAACAAAAAAAAAAAAAAGAAAACAAAAGAAATCAGGCAGAAATCAGAGCACGGTTGTAATAAAATACCCAGGGTGCAAGAGTACAGACATTTTCAATGAGCTGAGCTGAGCCATTTTTATACTACTTCGGCAGGAAGTGCTTTCTTAACCCTACAAATAGTTAAGGATATTATCTACAGGTTTGTAAACAAATTACATTCTTTTTTAGGACATAAATAAGTTAAAATAGTCAGAGCAATTTGAGCAGAAACAAGGCAACATGCCAACAAAGAGAACTTTATATATATATAACTATATATATATAGATAGATATATACATATATATAATTAATTATCTATATACTTATATGTATATATCTCTATATATAGTCTCATAAATGTTTAAGTTCCTCTGTCCAACTGGTGCAAATCTACTGTGCAAGTTAAGCTTTGCAACTTCAAAAAAGTTATTTAAATTAATCTATACAATTGAGTCCATGCCACACAAGCATTTCAAAAACTCACAGACCAGTGAATTGGATAAATAGCCTCAGAAAGAAGTCCTCTGCAGTTCCTGCTTAAGGAGGAAAAAAACAAACAAACAAAAAAAAAAACCCAAAAAGGAAATAAAAACAAACAAAAAGAGAGAAAGAAGGGCCAGCAGTGTACAGTACATTCATGCAGGAGGATTTTTTTTTGTTTTGTTTTTGTTTTTCTGAAAGGGGACGGGGGTATGTAAATCAGCCATTCATTCTTTCCCCAAAACCATTGTGATCAACAATTCATTCACTTGTCTCAGAGTGAATAAGAGTTCAAACAGCTTTTCAGCCAGCAATGTTTTTAATATATATATTTATATATCTCGGTTGCTGTGGGGTTTCTTATTTTATTTTACTTTAACTTCTTATATTTCTTTTTCCTTTTTTTTTTCTTTTTTTTGCAGTGACCTTTTCAGCTAAAGTGATGTCTCCAGGCTATGTATTGGGCTTCCTGGACTAGAAGAGGTAGCTGATTTACTTGTATCAGTTGTAAGATTGATTCCACTGTCGATAGCACTGTTGTTCTTGTTCAGCGAGGACGGTGGACTCGAGTTTTTCTTGAGAGCAGGGTCTTCTTCTAGGTCTGTGTCATCAATGAGTGGGATGTGGGGCTGGGAATCTTCTATCCTAAATTCAGGATGAGTCATAAAGTTGTGAATAGAGGTTCTAGATTCTGGTTTTTCTAAACCTTCATAGAGAGAGCTACGGAATGCCTTCACGACGCGGATCTGGGGGGAGAAAAGGAAAGGGCTGTCAGAGGGCACGGCCCCAGGGCAGCCCGGGGCAGAGAACACTTGGTGAAAAATGTAGCACATGGTTAGGGCAGTGCAGGCAGCTGGAGTCCAAAGTCTCTGGATGTTATATGCATAAACGAGTGGCTCAGTTATGTGCATTTTGAATGTCTGTACCGACTGCAATATTAAAATAAACCGAGGTTTAAAGCCATCAAAGAACTGATGGGGAGGAGTGGTTAAAGAAAGCCAAGGTCCACTCGTGTGGTACATCCCTAGTAAAAGACAAGCCATGTTAATTGTAATGCAAATGTCAAACCATGCATGTTGATAGTATTTTTTTTGCAGTGAGTAAGTAGAAAGGCTTTTTTTTTTTTTTTTTTTTTTTTTTTTTTTTTAAATTAAAAAGTCTCTTTTGTATTGTTGTTAAAAAAAACCATTACACATAACATATCACACTTCACAAACAGAAAAGCATGGAACACGGACACGGTTGGATGGGAACGTATGAGACACACACAGGAGCCAAGTGTGAAAACTAGAATATCAATGTTTTAAAGCAAAATCTAAATGGATGCAGCCAAGAGCACAAAAAGCCAAGCAGACAAATTACTAAGCGTAATCATGCTACCACAGGGAAAAAAAAAAAAAAAATTCACAGTTACCACATGAACAGAGAGAACTTGCACACAACAACTACACTTGGAAGCCTGGATAATGTGAACATAGTATTGTTGAACCAACTTTTATTTGTCCTTCATGCAGATGTGAGGTAAACACTCGAGTATAGACCCACTGTTCTAGCCATTCAGCTTGTTAATAAATAGAAGAACATGTAACAAAATACTGGATTGGTTGTTGGGTTGAATTGAGTCCCATTGTTAACAGCGAGCTGTTTGGATTTGCTGTCTCGGTCGTGCAGTTATGTGCTGAAAAGCCACACGGTTGGTGCCAGATATGCAGTCTTTAAAGCAGGTCAGTGACCTGTGCCAGGGGCCACCTAACGCCAGAAACCACCTGGCAGTAAGAACAGAGGTGAAAATCAACTCAAGACTCAGCCCAGCGATTCTCAGGCATGGTGCCCACGGTTTTCCCAGTAGGAAATGGCAGGAGCAGAGTGAGGAGCAGGGACGCTGTGTCCTCTGGGGCTGGGCAAAGGGAGGGATGCTCTCTACATCCCAGGGACCTATCAGTTCTCAAAAGAAGTGAAGGGTTGTGCTGGGTTACTGCTGAAAAAAACAGAACTTTTTGGAAGGGGGTGGAGGGGCAGAGAGGAAAAAAACAGAATGGCAAAACGTGATCTGTTGGCAAATGTTTCATGACTAAGTATGAGTTCAGTCCCTCTACTTCCATGTAATCCATGAGCAAACCTGGAGCACTTCTCAGGGGGGAGACTAAAACACAGGCAGAGGCAGAAAAGGTGCAAGCAGGTACTGTGAAAGCTTCTCCACACACATTTGAAATGGTTTGGTGGTTGGCATGTGGATCTTTTTACATGTAAATATGCTGCACATTGTTGGTTGGCCTGATACACCACTGCTCTGGAAAGCTTTTATTCCTCTTTTCCTTGGCAGACTGGGCTTCAGTAATGGCACAGGGCCACGGGGCTCCAGCTGTGGGGCCCAGCTGATCCTGTGCTTGGAGCTGGCCAAGTTGTACAGAATTTCAGCACTTTTGAGGAAGAAGCTGACTTGACTTATTTTTTTTTTCCCCTCTTTCAACTCGGTCCACATTTATGCTCTCTAAATTTGGATGTTCGTCATCTTTTTAAAATCTTAACAGCTGAAGTCCTGCCATGCTCAGATGGTTGGGTCGGCCAAATACTCTCCCTTCCCTTCACAGACACATTTGGTAACAGCAGGGCACAGTACAAAAAGTAGTTTGTGTGACTGTTTATGCACCAGGTAAGAGGATTGGAGTGCTACAGAATGGCTCAGCCAGACCTTGGGCTGTGAGAACATTTTAGGTTGGCAGAGGTGCAAGAGGGAAGATGGTCTTGCACAATAAAATCAACAAATAAATTCTGAATCAGTTTTACCCACTGCATCACACGGTGTACCTAAGAGAGCTCCTGGAATAACAAACCAGGGGTTTATGAGAGCTGAATCTGAGGTGTGTGAGGGCTCTGTAGAGTCAACAGAGTGCGGTAAGAGATTCATCAGCATTGCTAAAGGCAGAAAAGGTGACAAATTCCTTCAATATCTATGCCCTCCTAGCTTGTCTTTTAAAGTGTAGAGTAATTAGTCTAAATGATAAAAAAAAACCCCCATATGATCGTTGAGGCAGCCTTAAAACCACATTCCCATATTGCCCTGTTTTAAATCAGGGAACACTTCTTGTCCCATGGGCACTTTATGGTACAGGCTGATGAGGTGACATTTCTGCAAACCTCCACATTATTTCTGCTTTCTAAACACAAATACCAGTCACCTCTTCAGCTGCAGCTGGATGCTGGAGCTTATCAATTAACAAGATAATTCTATTATCTTGGAAACAGCCACTTCTTATGGCATAGACTAAAGTTCTATTTGCCAGCTGGATTCTTTATTAGTGAAGGTGAATTTTTAAATAAAATGGTTTTATATTATCCTGAACAGATCCAGCAGAAGCCAAAGAAAGGAAAGCTTTTCTTCATCAGCCAAATTGTATTTAAGTCTTCGTGGCTTAGCAAGGAAGGAACTGATCTCAGTTTGTGAGCTCCATGTCCCACAGCAGGGAAAGCATCTGTATTGCTTAAATATCAACATTTGGCATCTCGTTTGGATTGAATTCAAGCCTGTAGCCCATCCAGGGAAAACTACATATCCCAGCGTGTTTGACAGGCAACGTGCCTGCCATGACCTGGGGCTCTGCAGTGGCTCCTGAACTCATTAATTAATGAGCCATGGCAGGGGAGCACTGCAAGAATGACTTTTAGCGTCGTGGTCTGAAGACAGAACTGCAGCCTCTCACTCTGGGTGAAGGAAGTGTGGCAAAATTTTTGGCCTGGGCTGTTTGGGTCTTGCAAGAACATTGAGAGGTTTCTAGAATGGCTTCTATTTGTTCACACTGGTTTGCACTGGAAAAATTAGCTTAGAACTGCTTCAGCTCTGCTGATACCTCAGGTAGTTCATCTTCTGAAGGCATTAGTAATGGAAGGGCCAAACCGGGCAAGTCCCTAAAGCTGACAATACATCAAATTAGATTTCTAAAGAGTTTTCTTCACAAGGGAGTTGTAGAAACCCATATCTTTACTTAAAATTTCTCTACAGGGATGTATTTTAGTTTTCCATTAATTTTTCACTTTAGAGGAAATGCCCTCCTCAACTTAAAATGTTGCATATTATTTAACTTGGCATCCAGAAGAAAAACTTTTTTTTTTTTTTTTTTTTTGGTGTCACACATCATTCAGTGGCAGAATTTCTGCATTACAATAAAATTCAAAATCACTTTCCAAGTCTGTCCCCCAGTGGATCAAATTATTGCTTGCAGGGACAATTATTGCTTTCCTAGTGGAAACAGAGGCAGAGGGTTTGTTGCATATAAAGATGGTATTTAAATTTCTCTACCATAATAAAATATCTAATTTACCTATTATAGCTGATCCAACTCCCAGATCTAAAAATATTATTTACCCAGAGCTACATGGCCCAACAGCAACAAATTCTTTTAATACATGCTTAAATTCAAGATTTGAGGTGATATCTGCTGTAAAAATGTTTCAGGGCTCTGCTGAAACAAAGCCCAGCCAGGGTTTTTTTTGAAGATAAAATAAAGCAGATGAACTTGGGATGTTGTTATGGCTGTCAAAGCATGGAAAAGCAGGGACATCCATGATGGATAGAACCTGGGAAGTGTTGGTTTAGTATGAACTATGTAGAGTTCATGTAATGGTGTTTCTTTATGAGACTGACAATGCCAAGGGAAGACAAACAGTGAGCTACAGCTCCCTTTTCTCACAGTAATGGAGACAACAGAAAAAAATGAACTGCTTTTAACAAAAGACTGCGGGGACAACACTTCAGGACATTTTTGACATTGCTATAAGTTTCCACTTCGTTCTTCTCTGGAGCTGTAACAGAAAAAAACTCTTCAGCTTCATCCCACCTTGAAAGTCAGATTTATTATACTGCATCAGGCAAGAAAAAAAAACCACAAAAACAAAACAAAACAAAAAAAAAAAAAAAAAAAAAGAAATAGAATTTTAGATACTACAATTTTTTTTTTCCATCAGAAGAAAAAGGTGATATTCAGAATGTCAGTCCTAAGTACAACCATCTAGGCAAAATGTCCAAAGCCTGGCGAGCACCAAGAGCTGTGTTCTGGTTGGTAGTGTGTGGGCTTATACTCGAATGTTTACCTGGCTTCATCTAAGCCAAGTATCTGGAGTTTGGTTCACATTCATTTCAGGCTCAAGGTTAAAGACTCACAACCTCTTTTTATTTCACTCTCTCCTGCTGAACCCTTTTGTCCAATGTTCTCTAGCCCTCTGGGAAAACAAACACATTTAATATTCAGACAGTAGAGAGTAGGGCACTGCAACAGCAAATAAATTCAATACTGAAAGGTCAGTAGGGTGATTAGTATAAAATTGTAAACAAGAGGTCAATTTTGCAAAGAGATGCCAACTCTTAGGTGTAACTGAGACTATTCTAGGTCAAGACTAAACTGTACAAAGGTAAAGGAGTTTGGTCAAGGGCTATTGCACATGGAAAGCTTTGAAACAGGAAACCTCTTCAGTACATTGGTATTTCTTTTTGAATCCTCCCAGTTTTAGGTGAGTAAAATCAGATTAGATCTCCACAGGAGATGCTGCAGGAATTGGGGTCACCTGTAAATGTTGTGCCTCTTGTGTTCAGGGGAGTAGGATGAAGAAGTTGAGCAAATTCAAGTATAGAGTTAAAAAAAAATGCATAAAAATTAGAATTTGTAGTTTTCTGCTTTAACGAGTGAAACAGATGCATAACATTATCTGTGCTACTCTCTTCCCACATAAAGATGCAGCAAATCCTGCAAGTGCTGCTCAGAATTCAAACCACGGGCAGCAAGGGAAGCAGAGCACCCACACAGGCCTGATTCTCATTCCACAAGAGTCACATGGCCGAATTCCACTGCATTTTAGAGCAAAAGAGCAGAGCCCTGTGCAGGGCTTCCACCCTCCACAGCAGGATCCCTGCAAAATTATGGACTTTGACATTTTCCTATCAGATTTAAATAAATCACACAAGCCTTTAAAAGAACCTGTTTGTGCTTTAAGAGCTAACCCTTCCTGCCATGGCACATCTCCACTTGAGGGCTTGGGTTTATATTTAGGCTCTAAATCTGTGTAATTATCCTCCAGGGAGGAGATCCAGGAGTTGATTTTGATTTTTTGCATATCCCAGGAAGGTTTTGTCAAACCCTGGTTACAGTTGGGGGGAAGTCCTAAGCTTTAGTATGGAACCCCAGTCTCTGGTTCAATAGTGTAACTTTTATAAACCTAATTTTAGCTGTGGGTTTGATTTAAGTTCTGCTTGTTCCATTTCCTCCTGTGATGGTTACACCTTCCTGTACAGAAATTACCCACTGGGTTTGCTCTGTGGTCTCAATGTAAATCAATATTGGGCAGTAATCTTTGCCTCAACATTTATTACAATAGATTATTTCTTTAAAAGAAATCTGTATCTATTTTTCTTCACAAAAAAAAAAAAAAAAAAAGAAAAAATCCATCCAAACAAGACTTTATCTCAAGTTTTAGCTCTGAATTCTGAATTATTTCCTTTGTAGAAAATTAAACATGTAAGAAATACAAAAGCTCTTCACACGCAACAGACTGCAAGCAGTTAAACGAAATCTTCAAGATTAAAAAAAAAAGGGAAATGGGGCTGGGAGAGCCACTGGAATTGCTGAGTGTTACACGATTTGCAGGTGCTGGTGGTGTCAGCTCCTGCCCTGGGGATGCTGAGCTGCTGCCCGGGACAGGCAGAGGAGCAGGGGAGGCTCTGCCCTGCAAAGGAGCCCCCAGCAACAAGGCTGCGGCCCCTGCACCACCAGGGCAGAGCACAAATCCAGCCCGAAGGGGCTGTGCTCTGCTCCTGCACCAAGACACTGCTTAAAAACCAACCAGCCAATCAACCAGACAGAAAAATAAGCCCCAAACCCCTTCTGAGGGCTGTCTGATGGACAGAGACCTCTGAGACCATTTGGTGGTTGATTGGTGAGGTGTTTACTGCTGCTGCAAAATTTGGAGTCGTGCCTCTGTATGTTCTCCTGTCTCACCATGCAGTGGGTTCATTTGAGGCCACTGTTGCAGGGTTCATGTAGTAAAAAGTTTCAAGTGATTCCATTAAATATTCACTTCTAAAAACCTCTGACAAGACAGTTCTTCTCATCAGAACCAAGAAAAAAGAACTCGGGGAGGTCCCCTTTTGCTGGGGTTCATGTAGTAAAAAGTTTCAAGTAATTCCATTAACTATTCACTTCTAAAAACCTCTGATAAGGCAGTTCTCATCGGAACCAAGAAAAAAGAACTCGGGGAGGTCTCTTTTTGCTGGGTTTGGTCTGGTTTGGTTTGGTTTGTTTGTTGTTTCCCCAGCGCTCCCTAAACTCAAAAATTAGAATATTTTCTGCAAGAAATGAGAGATATTTTAAGGGACCTGCAGTTCCTGACTGCTTCCACTTGGGAAGAGTATGAGCTTCATATGAGAATGGGGGGAAGAGCAAGTACAAAGGAATATTAAATGTGTGTCTTTCTTGGAAAATCTGAAACTGTGTTCTTTTGCAGGGATTACCTATTGCTAACACAAACATCTGAGAACCAGGAATACACAGATTAGGATAAAGACTTGTTTACTTTGTGCACAGGTAGATATTCTCACCCTCTACCTAACTAAAAAATCTAGTGGTTAAAAGCTTTGATCACATACTCAATTTTAAGCACGAGGTAATTTTCGGTGTTACTAATTCTGAGCTTCAAAGGGAAAAAAAGATTCTCCACTGCCCCAAGGTTCTGGGTTTCTTCCCCCCAAATAAAACAAGGAAAGAAATGCTTATAAAACACAAATCCCCCCAAGGTTGTACCTGAACCCACCCTTAACTCTGCTTTCAAATGATAGAAGCTTGTGTGTGTAAATCTGTGTCTGAAAAGATCTGAGCCCACCTTGCTTGACTTGCCCACCTTTTCCTTTTCTGTAGCTGAAAGGTTTGCATATTAAGCAGGTGTGCATATTCAGTGCACATTTGAATGAATCTCCCAATTTTATCAGAATATACAAAATGCCAGGTTTTAATTTGCAGGAATTTTTGCTCTGTTTATTTAAAGCTGCAACATCTTTCAAAGGAGACAAGAGACTCACAGACCTCACTGCTATCCATTAATGGTGACATCCAGAAATTTGTTATTTGTTACTGGCAAAAACACCCTGATGGCCAACTAGGGCAACTTAAGTATTGTATTAAATATTCCCTTGTACAAACTGCTTTTAATTAAGGGATTCCACACCTCTGAATAGGCCATATTTGTAAATAGCTGCTAATTACAGGTAATAACTTGCTAACCTGTTTCACAAACTACTGTAGGGGTGCATGCATTCCACAGGCAGGTTTCTCTTAAAGCAAGCACTAAGCTTTGAATCAAACATTAATTTGCCCAAAAATACTGTATGAATGTAGAAAAACATTCCATTAAAAAAAAAAAAATCAAAAATGTTATTGTAAACCTGCAGGAGACACCTCACAGACTTGCAAGGTGTCACAATGAACTTCATATTAAAAAGCAACACAATTAGTAAAGAGTTTTATAAATGCTCTGTTCAATTAGACTGATATATCAGCAGAGCATCATGTGATACCTATTTTTTTATTTATTGATATCTGACCCTCTCCCTTTTGAGCACCTGAAATATCCCAATTGTTGCAACATCCTGAGCAAGTTTCAAGAACTAGACTCTGTTTTCCTTCCCATACTCTCAAGGTTTTCCCTTGATACTCCCCATAATATATGTATGTACATTTTTAGCAATCCTGAAGACTGGGAAAAGCTTTGAAATCAGAATTATCCCATTATTCCCTTCCTCCCCATATGAAGAAGAAAATGGGTTTGAGCAGCTCGGAGGAAAGCAGCCAGTCCTGTGTGTCCACAGACATTTTAAACACAGAGCTGAAAAGCAGCCCCAAGTGAGCATTTGGCAACTGGGATTTCCTCAAAAGATGCCAATACACAAAAAAACATCCCCCATTTCTATGAAATTTGGATTAGGAAATGTTTTCCAGGTTCTTGAATATGAGCAACCCATTGTAAATACCCCATTTAAAAATAAAAACCATGCGGGTTTTACTTGATGGGGCTTTTTCACTGCCATTCATAAATTTGTGTCTTTGTTTGCATAAATTAAAACTTTCCCTTAAGTGTTATAATTTCTGATTTTATACCAGCAGACATTCTGCTGTGGTAATAAAATACCAACAGTCCAGAATAACCACTTTAAAATCCCAATCTCTAATTGCCCTCTGCCATAGAGATCCTTATCTCTGGGAACTTTAACAAATCAATCACCTGGCCTTTATTTGACTGCAGAAACCTGGCTATAACCACGAGGAGCTCTGGGCACCTGTTTTATTTCTCCAAATGAAAGGTGGCAAAGGCTGGAGCAGATTCTGCTTTCCCCTATTAATTAACTTTATCCCATAAATGAGTGAGGCCCTTGTCAAGACACAAGAACATCCAATTCTGGTTGCTTTGCTGCAGTGAAGAGTAGAGAGGGAAGATCAATTGTCTATTTAAATTTTATTAGATCTTTCCTCCCATAGTGCTGGCTACAGCATGTTAAGGAAACATTTACCACAGCACAAGGAGCTGCTCCCAGTTTCCTGCTCAAAAGGAGAAATTCTACCCCAGGCAGTCATTCCCTGGATGAAAGGCTGCTTTGGAATTTTGGGTGTTTGTGGGCTGCTCCAAGTGGAAATGAGGGAACCTGGGCTCAGGAGCCTCCCTGACTTCACCTGATCCTGCTGCTGCGGGAATAGCTGGGGCTGTTGGGGTGAAAGTTCTCAAGGCAAACTTCCGGAGACAAAAATAGGAAAATATAAAAAAATCTCCAAGGAGCAATTGTCAATGTTGGAACCAAACTAGCTTTAGCAAAAATTAAGTTTCCCCTTTAAATCCAACAAAACTTCTGGTGCTGTGTTCAGCTGTGGCATGAAAATGCTTTAAAAACCAACCAACCAACCAACCAACCAGACATGAAAAAAGCAAAAAAACCCTTCAGAAATCTGTCTAATGGACAAATACTTCTGAGACCATTTTGTGATTGTTTGATAAGTTTTCAATTGCTGCTCTAAAATTCCTGTCTGAATGCTTGGTGTGCAAATACTGAGAGGGTCTGCACTCGAACAGAAGGGAAGGGTCAAGCTTCCTTTTTCCTGCAGGAGTTCTGGAATTTTACACCCTTCTCCTGTCTGCCTTATCTCTGCTTGCCTCCCCTTTCTCTGTTGGCCAGACAGAGAAGAGCAGTTTCTTCTCTGTTTGACCACTCCTAAAAATTTTATAAGGAACATACCAAATTATCTTCTGAAGTGTGTGACAAGCTTGCAAACTGAGTTCTACACATTTAAATTCTACACATCTTTTTAATGCTGTAATAAACAATAGCTACTCACAGTCCTGGATAAATAAAAATCTAGAAACAGAGTTAGATCTTTCTGAGCAACTCAACTGGAATTTTTCTGTTATTGAAACAGCCCTTCCTTCTTATCAGCTGCCTCAAAGATTTTTCATTCACTTCAGTACTTCCTCAGTAGATATTTTGCATCTAAAACCAAACCGTGTCAGGATTTTAGGGTTCAGAAATCTGTTTCTTCTAAGAAGTTTGTTACCACACCAGTTTTGTTGTTTCAACACTCCTTTAACTTGTCTAGGTCCCTCCTGCTTCAATGCTTACCTGCCAGGAAATTTAGAGATAATAAATCTACATCTAAATAAGACAGAGATAATAAATCTAAATAAGATAAAGAGTATAAATTTAAATAAGTCTGTCATCTTTCATGTAAAGTTTAAGCCTGGCATGACAAACTAAATTCCCTGTTTCTTGTTCCTTCATTTCCATGTCTTTCCTGGACAAGTTACAGAGAGTCTCTCTGGTGGAACTATCTGATATCTGAAAAGCTCTAAAATCAATAAAAGTCTGTACTTTATAAGTAGTAGAAAATACACCAAAGGAGACTGACAAAACCTGACAGAGAGCCCTCAAATAAAATTATTTATTAATCTCCTCACAATGGGTAAAAAACTGACCATAAATTCCTGTCCTCACTGTGAGTTAGAAAAATGAGAGAGAGACAGAGGCGGGGAGAATCTCCTGTGCACAAAGTAATCACGTCAGGGGTTTTGGGGGTGACTCAGGTGGGGCAGAGGGGCTGAGTGCAGCTCCTCTGGCTAAGTTGGCATCTCTGAGGGTCGGGTGCAGTAAGAATTCACACTCACGCCCAGCCGCAGCAGCAGAGGTGCTGGTAGGAGAGGAAAGAGCATTGGATAACGATACGTGACTAGGGCTAGAAATATTGGTTACATCCTGGGTCTGGCTTGTGACGGAGGACTGTCTCCTGAGAGCCCCCTGAAAGGAAGTGCCACTCTTGAAAGTATTGACTACTTCGATCTGTAACGGAGGAAAGAACGAGACAAGTTGCTTAAAGTATGGATACAGTTGCATAACTGACAGGAATAATCATGAAAAACAACAAATCAACCGTGCACACGCTCCTACTTCAGCTGTGGTCAAGGGGTGCCTTTGCAATGGGTTTAGAAAGGATTCAAATTTTCTGTCTGGATAAAATGAGGCGGCTCCGTAGCAGGCTGTGGAGCTGCATCACTTTAAACGAGTAGAAGATTTGAAATGACAGGTTTTTAAAGTTCAAACCAGTTTATTTAGTGGTAAATGAAATCGGCTGGAATGCTTGATATAACTAATCTCCACTCTTTTTTTCCTACTGAGATTAAAGTTATGCTGTTATGTCCCTCCAGAGGGAGAAAAATTCAATCAATTGGAACCTGGGGAAAGGGGATGACACTCAACCAAAACAGAAGAACTTTAAAATTCCATATATGACTCCATTTTGTCCACAAACACAGGGTTGTCAGTACACTAGTTTGATAAAATAATTCTTCCAATATTTTAGCTGACTTTTTCTGCAATGAAAGTTTGTATAAATTTAGCATAGTGATAAAGAACGTTGGGGGTTTATAACTGGAGATTTAAAAATATTAATATTTTATCTTTATACAGAGCACTTAAAACCACCCAGAAAATGATGTGGAACTGGATTGACTATAGCAGCAAATAACATGACAAATTTCTACTCATTTCATACACCTGCTGTATTCCCTGTTTGACAGATCCATCCTGAGCACCTTCCTTTTACTCCCCACCGCAGAGGATGAGCTAAAACAGAGCTGAGTACTTCAAGGCATGCTTTGGCACCAGTACAAACTCATAAAAAGCAGGCTCTGGGTACAGAGGGAAAGCCAGGGATTGGCAGGAGCAAATCCCCCAAATCCCAACACTCCAAACTGTCCTCTCTGTTGAATCAGTGCAACCACAAGAGACAAAGCAGCAGAGCATCCACGGGAGGAATTCAACCAACTACTTGTTGAAGTAACCCTCTGCTACCAGATCAAGCAACACACTTCTGGAGATCCCCCACCTAGAGAGAGGTGAAATGGTGGTATTTTTATCAATTTAAACAGCACAAATCTTGGTGCAAACCCTCCTAAAGTTTCCAAGTGGGAAGCACTAAAATGAATTTATGATTTTTTGCTGTGGTCAGTCTTAGGAATAAACCAATTTGTAGGGCTGCATCTTTAATAATGTGAATGTTTTCCCTTCCTTAATCTTTTCTCTGGCCATCCTTGCTTCTTTTCCTGTGTGTTTTTATGGGAATAATCAGCCACAGCCAGCTGGAAAAGGGATCCCAGGTTACTGCTGGGCAATTGTCACAGGGAATTGCAGCCCAAGCAGCTGATTTGTTCTGTCTGAGCCCTGGCCCCATTTCCCTGCACGCCCCCAGGGCTGGGCAGTGTTCAGCAGCCCCCACAGGCTGCAGAGCTCTGGTTCTGGCAGCAGAATTACATGTCCAGTGCAAAGCTCCCAGTGCCTCCAGGACAATGTGAGGTGAGTTTGCACGTGGGGCCGAGGGGATGCTCAGCCCAGGGTCGTGGAAAATCCACAGGGCTCAAACCACTGGGGACATGGCACAGCAAATACTCACCTGCAAGGCTCTGCAAAAGTAGAATTAAATACAGAACTTGGGTTCCCAGGGTCTAACCCAGGTGACAGAGCACTCTTCAAAAGAGATCATTCTAAAAAAGACTTTAAGGGCTCTCACAGAAGGCATGAAATGTGTATTTCTGGGATAAACCCTGAGCCAAAGGGCGTTTCTAGATGTGCCAAAGCCTTCCCAGCAAACTGAAAGCCTTTGGTACAAGAGTGAAAAGATGAGGGAAGATCTGTATTTAATGGTTTCTTCAGAGAAGAAGAATTACAGCCGTGTAATTTTCTCCTGAAGAAAGGAACTGCAGCTCTTCGTGGATATAATTCCTGGTGGGAAGATGACCAACTCCCCAGAATCCTAAAAGCTGAACATACAGGGCTGTGCTCTGCCTGAAGCCAAGAAAGAAGAGAATAACTTGGCCCAAAAGTTTATCTTCTTCAAGCAGAAAATAACAAAGAAGAAAAGAGCTCGTGGAAATAAATAGTGCATTTTGAATTAAGATGAAACCTTTCCATGAAAAATAAATGCATTTATTTAGAACGATTTAAGCTGGTAAAGAGGAGAAAAGAAAGAAAAATTCATAAGTTCAAAAAAAATCCAACACAATATGGGATGCAGTCATGTTCTGATTATAAGCCTTCAGGTAGAGAAAAAATACTGTCCTACATTTGAAGCTTATCCATAAAGTTGACATTTTTCACACCTGTCTCATTTTTCTCTATGTTCTATACTCTAAAAGATCCAATTTTTAAGGTGTACACAGCAAATAAAAATATCCGTGATTAGCAATTAAAAAAAATATATTTTTTTAGTCTGGCAGAACAGATATTTTTTCCTGATTTTTAACACATAACAGATTTTCAGAAGCATTTCTGTTGTCACTAATGCAAGTAAGACTCAGGTATCATTGCCCTAATCTTCAAGCAGGATATTAACTTAAAAATTAAAAAAAAAAGAAAAAAAAAGCAAACAAACAAACAAACAAAAAAAAACCAACAAAAAAAGCCCCCTTTCTATATGAAATAAAACAGTTTCCATTCCACTTCCACGGGGTTACCATGATGTTTTCTATATTAAAATCTACATGGAAACCATAAAATGAGGTGCTGGCTCTTTACCCAACTTCAGAACCTCTTGCCAGGAGTGGCTTTCACTGCTGGCAGCTTTGAATTGGTCAAGAGAAGATCGTTCAAAGGTTCAAGAGAAAAGTTTTCATGTTTTCTACATGAAAAATGAAGGGTGAAAAATGCAGAGCAGTACCTCTGCGTGGTTTTTTAGCATCTGAAGAGCACCAATCTTTAAGTAGCAGTTACCCTGTCACCTGTACTTTTTTTCAGGTTTTCTGTTTATTCTCAGAACATTCCAGGCAGTTGTTGCCCACCTGAGGCAGATAAAACAAACTGAATTTCAGGATGAATGAAGCAGGAGAGGAAAGAATCAGGCTGGGGGTGTAAAATTCTGGCAAACCTGAGAAGTTTTTGAATCTCCTCACTTCAGAATATTTCCATTCTCAAATGTGAGGGAACTGGAGACACTTTCAATATACAATTAAAAGAGGTGAGATGCATAATTTTTTTTCTATTTTTTACTCAGATTATGCAATTTGGCCTGGAAGTGAATTTAGTGAATTCCCCAAAAGCTGTTGGACCTGCCAAGAGGGTGTGATCAGTCTTGTCTTCCTTCGGAATGAAGAATTTGTGAGAATGGCAACAAAAACTTGGGAGAAAAATGCAGAAAACTGTTGGCAAGTCCTGTCTCTTTGCAATTTCAGATCCTTTTAGACCCTCCTCAAACCTGCATATCTAAGATAAGCAATTTGTGAAGCTTCACCCCTCGGTGGTCATCTGAGAGAGCTTTCCAGGAAGGCAACACTTCCATCCAGAGGAGGGGAACACACATCCAGCCAGAGATTCCCTATTGTGTATTTGTCTGACAACAAAATATCTAAATGGACAGAAGGAGGCCAAAAAGAGCATCAGAAGCTGACAGCCAGTCCCTGCCTTAGTTATTTGTTTTTCATACACCTGGATTTCAAGTGAATTTATGCACATCTTCACAGAACCAGAAAGTTCCCAGTGGAAATCCCTCCTCTGGTGTCTTGGGCTGAACCCTCTGTTTGAGAGAGGATGTAGAAGAAAAATCTCTTTTACACTGCAAAGTTTTGTCAGTTTGGGGGGGGTTCAGAGGGGAGCACTCTAAGGCAGATGTGTTGGTTGTCTGAAAACGACGCCCAGCCTGTTGCAGGTTCTTTGTTTCAGCAGTGAAAGCTTTGCTGGGAGCTGGGCCCATCTGTCCAACAGTGACTGAAGAGAAAATAAGGGCAAATAATCCAATTTACAGCACAAGTGTGGAAACTGTTGCTGTTAGGATTGAATGACCAGTCTGGTCCTGAGCTCAGAGTTTTATCCTGGTCTGCCATCCTCAGAGACAGAAAATCTGTATTCTCTGCCTTCTTCTTCCACCTCTCCAGGAGTGCATTAGACAGCAGAGGAGTCCTGCAAATCCCCCCAGGGATTCTAAAGACAGTCCAGTCTTCTTCCAGGAGCTCTTCTTTTGCTGGCCTCCTGAGAAAGGAGTGTTCTAAGGGAATGAATCCACCTGGATGGGCCCCACACACAGCTCAGGGGCCCTCCAGCAGGGATCAAATTTGACCTGAATCCATCACTCTCCACTGCTCATCTGGGCACTGCTTTGGAATATGTTGGCCCATTTTTTCTTTTCTTTTGGTATTTTTTTGGGTTTTTTTCCCTCGTCATTATCATTCCACAGATGTGAAATGAATGCAAAAAAAAAATCAAAGTCATTGATTAAATAAAATGAGAAGAAAAATCACGGAGGTCTCTTGGCAGAGAGGAGGGAGAGATCCTACTAGAGGTGCTTCTACAACTAAGAGCAGAAAGGAAACCAAGATGGATGTTAGCAAAGAGATATCATTAATGTTTATTTAGGTTTAAGTTGTGTAAAAGAATCATTTCTCTGTGAATTAGGTGGACAAAGAGATGCAGAACTAAAAGCTACCTCTCAGACTAGAGAGAGAACTGGAAGGAGGATGTCATTTGCTTTGTGTGGCTCGAAGTAGTTTGCACTCACCCCAACCAGAAAGACATCCTGACAGAAGTGCCAACAGGCAACACTCCTCCTACAGCCACCAGGGAGAAAAGAATGCACATTTAGAGGTCATCTTTCCCTGAAGATCACCAGAACTCGGGCACCTGTTTGTCACAACTGAAATTTGAATTTTCTCTAGTGATGAGTGCTCTTGACTCAATGGAGTCAAGACACACAAGCTCAAAGCTAAAGATCCGTATTTAATCACTTACCACAGAACCCTGGGAAGTCCCCAGCTCTTAATCTCTCTACCAGCAGTTTCCACCCTCTTTATTTTATGCTCTGTAGATGCAGTCAAGAGACCTCACTGCCCTAATTTGATTTCTTTCCATCATTTTTCTCTAAATTCATGTCTGCATCTTACCCCCCCCCAAAAAAAAAAAAAAGAAGAAAAAATCAATTTGTAGATGAAAAAGCAGAATGTGCTGTTTATCTTGGATGAAGACAAAACCCCCAAATCTTCTGAAGCAAAAATGTTCTTTAGAAGATTCTTTCAAGAAAAAAAGACCTTTTTCTTAATTATTCACCTCTTTTTCTTGTCAGGCTCATGTAAAACACGCACATCTGATGTGCTGATATCTGTTCTCTGCTCAAGCTGGCAGAAACACTTGATCTTAGAAAGATCAAGCAGAGCACACCTGAGCGCAGTGAAACACTTCACTGCAATGGAAAAGGCAAAATACTTCACTTGATTTTCTTCAGCACTCCAGGACAAATTTCACAGCTCCTTAACCTGCACTATATTTAGCACCCTGATTCAGTGCAAAGGTCTGGTATATTAAAAAATGCCATGGATTTTTGTGTTTGGCAAAAGGTGGGGAGAGATGTTTCTCAGGAATCGTTCCTAATAGCCAACTCTTACACCTCAATATTTAATGGCTGCTTAATTCCTACTAAAATCCAGAACCACATTTTTCATTACCTAGTAGGAAAGAAAATCAATCCCTTTTAATCATGATCGATGTGTGGCAGTGCCAGAACTGAACAGATTTATTCTTTTAATAAATTGTACGCCATACTTCAGGCTCAATTTCAATTATTCTGATAGTGCAGCAATGGCAGCAACAATGTATTTTTTTTTTTTGGAGTGACTCAAGCAACACATTTTAGAAAGCTTTCCTAACATTCTGCGAGCTGATGTTGGCCAAGCAGCACAATTTTATGAGCTGTCATCACTCTAGGAGAAAAAGAACATCCAGTCACGGTATTCTCAAAACACAGATTCCTGGGTTTGCATCTTATCATTCTCTATCTTTTCAGTTTGTCTCATCTGCTGCACACCCCCTTTTGCTCAGTTCCCCTGCTTTGTTTTTCATGTTTTTCCTTTGAGAACAATTACCCAGTGCCATCCTCCACACACACAAACACTTCATGTCTTTCCTGTCAATGTTTTCTTGCCTTGATCTCACATTAATCATTTCTTTGGGTGTTTTTAGACCTTGTGGGCATTTATTTTTCACATACCTGGGTTTGGATTCTGTTGAGCCCTCGGAACCAGAGGATTTGTCCACGTCGGAGTTCTCTCTCTGCATGATCTATTTCTTCAACATCTTCATTGAGCTCTTCCTCAGGCACCTCTTCCTTCTCAGTGAGCCTCCCTGCCTCCTTTAAAAACTTTAGCCTACTTGTTGGGATGGTTGCAATGACCTAGAATTATAAAAAAGTACTGAAAACATAAGCCTCATTCAAGAGCAACACTATAACAAGCTGCTAATTACAAAACAGCAATCATATTTAGGTAAGAGCTATAAAGGTGAGCTAACAGCGTTTGAACAACTGCATTTTAGTCCCCAAAATATTTAATTTACTGTGTAAACAATTAGCATGACTTGCACCAATAAACCACACTGTGGAGCAGGTTCAAGGCTGGGAAAAGTCTTATCAATCAAACAAATAGAAGACAAAACAAGATGGAAATATTTCAATGTAATTATGTAAAGAAAACTTAACCAGATTGATAGCTCTGCAATTAGAGTTTGTGTATTTGTAATGACTTTGGTAAGGGGAGGTGAAAATTCATTGTAGCTCATGCTGCTAAATCTTCTCACACTGCCTTGGTTCATGGATTCAGCTTCCCTTTGTTCCAGCAGCTGGAATGCTTTCCTGGCATTCATCAAAATGGAGTTTTCTGAAAGGTGTGGATCTGGTTGTTGCATTTCTCATAGGCCTTGCTCTCACTCTGTGTCCTTATCTGATTAATTTAAGCCCTCTTCTTGTTCTCTTTGCCCACCCAAGTGGTCCCTGGAAGTCACTAACACAGGAGAATAATCTTTACAATTTGCAGATACTTAATAATTTTGAATCCATTTCAGTGTTACCCTGTAGGGCAGTCATTTTCTCTTTGTTCTGATTCCTTGCATAAAACCAGGAGCAAATCATGGCAATTTAAACAAGACATTACCTGGAACATACTGAATGCTTAAAGTAAATCTCCTACAAAGCAAATCATTAGACCCACACAGCAAAAAACTGCTGCAATTTTCTCTTTTGTCTCCTTTCAGCAGTGAGCAACCACAACTGTGAAGCTCAGTTGTATGAAAAATGAAGAGAGAACCAAAACAGCTGTAGGAAAATGGATGAGGAGAGCTTTGGCAAACTGGGATGGATGCAGTGAAGACACTTGGGAAGGTTCTGGATATTTTCAGGATGAGAGCAAAACCTTTGAGTCTGCTGAGGGTCTCCTCAAGTTTCCTGATCCACAAGGCCAGTTTTATTATAATGTTTTTAAAGACAGATTTAAGAAAAAAAAAATAAGCAAAGCAAGCCCAGTTTCTATACTACTATAAAACCTATTTAAAAGGGGGGTTGAAAACTAAGATGTAAACCTGGAAAAATAATGGTGTGACATGAGCAAAGACAAAACAAGAGAGAGAGAAAAAGAAAGGATAAATGCTCATCAATTAAATATTTACTGAAAGTCCTTCAGCCCCCAGCTCTCAAACTACAATATGAGTAGTTTGAGAAAAAACTCCAGCACTCTACAGAGAGAAACTACTGGAAACTCTGGGGTCTGATGAAAGTGATGGTGATAAAGGATCTTAAAGCCAATATTCATAAAAATAACTGTATTGGGTCAGGATTGTGTGTGACAGAATGTGCCTCTCCTGCAGCACCTCAGCCAAGCTGATGAGACTCTGCTCTAATTTTTTTCTTAAGGTGTTTACATGGCTTTTTTTAATATTCATTTATTTTCTCTATCTGCCAACACCCACACGGTTCAGGACACAGACTCAATAGATGCAGATTAAAGAACTAAATATTATTCAAAGAAAAATGATCACGGGTTTAATAAGAGAGCAATAATTCTGGGGATGGGATATGAAACATTTTAGAAAGTCCTGGTTTTCAGAAGAGATGGGAGCTGCTAGAAAATTGTCCCTCAAAGCATCTCGAATTGACTTCTTGGAAACTTCTCCTTAAATTCCTTTCAGAGGTGCCTGCTTTGACACTGAAACTTGGAAATCCTGATTGCTTTTCACAGCTCACAAGAACAGCAGGTTCAGGATGTGGATTATAAAAAAGAAAGAATAACAAATTTGTTTTGTTCTGAATTAGAATGAGTCACAGCAGCAAAGGCTGAGATGGATAAGAAGCATTGCTGCTAAAGGAAAAGAATTCTCTCTCACTGAAGAGCTCCATGAAGAAAGGACTTTTCTTGCCACAGATTGTAAATCATGTAAATATGGACATAATTGATTGGTTTTAACATCCTTTTTTCTTTTCTAGTCACTAAATATTGACAACAAGACAGATTTTTTTCCCCTCTGTATTTGCTTTCATCTCAGTGATAAAACTGTGGAGGTGTTCCAGTATCAGTTTTAATTTAATATCTAAGGTCTCACAATAAACCTGGGGCAAGTAAAGCAAAAAAAAAATGCTGGTATTAGTATTAGTTCTTGATGGTTATGTAATATCCATGGATAACAAAATTTAGAAGCCAAAAATTTGATCAAAGGCTGTGGGAAATTTTCACAGCTGAACGAAGCAGTTTGGATTCTTCTCCCTCTTCCTGCTCGACTTCCCCTTTCTCCAAAAGTTGGTATATTTTCCAAACAGTTGGAAATAAAAAACAAAAATAGTCTTCATTCTGAGCTTATTAAACTGATTTTAGGTCTTCCTCCTGCAAGGCTTTAAGTCGAATCCCAACCTCAAGTAATAATTACAGCAGAATCATCTAATAGTGGTGGTTTTGAGTCAGAAATGCATTAAAAGTTGTTTTGATTCTGAGCTTATTTCTAAAGAAAAATGAGGTTAAACTGTCAAAAAAGTTGGGCTTTTTCTTCCCCAGAAGGGAACAAATAATCAGATTTGAAAGCAAGCATTTATTCACTACAATTCCAGCAGAACCACAGCAGAATTCAATTGCAGTGGGCAATTTCTTGGCTCTATGTAGAGGCAAACTGTGGATCTACAAATCTCTTTACATCTGAGAGAAAAAAAAATGTAGTTTCACATTTTTCTTTACTGCACCAGGTGGCAACAACTTAAATACCTTATTAATGTATTCAGAGGTGAAAAAAATTTTATTAATTTTGCAACCTATGTTTGCACATAAAAGAATAGTCAGTTAACAATATTGATTGTGTCTGTATATCACTCCAAGAGAGTTAATCCAAATTTATTTATATCTTCTCACTGACATTTGTTTCTTCATCAATATATAATTATCTATTAGCCAATGATGACAGAGGATATAGCAGAAATTGAAAAGGACATGTTAATTTAATTGCCATTTTCTACAACTATTAAAGGCAAAAAAAAATATTTTTTTTTGGCACTCCCTCTTCCATCCTTCTCACACAGAATTAGGTGGATTTAGAATCACTGCAGGAATATTTCAAAAGCACTGGAATTTTTCCTATGACAGTAGCCAGAATGACAGTTTCAGCAGGGGAATGAGTTGGTTGACCTAGGACAGGAACTTCACTTCAGCTCCAAAATTTTGCCACATCCTACAGGAGGAATTCTGTTCCTGGGAAGGTCACAGCACATTTGCCTTTGCTGCATTTTTTTTGTGTCTAAAAGGCTTAAGTTGTGACTCAACATCTTTCCTAAAAAAGCCTAACTGAAGATGGCCCTGGTGATAGCACACCCTGCTAGAAAGGAAAATTAGGAAAATTAACAAAACACCTCCAAGAAACAGAGGGATAAATTATCCTTACTAATAAAGCTCTCCTCGAAGCTCTCAGGTTTCAGTGAGGACTGCACTGGGCACTGAGAGAGAGCAAGGAAATAACAGGAATATCAACAATGTCACACCTTTGAACGTGCAGCTTCCTGAATGCTTACCTGACCCCACACCAGCTCTCCCAGTCCAATAAATACACACCACATCCACTGGTCCAGCTGCAGGGGAAACAGCTGAATGGTTTTCCTCCAAACTGGACAATTACTATCTACAAAGAGAAGCACAGAGGAAAAGGGGTCAGTTTTTCAAAGGGAAAAGGCCACTAAACCAAACCAAACACAACCAGATAGAAAAAAAAAAAAAAAAAAAAAAAAAAAAAAAAAAAAAAAAAAAGCTGCCAAATTTTGGTCCCAGAAAAACCCCATCAAACCCCACAAACTTCAGCATCCCAAATTAAAAGTCAGATAAAGCCATCCCAGTTCAGACTAAAGTTCCTCAGCTTCATATTCAACAGTGGTCAGGTATGAATGGCCAGGAAGAAGGAGAACAGCACAGCCTCCACGTGCTCTCCCAGATCCTGAGAATTCAAGGCTGGGGATTTATTGACCCTGATCCAGTCCACTTTGGGATGTCCATTGTAAAATGTAACATTTTCTTGTGTATTTACAGATGTGCATCACAGAGGGACAGAGGGCACAGAAAACTCTGATCTGTTGGAGGAATGGGGTGGCAGAACCCCACGCCTTCAGCAGGATAACAACCCAGAGGGTCTGAGCAGACTGGGAAGGGTTTGCTAACTGAAAATCAGATATTATTGATATTTCTTGTAAATGGCGCTGCTGTAAAATCAGGGACCTGAAAACATATACAGAGATTTAAATTGTCCAAGTTTTAAAGTCATGATTTTGAGTTAGCTCTTAAAGACCATCACTGTGAAGTCCTGCTCCTACCACTGCTGTCCTTCCTCCAATATTCAGTTTATTGAGGAGTTTCCCTTTTGAAATCACTGTAGCCCAAGTTTAAACTGCTCTTTCCTCCTCCTCCCTCCTCCCAGGAGACAGGCACCAACACTGAGCTGCCACTGCAGAGCTGAGCAATAATGAGAGATAAAAATAGATTTCTAAAGGATAATGTCAAATAGTATCAGGTACAAGACAGATGCCAGCAAAAGAACGGATGCAGGAGCAGAAGGAGGAATTCTTACAGAAGGAAATTTTTGGGAAAATGTGTATTACTGTGTTTATGTTCACTTGTGATGGCACAGCAAACTCAGGAGAGGAACAGGAGGAATCACAATCCAGGGACATTATTGCTGGGAATACTGAGAAGCATTGGGTAGTGGTGTTGAACAGAACTGTTCAGCATCAGCTGTTTGAAGGTAAATTTGTCTTTTCAAGGAGCAATAAAGAAATATAAAATGCTTTGTTTGTATGCTATTAAACAATTTCTTCTTTAAAAACCAGTCACAATATCAATGATGGCTGTTATTATTGTACATGCTAAGATTAATTTAAGAATTAACCCAATTATAAGGATCAAAATTTCTGCTTTATTAGTACAGCTACATAACATTTTCCATTATTAACACCTGGATTGATTGCAAAAATAAGTGAAACCAGGTGGTTCACTGTTAAATGGGCCTCCGGCAGCACTTAGATTTAAAAAATTTAAAGAAAAGAAACCAGAGAGAAAAAAAGCCCCAAACAACTTCAGGTGGATTTGTGACAAGCAGCAACTGATTGTGGCCCAGAGCATTACCTGAATAGCAAATGTGCCCAGGACAATAGTGCAAAAAATGGGATTTCGGAAGATGCCGTCGAAGACGTTGCGCTCGCCGTGGATCTTGCGGGCGTTGATCTCGTTGAAGAGCTGCATCATGACAAAGGTGTTGAAGATGATGGTGTAGTGCTCGGAGGGAGGAGAGTGCAGGGGGGCGTTCCTCCCACTGTCAATCTTAAACATTTTCTCACCTAGTGGAGGACAAAAGTAAGAGTTTTCTCTAGAATGAGTCAAACCAATTTATGCTCCCCTTGCTCCCTTTAGCCTGTTGCCTTCTCTGCTCTGCTTTAATGCCTTTCAAGGTAAAACTTTTCTTGCACTACTGAGCAAAAAAGATCTCAGCTGAGCAAGCAGCTTTTCAAATGCTGACTCCTGTCTAACTACTCTACACCTACACAACGTTGTCAGTCCTACTCTTATCTCCCCAAGTAAGAATTACTCTAAGCACTAGATTCTCTCAGGTGTAACAAAATCTTAAGGTCATTGCCAGTGTGTTTGGATTTTCTACAGTGGTTAGAAACCACTCCTCTTCATGAACTTTTACCCATTTACTAATCCAGTAACTTCTGCCAAGCATTGAAGGATATCAGTGATAAAAACCACAGACGTTCCTGCTTTTAAATAGATTTGAGGTTGATCAGCAGCAGGCACTGCTGTTTAGTTTGATAATTTGGATTTCACTCACAGATCTGACCAAATACAATGTGTTTCTAAAAAAAAAAAAGAGAAAAACTTGATGTACTGGTTTCGGTTTCTGAAGAAACTTCCTACAAAAGAAAGGAAGTACTATTTGACCAAAACAGAAAGAATTCTCATTCATTTGAAATTTAATTACAGAAGCACTGAGTTTTGCACATCATGTCACTGCTAAGCTAAGCCTTGTGGAGTTTAGAAAGGAAAAGACTATTTCCAAGGCTTATCAGAAAATTGTCAGTGATGTGTCCTTCAAAGTATGCAGTTTTCCAAAGACACACAGGAGCAATTAGAATAGGGGAAAAGCCTGGTTTGCTTTTCATTTGGCTCAGTAGCATGTATTTTAAACCATAAAACTCATCAAAAAGCCATTCTAACTCCCCAAAAAAGTTCACACAAGTTCTTGTTCCAAGATTCATACACATGAACTACCAAGAGTTTCTTCACCTGTTTTAGAGAACCTGAAATTCCAATTTCCTAATGCAGACATTCTCGAAATTCCCCATAAATCTAACAATGTTAGAGACCACTTCTCTTCAGAAACCTGGAAATTCTTTTGGTTTAATTCCCCTGTGAACAGATCATCACCTCCTCTGAGCATCCCAAATAAGCTGCCAGATGGCTATAAAGTGGACAAGGCTTTCACAATGGAGCTCAAAAACCTCCTAAAATCATAAATTTACATTTGCAGCTTATCTGGAAATCTGTATATAAGGAAAAAAAGAAAACAAACTCTGAAAGACTGCACATGTGATTTAACAGCCACTACAAAGTGACAAGAAGACAATACCCAACTGAAAAAATCATCTGTCCTTTGAGAGGGTTCAGTTATTATTGTGGAGCAACAGAATCTATTATTAGCTCCTACTATTCCCTGCAGCAAGAAACATTTCTCCTCCTTCCCTCCCCTCTCCAAAACACAACCTATAAAAAGCATCCGTTGCCAGCAAGGCCTGAAGAAGAATCCAGTAATCCAATAAATTAGACTTTTTGCCCTCTTTTAATATCCATTCCAGAAATTAAATGTCAAAGCAGAGTGTTATTTGTATCACTTAATGCTGATTACTTACTTTCCATACCACTTAAGATCAACATTATTTCTGGACTGTGGACAACACTATGCTGTTGGTAAAATGGATCTTGATTTTTACTGTGGCTTGTTCTATGGGGTTTTTTTCAATTTGTTTTTACATCCCTACTCACCACGACAAGTCTCACAACAAAATTTCAGGCTGGATGCTCCTATTACAGCATAACCTTCTATGCTGTGTTTTGATATAAACTTTTGCCAAAGCCCAAACCTGTGTTTTGTGAGGGGGAAAAAAGCTCAGTGAGGCCATTCCCAAGGCAACAACATCTGGAAAGTCACTACCACATGACAGCTGCTGTGCTCCCCATCCCATCAACCGGGAGAACGAAGGAGGACACCAAACACACAGGAATTTGTCACATTTTGATAATTTCGACCCTCGGGCCGCTGAGCCCAGCTCAGGTGAGCTGAGCAGCGAGCCTGGGCGAGCTCCTCACCGACAAAGAGCAGGGTGAAGATGAGGGTGAGCTGGTAGACGGCGTGGCCCAGGATGTTCTTCATCATGGTGCGCGAGATGAGCGGCTTGTTGCGGCCGTAGGGCTTGCGCAGCAGCAGCGCCTCGGTGGGCGGCTCCGTGGCCAGCGCCAGCGAGGCGAACGTGTCCATGATCAGGTTCACCCACAGCATCTGCACGGCCTTCAGCGGGGAGTCCTGAGGGGAAAAAACAGGGAGTGTTGTATTTCCCAGGAAAAGCCTCGCTGGGGGTTCATTTCTCTGGCTGGGGTTCATTTTTCCCATGGGACTCAGAAATCCCTGCACTGAGCTATCGGGACACTTCGTCCGTTCCTTCTGCAGAACCACTGATGCCATAAGTTTTAGCTTCTATATTTTATATTTTTAGATTCTGTGCTGTTTTAGTGGACAGTTTTACGTTTCATATTCAGTGCTACTAAACTCTCTTCACAGAGCAGATAGACAAAACAATTCCTTCCCTAGCTTGGGACCAAGGACAACTTTCAGGCCCTAGAATGAAACCAAGGGTGAAGTGAGAAGGGAAAACCAGGGAGGCTGGAGCTTCCTAACCTGAAGCTGTAATTGCACAATTAACTCCCATGTGCCAATGGCCCAGAACTGCTCACAGTGTGAGCCCTGGTGACCGAGTGTCCATTCTGTGCCCAGTTTGGGTTCCCCTTGGGTGCTGCCCAGCTGGGCTCTGGTGCTGCCCAGCTGTGCCCAGGGAGGCCTTGGAATAAATCCCTGCTTGATCCTTTGGCTCTGCCTGCTCTCTGTGCCAGGGCAGCCTCCTGAAGGCATCACCAGGAGAACAATGATCTAAGCAGAGAGAAATTATCATCCTGCAGGCATTTAATCAGCACCATTTGCAACCACAGAACTCATCCCAAGCGTGACAGTGACTCTTTATAACACCCATTGCAATGCCCTCCGTTCCTTCACACACCCTGCTTGAATTTTCAGCTGAATTTAGATATAACTAGAGAATCCAAGTTTCTTTCCTGGGAGAAAAATTATGTTGAAACAGATCAAAAAGTAACATTTTCTTTACACTAAAACCTCCCTGTCTTTTTTTTTTATTTTTTTTTTTTCAGAGACAGCTTATTCAAATTAGAAAATATTAAAAATTTAAGGAACAATTATGGTGACATCTTGATACATTACACTTAAATATGATCTTTAACAGTAGCACCATAACAAAAAAAAAGTCTGCTATTTTGATTAAAAAATAATCTGAAACATATTAAACTGCATCAAATGTGCAAAAGCAAGACAACCTATTATTTTACTAGTAAAAGGAAATGGAATGAAAATCCCCAAATATTGGTATTTGATGCAGGCTGTGGTGTCTGAAGCAGCTCTCCAGTCACTAGAAGGAGCTCTTTCCTCACACAATCCCATAAGGTCTGTGGTCATAATGCAGAAGGCTTTACATCATGTTTAAAAACCCCAAAATTAACTAAATAAAACAAAGTTACACAGATCCCAGGAGAATGCTGGACAACTCCTACCAAGTTCTGATGTGTAACTCACTGGGGTAGCTGTGAGGAGAGAGAGAGATGTTTCAAAGAGCCAGGGGAGGAAAGGCAAAAATCCCAAAACTCCTGTGCTTTAGACTGCATAAAACAGGCAGCATTAGCAAGGTCTGCTTCCTGTTCCAAACAGACCACTTTTATGAGAGAAAAAAAAATCACCAAAGTAATAAGGCATCAACATGACAAATTTCATCATGAAATTGAGTTACTCTGCCCTGTGAAAGCTGGAAGGGGGAGCACTATTTTTATGTATTTCATTACCGTGGTGCTGTAGCAACAAAGGAAAAAAAAATGTAGGGGACAGGATACAAACCTAAGCAAAGGCAACAAAACTCCCTGAGAACTCTGCCTGTTTCTCCAAAGGGTTAAATGTTCATTTCTAATGACATGCCATAAAAGAACAAGGCCCAACACATATTCAGTATCCCAAGGCTGATAGAAAACAAGGATAAGTGCTTTGGTCTCTTGAGCATCTGGTTTAGATTCCAACTCTCCCCTGAGATAAAATATTATTTCCCCTCAAAAACACATTTTTAACACATTTGCATAGATTTTGATGCATTTCATTTATTAAATAAAAAATAACTTTTGGCTTATTCTTAGGGATGGAGAAAAGCAACCTCCTGTTTCTAAGTCTTAAAGGTTGGGTTCATCATGGCAAGGACAATTAGCATTAATAGACTCTTGACCTCTTGGTTATGGGTTGCATTAACTGAGCTTATCTGAAGAGCTCAGCTCATTCATTTGAAATGCAGCTGCAGAAACAGGAAATGTCTTTGTCTCTAGAGGTGGCTAAAAAACTAAAAGTGATCAGGACAAACTTCATCCCAAATCGAGAATTCATTCATTTTTATTTCCACTACTGGCTCCAACAGAGAGAGGACCTGCAGTAAAAGCAGTTTGTGGCTGGGGCTCACAGATCCTCGATGGGACACAGGTAAAAGGGAACACATCTCTTCTGCTGAAGAGTTACCCCTGCCATGTTTTTGCCTGCCTCATTAATAAGTCTGAGCAACCTTCTGTGCTTTGATCTGTTACAATAACTCGATTTCCACTTCAGGTGCTGAATTTTCTGTCAATAAAACCAAAGTCCCTTGTTACATTTAACAGACAGAGCCAGAGATTCAGGTGTCTCTCATGTTCCCAGCAGAAAGGAAAAGGCAGGCTATTTCAGTCTCTAAACCACACAACTGCAATTGGCAGTCATCAGTTTTGGCAACAAGGAGTTCTCACCATTTCCCACTGCCAATCACCTCGGGTGGCTGTGGTGCCCCCAATAATTATCTATTATTGGCTTTGCTACACTGCTCAGTCGAGTGTGAGAGCTCATTCGAGGCTGAAGCCAAAACATTAAATACACATTAGTCTGGGCAGGCAGTGGAATGAAATTTCCACTGCAGCTCTATCTGATTTCTGATTAGTTGGTGGGAACTGAGGAAAATACATATCAGCTAGGGAGCTTAGGCTTCCACTGCAGATTTTAGTCAAATATGCAAGTGGGATGCAAATCAACCTTCTTTTCTCTGGGTTTTAGCCACTAACTGACCAGCCAATAATTCTTAATTCCCTCAGTGAAAACTTTGGGGATGTGAACCACCCAAAATCACCACTTATTCATCAAATTCCTTTCACTTGACCTTGGAATAGGCTAGCCCTGGCCTAGAGGTAAAAGGAAAATGTCCCTTAAATAAAGTGATGTTACACTTCATCTTGGAAACACTTAAAAGTACAAATTGCCAACGGCTGGAAATAATCTACAAATCTTTTGTGACATGCAGAGCCTCACAAATTTTAGAGCTTGTTACTTTTGATTTAGATGACAAGCTGCAAGGGAACAAAAAGGTATTTTCACCCTTACCTCTACCCCCGTTTGCCACAGAACACATGCAGGGATTCATAAAAAGGAGCATTTCTGGGAGTTACCTTTCTATACACTAATGCAAAAAAAGTCACTGTGCTGCTAGATCACACTGCCTGCTAATTGTATGGAAGTGACATCCTCAATTCCATTCCCATGCCTTGCCAAAACAAAGCTAAACAGTACAGACTTTGATTTTATATTACAGCTTTTTCAAGTTTGCCAGTGCTATTATTTTAGAATTTGCCAAGTACAGTTCTGCAGTAAAACATTATAACCATGTAAATTACTGCCTTATACAAGTAAGTATAGATCATCCTCATTTTTTTGAACAAGATCTGTAAAAACAATCAGTGATTCATGCAGCACTTCATTGCTACAGTGCCTTTTAATTAACATTTAATTTTCCAAACATAATGTCCTATGGAGTCACTGTTTTCAGCTCCTAATGTCTGCTAAAGTCTCTCTCAAAGTGCAAGAATAATAATTTGAATGTAAAATGTTAAAACACAGCCTTTGTCTTCCCTTTCTTCAGTGCAACCTTTTTGAAGAGTTACAATTGCCTCAACGGTTGGACCGAATCTGGCACCGAGAGAAACCTGCTTGCTTCATGGCCCCAGTAAAAAACTGTTTTCATTTGACTGAGCTGCATTTTAAAATCTTCATTTTGTCCATATCCAGGCCACTTTGAACAGCTCCCAGTGCACTGAGCTGAGATCCTCTGGGTGCTGTGGGTTTGCTGGGGACAGGGGTGAGCCCCTGCAGAGCTCTGTAGGACACCCAGAGATGTGGAGCAGTGACTCACTGCAAGCACAGAACTCCCAAGAATCGTAGGCAGAGCTCCAAAGTACCACCCTCACTGAATCAACCAGGGGCTCTGCAAGGCTGTTATTCAGAGAATGAAGTCAGGATATAAAAGTTTGTAACTCATAAATCCGCTGGAAAAACAAGCGCTGGGTTCCAGCTGAGGCAGTGGCTGCAGAGAGGAAGGACAAACCTACACAAGCTGGTCAAGACCACCACACCCTGATCCCACTAAAAACCTGCAATGGGCACCACAGAGAAGGCAGCAAGAGGGAACCGAACTGGATTAATTAAAAACAAGGTGAAGGAGCCCAGCTCAGCCACACAAACCTCTGTGGGAGTAAGCAGAGGTGTGAGCTCCTCCAGGGTGTGTGCACACAGGCACAGAGCTAAAGCCAGCCCTGCAGCCCAGGCTGGGGCTCCTGAGGCAGCTTCCCCCAGAGACTTCTCCAGGCTCTGCTTCCCTGGATGACCCAGATCTCAGAGCACCTTATGTAACTACAGCCTCACAGCACAGAAGTTCATTATTAGCTGCAAATTCAGATCTGGTGGCTTATAGATTGAGCTGCTGTAAACTGAAACAGGGCCCCGTGTAAGTGAGAGCCCTCGGAGGGGTGGCCGTGGCAGCAGCTGGGCTAAGCCTGTCAGCAGGTGACACTGGATCTGTAATCCTTCTGCTGCTCAGAATATGATTGCTGGCACCTTAACATGACTTCGTGCTGGGAGCCAGGGGAGACAAGAAGAGAAACAACTATTTGCACTGGTGCTGTGCATAATAAGTTCTTTGACAGCCCACTGTTTGTCGTGCCTAAGCTTTCTCTGGCACTGGAGCAGTAGAGAGGGTCACAGACACTTTGTACACATCACTATCTACTGGAACAGCAAACCAGGATGAAACAGAGATCATAGGTATGGTAGATACTCTCCAACCGCAGCATCTTCTTGAAGCAGGCATTGGGTAGATGAAAAAAAAATTATATTTGCTTAAAATTAACAGAATTAAACTAAACAGCAGTTCCCTGAAGTGGAATTGGCAAGGACCCTCACTTCATTAATCTATTTGAGGAAAAAAGCAGCAGATTATTAAAATGGCCACTAATGGTCCCAGGTTCCGCCTAATGTTTTCCTTAAGCCTCTCCATGGGCCTCCTAAGGTGCTCTGAACCAAACAAATCATCTCCTGCATGGGCAATGCACTCTCTGGGTGCCCCTTGGAGGGCTGGCTTCACTCCCACCACACTCACGGAGTCATTAATTAATTCATTAATACAGAATTGCTGTGGTTTCACTTGGAGTCCTGCAGGGAGATGACCACATCCTCATATTTACATGTACACCAGAGCAATTGCAGGATCAAGACTGAATAAAATTAAGCCCATTAAGTTGCAAAGCACAAGCCAAGTGTTAAAAAAAGATTAGTCCAAGCAAAGATTTTATTATCTTTGTACTTCCTTCAAGCACAAACCAAAAAGAGCAGGTGAGTGTAAAGTCAGCTTGATCCTGAAGCATCCCAGTGTGCTGGTTCTAAACTGCAGAACAGGTTATTTTAGAGGTGGAATGAGGAAGAACAGAAAAAATGCTACTACCTACAGAGAATTTTTCTCATTCTAGATATGAAATGTCACCAAAAGGACAGCCAGTGTAATGTTCATTAACCTGAATATTAATGATGGTCTAAAATTATATTCCGTGTGTCAGAGAAAGCCAAACTGACCACCTGTGTCAAAGGAAAACTCAGTCCAGTGGGGACTTCATGTTCATTGTGAAGGTCACAAGAATCTGTGCTGCCTTTTGGGAACGTTAGATTTAAGCTCAGTCTGTTTGTTAAGGACTAAAACATTTTAGTCAAAATCTTTCAGCCGTGCACAGTTCTGCAGACTTGGATGTACATGTGTGCACCTAAACTGTTGTAGGCAGGATTTTTTTGGTAGAGCCCTGCACTTTGTGCTGGAGCTATTTTCATAGCAACCAGAGGGTACAGCATGTTCCCAAGTGCAATTTTTAGCAAAGCTTTCAAGCCAAACAGAATGTCCTTTGGCTGGCTGGAGTCAAAGTCTAGCACAATAATGTGCATTTTGTGAGGCAAAATCCTTCTTGAATAAGACAGAACCAGGAGCAGCTCGAGATTATTCACACTGAGTGTAAACAGGAGCAAAGACAGAAGTGCTCCCATTTCCACTTCAGCTTCTCCCTCACCTTTCCTTTGGGTTTCCATCTTTACTGCCAAATTAAGGAATTACACAAGAATCTGCTTGCAAAGCAGCCCAGGAGTTCCAGGGGGTGTCCACTAAAGCCTGTGAGCAAGGACAACAGGCCCAGGGACAGTCTCACAGACGTCTGGGGCAAGAGAAATGCACTGGGCCTGATCTAAATCCTTCTAGAAGCCAAAGGAATGATTCAAAGGATGAAAAAAGCTCCAGAATTAAGAAGGGGAATATGCTTCTACTGATAATGCACTTCACATCCTCTTAGACTCAATTTAAAATAGTTCTTGCACTGATCCAGCAATGTTTAACCTCTTCAGAGATAAAAAGTTATTTGGTTAACAAATAGAATGAGTTTCCCTTCATGCTTTCGCAAAACTGAAGAAATGCTGAGCCTTAAACACAAAATTTCACCTTAAACCAATGTTTATAGTCAGACACTGATTGTCAATAAAACCAGTTCCAGTGATGGTGCTGTCACCACCCCGCTGGCAGCACCTTGTTCTGGCTGGCTTTTTAGCACCTGTAAAAACCTCCCAGAGTGAATTTCAGTCCTTATTCCTGTGTTACCAGCAACAATCATTTCCACATTTCTGCATTTCACAGCTGGACATTTTCTCAGTATGCTGGAAAATATTTCCAAAGGGAAATTCATCCAACTCTGCTGCAACACCATGGATTTTATCCCTCAGCAGCGGCTTGGTGGTGACACCAAGGGACCTCCAAAGCCTGTGACTGCCAGCCAGGGCGCAGAAGTTTGACCTCATGGGTTTGCTAAGGTCTCTGGTTGCAAGGATCAGTTCCATGATTCCAATGTAAGTTTAGCCTGGAGCAGAGCTGATGACTTATTCATAGCTTTGCTCAGGTGTGCCTGGGCCGAAATGTACCTGCTGAAACAGGTATGGGCATCTGGGTGATGCACCATGAGGAAGCATCAGCTTTCCCACAGTGCATCCCAATCCAGGGAGGCATTTTGTGACAGCACCTGTCTGCAGCATGTAAAATATACATTATTCTAGGGACTGACAGCACTAAACCCCACATTTTGTTATTTTCTCATTGAAACAAAACCCTTACATTGTACTGCATATAGGCTGTTTACTCTCCACAGGGAAAAAAAATATTGCCCAAAAAATTATAATTTGAGGAAAAAAGCATATTACTTTGAGATATGCTTCTTGCAAATGACCTGGACGTGCTACATGTGCACCAGGATGCAATGAGGGATTCATAGAGTGAAAGAGAGGTCTAAGTCCAACTCTATGTGTCATTTAATTGGTTTGTCATCTGCATCTGGAATTAAAAATAACTGCCTGAAAGCAACAAATTAATTTTATCAGTCAAAAAGATTTGGAGTTACTTTCTTATGTCAGCATGGCTGTCTTGAAAATAATCTCATTCCGTAATGCTTAAAAAATATGTATTTATTAGGGAAGTATTCTGAGAGGAAAAGGAAAATTCACATAACCTGCTCCTTTCCCAATCCATGGTGTTTTCTGTTTGATTATCAGGCTCAGGCATGACAACACTGAGGGAGGCATGAAAGGTCCTAAAAGTGAATTCCTTTGGGAAAAAAGATGGATTCATCCAGCCTGACATCAAGAGCTCTTTAACCCTCAGCAGACTGATCCTTGGAATGCTCGGGAGAATTTCTAAAGGTTTTGATGCCATGAGAATTTTTTGCTTTTTCTTTTATACACTTTTTATGCATTCTCAGTGCCCTTAGCATGCACACTTGTAATTCCTTAAATCTGATTACTTAACATAGTCCTGATATTGTATTAATCCAGAAAACCAAGCACCCTAACAGTCTCACAGTTAGAGGCCAGAAAGCCTTACACTATCTTGAGAAACAAAGGTCCCCTCTAAAATACATCCTGTAAACCAGGATTAGCCCCATCCAGGAAAAACTACTTCAAGAAAAAAAGATAAAAATCACACTATTAATTCAAGTGTCTCATTTGGCCATCCTTGTTAGATATGCTAATTTGCAAGGTCTGTAAAATTGTACATGTGATCTAGTGTACATGTGGGTGTGCATTTCAGCATGCTCCACCTTGGTAAAGTGTTATACCATGAAAATCCATATTAAATGCCAAGGTAAAAACCCTTCAGCCCTTAACCAGGTGTGGCTCTTCATTTTAGGACCAAGGAAAAGGCTTCTTGCTGTGTGCCAAGCAGGAATCAAATGCAAAGCCCAATCCACTGGGAGAGACCAGGTCCTGGCAGGATCCCATCAGGATTTCAGCAGACACCTGGCAGGATCCTGGCAAAATCCTATCAGGATTTCAGCAGGATCCCAGCAGAATTCTGTCAGGATTTCAGCAGGATCCCAGCAGGATTTCAGCAGGATCCTGGCAGGATTTCAGCAGGATCCCGGCAGGATTTCAGCAGGATCCCAGCAGGATTTCAGCAGGATACTGGCAGGATTTCAGCAGGATCCTGGCAGGATTTCAACAGGATCTCCAGCAGGATCCCAGCTGGATTTCAGTAAGATCCCAGCAAGATTTCAACAGGATTTCAGCAGGATCCTGGCAGGATCCCAGCAGGATTTCAGCAGAGACCTGGCAGGATCCTGGCAGGATTTCAGTAAGATCCCAGCAGGATTTCAACAGGATTTCAGCAGGATCCTGGCAGGATTTCAGTAGGATCCCAGCAGGATTTCAGTAGGATCCCAGCAGGACCCTGGCAGGATTTCAGTAAGATCCCAGCAGGATTTCAACAGGATTTCAGCAGGATCCTGGCAGGATTTCAGTAGGATCCCAGCAGGATTTCAAGAGGATCCCAGCAGGACCCTGGCAGGATTTCAACAGGATTCTGGCAGGATTTCATCAGTATCCTGGCAGGATCCCAGCAGGATTTCCAGAGGATCCCAGCAGGACCCTGGCAGGAATGGCTCACCTGGGTGATGCAGGCGCCGGTGAAGGCCACGATGACGGCCACGATGTTGACGGTGAGCTGGAACTGCAGGAACTTGGAGATGCTGTCGTAGACGTTGCGGCCCCACATGACGGCCTTGACGATGCTGCTGAAGTTGTCGTCGGTCAGGATGATGTCCGAGGCCTCCTTGGCCACGTCCGTGCCAGCGATGCCCTGGGGAAAGGGGTTGGGAATGGGATTCCCTGCTGGGCAGCACACATCTGCACAGTCAGAGCCCACAGCTTTTTATATTTCCTGGAATTTCGCTAATTCCAGCCTGGTTTTGAAGTGAATCAGGCCACAGAAAAGGAACTAGACAGAAAGCAGAGGAATTCATGTGGTGATGGCTCTGAGTGTTTTATCAGCTTAAAGACTGCTGATCATCTGAGGGGTTTTTGTCATTGATGATGTTTTTTTATTGTTCATGACCAGAATTGTTAACAAAACTGAGAATTATGTGTCTTTATATATAGCCAGAGTACACATAGAAGACACTTTTCTAATTAGTGGTGGATTTTACTACAGCAAAAGAGAGCTCCAGTGTTGTGAAGAAAAAGTTCATTTTTTTGTACGGGCACAGGATTCTGTATAAAGCCAATAATTAATTAGACAAAATCCTGAAGAAGTATCAAAACAAGCAATGCCAGGGAATCCAAGCAAATGAAAGGATTCTGAGTCAACATAACTCATTCCCACCAATATATTCCTTCACTGACAAGTAATAACTAACCAACTTCACATTTAATGAATGGAAAGGCCCATACAGCAAATTCATAAAGGCACAAACATCGAGATTATACCATTGCAAAGCCAACATCAGCTTTTTTAAGTGCTGGTCCATCGTTGGTTCCATCCCCAGTCACAGCTACCACCTGCCTCTGTTCCACCTGTGTGCTGTCAATAATACCTGCAAAAAACGTAAATATGGGTGTGTGTTTACAGACATTCACGGGCAATAATTAGCAAGATAAAACGCCCCTGTAGAAAAGCAGGGTCTGTATAATACAGATTGGATAACACCACACAGTTTTACAGAGATTAAAATGGCAAATCTTTAAGGAAACTAGTGATGAAAGCTGTGGCATCGCCTCCATCCACTGCTAAACATCACCATTAGAATTTACACACAAAGTTCTGATCCTGCATCATCAAGACATCAACAAAATCTGCACAGGCTTCAAAGGGAATGAGAGCAGCTCATTATGTCCTTTTGGCAGATTCCTGCTGCTTAAAATTTTGTGTCACAGCCCAGCACTGATCAAATATCAATAGAAAGGATTTGCAAAAACCTTGAGTTCATGTTTAGGGCTCTCCTAAACTGGGACCCAGCTGTAATATCACCTTTACTAAGAGGCCTTCCTAATCTAAAGATAACAAAAATCATTGATGAATTTTATTTAGTTGGAGAATTTTAGCAGCCATGTTCAATTCTGCCAAACAATGATTAAGGAGATAAAAGCTAAGTCTTTAAATTCTGGAACCAAGCATTTTAATAAACAGATGTAATAAAATAATTTCTACTTTCATTTCAAGATCATTTGAGAGAAATAAAAAACACTTTTCACTTGGTGAATCAAGCTTTTCACACAAAAAAGGCTGTAGGGAATTATTTTCCGCTTATGCAGATAGGGAGACAGGAAAACAATGAAGAGTTTTTCAGAGGCTACAGAATAGGCAGCCCAGGTTTTTATAGGATGCAGATCATTTGCCACTCATGCTTCTATCTCCATATCAGGGTCCATTTGATTATGAGTCCAGAACACAGGATTGTTGTGTAGGATACAAGAACACCTTTCCATATTGATAACTTAGGAGAGGAAAATGACAGAATTCCTTTCGCTAACACATTTTGCACAAAGTCATTACCACCAAAAACAATTATCCAAACCTAGCCAGTGTGAAAAGCTTTCACTCTGCTCTGAAAAAAAAAAAAATCCCTCCCATATCAGATCACCACGGAGAAATAGGAAATTGCAGATTACAGTGCAATAGCTGCCTCTTGGCAAGGTTCAGGCTTATCAGGCACCTAAAGATTGCAGTGCCCTGTGCAAGCAGTTAGTGTCCTGTATTTTTCAGACTTATGAAAATGAGAAAAAAAGCCCTATTCAATTTCCACTGGTAGTATGATCTCAGAAAAAATGGCAATTACTCTGATAAAATCTTACAATTAGAGCTTTCAGTTTGTTGGGGTGATTTGCCTTTCGTATTACCAAATAAACAGGAGCATCATCTGTCACTACTGTTAAAAGCATTTACTTGGTCTTGTTATTAACACATCCTTTGATGTTAAATTGATAGTTTAAGCTTCTGGAAAAAAAAAAAGTCATTAAAATCTCTGGCTCATTAAGGTATTAACTGCTCCAAAGAGGTCGACAGTATCCGCTCACAACTGGGTTCCAAGTGGGAGCACAACCCAAATCAAGAAGAAGAGGCTCTAACAAATGATCTCCTAATAGAGATAAATGGATCTAAATGGTGACTGTGTTGATGACAGTGCCACCAACTGCCCTCCATCAGCCAATTCCTGGGTGCTGCCAAGTCATGCACAAGGTTTAGCAGTCGTTCACAAGGTTTAGGAGACACTTTTATCCCAAAAAACCACAAACTGTGCAGCCAGGATGAGCCCAGTACTTCCCAGAGCACAGACCTGAATGCAGCTGTGGAAAACCAGACATAAAAAGGTTTAGGGTCTCATTAATGCCTTAACTTTTAGCTTTCATATTTTCCAGACTCTGCACTGCATTAGCATATGACTGTGAATTTCATATAAAGTGTCAGTGTCCTCCTCCCAGCTCAGTCAGACAGAACAATCCTTTTCCAGCCCCAGAACCAAGGACACCACTGCAGCTCTGGGCTCAGAAAGTGTAAACAGCAGAGAACTGAGGAGAGCAACCTGGGAGGGTGGGACTGCATCACCTGGAGCTGGAAGTGAACAAATAACCCCAACAGGGAAATGGAGCAAAACTGATCAAAGGGTGAGAACTCCTGACTCAGGTCTGTCTTGGGTCCATCTTGGGTGTAACCTTGGCCAGGCTCTTGTACTGCCCAAGGTGCATTCCTTGAAGCCCTTTTAATAAATCCTTACTTTATTCCTTTGACACCTTTGTCCTCCAGGTCAGGTGTCTCTCTAGGGGACAGGGAGACCTCTAGGGAGGTCAGGGAGCCTCTCTAGGCATCATCCTCCCTGCAGGGCCCACTGGCAGTGACACAGGAAATACATAGAATTCTGGGGATGGATTTCAGAGCTACCCAAAGAAGAGAGAAGGACTTTGCAAAACTCCCCTCTGTACATCAGACAAATTTCTAAACTGGAGCAGCAGTGATGATTTGGGATTCAGGGGATTTATCACAGCTCTACCAAAACTCCCCAACTTCTGCCTGCTCTTTTTAACCTGTTCCTCCTCCCAGCTTCCTCACATTGCTGAATGTTTGCCTTCTTTCCAGCACGTGCCTCCTTCTAAACACATTAAGGTCTGTTTTTAATATTCTGTTAATGGCTGTGATAAGGTCTCACCTAAAGAATTTTCTCCAGTACTAGAAAATGTGCATAGATAAAATTCACAGTGTGAGGAGACCAAAGAGAAGAAGGATGCCCAGGAAGGGCTCTCCCTCTGCAGTCCTGAGCTGTGGGGATCAAGCTCTGGGGTGATCAGGGGAAAATGTGACTGAGGGCATGTGCTGACAGGCTGCCAGCAAAGGGAACATTCCCTGGCCTTTGCACTCAGTCCAAGTGGCTGAAAAAAAGCCCCAGATTTAATTAATCATGTCTTACAACCAGAAAATCTCTTCCAACTATACAGCTTTACTGCAGCTGAATGCTTACATACAGAATTTTAATAAAAACAGGTTTTCACAGGGAATTCTTCTACTCTCAGCAAAGCTTCCTGCCAAAAGAGCCTTTGCCTTTTCATTGGCCTCTTCCCTCATGTTGAGCTGTTTGGCCATGACTTTCTTCTGTCAGAAAGAATTTCATTCAACAGCCCCGGGAGCACACCTAGAGCAGAACATGACAGTGTGCTCCACACAGAGATCCCACTGATGTGGCAGGATTTGGGCTAGGAAATTTGGGCAGGAATTTGTCCTGCAGCTTGCATAAGACACACGTTTCTCAGAGCAAGCAGCTTGTGTCAGCTGAGGGCAAAGATCAGATTTAGAACAACCATGCAGAGCTGCCAAGAAGGGCTCTAAATGCATAAGCCTGCTATAAAAAGTAAAAATGCAAGATACAAAACTGAAGTATATCCTACATCTCCCACCTTCCTCCCATGTAACACTAAGCAAGCACTAAATCAAATCCACTCAGGGTAATAACTTAGGGAATATCGACCACCAATGTCTCTTCTGCACCCGTGGCTCAGCTCAAACCCATCTCAGCCAGCCCCAGGTTCTCCCTTTGTCACAGAATTAATGCTGCTCTATTTAAACAATCCTTGCTTGGCACCCTTAGAGTTGCATCAGCAAGAAACTCCTGGGAGAACAAAAACCAAACCCTGGTTTAGAGATTTCTTTCTGTCTCGACTTCTTAGAACAGGCAGGAAAATCCAGCTCCAGCTGAGCATTTCAGAGCTGAAGCCCAGCTGAGGGTTAGAGAGGCAGGAAAGCTGATCCTCCCACAGGCTCACCCAGATTTGTGTTTCTTTGACAAGCTAAACATAGGTACAGCTATGTATTTTCATGAACACATCCTCTTCAGGTTAGCTTTTAATACTTCCTAACTTCTGGAAGCTCCCTGTTAATGTAGCGAGAATTTGCAAAGTCTGTCTGAAGGAGAAAGCTCAAATTCATTTCAGTTACATGCTTGGGTACGTTCCTGGAGAGAGGTTCAAAGGTTAATATAAAAATGTTCTATATGACATTACAGACAGCATTGGGAATTAAGTGAAAATTCCTCCCCAAAGCTCAGCATATCAATTAATACAATTTTCTGTATTTTTATTATTCGACCCATCTCATGGTTTTCCACATTAATGAGGTTATGAACACACTACCACGCCATGCAATAATAGTTGAAAAATTTTAGCAATTAAGGGTAATTACTTAAAATTTTTTTCTTCTTGAAGTTTCTTTTCTGTTTGATAACAAATTAGCCCTACATGAGAATAGCTGTTGTTAATATGACAAAAAAAAGATTCCAGTCTAATTTAAATATATTGGAAGGCACTACTTCTTTAATTGGCAAATTATTTCTTTGATCTTTTCTACACCTTCTGATGATAATTCTCATCTGTGTTAAACAGTTGTTTCCCACAGTGCTTTTAAAGTATAAACTGACAATTTTGATTTATTTCACCAATAGGACTGGAACCTCACATCAGTATAAATGATATGTGGTTTTACTTGTGATATTCTGAAATAGAGTTAAAAATATGAAATAATACCAACAGGTGTCTTAAAACCCATCGCAAACTGTATTTCAGTGGGACTGAGATTTTGGTTTCACTCGAGCACTTGGTGATGGTAAACCACTCTGATGGGTGTTTTTCCAATCTACCTCTACTTCAAAGCCACAAATATTTGACTGCAAGTGTCTGCCCAGGCTGAAATGCTGAACCATGCCTTTCTCTGGTCCCTGAGCAGTGGTGAAAACAAAAGTGAAAAATAAAAATTATCCTTTTGCTGGGTGGGATTGTGCTATGTTAAGGAGGAAAAATATTCCCTCAAGCAGCTGTATGTCATTAAAAATTAAGTATAAAAAAAGTTTATTTTCTGATGTGTGTTTTTAGCCTAGAGCAGATAGAATACATCAAAGGGGAGAAAATCCTCTCAATCCCTCAAGTGTCTGAGAAAAACATAACATTTTAACAAGAGGCCCAAAACTAGTGAACATTTAAATAGTTTCTTGTAACTTTTAATGGCCCTTGGAGAATTACCAGCCCAAAAATTCCATCATGATTTCCACAGACTTGTTCTTGAACTTTGTTAAGACACTCAATTGCGCTCTTGACCTTGTCACATCTTTAGAACATTAATTGTGGTACTTGCACGTGGCATTCAGCAGCAGTAAATATCTTTGGGGCTGTCAAAGTGTGCATGCTACGAACCATCAACATCTTGCCGCTCCTTTTTTCTCCAGCTCTCTATTGATTTCAATTTCCCTGGCAAAGGTTTCCTTTTCCTCTTGAGGGAAGATCCTGAATGATTCAGACGAGCACTCCCAAGGGACTTGGTTAATCCACTTAATGAAACACAAATTATTGTGTTTCTGCAACAAATCAGCTGCTGGGCTGAACAGGGGCTGCTCTCTGAGCTGGAACACAGCATTTGAGACGAGCTGGTGAGGACACTTCAGCTGACCTTGTGCAGGTCTAACACTGACCCACGGAGATAAAATGCCCTCCAAGCCTTTCCAATCCTGAACAAACCCCTGCTGGAACACTGTTTTGGTGCACACCTCCCCCAGAAATGTGTATTATTATTAATTACACATAGGTATTGCTGTACTAATCAAGTGTGTACCTTATAAGATATACAGAGAAAAGGGTGGGATGGAGATGATACATTCTGGCTCCAGCTGCCCCGTCCAGCACCAAGCCAGAATTCCCTGGAATGATCTGTGTTTCCACCTGGCCTCAAGCCCAAAGGACCCAACCAATCCAATCTTCTAATTCACAATGGAACTGCTCTGAAAAATTTAGGCATTTTTACAAAATTGCATGATGCTCAAAAGCCTTTGTAATCACTCATGTATGAAATCATAGAAACAAAACCTAAAGGATTTCCTACCTAAATGTAGATTATTATTATTGGAGTAATCAACCAGCTGAAAACAGGTAAGTGACCAGCTGGATCTTAGCCTGAATTTTAGCTGCTCCAAGAATTGCTAAAAGGGGCTCTTCAGACTTTCCAAAATAGCAAATATTCCAGCTCGTTCTTCATCAGGAAGCCAGGAAACGGCAATCTGCTGATGGGGCTTCTACCTGAGCACGGCCAAAAATTAGGTTATTCCTGCTCAGAAACTGCCTGATTTCATCAGTCATTAAGTGAGAACCTCAAAGTCAACTGAATAAGACATCTAGTCATCAGAAGAAAAAAGAAAACTGCAACCCCATCCCTCTTTAATGGGAGCATTCCATCTGCACACAGTGTGGTGAGAGAATGGAGTTTGTATGCTGCAGTTCCTATAGGACAGATTCTAAACATACAGAAATCTAAAGGAAGCCAATGCAAATCACACAATTAGATGAGCCTATAGGAAAAATGGAACTGGCTGAAAATCCCCATCTCCACTGGGCAGCTCCCAGTTCCACCATCCGAATAACCACAGTTGCGACAGGAAAAGGTTTTTTTCTCTTTAAGGTAACTGTGGGAGAAAAGATGCACTGGAGTGACTGGATTCACTCTGAATGAGATTACTCTTGTTTCCCTCACAAAGTGGTGCAGGCAAAGACAAAAATTTCTTTGTCCCCTCTTGTTTATATCTTGTTTCCCAGCAATATTTTCTTTCTGCCCACCAAATGCACATTTTCCCTTCCCAGCTCGAGCTTCATTCCAATGAAAAGTCACAAGGCAAATATGAGATTGCCTAAATCCATTTGCCAGGCATCTTATTAGTATTTCTCTTATTCCTGCCAAGGAGTTTTCTATTATTTTCCATGTCAAGGATGAGGTAGAACACAAACACAAGGGTGCAAGAAAGCTTCCTTGTGTGCTGTAGGGATGTGCAGTTAAAGGTGGATTTGTAACAGTGAAATCACAGCAGATGATGTACTTCAAGACCTTTATCATTGGTTTCCACGCCCACTAAAGCAGTTTGCACCCACCTTTCACCAAAGTGTGTTTGTCTGTGGGGGAAGAGCGAGCAAGCACCCGGAGCTTTGGCCAGATTTTGTCAATCCGCTCCTGCTCAATCTGCAAGGGGAAAAACACACAAAAAAAAGAGCCCAAACAGTAAAACTACCAGCCTGTGATGAGCAGAATTTGTGTTACTGTGCCAGAAAATTCCCCTCATTGCTCAAACATGCAGCTTTTCTCCAAAAGCATGGAAAAATTCCAGCAGCCACTGATGCTGCCAGTGAAGGCAAGGCCAGTACTAGCAGGGCTCAACTGCTGGCTAACTCAGGTAAATTTTCCCACAATGCCTAACCAGCTTTTCTGATCATGTTTATGGATAATTCCACAGAATCAGCACTCTAGATAAAGGACAGTGGAGTTTCTCAAAGCTGATCAAACCTGTTTACAAATTTGTTGTTCTACTGCACATGAGGACCCAAATCCTTCGTTTGACACCAATAATAGCAAGGTTTTCTTGTTTAGCAACAGGAACAAAGCCAAACCTGTTGCATTTATTAACATTCTCAGGATTCCACCCACCAATGCAGGGAGCAAATGACTGTATCCACTCATTCATGGTGGACTCAAGAGCCAGCATAGATTTTACTTTTTTAGAACTGTGTGTGAGCTCCATCTTTGATGAGGAATTAAAAATCTTCCAAAGGATAGATTTTTTTAATGCAAATCATTGTTGTGAGTACATTAGAGAAAGTGGAATAAATTGAAGAAATGAGAGAAGCTGGTTCTCAGTACAGACTGCATTTTAGGAATAAAATTGCTGTTGGGTTCCTTCTCTTCCTTGCCATAAACCTGCTTTAATGGGCCTCATTTTGTTTTCTTGTGGAGTAGTGCAGTGGTTCTAAAAACTGCAGAATTAGCCCAGCACTAAACTGATCCTGAAAGACTAAAGACTGCAATTTCACCACTGTTTTCAACTGCAAACATTTAGCAGAAGAAAAAAGCAGGAATTTTTCCAAGCAGTCTTTACCGTTACGAGGCACGCACCAGTGCAGGAGAACATTTCAGTGTTTCCACTGGGTTTTATTTACCTCTCCCTTCTCATTTCGGATCCTCCTGTTGAACTCCTTGCCCTCGAGGCACAGGAAGTCCTCCCCGGGGTGGATGATGCCACACTTGATGGCGATGGCTCGCGCAGTGTTGATGTTGTCCCCGGTGACCATGCGCACGGTGATCCCAGCCCGCTGGCACTTCCGGATGGCTTCTGGCACCTGCAGGACATGCCCTAGGATTTAGCTTTGGGATTTTGCAATTCCTCTGCTGCAATAATGTATAGATATAAACTCCATACAGAGTGCCAGTTTGTGTTCACGTTTTATTCAGACACAACAATTCCTCTCCAGGCCTGGAACTCAAGAACACCTCACTGCCTCAGGCCCCAAAAAGTATAACCAAAAGTGAATTGGGGGGAGCAAACTGGGGGTAAATGACTTCACTGCCTGCAGCTGTAATTGCAGGATTAACCCCTGATGTGGAAATGGCCCAGACTCATAACTGTGTGAAAATCTGGTGCCCATTGTCCACGCTGGCTGCAGCCCTGGGAGGCTCTGGCTGCCCAAGGTGTGCCTGGGGAAGGTCTCTCCTAAATCCCCACTTTGTTCCCTGAGCCTTGCCCAGCCTCTGTCCTGGGGAGCACCCAAGGCATCACAGAAGCAAGGCAAGGGCAAAGAGAGCTCCTGCATCAGAGATAAAACACAAGGCAAGTGCTCCCACCCAGAAAAATTTCAGGCTAAGAAATGCCTGAAGCAGAAAGAGGAATCAGAGATGTTTCATTGTTACTTGACTATTGTAGATTTGGGGTTGCTCCACAGGCAAGGCAAATCTTGTATCAAGAAGTACCAAAACCATCTTTTAGATCAGTTCCTTAAATTTTTTCCTGGCTTGAATAAAAATGAGTGCTCTGCAGCTTTTTTGACCTTTAGCAAGCTGAACATAACTACTTGACACGTGTAAATACGAATGGAGAATACAAACATTTTGTACAGAAAATGATATTACTTCTGATCCAAACCTTCCTTTCAACAAGATTTTAAAAGTTATTGTGATTTAGCTCTACTTATTTCATGTTTAACAAACATGAATTAATCTGTTTAACAGATGGAATTCCTAAATACAAGAGTTTAAAATTAGTATTTTATGCATTTCAAAATCGTGAAAATGAAGCCTGACTTTTCTTATGCCTTTTTCTGCATGAGATAAACTTCTGCTGCACAGGAAATGTAACAGAGAGAGAGAATTCAGGGTGCAACAGGGGCTGTGAGATTCATGTAGGGGCTCCAATCTGACTTGGCATCATGATCACCTCATTAAGAAAAAAGAAAACAAGAAAGATTTCAGAAATTAAAAGAAAAGATTGGTTCCTGATAATTAAATAAAGCTGTTTTAGTTCAGTTAGTTTGGTAAATGAAGGCTATAGAAAGGTTCCATGTCTATAGCTCAGTTTCAGATGGGGGAAAAAAATTCTGTTCCCTTATACTACATCCTAATTAATGATAATTTCTAAGTAAATATCACTAACCAATTAATTCAGTCTCATCACATTTTTGCATTATTTTGCATTATTGTTATGAAAGCATTATTTCTTCAAGAGAAAAATAGCAATATTATTTAAAGTGGGAAAATAAGGAATGTATTTAACATGTCCAGAACAGCCTGGATGTCATTCTTCGGCACAGCACCACTCCTCTAAATTTCATTTTTACCTACAAGAGTCTAGAGCACCCCGGGATTCCTCATGAAGGCTGAAGCCCTTCACAGAGCTACAGGGAAGTGAACTGCCCTACTCAGAAGATGGCAATGCACAATTATTAAAAAATATTTTAAAACCCTTCAACTATTTAAGGAAAGGTATCAGAATGGATATTACTGTCTGCATTCAGTGCACCTTGCTGATCGCCCCAGCACAGACCCAAATGTGTTGTGGAACTCACTGCCAATTTGAGTGGCTTCATCTCATTCATTAGTGCAGAAAATGTTGAGAAAAGGAGACACCATCTCCAACATCACACTGCTAACTTTATGCATTTCTAGATATTTTCATTTCCTCTGTAGCCACAAGTAGGGAACACTGCTGAGGGCATTTGTGGCAACCCTTGCTCTGAGCCAACATGGCAAATCTTGGGCTTTGAGGGATTTCCTGGGGCCAGGAGGGCTCTGGGTGTGCAATGAAATCCCTAAAGCCCTACACCACACTACACATACTGGTTCTCCCAGTCTGGGAATAATTTCACACTGTGTTCATGGATATTTATGACAGGCAGTTTGTGGAGTTCCCGTTTTCCAAAAGGCCTCCCTAAACCAAGGCCTCAGTGAGGACCAGAGCAGCGCTTTTCCCTGAATTCCCAGGAAAATCCCTCCACCCTCGGAGTGTGTCCTGCTGTTTGCAGGACTCTGTCAACAGATCACAAAATCAAGGGCAGAATTCAGAGACAGAGCCTTATCTTCCCATTTCCTTACCTCTAACTGGGAATGTTTTCCCCACAAATTGTACACCCTGGAAAAAATATTTGGACCTTAAGCCTTTTAGTGATGTGAAATAGGTTTCTATAGGGGAATGTACACTCAGGTTAAACCTGTTCCTCAAGCAAATGACCCCTGATCCCCCCAGTTTCCACATTAATAATCCTGCCTAAATCCCATTTGTCAATTGGAAATGCTTTTGGTACTCACTGGAGCTGTGGTGACCCTCATGCATAGGACAGGACAGATTTAGATGGAAATCTGGAAAACCAGCCCAGTGGATGGACCACGAAGGAGAAAAATAAATTACAGTGCAAGCAGCAAGAAAGGGTAATTCCCAAGAAGTGTCAGTCCTATTGAACAAGGTCAGGGGAGGACAGCCCCAGTTGCAAACATGTCTCAAACTCACATCTAACTGGAGAAATCATTCTGTTTTCCTCTCCTGTCATTTTCTGGACAGCTGGTGGGTGGTATCTGATTTAATAGTGTGTACAGTAATTACAGTTAAAATATTGTTCATATTTTTTTATTGCTGTAAGGGAGAAAGAGTGTTGGCAGACTGAGTGGGCAGAGGAAGCAGATATTTTCCATCAGTTCTGCAGAGCTTAAGTACACATTTCACAATTTTTTTGGTTTATTTTCCCTCTGCAAGGCAAAACTTCCAATGCAAGCACGCATGTACAAAGCATCCAATGCAGGAATATCTTCCCCAATCAGGTGACAAATAAATAGGAGATATTTGGAAGGGATTTACGTTCATCTCCCAGAAATAACAGACTGGAGGCGTTTTTTGGCAAATCAGTGTGAGCCAGTTCAGGCTCATTAAAATCAAGCCAGAAAGAGTGTCAGGATCAACAGAGAATCTCTGCAGGAGAAGGCCATCACTCTGTTTGTTCTCTTCCTGTGTATTTATCAAAGAGAAATAAAAAAACACACTCAGAAAATATAAATCTTAAGCAAGTAGTTCAGTGCTTGCTAAATCCAGCAGCTGCTGATGGCTCAGCTGGTGTCTGAATTAAGCTGGGAATATGGAAAAGCCATAGTGTCCATGGTGGGCATTCCAGAGAAAACCGAACAGTTGCTGGACAGCAGTGTTAAATAACTCATTCAAATTGGGATTTTTAGTGTATGGGGGAGATGTGAGGGCCAGAAAGCTCCCTGAGTATCCCAAGAATATCCCTGGAAGCAGTAGGGAGGCAGGACTCCTCCAAACCTGCTGGGATTCCCAGGTGGAATCACTCCTGGGGGGCCCAGGAGCCACGGGAATGGAACTGAAGGGCAGCTAAAGGCTGCCAGGATGGGACTTTTTAAAATTGGAATTACTTGATCTATCACCTTCATCTGAATAAATCCTGACACTCATGAATACTGAGAATATTGGCAAAACAGCACTTTTAGTGAGAATTCTAATTTTTGTGTTCTTTTTATTTTTCCCCTACAGAAAGCACTTTGAAAATGCATAAACTCCAGTGGGGAGTCAATTTAATGAGCAGATTTCATTTTGGCAAAATATTCCCTAGAACTGCTCAACAACTTACTATTTGCATCAGCAATGGGGATTTCACATATGCACATTATGATATTCCAACCAAGTCAGATATTCCAAACCTTGAAAGTTTTCTGAACTTTATGTTTTTCTCCTGGCTCAGGGCTTATTGGTTCATTTCTTTCCCCTAAGGTACTGCTTCTCATGATGTGCAGAGTAGTTATGATTTAAATATTGGTTTAAATACTTTCAAGATGTTATTGCCACTTCAAAACAGTAAAAAGGGACAAGGTGGAAGAAAACAAAACCCCAAATCCCAAATGTCCAAAATTTGCTAAAATTCTGAAATTACAAATATTTATCATGCATCTTGCACTAAAGTAGAAATGTTCCTGCATGTTCTGGTGTTCACCTACAAGAAATTCAATACAATATTCAAATGTTTATTTAGAAACAAGATGCTTTCCTGCCTTCATCTCTTCGATTCTTTACACAGAAGTCAGATTTGCCTTCTATTTTTAGCAGAATTATTCACTTTTACCTCGAGCTCCCAAGAAATTATTCCCTGCAAGATAAGAGCAGTTCTCTTACAAAACACTCCCCTAACAATCACATGAAAGGAGAGTTTGCAGCTATTTTCCATAATAACTGCAAATCCTACTGCTCCCCAATCCCTCAGTCTGTCACACCACACGGAACCTGACTTAAAGCTGTTTCCCAGCGTGGACCATGATTTAATTTAGGAGGGGGAGAAGACTGATCCACAGTCTAGTGGCCACTGACAAAATATTTCTGAAAATATCTCTATTTTCTGCAAAATATTTTCTGCTAAATATCCATATATCTGAGCTGGGGCATTAAAGGAGCACTGCAGACAGAACTTCTTGAGGACATTTCCCAACCTTTTGAAAGCCTCACAATGTCAGGCCTGGGGACAGATGGATCAGCAGCCAGAGACCATCTGATGACAGATAAAGGGGATGCTGTTTATCTGCTCTGTGTGGAGATAAGGAGTTTATCATCCAGTTGTCACCTAAGCAAGATTTACTTTATATTTTAACCTTCATACTGAGGAAAAAAACCCAGTAAAAGCCATTCCGAGGCAAGGCAGAGTTGTGCAGCTGGTAGCTGGGGTTTTGTCGTGTTCATTCCAAAGTTACTGTCACCATTTCCAGACCCTAACAGGGAATTAATAACTCTCCATTAATTGTCGAGCACCAAATAGAGAGATCAGAATTCTCTAACTCAGCCCTTTGTGTTTCTGTAGGAATATTTCGATTTACAAGTGTAGAAGCAGGGATGTCATAATTTTAAATGCGAGTTAAACATTTACCTCACATTTTGTGGAATTAAGATGGCAAGACTGTATCCAGAATCTGTGTTTAATTTCACTTTAAAATCCAATTTACTTCAGAAATGGGATTCCTAATAGTGCCTGCCATGTGCACACCTATTACTTATTTACTAAGGTGAGTTGAGCTGAAATTTTATATATATTTGTACAATCCATGTAAATGTGATATCCATGACAACTGCAGCCTTTCCTCATTCAAATACAACATTAAAAACAAGTTTTCCTGAGTAGTCACCAGGTACAATCTTAAGTAAAGTGGCAACTATTACACTAAATGGCAAAACTTCAGTTTCTCTGGAATCTGCCATTATAATCATGGCAATTTTAATTACTTCACTTGTCTTCCCTACTTTCAGAGTTGCACATCACTACACTGCTTAAAGAAAAATTCTTTAACTTGTAGGCGCATTGCAAAACCTCTGCTGATCATCTCAGTCCTGCAGTGCAAAAATCCCTATATTCCTTTATTTAAATATCAGCTGCCCGACAGTTGAATTTTATCACCTTTATTATTTGGCTTTTTATCAAGTAAAACCCATTTCTAAAGCTGATTTTCAGCTCCTTTGACAGAGCTAATTAAAAAAGGAGACAAATCCTGTCAGAAACGTGCCATTCAGATGATGTCCAGTTTTATACAAGATAAAACCAGGATGTACCTCTGGCCTTACTGGATCTTCAATGCCAACGACACAGATGCAAGTCAGGTCGGAGAGGATGTCATTCTCGTTGTCCCAGTCGGGCTCAGGGCTGCTGGGGAAGTCTCTGAAGGCCACACAGATGGTCCTCAGCCCATCACAGGCCATGGGCTCAATCACCTTCTTCACCATCTCGTCCCTGTCGCGGGGCCGGAAGATCCGAGGCTCCCCGGCCGCGTTGAGGATCCTGGAACACCTGGATTGGGCAAGGAAAAGGGAATAAAAACGGAGTGTGATGCCTTAGGAGTGTAGCTGCTGTATTTCCCATGTGTTTGTGCTCCTGCAGCCCTTCAGTGCCTCCCTCCAAACTCCACATTCAGTGCCAGCTGCTGCTGCCCCCCCCCCGGGGCAGACACAACAATTCCTCTGCAGCCCTGGCAATCAAGGAGCCCTCAGTGCCTCAGGGCAGAGCTGGGAACAGCAGTGACCTGGGGAGCACACTGGGGGGAATGACTGCATTACCTGCAGCTGGAATTGGAGCATTGACCCCCAGGGTGCAAATGGACCAAACTGAGCAGAGTGGGAACACCCCTGACCCGGGGGCCATTCTGGCTGCAGCCCCTGGGTGTTGTCCCTGAAAATCAGCCTTCCGAGTTGTTTTAGTATGGTAGAGTCAGTTCTCATGAATTGTAAGTTAAACAAGAATCATGTTTGCATTCCTTTATAAAAGATATCACCTGATGGACTTCTCCAGTGAGCAGTGGAGATGGAGAGGTGGAAACTTCTCTGTCCAATCTCTGATCACTCTTCAGAAACTTATAGATACAAAGTCAGCAATAAACGGAGCCTTCTCTTCTTCTTCTCTGCCTCAACACCTGTTGTGTGTGTTACTGTGTGTTTCTATCTGCGTCACAGTAACACCTGGGGGCTTCATCTGCCCTAAATGTACCTGAGGGCCCTTCAATAGACATAAATAAACTGCTTTTCATTCTCTTAATTTTCCCAGTCTCTGTTTTGACGTAGTCTCAAAAAAGCATCAAGTGTGCATCTTCATGACTGCCAAAGTATTTCCTGTATAAGCTCATTTCAGTCAATGCTTTCCTTTTCTGATGTCAGGTTTTAAGTTTCTGCTGTAAATTTCTACAAGATTCACTACCAAAATATCAGAGAGAATTTGTAACATAGTGTACAGACACCAAGAGCCCTTCATGAGTTATTTTCTCAGTAACCAATGAGCTGACAACTTACAGTGAAATTGAAAAGAGCTTATTTTCCAAAAGGGTTGAACATAAAGAATCCATTTGTAAATTACCAAAAGCAGACCCAATTCCTTGGTAAGAAAAATAAGCCAATTTACCAGAAGCACTTTAAAAAATTTAAAAAAAAACCAGTAATAGCAGCTTATGCTGCTAAAACATGTCACATTTCTGGTGCAGGCAGCAAATTCCAAATGACAGAATTCCCATGCATTCATGTTGAAGCAAGAAACTAGGAAAATTAAGGGTTAAAAGAGCAGAACTTAGCAAAAGCACTAGAAGCAACGTAGATTATTAAATACTGGCAAATTATTAGCAGATAACCTAGCTAGAGCTGAGACAATATATTATTTACTTGACTTAGTGGCATATAAAGAATACAAAATCATTTACAAATTATTTTTTTGTAAGAAAAATATCATATTGTGGAGATGAACAAACCATGACTGCAGCTGGGCTCAAAGCTGGCCAGAACCAGGGGGTTTGGACTGTACCCACTGGATGGGGTGCCCTGCCAGCAAGAGGGAAATAGGAGGTTGCCATGACAAAGAGAACCACTGACCCATTTCTTACCCACTAACCCATGCAAACCCCACTGACTCATTTCAAACCTCACTGACCCGTTTCAAACCACTGGCTCATTTCAAGAAGAGAACTGGGCAAGCATAGCCAAACTTTAAATTCATTTTAATACAGAGCAGGGATAGGAGGGTCAGGTGATGAATACGTATAGCCATGTTGGGTGACTTTATGAATATGTACCCATTTCAAACCCCAGTGACCCATTTCGAACCCACTGACTCATTTCAAACCCCACTGACACAGTTCAAACCCACTGACTCATTTCAAACCCCACTGACACAGTTCAAACCCACTGACTCATTTCAAACCCACTGACCCATTTCAAACCCACCAACTCATTTCAGGAAGAGAACTGGGCAAATGTAGCCCAACTTTAAATTCATTTTAATACAGAGCAGGGATAGGCAGGGTCAGGTAGTGGCGTAGGCATGTTGGGTAGCTTTGTAAATATGTACGGTTTTTGGAAATAAATAGAGAACCATTTGCCTCCTGTGCTCCAGCTTAGTCAATAAAACACACCACTTTCTAACTCCAGCTAGCTGGGGAGTTTCTGTGCCTGCTTGCATCAGTGTTGGGATGCTTTGCCCTTTGGCAAGCGAGGCTGGGGGCAGTGCACTCACTTCTTGAGGACGATCTCGGAGGCTCCCTTGCTGTACATGCGGAAGCTGCCGTCGGGCATCTTGATCACCGTGCTCATGGACTTCCTCACCGAGTTGAAGGTGTAAACTTTGTAGAGCTTCTCCTCGGGGATGAGGCTCCTCACAGGCTCATAATCCTGCTTCAGGTCCAGGACAAACCCCAGGAGGCCACACTCTGTCTTGTTGCCCACCTGGCGAGGCAGCCCGCCCTCTTTTTCTGGTGGCTGCAGAGAGGGGGAAAAAATTGGAGATTAATTCCTCTGATTTCCCTAACTTCACAATTCCTAAGTTACAGGGTACAGCTTAATATCTGAGTTGTGCAGCCACGAGTCTTCCAGTTTTTAAAAGCACGGTAAAAATTCCACGGAGCTCCAACAGACCTGAAGCATCTCCTCACAATGAGAAACATTTCCCCAGACAATATTTGCCACGTTTGGTCTCTTGCATTTCTTTTTTCTTAAATTAGCCATCGGCAATCCATTAAAAAGTAACTTTCCTTAGCTTTCCTTAGGCTGAAAACCAAGCAATTCTCACTTGTCACAAACAGAGGATTTCCTTTCCTCCCTTGCTTAGAATTCCATTGGTTTGCTGATTTTCACAGCTTAAAAACTGAGTTAAAGAAAGAGCTTTTTTCTTTTTCCTGCCAGGCATTTTTTATATAAAAATAAATCTCCATCCAACATAACAACAAATCTCAGTGAAAAAAGATCTATAAAATAATAGATCTGTATCTAAATGTACCCTTTTCTAGAATTACTTTAGTTTGCTGTTTCAGACAAATAAATTCTATGTATGCTAGAGGAAATGGAGTAGGCTGAACATGTGCAACTTCTACCAATTCTCAGTCTTTCTGAAGGAGAGAAGGAAGGACAAGGAAAACTTTAAATTCCCTTTCAAAACAGAAATAAACACCTAATTTACAAACTTCCTTGGAAGTGTTGTATGCCCCAAACAAAACATTCCTCTGCCAGGACCCCAGACTTCAAGTGGCCAATATAAACTATATGAACTATAAACTATTGCTAACTCATGTTTTCTTATGCTCAGCAGAATTAGGAAAGTGTTCCTTAAGCCAGGGTTAAACTCCTCTTATGGAGATAAAACCAGGATATCATCTCACAGCTTTAATTTGCACTGAAAATAGATTTTGATTTGGCTCAAGCCAAGACTCAAAATCATCATTTTCAATGTGAGTTAAACATTTACCTCACATTTTGCAGAATTAGGACTGTGGGACTGTGTTGAGAATCCATGTTTAATTTCAATTTAAAATCCAGTTTACTTCAGAAATGGGATTCCTAACAGATGGAATTCCCTACACTGTCCCTCACTGGTATGAGAGCTCACACAGAGACTGACTAAAGCTGTAAATCAGTCATCCTACTGGATTTGAATTCTTACAAGTATCACCAAAAAAAGGGAAAAGGGGACTTCTTATTTAAGTATTAGTAATTAATTATCCCAAAAAAACACTGATTGCAGCTGGTTTAAAAAATGAAGGTCAGATAGATGATAACAGGCTGGTCTAGAACTGAAGTAAACAAATAAATATTAATTTTTCCAAAAGAACCATCCCCCTACCAGCAGGAAGATTGATCCCTGGTGACAGGTAAATTAATGTCATTTTTATTCAGAAAGAAGCTGCTGTGATGGACAACACAGAACAACCTAAAAATCTCTGTCTGAAAGAGATTTAACCTTCTAAAAAGGATGGTAACATCTTTCTTTTATGTGAACCATCATTTTTACTGACTAATATGGGTCACTCTGGTGCAGCTATGACATTTTAAATCACTCCAGGGTCACTGTAAAACACTGACATTCAGCAAAAATGCCAGTGTGATACATTAATTTTATTACCTGCTATAACAACTTGTCCTGCTATAACCTCATTATGCTGTGATGTAACTTCCCTCTGGATTCTCAAATTCACTTAAGAATCCCTAATTCAAAATGCAAGTGCTCGTAGTGAGGTGTATCTGGAATTCAATGGATGTGAAAATCTCAGGAGTCAAAAAAATACCTGTTAAAATCCAGTTTTGTTTACTTAAATAAGCTTTGTTTTCCTGGCATTGCAGAAATCTGCCAGGAATGTCAGGCTTCTCAAAGCAACAGAGGAACCCGGGTAGTGATGGGTGCCAGGGAAGATCCATTCCTCTGGGCATATTAAACCCAACTCTTCTCATTTTCTATCTAGATCCTCATTTATGCTTCTCTTTGCCACTGAGCTCAATGAAAATTGTCATTGAATTAAATGTGAGTGTGATCAGGCCACTGGAACTCTCCTAGAACCCAAAGACAAATTATCTATCAAAGTCAGACAATCCCAGACAATAATTAATTTATAGTTATTATTTCATCATGCCCTGATGCCAATGAATATCAAGAAAATAAAAACCTGCCCACATTTCTCAATACAAAATATCAGAGTCCTTCCAAAATTACCTTTATTTCAACAAAAAGTAGATCACACTCCCCTGTTCTGACCGTGGCCTAAAAATAGATTTCTTTCAGGGAACATCTTTTGAATGCAAATACGTAAGCAAGGGGAAAAAAAAATACCCATGAAAAAGAGAGGAACAGACACTTCGGAAAGGTTTCAAAATCTAACAAGTGGCCACCTCCCTGCAGAGCAGCTGCTGTCTCCATATTCTTTGTGCATTACATTAGGGGCAAGCATATGGTGCTGAGAGCTGGCACAGAGCACTTCCTTCCCTGCACTGTTCCAGCTCAAAATCTATATGCCAGGAGCAGCCTCCTTGCAGATTGTTCTTGACAATCCCTTGCAGAAGCTGCTGCCTCTGAAACTTCCTGCTGGGCTGCAGCTAAATTTATTTCTCGCTGAATTCTGCGGTTCATGGCACCTGGAAAACAAGGACAGCCCGATGGGGTTACTCTGGAAGGACTGGCTGGGAACAGCTTCAGTGACTCCTCAGAGGATGCAACTGATGCCTTAGGATTGTAGCTGCTGTATTTCCCATGTGTTTGTGCTCCTGCAGCCCTTCAGTGCCTCCCTCCAAACTCCACATTCAGTGCCAGCTGCTGCTGCCCCCCCCGGGGCAGACACAACAATTCCTCTGCAGCCCTGGCAATCAAGGAGCCCTCAGTGCCTCAGGGCAGAGCTGGGAACAGCAGTGACCTGGGGAGCACACTGGGGGGAATGACTGCATTACCTGCAGCTGGAATTGGAGCATTGACCCCCAGGGTGCAAATGGACCAAACTGAGCAGAGTGGGAACACCCCTGACCCGGGGGCCATTCTGGCTGCAGCCCCTGGGGGCTTCATCTGCCCTAAATGCACCTGAGGGCCCTGCAATAAACATAAATAAACTGCTTTTTATTCCTTTAATTTTGCCCAGTCTCTGTTTTGAGGTAGTCTCAGAAAGGCATCAGAACCCGTGGAAGAGGGAAGAGGGAAAGGCTTTGAGCTGAGATTCCCCACGGGGAGCTCCAGCAAGGCCCTTCTGCTCCCCACAAGTCTCCTGCAATCTGTTCCATCACCTGCTCGGGAGGGACTGAGCCAGGACCTTCCCCCAGTCATGACCTTGGCCAAATTCTCTTCAAACATTTCTCCTGAGCCTTTGGATTATTGACCCACAACATTTCAATTGTGAGCAACTACTCCCATGCAGAAGAACGCCCAGACAGATGTTGAAAGAGTTTGTGGCTACACCCAGCAGACCAAAATAGGTTTCTAGGTCAAAGTACAGCTGCATTACCAAGGCTTAAAAATACCAATCCAAAGCCAGTATTGACCTGATACTGAGTTTGGATTACAAAGGGAATTTTCAGAATTGTTTCACTGGAAATAATTGACTAATAAAAGGTTTTAAGAAGAAAGAGGACATTTGGGCATGACTTAAAGAGGTGCTCCATCTTGGAAAATTAGATTGGGATGTAATTCCCATTTTTACCATAACTCTTTACTAAACCTCCCTTTTCCCACTGCCCCTTCTCATATGAGAAGAGAGGACTGCAAGAAGAGCCAAGTAGTCTTTTTCATTAAAATGTCAGGATTTCCCATATTATCTGAAGTCTTAATTTGTTGTAGGCAACTCTCCTGTATCCTACAGGTTGAACTACTCCTTTAGAGAACGACATTAAATATTCTAATATATTAACCTGAAAAATGAGCTTTGCTAGAATACTATATCATTACTGAATGTTCTATTTCAACCCAGCATCACGACAGGAAAACAGAGGAAAACAATAACTTTTTTAAATTAAATTGCAAAAGATTTCCACTTCATACTCTAATTACTCAAACAAAAGACAAACTGGACCAGGATGCACAGGAATTTTCTCTGCATAATTAAACATGTTATATGTAAAATTTTAAATAACCAAGAAGGATGAATGCTGTTCAAACCATGGGATATTTTTATTTTTTAATTCCTAATACTGCAAAAAAACCTAATAAAGAACTGTGGTCCTATCAGAGATATTCCCTTGCTATGTAATTTCAATCAATATTTTAGTGTGAGACATCTAAATCAAAATTAAAACAACTTAATTGATAACCAAACGTTTCAGCTTTTTACAGATACAGCTTCCTTCGACTGACTTCAAGCTAAAACAGCAGAGACTTAGAAATGCCTGTTTATCTTAGAGAAAAGCTGCAAAAATCAACGGGGGGAGTCTTTTTCCAAGATTAGGAATTGAAAACTTTGCTCAACTAAATAAATTTCCCCAATGGGAAATTGAAAACGGTTCCAGAAGCCCTGTTGGCAATAGGAAGGCAGTGAAATGCCAGCCCTCAGCTGGTTTAGTTTGTGTTCAGAATTTCTCTGGGATTCTGGAGCCAGAGAAAAGGCTTAACCCCAGCTGGAAACCAGGAATGGAGCCTCTTGCTCCCTACCCCTTCCCCCTGAGATAGGATGGGAAGAAAAATCAGAAATACATCAACCCCTGGCCTGAGAGAAGATCAGATTCCCTACAAACATCTGGCAGAGGCTGTGCACCCCTAAAAAGCTGTGTGTTTATTTCCATGAGGTCTCCCTGCAGGAATAAAAATGAGCTTTCTTCTCTGTGCAGCCCTGAGAGCAGACCTGGGATAATATCCCTGATCACAATTTGTCCTGGCACAGTTGAGAAGTTCCAGGGGAGTTTCCGTGCCTACAGTGAAGGAGCTGTCTGTGTTTCACCCAGAGCAGCATGGTTTGTGGTACCACACAGCTGCTTCCTGCTCACAACCAGCCCTGCAAGGAGAAATGCAGCTAAAATAACGTCAAAAGTCAGCTTGAATTTGGGGTCAGCAGGAGGGACTGGAGAGGAACAGCTCTGAGCTTGAGGCTGGTTGTGAACCTCTCTGGCACCAGGAGACCCTGACAGCAGCATTTCATACTGCCCTGAATCCCTCACTGCACTCAAACCCCAGCATTTCAAACTTCAAAGCTTTGATGGTTTTCCCCTACTCTTTTGCACAGTGCTGGGTAGATGAACATCAGTGTTCCCACTCATATTTACCTGTTTACCTCAGAAAGTAAATTTATCTCCTTTTAACCTTCAAAAGATTAATATTTTTACTCTGAGCTGATACAGTATAGATAGATATCTATATCTATCTATACTGTATATGTATATACAGTATAGCTATATATACACAGTATGTATATATATATAATACACAGTATATAGAGATAGATATAGATATCTATTTCAGATCTCTATACAGATAGATAATATAGATATCTGAAAAGATACAGATCTCTCTCTTCAGTTTATTTCAATTCCCAAGAACTAGGGTTCCCCAGCTCTTAAGGAGAGTGAGCTCCTGAATCCCTTACTTAGATCAGTTTACACCATTTTTGGGGTCTAATTATTGCACATCCATAATTTCAAAGCCCTATGGCTCATATAGTTGGACATTAGCTCTAATCCAGACAACAAAAAATGCTTGGAAACCCTTCAGCAGATGCTTTACATGCCCTGGTACTTGAGATTGGATATATTTTCCAAATAATATTGGATTTGTTATTTGTGATACATAATGGTGTCACACAGTGCTTGCAAAGAAGCTAGAAAAATATTGGGTTTAGAAGTGTTAATACAGCTTTTCTAAAATAAAATCATTATAGGCTGAAACAAGAACTTTGTGAAGAGCTTCTGCCAGAGAAGAGGGGGAAAAAAGACAACATTCATTTCTAACAGTGCCACGTATTTTCAGAGAGAAAGAATCAAACAGGAAGTGATGGGAGAAGGAAAAGTGGTTTTTGATAATTCCCCCTGTGTTGCCAGTTCTCTCCCTTTTCCCCTTCTATATTTCCTGCATGGTTCAGACACTTAAACATCTCTGTAGCAGACAGGAGGGCACAGAGCTGTTGTAACATCAGAAAGTTTGAATTCCAAATTGGAAGGAGGAACAGGATCGAGAGAAAAAAATGGATTTCACTGGTTGTATCAGTAATCCAGCACATTAGCAGCATTCCTGGGCATCAAAACCAAAGGAGAATGCAGAGGGGTAAATAATAAATAATCATATAAATAAATAAATAGCTAAAATTTCACCAGGGCTGCCCTTTATTGATGTGTCCGACATATTTCTGGTCTGAAAACACAAGAAAATGGGATATAGAAGCTAATTCCTTCTGCTTCCATCACCCACAAAACCCTAAGATCCACAGCAGTTCCATCTTTTGGGAAAATGGCACCAAACAAATCACCTTGAGCCCTCACTATTCACTTTAGGCACCAGCAGCCACCACCAAAGCCTCTCAAAAGCAAGGCAACTTATCCCAAAGCCTGGCTGGCAGGTAAGGAGCTGCCAGCTCATTCCACACCTAGACAACCTAAAATGAAAGTACAACGAAACACTCACAAGGGATGCAAAATCTGAAGACTGGAATCAAAAATGTAAATATTATTTCATAATAACCAAGTTAGACATGAAGATGTTGCTCCAGTGGCCGGTGAGGCTCCTGAATTAGCTCATGTTGAATATCCCTCACAGTTATTAAACCTATTTAAATATCAGGTCTGCCTAAACTTGCTAGGAAAGGGGGAGCAGGAAGTTTTGTCTCATTCCTGTACCAGTTTAGGAATGGGTCCGTGTGTGTAGCAGCCAGAAGGATGGAATTCTCCAGGTACACCTGGCACAACTGATGCCTTGTGGAGCTGGAGCAGAGGCGAGACAGAGTTCAGAAGAAGAAAGTGGATATTTATTGAGGGGCCTTCAAGGCCCCCCTGGCAGTGCCACAGCCCTGGCTCTGCCTGGATGGCTCCAGGGGGGCTATAAAGAGGGCCTGGCCCCAGGAGCTCACACTTTTACACGTTTTAGCCCGTTTGCACACAGGAGCCAACTGCCCAATTGGAAGCCTCAAACCATGAAGTTCCATCCTCCTTGCACGCCTGCGTGCCTGTCCCCCTCCCTTCACGTTGTTTCTGCTCTTGGCCTGAAGTTTAGAGAGATTGCCCTTGAGTCCCTGACTAAAATAAGGTTATGGTGACTTCACCACCCTGTGGAAAGAGCTCAGTAACCTTTAATATAAAACTAAAAGCTGCACACCGATGCACAATGGAAAACTTAAAACTTGAGGCATGGCAATCAGGTCTCCCCTGACAGCTGGAGGATATTCCAAGGCTTCCTGCCTCAGGTTAGCTGGGATGAAGAGTAATCATTTCATTTTTGGGAGGGTAATTATTTAATGGTTTTCCTAACGACCTGCAAACGATGTCCAAACCAAGGCGCTGCTGTGGCACCGAAGCATCATCCTGGGGTGGGGATGGGTTTGGCTGGTTATAAATTGATATAAAAATGCTGCATTCCAGCATCTTGCCTGCAACTCCAGCGAGGCAATCCTGCCCTGAGAGGGGGCCAGCTGGAGTTAGGCACTGGATCAGGGTGACATTTCCCAGCAGCAAAGCTGATGTGGCTCAGTGAATACGGACTCGTGCTGCTTTCAGCTCAAGGAACAAGGACAGGGGAAAAAGGGATACAGTCCATGAATTCCCCCATGAGTTGTTCTGAAAGGAGGGGAAATCGGGCATGAAGAACAGACTGAGAGGCTGGTGTGACAGTCCCCACCCCTCCTCTCTTTGAATTTCACCTATTTTTACATTCACAGAGAGGATTTTTTAATAAAAACCCCTCAATTTTAATAGAGAATAATTTAATTGTCCTTTTAATTTGAAGGATGCATCTGCCTTTGATTAACTTAAAAAAAAAAAAAAATACTACCACAAACATGAAAATTGTTGATTCTTCTCACTGGTTTAAGATGGATATGGCAAGTTTGTACACAATTTTTGAAAAATTAGAGAGTTGCTCAGGGCTGTATCCAGTGGGATTCTGAATATCTGCAGAGAGGGAGGCTCCACAACTTCTATAAGCGACCTGTGCCAATGTTTGACCACCTCACCATTAATTCAAATGGAAATTACTATTTCTTTCAGCTTCACAACCAGATAAAAAGGATAGCTCTAGCAGAAGTAGTTAACGAAGCTAAATTTAACCACATTGATCTATGTAATTAATTTAACTTGGACCAGAGGAAGGTTTTCTGATTTCAAAGCATAAATAAAACAACTGATAACTTTTCAAAATTAAGACTATCTATTCATAAGGTCCTGCACATATAATTTAACAATATCTGTTCTAAGGAACCAAACACTGACAGAGATGCTGCATTATACATCAGAGTTCAGCAGTCACTCCATAACCTAAAGATATGAATTATTCCTCTCCATCTCCTAGCCCTTTCTGGTTCACTAATTTGAACTTTTTCCTTTTGTAATAAATATCCTACATTCCAAGACAAAAAGAATGAAAACAGATGGCTGGAAGTCTTTTAATTTAAAAATAAAACTCATTTTGAAAAATCTCTCCATTGCAAATGACAATAATTTGTGGCTGGATTTAACCAGGAGTATATTAATGCACCACACCTCAGTGCAAAGAATGAACTCTGCCTTGTTGTGACACCACTGATTAATTCTTTGTTATGATTAGGATCCTCCAGCCTGGGTGTTTCTAGATGAGACTAAACTGAATTTTACTGGCACAGATTTTTCTCCACGTTTCCCTCAGATGAATCTTTGCATATTTATTGCACTATAAGATAATATTCATGAGTATTTAGGAACCTTCCTATTGTAACTGATCAAACCCATTCCTACACTCCCTTTAAACAGGCCATTTCATGACAATTTAGTTCTAAATTTGGAATATTTCCTATTCCTTTTCCAGATATGGCCACTAAAACCCTACACTCTGTCCTTTTGTACAGCCCCAGGGAACTGGCAACTGTTGGGTTTATTCTGGCGCTGTCCCAGCTTTAAGTGCAACAAGAACTGTTGACAAGTAACCTATATAATCAAAGTAATTAGACACAGCAATTGTTATAAACTTACTTTAACCAACAACAAATTTGCTTTAAATATAGTCTAAGCACAAGGATTCTGTTTGAGTTTGTTCTAAAGAAAGCCTCAGCATTTCTCCCGTTACCAATAGCAGCAGAACCCAGGCCAGAGTGACAAAGGGACAACTTCTAAACCAAACTGGCAAAAAATTAAGAGCAGATTAAGAGATTGTATAAATTTCTAATGATTTCTTCCCTCTATTTGGCAAATTGTCATGAGCAACAACCCATCTGAGCATTTTTCATTTCAAAAGAGGAATTGTGTTTAATGGTAGGGCTGTAATTGGTGCCTCCTTAATGGCACCCAAGAGCTGCTGCCTTGGGTTAGATCTGTTAAACTCAGGGTTTACTGCCTGCTGGTCCTAGTCTGGCTCTGTGAGAGACACAGAGAAAACAGGACAGAAACTGCCTGGGCTGGAGCCCATCAGGTAAGAAAAATCCAGTTCCAAGGCCAAGTCACCCAAGAGCTGCTGCCTTGGGTTAGATCTGTTAAACTCAGGGTTTACTGCCTGCTGGTCCTAGGCTGGCTCTGTGAGAGACACAGAGAAAACAGGACAGAAACTGCCTGGGCTGGAGCCCATCAGGTAAGAAAAATCCAGTTCCAAGGCCAAGTCCCCAGTTCAAAAAGTGTATTTCCAAATTAGACCCACCACTGGGATTTATGCGAGGTTGGCCAACATTAAAAGCCTTAAAGCATCTGCCTTAGGGCTGAGAGCTCCCCTTTTAGGTTTGAGGAAACAAAGATACGTTTTCTTCAGTCTAAGCAGCACCTGTACATTTGGAAAATGTCCTGGAGCCCTCTACTCCACATTTAGTCATTTATCAACAGATTCTTCCCTCTCATCTCAATCCTTTCTCCCACCAAGCCAATTCAATGGTTCTGACCATGTGAGCCTCAAAACTCCTCACCTTTTATTAACTATTTAACTCTTCTAATCAAAATTATTCACATTTTTTAGAAACAACTCCACTGCCCGAAGTTCCTCTCGTGCCTGTTTTTGCCTGGTCATTGTGCATGAATTTCAACCACAAAGTGTGAAACCCATCAGCTATTCCATGGTATCTACATATACCCACTCTCATTTCTATTTGTATTGCTTCCTCCATGCTTTTTTTTAACTAATTAGAAGCAGAAAAACCAATCAGCCAAGCATCCCCTTGCACAAATATCCATCAAAACCCACTCCCACCATCTGAAAAATATGAACTGTGGTAATAATCAGAATGTACAAGAACTTAACCACACATTAAATAACAGAAAATGCGTGACCTTTACAGGCGTGCATTCAAAAACCTGGATTTCCATTAAAGAAAGAGAATTTACATGTGGCTGATCTGTCCATCCAGTTTTCACATGCAGAAAACCTATCAATACTCTGGGGGCTGTCTTTTTTTCTATTAAATAGATCCAGATAGGAAAACTAAATTTCTAGAAAGACCAGACCAAAGCAAAGATTAATCTGAATACTTGCTGCCTTTCTGGTGGTGCCACAGCTACAAACAATTTGTACAGTCGAAGGAGCTAAATTTAGTGAGGGCAAAGCAAATCTAGCCACATGAAAAAGGAAGTTTTTACACTTGATTGAAGCTCCTGATTATAGCCCATCATAATTACAGATCTCCTCTGTTAATCGTACTCATTTCCAGAATAAGGAGAAGGTTCCTCAAGCACCCATCTCCAAAGGAGCCCAAAAAACACTGAGAGCAGACATTTCACTGCTGATACAAAATGTGCTCCTCTTTACCAGCACGTATCAGCTGCAACTATTTTTAAATTTTGGTTTGTTCCGTTTGGGGTTTGGGAGGCAAATGGATGAGCTCGAGTGGATATAATCTGTCAGAGCGAGGCTCAGCTAATACGTTTTCTCAGAGGGATTTTTTTGCATGATTGGTGGGATAATGTTTGGGATGCATTCTAAATTCAGTCCTCTGGCCAGGCCCTCTCCTTGTCAGGACATCAAGGAATGATGCCTTGGCTGGGCAGAGCAGCAGACGGAGGCTGCAGCCAAGTCGTGCCTGATTATTCATTCAGGAGGAAACGGGACAGCAGCGATGGAGAGCTGGAACATCCTGTCCTTCTTTAGAGAAAAATTCTCCCAGAAAAATCTCATTTCTTACCTCTTCTAAACACACAGCCTCTATCAGACCAGCACTGAGCGCTGCCAGCCTTTAGAGTGAGGGGAAATGGAAAGGGATGGAATAAATGGAGACAACAGAAAAGTAACAACTGCAGTGGAGCTGTTTAACATGCTCAAGGCTTTCCTCTGGTGCCATGGCCGATGAGCCACATCTTCTGCACAGCCCTCCTCCATATTTCCCAAGGATAAGGTGTCCCAGTGTCCCCACAAGGACTCCCCAGGAGCCAGCCACGCTCTGCTGCTCTCTATGTTTGCACCTGCACAGGTAAGGCAGGCTCCCAGATTTATTCCATTTATCCCAACTATTTCTTCCATTTGTTAAGGCAGGCTCCCAGATTTATTCCATTTATCTTAATTTTTTATGATTTCTAGAAGGTTCTTTTCCATGTGAGGTGCCTGCACAGCAGCTCTGTCATTTTTTTCAGCTATGCTAAGGGACTGGATGGCTTTGAGTAAGTTAAAACAACCCAGCAGCCTTTCCTTTGAAAACTCCATTTCCTCTGTGAGACCCCAGCTGGGAAAAGGGTTTTGTGGGCCACATCTCCTGCCTGCTCCATACTCTGAGTGTCTGCAGCCACCACAGTCCCATGTCCTTGGGAAGCCAGAGCCCCTCATGGAGCCCTGGGAACAATTCCCCAGGTTTCCACCCAGCCTAGAGGTTTGGCGGCTCTCCCAGAACCACCTCTAAAAGCAGAATTAGGATTTTTGGACACCTTTCCACACTCACAATAATCCATAAATTAAATTGATTGTATCCCAAAGGAGTCAAGAGTGTCAAGAAGAAAGAAAGAAGAGAAAAGAAGAGAAAACTGAAAGCTTGACAGAAAAATGGGCTCTACCTGCAGGAGAAAGCAGGAACTGGAATTTGAAGCATAGATTTTACTTATCATGTGTTTAATACCAATTTTCTAAGTTATCTGTGACTCAAAAAGAATATAATATTTTGCTTGCATTAAAAGCAAATTAATAGATCTTGTGAAGCACAAGGTCAGTCACAAATAGCAATGAAAGTCAAATTAAAGTCTTGTTCAAGTCTGCAAATAACTCCTGTCATTTACTGCTCTGAAATCAAGACATTTTCTCTCATCGATTTTATTCTGATCTATTGTACTGCAGATTTTGTACCATTTGCAGATTTTTGGTGATTGTTGAATTTTTTTTCCTCATAGGAATAAACCTCTTTGGAGCTCTGAGAGTAAAAAGCAAACTAAAACTGCATTATATATAAAATAGATATTTCCACAATATAAATCTGAAAGGAAATTAATTTCCTGTTTCATTATGAGGTGATTCACCCACCACATTGATTTCTAATCAGCCTGTTTGTGTACCCTATAAAACCACCACCATTTTCTGTGCGATTGGTATTAAATCATCACTTTGGAAGGTATGATCTTCCTGTCCCTATGACTGAGAGCACAAAGAAAAATCACATTAAACCAAAATGGGCCTGAAGGAATTGCTTTACACCAACCCATGCAAAAACAACAGCTCCCATCAGGAAAAGGTGCTCCCTGAGAATATTCCCTGAAAAATGTTAATACCACATCCCCAGCAGCACATTGACCCCTCCAAGGTGTGGTGGCTTCACCTCAGCAGGGTGAAGGAAACCCAGGAGGCAGGAAAAGGAGCCCAACACACTCAAATCATTCATTGTGCCAACTTATTTTAAAAAGAAAAAAGGCCTAAAATGCTCAGACAACAGGAATATTTAGATATTATATAAATAATAAATGAATATATTTATAAAATATCTATTATAGAAATAATAAATAAATATATTTATATAATACATATTACATAAATAATAAATATTTTTATAAACCCTCCAGGGTTTATAAAAGGAGCACCTTGCAGGAAACAATGATTCTGAAAGCCTGCACTTTTGGGAAGAGCTGGAATGTGAATATTCTCATGCCAGGACAAGATTTATGCAGAATAAGAACATTAAGTTAAGTAACAGAAAAGAAGGCAATGGGAAAGGCAACATTGCATTTTCCTATGCAAGGCAATAGGAAAAACATTTTTTGCACCATAGAAAGTTCAAAATCTAATTAACTCATTTTCATACCAGCAAGAAGGAAAAAAAACCCATCCCTAATGTGTAAAATGATATAATAATAACAAAAAGCATCCAAGCGATTTTAGACTGACTGAAACCTTGAAGTGAATATTGATTCCAGCAGGAATTAATGGAATCTGCAATTCCCAAAGTGAAGGCAAAAAGGCCAGGGGGAAGGAGGAGTTCACTGCCAGGAATTGGGGCACTTGGGGAAATGGGACAAAACCAAGGGGAGGAAATGTGGGGAAAGGAAGAAATGGAATTTAAACTTTTAGCCAGGATGGGAATAACTTGTCGAGCAGGATAGTTAGTTTATCCATCTCCTCTTCCTCTGTCCATTGGCTGCTGGGGCAGCACAGTCACCCTTTCCCTTGGCAGTAAATTCCTAAGTTGCTGTGCAGCCATTATCCCAAGTCCGCTCACTGATGAGTCTGCAGCTTGTGCCCAGCACCTAATCCCACAGCTCCTGGCCCAGGGCACTGAGTGCAGAACCCACCCTTCCTCTCAACCAGTCCCTCCTCAACCCCTGCTCCTTCACTTGACAAACCTGGCCCTGACCCCATCCCTGCGCTCCCAGTCCTCTGCTCCCAAACTCCTCCTACTCTCCAAACCTCTCCTTGCCCCCAAATCCCTCCTCTGCTCCCCAAACTCCCTCCTCTACTCTCCAAACCCTCTCCTCTGCCCCCAAATCCTCTCCTGCTGCCCCAATTCCCTCCTCTGCTCCCCCAAACTCCCTCCTCTACTCTCCAAACCTCTCCTCTGCCCCCAATCCCCTTGCTCCAATTCCCTCCTCTGCTCCCCCAAACTCCCTCCTCTACTCTCCAAACCCTCTCCTCTGCCCCCAAATCCCTCCTCTGCTCCCCAATTCCCTCCTCTGCTCCCCCAAACTCCCTCCTCTACTCTCCAAACCCTCTCCTCTGCCCCCAAATCCCTCCTCTGCTCCCCAATTCCCTCCTCTGCTCCCCCAAACTCCTCCTCTACTCTCCAAACCTCCTCCTCTGCCCCAAATCCCTCCTCTGCCCCCAATTCCCTCCTCTGCTCCCCCAAACTCCCTCCTCTACTCTCCAAACCCTCCTCTGCCCCCAAATCCCTCCTCTGCCCCCAAATCCCTCCTCTCCCCAAACCCTCCTCTGCCCCCAAATCTCCCTCCTCTCTGCCCCCAATTCCCTCCTCTGCTCCCCAAACTCCCTCCTCTACTCTCCAAACCCTCTCCTCTGCCCCCAAATCCCTCCTCTACTCTCCCAAATCCCTCTCCTCTGCCCCCAAATCCCTCCTCTGCTCCCCAAATCCCTCCTCTCCCCCAAATCCCCTCCTCTGCCCCAAATCCCCTCCTCTGCCCTCCAATCCCTCCTCTGCCCCAAATCCCCTCCTCTGCCCCCAAATCCCCTCCTCTGCCCCCAATCCCTCTCCCTTGGCAGCTGACTCCATTCCCCCCTCCCAACTCTCAATAAAATTGTTTTTTTATCTAACCCCAGCTCTTTTGGAAGCCAAGCCCCTCCTGCCCAGGCCAGGGAGAGCAGCCTGGGCTAAGGACCTGGCCCGGGCTTTACAAAGCCCAGCCTTTCCTAAACACCATTATTTCAATTATTAAGTCAGCTCCTAATTTGAGAAAAGCTGGGTCTGTACCTCTCATTCTCCACAGCTCCAATGGCAAGGGGTGTGTGGAGATCATTATTTTCTGCTAATTAGCACTCCTAGAAGCACAGATAATTAACTACATCATCTATTATCCACCATAATTATTATTTACACAGTAAATAAGATGGACACTATAGGTTGGGGTTTTTTCCTGCCAGATTTGTCCTGAGAAAATGCTTACCAAGTGGTTTATTTAAAGTTTTAAATACGTTTGGGGGGGATTTTTTGGGTGATGATTGTCTTGCTTAAATTTAGAAAGATTCTCTGGCCTGCATTATCTGTTCCCATCCATAATTTAGAGCTGCTTACACACTTGTATAACACTGGGAACAAAATACAAAAAAATCAGATTAAGATAGAAATTTACCTAAAATAGGAATTGTCCCACCCAGGAAATAAAACCTCTTACAAAATATACCCTCTGGTGTACTGATTACTATTTACTAATTACTGATTTTTAGTAATCAGTCCAATCAATTTTCAATCAAACCGACCACATTTTTCATTTCAAATGGCTCAAATGCACCATTTAGCTGGAGATACAGACAATATTTTAATGCTGTCACCTGAGCTCTTCAAAAAGGAGAGCACACACAATTAACTACACCATCTATTATCCCTCATTATTATTAGTTACACAGTTAATAAGATGGACACTAGAGGTTAGGGGGTTTTCCCTGCCAGATTTATCCTGAGAAAATACTTAACAAGAGTTTTATTAAAAGCTTTAAGATTCTCTGGCCTGCATTGTCTGTTCCCATCGTGATTTATGGGAAATAAATATAAATAAATATATGATAAATATAAATAAATATATGATTTAGAGCTGCTCACACACTTGAGTAACACCAGGAGCAAAACACAAAAAAATCAGATTAAGATAAAAATGTACCTAAAATAGGAATTGTTTCACCTAGGAAATAAAGCCTCTTACAAAATATACAGCTATTTAGTAATCAGTTCAATCAATTTTCAATCAAACCAACCACATTTTTCATTTTAAATGGCTCAAATGCACCATTTAGCTGGAGATACAGACAATATTTTAACACTGTCACCTGAGCTCTTCAAAAAGATGAGCACACACAATTTTCACGAATTCCAGTACCAAACCAATGTGCTGAAAGCAGCCAACAAATGACTTGCAGCACTATCCAGGTGGTGTTTGATCCCTGGGATGCCTTTCCTGTTCTAAATCCACCCTCCTGGTGCCACCCTGAAAATCACACCGGGTATCAGAGGCAGGAAGAGAAACCCAACACGCTCAAATCAGTCATTGTGCCAACATATTTTGTTTAAAAAAGAAAAAAAAAAAGATTTATAAAGAAAACAATGGTCCTAAAATGCTCAGCCAACAAGAAGCAGTATTTATAAACCCTGATGAAAACACTGTGGAGCACCTTGCAGCAAACAGTGGTTTTTGAAGCCTGCACTTTTGGGAAGAGCTGGAGGTTACCCCCACGAGTGAATCTGATTTTCTGCTAAGCAGATTTCCCTCTGGGCTTCTCCTAGTATCCCATATTTCATATGCAGGATCCAAACTGTAAAACCTGGAGCAGTTTCATGAGTTCCTCCAAATTCCCTTGGTCCTCTTCAGAAGAACTGAATGAGGATCCTTGAATTTCTCCACCAGTTCCTCCCAGTACATTTTTCTGAGCCATTTTCTGGATGGCTTTTAATTACCCAAGGAGAAGATTTTAGGACTCCAAATGTATTCCACAGTGCAGGAATGTAATTCCAGCCTGTTGCTTCTTCCTCATCCAAAACCAGTGGCACCAACAATGAGCTGGTCCAGTGCCATTACATGGGCTAAGATGAAAAAATCAATATTTCTTACTGTTCACTGATTTCCTGTATTATTATATGAGGATAAAAACATTGACAGACCTATCCTTCCATAAAATACCTGTCAGATAGCACTGCTCCTCCTCACCAGCCTTAAAACACAATTATGAAATCGTGACAGAGTGTCTGAAGGGAGAATTTACTTTTGAGCACTGCCTGAGGAAGGAAGGCAGAGATAAACAAACATTCTAAAGGATGGTCACTGCTGAATTGTCACCAAAATTCCCTCAAGCCCTTCTGTGCCAACACTAGCACTGCACAGCTCCCTGGGGACAGAGCTTGGAATTGTGGAGCACACATGGTGCAGAAAAACAGGGAAAACCACTCTGTAAACAGAGGAGCACACTGTGGAGAACTTCTGAAAATTCTTCTGCTCTAATTTAGAATGAGCCTTGCCTTCCTTCCTTTCCTTTTCCTTTCTCTCCTTTCCTTTCCTCTCCTTTCTCTTTCCTCTCCTTCCTCTCCTGTCCTTTCCTTCCCTCCTTTCCTTTCCTCTCCTTTTTCCTTCCATCTCCTTTTCCTTTCCTTTCATCTCCTTTTTCCTTTCTCCTTCTCCTTTTCATCTCCTTTTTCCTTTCTCCTTCCTTTTCCTTTTCATCTCCTTTTTCCTTTCCATCTCCTTTTCCTTTCCTTTCATCTTCCTTTCTTCCTTTCCTCTCTTTTCCTTTCCTTTTCATCTCCTTTTTCCTTTCTCCTTTCCTTTCCTTTTCATCTCCTTTTTCCTTTCTCCTTTCCTTTCCTTTTCATCTCCTTTTTCCTTTCTCCTTTCCTTTCCTTTTCATCTCCTTTTTCCTTTCCCTTTCCTTTCCTTTTCATCTCCTTTTTCCTTTCTCCTTTCCTTTCCTTTTCATCTCCTTTTTCCTTTCTCCTTTCCTTTCCTTTTCATCTCCTTTTTCCTTTCTCCTTTCCTTTCCTTTTCATCTCCTTTTTCCTTTCTCCTTTCCTTTCCTTTTCATCTCCTTTTTCCTTTCTCCTTTCCTTTCCTTTTTCTCTCCTTTCTTTCCTTTCTCCTTTTCCTTTCCTTTTCCTTCCTTTTTCCCTTTTTCCTTTCCTTTCCTTTTTCATCTCCTTTTTCCTTTCTCTTTCCTTTCCATCTCCTTTTTCCTTTCCTTTCTCTCTCCTTTCCTTTTTCTTCTCCTTTCTCCTTTCCTTTTTCCTCCCCTTTTGCCTTTCTTTTCACCTTCCCTTTCCCCTTCCTTTTTTCCTCGCCCTTTTTCCCCCCCTGCACTCTGTTTTCAGGGTTCTCTCTCCTTTTCCCATCGTCTCTTTTGCTCCCCAGTCCCTGGCACTGGGTCAGCCTGCACTGCCACTTGAGCACCTGGAAATGACTGATCTTTTCCAAAGCCCCCAAATCAACAGCTGGAGCTGCCACTCGTGCCTTGATGTCAGTGGCAGAAGGAAAAGGACAGGATTTAAGCCATGCTGGTTACTCTGCTCTCATTTAAATTATCAGAAATCAAAGCTTTCTTCAATCTATACTTACTAAATTTTTTTATCACTTCTGTGCTCATTTCTGCCCTCGTATTTTGTGTCTGGAGGGTTTTTTTTCAAAGCATTTATTTTGACTCATTTGTAGCAGCAATGGGGGAGCTAAGCTGGAATAAATCAGAGATGGCTTAAACCTCCACGTGCAGCAAAAATAAATGAGAAAATGTCTGTACTTTAACACAAGAAACAAAGGGCTTGGTAATAGGCTTTAAGCAAACCAAACCTGAGAGTAAAAATATATTTGCAATTCCATATGCCAAAATAACTCAAAAAGGCAGTTTGGAGGTCAAAAGCTGTTTTCTTATGGTTCTCCTTGGAATAAAAAAGGGAATTCTAGTGATATATAATAGCAGTTTCATTTAGCAGAGAGCCCTTGGCAGACAGCTCTGCTGCTGTAGCCTCAGGCTCAGAAATTCCCTGATTTTCTGTTCATAGGTGTGGACTAATCAGATCTGCTGGGGCTTGAGCTTTGTAAAAATGAAATTTAAAAAAAAAAAAGCCTTTCCTAAACAGTCAGGGTCTCCTTCTTCTTTTCCATTTGCAAAGCAGAACTTCAAATAAATACAGAGACACATTAAATTATATATATATATATATATATATATATATATATATATATATATATATATATATATATATATAAAGGTAGATAGATAAAGGAAAGGCCTGTTGTCTGTCAGATGAGAATTAGGGAGCCACAAGCCACCACTGTTTAAAAAGTGACATTTCAATCCTCCTTCCTGTATCTAATAACTTTACACATTAATGTGGGGAAATGTATAGAAAAATCCATAAACATACCTACTACACTTCAAGTTTTGAAATGATTTGGTAGGAAACTTCCAGTTGTCCATATTCCCCCAAAAGTTTTAAAGTTTTTTTTGTTTTTTTTTTAAAGAAGGCCTTACTATATTAAAATTGTTGGAATTATGAATGGCAGAAGGAAATGTCAGGAATTTTCTGTTGGTTAAGTAGTATATATATGGAATTATTAAGACTTTTTTTTTAATCTGACTAAACATAGTTTCAAAATTCAAGATTAATTCAATTATTTGATGAATAAAATTCAACCTTTGAATAAAAAAATAAATAAATCTCAAAGGAAGAAGCATATTTTGCACTTTGCACACCTTCTCAGAGGCTGTTCCTGACAGGAACATTGTGTCTCCCAACAACCAGAGGGATGCAAATACATTCTCCCAAATAAAAAGAACTTTCACCTGGCTACCACATCCACGTTCCCAATAGCAGCAATACATTTGCATCAAGTCTTGCAAAGCAGCTGCTGTGCTAAAATCTTATTTTCTGTCCTTTAACCATTTCACTTTTGTAGAATGTCATTGCTTCTTATGGCTCCTATACATTATGGGTGTCACATATGTTATTATCTACCTGCTCTGCCTTTCAGCTGCAGTAAAATTGTCTTTACTCTTTGTGGTTTATTTCATTTTCTCCTCTAGGTTTTATCCAACAATGGCCTTTTTTGTCCCAAAAGCTTTCCCAGCTCCTATTCATAACATGATAGATAGTGGCTAATGTATAGAACAACATATTTTTATTTTATTTCCTCTGGGAAAAGGGACTGAATGTAGAAGGGAATGAATGTTTTGTCCTCTTCTGTGACATCTCTCCCTATGGTTCAAGGTTTGCCACACCCTGTGCAAATGCACCAAATCACCAGCACTAAATATTCCTCCTGGAATTCCAGATATTCAAGCAGCACAGGCAAAAGGAGCCTTTTATCCCTCAGCACCCATCAAGCAGCAAACAAAAAGCCTGTGTTAGATCCTCACAAAAACAGCTCCAGCTGGGACTTTTCCACTATGGCTGGAAATCCCTCAGCTAACCCCCAGTCGTGGTGTCTTCTTCACCAGGCACATCACACCCAGGAAATTAAAGGAAGAAACACCTTTCTAATTAAAGCTGAAATTATGAAAGCGAGAGCTTTTGAGCAGCAAAATCCAAACCAGTGGTTTGGTCTGCTCCTCGATATCCAAGATCAATGTGCTCCTGCTCCAAGTGCAATCAAAGTATTCCCAAAATGCAAATTTTGCTCTCAGGTGAGAGTCTCTGCAGTCCCCATCACAGCTCACAAGCAAAGATGTACAAAGCCTGATTTTACCCCCCCCCGTGGGAACAGGAATACTGGACAGAAAGGTTTGCTGGAGAACAGCCTCACACAAACAGCACTAAAGTTGCCAGGAAGCTAAAGGGATGCAAAATCAGCCCACCCAGCAGCTTCATCTTGGAAAGCAGTAAAAAGAGCTATATTTAATGATGCCATTGTTCAGCTGGAATAATTTGTGTTTAATTTCTCAGGGAAATTCAAATCTTTTATGCCAAGCACTGATATTATTCCCTCTTTATATTTTTATCAATGGTTCAATTGCCCCTTAATCAAAAGACAATGTAAGAGGGAATATTCCTCATTCAGCAGAGCATCTTGGCTAATTTTATGGTCCCATATGTGATCCCTCTGAAAAGAAGTTCACACAAAGAGCAATTTACAGCACACACGTAGCTGAAGAGCTAAAAATAGAATATGCAAAACTCAATCTCAGCGACAGAGCCCTTACAATGCCCTTTGGGTTTCAGCTGATATTCACAATTTGATTAAACATGCTCTGAGAATGAGTGCACGAGCGTGCATTCTTGTATTAGCAGGAAGGAAAATAATTCTGTATATTTATCCTGGAAACAACTCCCTCAGGTATTTTTTATTGTATTTATTTGGGATGCAAAATGGGCTATGGAACAATATCTTGTAGCTTAAAGTTCTTAACAGCTGCAGCTTGTTATAAACTGAGAATAAAATGAAATGCCCTGAGGTTGGAACTGTGGTTCTCATGGAGTCCATATTGAAAAGCTTTAGCATGTAAGAGCTAAAAGATCACCATTAATTTTAAACAGGTAAGTTCAAGCGGTCACTGATCTGCATCCAGAGAATTTCACCCCTTTATCAGTTTAGAATCAGCCTCTCTGCAAAGCTAAAAAAGCACTGAGACAGTGAAATATTGATTCTTTTTAACAGGCACCTAAAATTAATTCCAACGAAGAGCAATGAAGCCAATCCAGAGTAAAAAAAAAAAAAGGAATAAATAAAAATAAAAATTATATTGAGACCATTTTAGAACTAGTATTGGCCAGAAATGTTTCAGTGAACCACAAGAAAAAGATTATTAAACTTAATGTTGCAGATGTGGGAATTCTGATGATTTCCCATTGACTCTGGGATTCAGAGGGGTGAACTGGTGTGGGAGCTGAGCAGAAACACTTCGGTACTGGCTTTGATGTAAAAACAAACAGCAAAATATAAAACTCTGCATAAGCCTCTGCCTGTCACACCTGAGTGAAAAACCAAGCCCCTGCCTGCCCTGCTGCTCCCTGGGAATGAGAAAAACTCTGCTGGCACTGGGAACGTTCTCCCAAAGCCAAGCTCCAAGCCTTGCCTAAATCCTGGCTCTTCAGGATGTTTTATTCTCTTTCTCCAGGAGGAAGCACCTAAGCTGACTTAGGCTGTAACAACATTTAAATAACCAATAAAGATGTACAAAAATAAAGGTGTATTAAATACCTCAATAAAGGTGTGTTTTCCTCTCCCCAGCAAACAAATGTTACATTGATTTCTGAAAGCAGGAATTACCCAGCAAGAGCAAACTGTTTTTGCTGGTTTAGAAGAGCACAAATGAAATTCAAGGAGCTGCTGCCATAAAATACCCACTCTGAGTCTCCACACAGTATTTGTTTTCTCTGATTGTATTTTAAAAGACTGCTTTTCAAACAAACATGAAGTGCATGCCTGACTATTCTGCAGCTCAGCACAGACCTATAAAAAGGACAATACATATATTTATAAACTAAAAAGAAAAAACCTATTTGTTCAGCAACATTAACATTCAGCTTGACCTTTCAAAGAACAAATCTATTGGAATTGCAAAAATTTTCAACCTCTTAATTAGCTCTGTACAGAAGAATCCAATGCCACAAGCAAACAGGATATTTCCATTCTGGCCTCCTGTACAGAGTGAATAAAACACTTCAGGATGCAACTCACTTGAAACCAGAATGAATAAAGGTCATTAACCTCACTGATTTCACCAATCCAATTTGTGCTCTTGGAGCATTAACTGAAATTTCTTAGACACACAAAAATCATTTTGCACGTGTGAAGACCCAATGAAAACCAGTTGTGTTCCCAAATTCACCAAATGCACCAAAACTGGCACACCCCTAACCTAACTACTAGCAGTAGTTTTACAAATGCCTCATAGTCTTGTGCTCTTAAATAAATCCCTGTCCTTGAAAAAAACTATTAAACACACAGATTTTAGAGCACCTGTTCTCATTTTGAAGACCTCAACAGCACTGAACGCTTCATAACCCACAAGAGCATACTGAGGCCTACGTGAGGCCTCCTCCTGCAGGCCTCTCTCACCACCCGGCCCCGCAGAGCGCCTGCTCACCAGAATCTTGGTGGTGTAAGCACTGTTGATAGCGATGGCGTTGACCAGCAGCTCCATGGTTTTGGCAGGGATGGAGTCGGGGTCGGGGATCTCCTTGTAGTGCACGTCGCCCACGTAGGCCTGCACCACGGTCATGCGGTTGGTGGTCAGCGTGCCCGTCTTGTCCGAGCAGATGGCCGTGGCGTTGCCCATGGTCTCGCAGGCGTCCAGGTGCCGCACCAGGTTGTTGTCCCTCATCATTTTCTGAGGGGGAAAGCCACCAGAACGCCGGTAAGAAACCTTTCCAGGTTGGCTTTGATGGTTTGTAGCCATAAAAAGCCAAGCGGCCCGTGGCTGGTGGTGCTGTGGGAATGTGGCATTCCCTAAAGCTGAGCTTTGGTGGGAACCAAGAACCCCAAACCCCAGTTACAGACAGCCAAGCTGTGCCAACCCTGAGGCAATCTGGGAACCAAGAACCCCAAATCTGTTACAGACAGCCAAGCTGTGCCAACCCTGAGGTAATTTGGGAACCAAGAACCCCAAATCCGTTACAGACAGCCAAGCTGTGCCAACCCTGAGGTAATTTGGGAACCAAGAACCCCAAACCCCAGTTACAGACAGCCAAGCTGTGCCAACCCTGAGGTAATTTGGGAACCAAGAACCCCAAATCTGTTATAGACAGCCAAGCTGTGCCAACCCTGAGGCAATCTGGGAGCTGAGAACCCCAAATCCGTTACAGACAGCCAAGGTGTGCCTATCCCTGAGGTAATACTACCTCTGATGCACTAAAAGAGTTTTAGAGTTTTAGTTTTAGAGGTTTTAGCACCATTTTCCTGCAGGAGGTTTGCACGTTAAGGAATGGCTGGAACAGCAAAGATGAGCCAAAGGAACAAGAGAGAGCAGTGGTTTTTAAACAGGATCGTTATAACATTTGGGGTTTTTCTTTAACACTGCTTGGAATGCCAGGATGTTATCTGGCCGCATACAGAAGGACCACGCATTTTGGGGGAAAAGCAAAAGGGAAAGAGAAAGGGAAAAGCAAAAGGGTGTTAGAGGAGGGACGCCAGGAGAACTAGAAAATATTTTCAGAGCAGGTGCATTCTTTATTAGCAAAGCCCCATCTTTGAGCCTTGCTCCTTCTTCCTAATAATCCTGATATTTGGCTACATAGAAGCCAAGAGATTCCTTCCTAAACTTCCTAAGTTAATTTGTTTGCATGCTAAATGGAAATAAACTTCCCACCATCTTCATCTAAGATTCCCAGAATGTTTAAATCATCTGATTCAATTGCTCAAGTAATCCCCAAGTCCAGGATGTTAATCCTCTTTAATTTCCTAATAGAACCATTTGCATCGACTTCAAAGAGGCACAGCTGCATTTAAGAAAAGTACATGAAAGCTTCAGTGAAACTTAATTTCTTTGAGAAACTCCATTTTCTCTGAGAAGTGTTCCTGAAGGCTTCAAATCCTTGTCAAAACTTTGTACAATCGCACAAGAAAATCTGAATACAAAATTATTCTATATCAAAAGACTGGACTATTTTCAGGTACATTCTGTTCAATAAATTCCTGGTGCTTTGCAAATTAAGCAGTTACTTCTACTGCTTGATATTCCTGCACAGTGCAGTTCTAAGGAGATGCTTTGGAAGATGTATTTGCATTTTTGTTAGAAATACTTTCAATATAAGTATTCTTTAAAGCAATTTCATGAACATTTGAGCACATAATTTTCACACCATTTTTCATCCCATCTGATAAAACCTGAAGACCAGCACAGTAGTGAACTCAAGCAAACAGCACTTTTCTCCCTGGATTATTTTGAATGTCTCTTACCTTTACAGAATAAGCCAGAGAAATAGTGACAGCAAGTGGGAGTCCCTCAGGAACAGCAACCACGAGCACAGTAACACCAATAATGAAGAATTTAACAAAATACTGAACGTAGACAGGAGTGCACTCAGGCAACCACTGCTTCTTGTTGACCACAAAGGTGTCAATGGCAAAATACAGTACCAAGATGATGACAGTGATGGCAGACATCACCAGACCTGGGAGGAGAAATCACCAGTTACCATAAACCCAAACACCACCGAGAACACGAGCAAGTAAAAATTGGCATTTGATAGGAAATTATTTTTTTTATTTGTGACATTTTTCACCGGTACTAATAACAGTGATAAACTGTACAATGAAGAAAAAACATTGCCATATATATTTACAGCAATCATGCATTTCAGTGCACAAGAAATTCTAGGGAATTCACTTTCAAGCACTTATTGCTGCTTTTTAAACTTCCAGACAGCACAGGAGTTCTGCTGTCACTTGGGCTAAGTTTATTCAATTTAGCACATTACTTTGCCTGGCACAACATTTATCTGTCCTTTTAACCCCCACCTTTTACAAATTACTTGTCTATCCATATTTAAGCACCTTTCTTCTAAACAAGCATGGCTTTAGAGTCTTGAGCAAAGGAGTCCCCCATAGTTTATGTTGCTGGATAAAATATAGAAAAGCCCTACAGATGTGTCTGAGTGAATACAGAGAGGCAATAATGCAGAATTACCCACAGGACAGTTCTTCACTGGGTTTCTTTAAAATGTGGCTAATACTGGTGTTTCCAAGGTGTCCCTTTTGAAGGAAACATCTGCAGAGTGAGTATTTTCATGAGCAGAGGTTCCAAAGAGACAGAGACACCAATAAATATTTCACAGAATTGACAAAATCTCCCAAGCATTCCATCTGCTCTCCCAATGGCACAGACTGCTGGGATAGCACTCCTGCTCCGCAGTTTTGTCCCTGGGTTTGATTATACAAATAAAATTTCCACTATAGCCTCAGCTTTGCCTTGCTCTAACTAGGCCTCTTTGAAAGGTTTGTGTGAAGCAGTTATGCCTGCATTTTGGAATAAATTAATTTCTCCCTAATGAGATCATGGAGTAGAAGGAGAAGGCTGTGAATATCACATCTTGACTGCAGTTTTTAAAAAAATTGGTAAAGCTGAAGGATGCTAAGGTTGACGGGAACCAGATGAGTCAGAGAGATCACTCTGTGCCAGAGGATAAAGGAAAATCCATTAAAATATTGTACAGGCAAATATTCCTGACAACACAAGGTATCCCCATAGATTGCTCAACACCAAAGGAAAAGCAAATGAGACAATGATTAATTAATTTAATTCCTGCTCCTTGACACATTGTGGTCAGAAATCCCTACACAATTACTTTAAGAGTGATGTGCACCTGCCTGCCAAAATAGCCAGGAGAGCAGAAGTCAAGGCAGTGCAGAAAGGTATTTAATCCAAGGAATTAATCATCAGGGGAAACAAAGGAGAGAAGCTGGAGGAATACAAATTGGGGCAAGGCATTACATTGGCTATCAAGGATGATAATCCCAGATTGGGCTGCACTCTGCTCAGGCAAAGGGAACTGGCATCATGGGGTTGTGTGATCAACCTGTGATGGACTTAAAAAGGGATGGGAAAGGCAAAAAACAGACTGGGGAAGGAGGCTGAGGGAGATAGAATAGAATAAAGGGACCTTGTAGGGCCTCAACCAAGGAACTGAGATTAAAATCTCTTTAATACCATGAGAAAAACAAACCTAAGGAATTTCAGGCCCTTATGGAAGATTTCCACTTTCTACCTACGTGTTGGGGAAGTGCTGCTTCCAACACCAGGGGCCAGATGGTTCTGGGTACAGGAGTCAAAAAATGTGTGGTGCTTGGGGAGAAGGCAGGAATGTGGGTATTTGGGGAGATCAGAACGATTTTGGAATCCATGAGAGGCAAATACTGTGTGAGTGATATTTTGAGATGGCATTAGAGATTCTGAAACTGTGTACTCACAAGTTCTGAGAGGAGAGGAAATTAAATACGTAATTACTGCACTTGGGAATATTAACTCTGAGAAAAGCTGCATTTCATTTTGATTCAAATATTCATTACAATCCAAGTTGCCCAAAGCTCCTTGACAGTCAAAGCTGATTTTTAGGAGAATAAAAGATCTTCAGCACCACATACTCTCCTTAGAACAGCTTTGTGATGACCCATTTCCAAACCCTGCAGTAACAAAGGGTCTGTCCCTTTCCAGAACCATTTGCTTTCCAGTTCTGCGACCCAGAGGGCTTTGGTGTCACACAGCCATACCTGCTTTGCCAATCTGCACTGCCAGCTTGGTCAGCTTTCCCTGAAGGACAGATTTTTCTTTCTTGTGCATGTTGGATTTCTTCTTGTCCTTGTCGTCTCCCTCTCCCCCTTCTGCGCTCTTCAGTGGCTGCATCTCCATGGCAGCAGCCCCGTCCTGCTGCTTGGCTGACAATGCAGAACAGAACTGTTACTCCAGAGCTTTGGCCCTCCCTCTGCTCCGTGCCCGTGCGCTCTGAATCCAGCCAGCACCACAGCACTGCTGGCACAACCTCTGCCAGGGACACCCTTGGCTCCCGTGCCAGGCCCTGGAGACCCAGTGGGGCTCAGCAGGACACAGCACATCCCTCAGGACACGTGGGCATTTGGGCTGGAAAACCATCAGCTGGGTTTATCCCTGGTTTTCACCCCCACCCGTGACACTCTGGGCCATGCACATATATGTCACTGAATGTCTTGCACATGAGTTGGCATCAGCACTGCAGGATTCCCTGGAACAGCAGAGCTCAGGTGTTTTGACAGATCCATATTTCTCTGAATTTTGGGATGTCTCTTAGAATGCAATGCCCCCTCGGAGTCATATTCCCAATGCAAGCGTTTTGAAGGCAATGTGGCTGCATGGATGGCCCGTGAGCCACCTCTCTGGGCTGCAGGGGCACCTCAGTGACAAGGGGACCACACCCTGCCATCCACCATTCCAGAAAATCCCTGAGCTATAAAGTTTCCTTAGCATTCTGTGATCAAGTAACTCAGCCCTCAGGTCTGGTGGTGGTGGCCTCTCCATTCCCCAACAAAAACCACACACAGTTCCAGGCTGATCCCTCCTTTCCTGACAGAATGCCAACAGAGGAAAACTTTATTTTTCCATGTTTCTGAAAGGCAATGACATTGCAGTGGATATATGTGCACGTGTCTGCTTTGTACTGAGCACAACAAATAAAATAGGATGAGATGGAACAGCTTTGCTTTCGTGAAGAGATTGCACAAGACTGTATTGGTTTGACCTGGAAATCTAATTTATCTACCTAGCCTGAATGATTATTATTTAACGGTATTTTATTTGGTACTTCTGTGTCATCAACCACTGAGTTTCTCTATCCAGTTTCTGAACCATCACCTTTGCAATGTTCAATAATATCTGAGAAGAGATAATTATAGTTTAACTTGGTATAACTCAAAGAACTCTTGATAGCTGTGTCTTATAATAAAAAGGGAACCATGACTTTGCTTCAGAGAAAGTAAAATATTGATTCCAATTTCTTCCTGACATTGTATATTAAATAAGACACTCTTAAGACTCTCAATCTTCCTCTTGTTTATGCTTATAAAAGGCTTATACACTGCTAGATTACACCTTGGCTTTAAGGTTTCCTTTTTTTATTGCTTTGCCTTTTCCCTGCAAATGAAGAGATGTCCAGACAATGCCATCAGACACCAGAGATGATGAGACATAAAAAAACTGGGCTGGAAAATCACTAACAATACATAGAATACACAACTTGCACAGGAAAAATTAATTCCAATGAGCTTTGTGAGATAAAAACAACATCTATTAAAACACTCCTCTCCTAAATCTCTGCAACTTGTGGGAGTTACAATCTCTTTGGTGGGGTTTTGGCAGGGGTTGATTGGGGTTTTTTGGACATTCTGCATGAACACTAAGGGCCAGTTTCACACACAGGCACAGGTCACAGGTTCTCATTGCACTGTGGGGCAGGATTGAACTACATGCTAACAATACAATCCACAACCTCCTGAATAGGAAAGAAGATTACCTTTGTTCTGGTTGTTCTCCATATTCCCATCCTGCATCTTGCCTAAATGATGAAAAATTCCAACAGACAACAGACAGTAAACAACCTTCAGCTGAGACAGAACACGAAAATGGGAATTTACATCAATGGGAGACAAAAGCCATGAGCACATCACGGGCACCTGGGCACCATCCCCTGCCCTCACACCTGCACTCACAGGAGGGGAAACCAGCTGGGCACTTCCAAGGAATTCCAGCCAAGCTCAGGGCTGGAACACATTAAATGCTAAATATCAGCACGTATTTTTGAGGAATCTGCATAAATTCAGAGGGGGAAACTAATAAAGTGGGTCCAGTGGAAAGATGAATTGAAATATTGTTCCTGAGCTGACGTTACAGAGGGCTGGAACTTAAAAACTCTGGCACACACCAGTATGGAGAAAGACTTTCTTAGTGCATTCCAGAATTAAATTAATCATGTTACTAAATTGAGAAAAAATAGAAACAATAGTGTTAATAAATCTAAATAAATTCATAAAAAATGAAAATCAGATAGGACTTTTAAACTATGTCTTCCTCCCTTGGTTGTACTAATTAGCAAATTTCTTCTGGAAATACAAGAGCCAGGTGACTTAAATTCAGATTTATCCTGAGCACAGATTTACCAAGTGCCTCTTTAATTTCCAGCCTGACATTTTATCCACAAACAGTTTTACTACAGCAAAGTCCTTATTCCTTTGTGCCTTTTTTAACTGGAAATGTCATTTGAAAGTGTGCGAGATAAAAATGGCAAAATGTACAAATCACATACAAAAACATTGGCATTCAGAATAACAACTAAATATTTTCAAATGTGTCCAAAATATCTTGGTGGGATCCCTTATGAAACTTTCACAGTAATTATATGAATTTATGAAAAAGACAACAACAAATATTATTTCCGAATGGATGATGGTATCTTTTGGTAGTTATGTAAAATGCACAATAAAAAATGATGCTAAGGAAAATTAAGTTAAAACACCATTACAGGATTGTTGGCACATTCTAATAAGAAATGTACCATCAGAATTTATTAAAAAATGTGCCAGCAGGTACATCTTGTTCTGACTGCTGTGTGGATTAATTTTTTCACTCTGCTGTGAATAAATAATAACCAAATGGAAAAGCTAAGATGCATCTCTTGTATGTTGGTCTTTGCACTGAGAGGGAGAGCAAAAGTGACCAAACCAGTCTTGTATTTGTCAAAAATGGGCCCAGTGTCACCCTGGGAAATTCCAAAGCCCAGAGGCAGAGCCAGGGAAAGGACACCTAAAATCATCCCAGAGCTCAGGTGAATTACTGCAATGAACCACTGACCATCAGCTGCCTGTATTTCTAATTCCACCCCCACCCTGGCCATAACAGGACTTCTAAAAATTCAGACTCCACCTTCCAGAGCTTTACCCACAAGAGATGAGTCCCTGAATCTGAGCAAAACCAAGCTCATTTCCATTTCCTCGGTGAAATTCCCAATAAAACCTCTGCCTGTGGGGCACAGTTGCACTCAGTACCTGCCTGGTGACTGTTTTTCTTAGAAGGGCTTTTAATAAAGTTACTGGAAGCCATAAAATCTCTCTGGAGATTCGGATTTCTGGCTGGAGCATAAAGCCTTCCCTAAGAACTGGAAGGCATTCATCTAGAGCAGGCAGTCTGCTCCATTTCCTGCTCTAGAGATGCTTTTGCTGAGCGCAACTCCAAACCCTGCAGTGGCAAAAAATTGACCAATGGTCAACTTTCAAAAAGATAAAAATCACCAACAAAACCCAAATGTGACTGTCCCGACTGGCAAACACACCACGGAGATTATTTTTCTTTGTAAATTAAAATATGTCTTTTAGGACCTATGTTTGCTATTTAATAGCATAATTATACTAATAAATTACACTAAAAATAGACTGGCTACCTGAAAGCAAAATAAACAATCATTAACAACAATATAAACCCAGGTATTTGAAAAATACATTCTTAATATTCTTAATCTACTGCATTCAGGTTATTGAGGGGGGAAGTCGTCACAGGTAGTTACAGTTCAGTTATTCAGGCAGAATAACAAAGAAAAGGTAATTTGGGTAATCAAGAGAAAGAAAAGGAAGCTGTAAACTATTTAAATCCTCCCGTGCCAAATAATTTTAAGGCTGCACTTTGGTATAAAAGATGAACAAGAAAGAAAGGTGATAGAATCACCACTGCTGAGAGATCCTTCCTCCTTCCAGGTACAAACGCTCCCCCATCCTTCTGTCCTCAGTTCATTGTTTAGAACCGTCAAGAGCATGAGTATTTATTAATATTTGGATAGCATGATTGAAATAATTCTTGGAAAATATAGTATTGTTTTACATAATTCTAAAAATACTTTCTCCTTTTTTGTTTGGAATAATAAATAAAATAAATGTTGTTTGGGCTTTGAGAAATCCATCTGAGTTTTTTATCACTTTTCTAAGCAAGGATGAAAAATCAGAACGTTTACAATAGCACTGCTAACATCTCCAGCATTCTGAAGCTGATTTGAAAGTTCTGAATTTAAATATACGTATTTTTCACATGTCTTTGCCTCACTGCAATTCCTATATTTTGGAAAGGACTCATGGCACCTTTACTGACTAAATTCTTACTATAATTCTTACCAAATAAAATTCCCAAGACAAGCCTCCCCTTTACCAGCTGCAGCTGTTGAGGAAGACACAGAATTAAAAAGTCCTATCACTATTTTGGAAATTATTTCCCTCATTTGGAAATTATTTCTAAATTGGAAGAAGTTCTTGGAACCAACCAAAGAAAATAATGAAATTGTGCTCAAGTGCTGAGAGGGAACCACTCTATTAAACAGGAAGTTTTACATAATTCCTCTATGCATAAACAACTTCACTTACAATTCAGAAATATCTTAAAAATAGAAAAAAATAATATTAAAACCCATTCAAACTGCAAATTGCTTTGCAGGAACTGAAGTAGCTCAGTAAATACACCAGGATTAAGAGTAGATATAAAATATTTTAGCAGAGACATTTCTCTGAGTCTGGTAAGCCATTTCTATACCTTTTCTATATTTTCTGAACACACATTTAAGTAGAAAATTCTCTAAGTTACAAATGCCAAAAAAAAACCCCCAACAACCCACCCAGGAAATCCTGGTTTAGGAAGGTGGCAGTGCTCTACTGGGAGGAAATCAAATTTGGGGTAATTTGCTCTACTAGAAGGAAATCAAATTTGGGGTAAACAAGCTGTAAACAGTGATTGCTGCTTCCCTGATTCACATTTTTCAAAATTACCTTTACTAAATATAATACTTAGGAATGAGATGAATTTTCCTGAATTACTACCTTTCTGCAAAATTTTCTGCTCTGTTTATGGCCTTGATTTGGAACCTTTCAAAAGCTGAACATAATGTCCATAGTTCTGACAATTAGATCAGCAACAATTTTCTATTTTGATCTCAACTCCTAAAACTCAACAGAATTTAAAAGAGTTCCTTTGATACAGCACATAATACACAGCCTGGGTCACAAAGTAAATTAATTTATCTCTGCAGGCTCACTGGCTGAAAACAAACCCTTTCTTTTGTGTCAATTGTGTCTTGACAATTAAGAATAAAAATATTTTATCTGAAATGTAATTGATTCAAGCAACATTTCCTGAGCTTTCTACTTATTCAAGGACATAATTATTTTTTCTTATTTTAAGATATTTTCTACACAAAGGTATTAGACTTCAGGTAAAATTCTTGTTCCAGTCACGCTTCAGGAAGAATTTTCAGACTTTAATAACATTTGTTTTATCCAGACCAAAGGAATATGTAGATGAATTTGGGCTCCTTGCTTTGTAACTTATCCTCTCCTTCCTTTCTCCCTCCAAACCATATTTGTATTTTAAGTAATTAACTCATCAGCAGTGCTAACTGAGAAATTACCAGAAATCTGGCATTGGCCACTTCCCAGATAATTCCAAAGCACTCAGACCTAAGTCTGCCTGCCTGAGCTCTCCTCTGAGCAGCTGAATTGTGGAAAGCCTCTCCTGCCCAAGTTGATCAAAGACCAGCAGAATTATTGAACTGCCTCATCTCAAGGGAGCTAAAATCCAAAACATCCTTGACTGCACAAAACAAAAAAAACCCCTCCACACTGCAAAGCCCTGAGTTTGTGTCCCTCAGCTCCAGGATAAACATGGACAGTAACTGTTGTTCCCGACTGGAGAGAGGATGATGGAAAATCACCTCCCTAATTCCGACACTGATCTAATATCCCCTGGAACTCAATTTCCTCATTAAGGGCGGCATTAAGCCCGAGCACAGCAGGGATTTAGCAGGGCCCAGGCTGGAGCAGCACAGGGCTCATCCTGCTGGGCACCAGCAGAGCAGGGCTGAGCTCTGCCCCAGCCTCCCTTGCAGCTCCAGGGGGAGCAGGAGCACTCGGGGGAGGGTTGGGTTTACACTCACCACAGTGGAAATAGCACAGAATCCCAGAATGGATTGAGTTGGAAGCAACCTGAAAGCCCATCCAGTGCCACCCCTGCACGGGCAGCAGGGACCTCCCAGTGTCCCAGGCTGCTCCCAGCCATGTCCAACCTAGCCTGGGACACTGCCAGGGAGCCAGGGGCAGCCACAGCTGCTCTGGGTCAGGATCTCAGCATCCTCACAGTAATGGAGAATTAAACATTTCTAATTCATTCCCTGGTTCTTAGTCTCTAATGAATCTAGAACCAGGATGATAGAGGTCCCTGCCATGCAAGGGATTGTAAATCCTAGTTTTTCAGAATGGGTTTTAAATCTGGTTATATGTTTCTTTTAAACGATTTGAAAACAGGTTCAAAGATTCCCTGGGTCACTGTTTTAAATAAGATCCTGCAGCAGTAAATCCTGGCCCTTGTTTAGCACTTGATATTGCTGTCAGAAACTCTCATTTCACATGTGAAATGCAACCTCCTTGAAAAAAACCTTCTTTCACCACTGTGATGAAAAGCAGAATGACCTTCCTCGGTATTTTTGGCACTGCACAGGAGGGAAAGGTTCCTCAGCAAATAAAGACTCATGGATCTGATTAGCAGCAAAATACAGCTGATGCCTACACTAATATTGACCCAATCAATCCAATTTAACACTGGAATTTGACTGTTAGGAGAGACACTGAAATATCTGTGTGCTAACAAGAGGGGTCAGGGATCTGTACTGGACCCAGCCAAAGCTGGCTGCAGGAATGGTTTGTTTGGGTTTAGTTAACACAGGCAGGCTCAGGAGAAGATCACTGAGGGCTTTCACAGATAGCCAAACAATGTCTCAGTCCCCCCTAAACCAGATGCTGGGAACAGCAAAAGTTGTTCCTATCACAGTGTTGGCTGGAATGGAGGCAGTTCCCTGATCCCAACTCTCTCTCAGAACCATGTGAGGAATTAGAGTGAAAAAGAGGAGAAGCAGAGAGAATCCCTCTTCTCATGGTGCTCCTCTCCAGATCTAGGCTGGATCTATCTGAATAACAAAACTTTATAATAAAACTTCAGGTGAATCTACCCAAAAGTTTTGAAACTAGCCTGACTTTGCTCCTCCTAACTGCAGTTTTACTGGCAGATAGATCAAGATTCCGAACTCTGCCAGGCTGAATTCTGCAGGGAGGCAGCTGCAGCATGGCTGTGGCCCCTCTGCCAGGCTCCTGCAGGGAGCAGGATCTCTCAGCAGGCAGTCACACACACACAACATCTGTGCAGGGCAGCGAGGGGAGAGGGAATTTGACACAGTCAGGAGAGAAATCCATCAAATCAGACAAGCCGGGGGTTGTGACGTACCATTGACTAAGCTGGCATTTGCATTATCAGTGGCTTTTGCACCTGCTGCACCATCTGTGGCTGGAGGAGGGTGGGAGGAGGGATGGGAAGAATCTACTGAGCAATAACGGATTAAAAAAAAAAACAAAAAAAAAACAAAAAAAAACAAAACACAAAAACAAATCAACAAATAATGAATAAATAATAACAACAACGCGAACGGATGCACGCGACAGAGCGAAAAGCCTCGGCGGCTTCGTTTGCTCCCAAAATCAAAGAGTTTGAAATTAATTAACACAAATTTCCAAAGCAGCATGGCATTGGGAAGGTGTCACAAAGTAAGCTGAAAACTCAAATAATAATAACAATAATAATAATGACAATAATAATAAAAGATAAATAAATATGAAACATTTGGCATAGTTGAAGAAGGTGGTGAGAACTGACTGTACACAGTCCTGTGTACATTGCTTTAGTCATTTAATGCCTTATTTTATGTACTTTAATGTAATTTATGCATTTTTAAGGTGGTTGAAGTATTTCCTTTAGAGTCAATTTACACAGTGCATGGGTAGCTTTAAAATTTGCATTTAAAAATTTATTAAATCTATGTCTGTACATACTTCTACATAGTAAAATGGTACATGTTTTATGTTTTAAACAATCTTGCGTGTTATGATTTATCATCACTGATGCATCTCAATCTAACAGGGCTCAATCCATGTCCTGACATGGTAAAATGCACACTGACCTGAGTATTAACATGGAATTTTCCTATATTTTATGTGGAAAAGGCAAACATAGTCTTCGGGAGAATAATAGGTTATTTTAAATCCAGATAATGGCATTACACATTTCCTGTTTTGTAATGACAAGAAAGAATAACCAGAAAAGAAAACCTTCTTTTCAGCAATTATCCACATATTAGAAAAAATTGGACACGAAATCTTTCCTAACAGGAAGGTGAAAAGTTTGAAGAAGGTTTTATCATTTTACTGGTTTTTAGAGTAAAATCCAATAAAATTATTCTTTGCAAATAATAGATAAAATTTATTTTCTTTTGTTTCTGGCGGTTAATTGCCCACAATAGAACCAAGTCCTCCCATGAATCCTGACTGAGACTCTCCAACTGCTCCAGTCCTTGCCCCACAGGGATTATTTCATGCTGTACTGGGTTGGGACTGCAGAAGAATGGGCTGATTTTATTTACAAATGGCAAATTGGGAGAAGAAAATAAACAGCTCCCAGGATTTAAAAACACACCTGTGCAACTGCATTCAGAAAAATTTCAATTGCAAATTTGATTACTGTGGTGGCAACGACTTAAACTGTTTTGGTGACTCGTGCTTGTTCTTTATTCCGTTTGGATCCCCACCCAACCAGCGCAGCGTGAGCTGCTAATGGCAAATCAAGTATTCCACATTAAATACTTTGCAATTTACTTCTGGAGAACAGCTGATTATTCCAGCTGAATATGAAGATTTGCAACACCAACAATGCCTGCACACCAAAAGATTTGGCACCAGCGACCTTGTTGATTCAAAATCATTCTTCAATTTCAACTTGACTGATTCAAAGATGATTATTTCAATCAGCAGTTCCCCCCTGATTTGCACCATTGGATGGGGTATAATTCTTACTCTACCTGGAATCTGCTGCTCCTCCTCCTGCTTCACACCTGCATGATGATTTTTAAAGTGTAAATGAGGAAGAAAAGCACACACCCACATGAATTGAAAGGGGCAGGATTTCTGAGAACTGCAGGTTTTTGTACCAGAGGTTTGAATTTGAGTTGGTGCCTCCATCTGCCAGCAGCTCTGCCCAGGCATGAGCACAGAGCTGCCAGCAGCTTCAGAAAATGTGGAGGAATTCTCTATAGTATGGATTTTTTTAATTCTCTATATTATGGATATAATAGCTATTTCTACAGAGCCATATTCAATTAAATTCTGGGTCTGCATCCAAATCCTAACACAAGTCTGTAAGAACCTCTGGGTAAGTCACAGCCACAACATGGGGAAAACTCCCTGGCTTGTCTTTTCCTGCCTTTCCAGGCTCTTCCTGGTGAGACCTGAGAGAACCAGCAATGCCCTGAGCCCAGCCCAGTGAAACCCAGCTCAGGGAGCTCTCCCATCACACAGGGCTCAAGCTGCTCCTCCTCCTCCCTCCTGATCTCACAGAGGCTCTGAACGACAGCAAGAGCAAACTCCGAGGTGCTGCTCAAAACTAGTCTGCCATAAAGGAGTTGTTCTGTGCAAAGTTTCAGTCTTTCTCCTTTTAATTGTCCTGGAGCTCCCCATGCCTGCAGTTACTGTGCATTTCTGTGCGAAATGAAATGATAAACATTTCATTTAGTGAGGAGGGATTTCCTCAAAGCAGCAGGGCACTTGTTGAACGTACTCAGAAACGGAAACTGTAGGTCCTGAAAACCATTTGAATTTAGCCTTCTGTAGTCTAGTTTCAAACCTGATGTTTTAGTTTTCTAGTATTCTTTTCCTAGGAAAGTGGGATAAACAACACGGGATATTTTTATAACAGTGTCTGTGTTGTACATTCCTTCTAAGAAGAAGAATTTCTCTTGATGTCCCTCTGTTGACCAATGTGGGTAAAGAGGTTTACCTTTCATCCACCAATCACATTGGTCTGTGTAAAACTGTATATAAAGAGAAATGATCCCTAATAAAGACCTTGAGAAAAATCACAAGAGTCCATGTCATGTGTTATATAAAACAGTGATAGCCTTCCTCTCTGCAGCTTCATATAAAATGATGGAAACACAAAAACAAACACAAAAATTTGCCTGACCGATAGCAAATAAAATGTTCAGTAAAGTTTTAACTGCTTTTTTATATTAATAGTGAAAACCACTAGAAAGAGCAGAAATGCCTGAAAAAACTGTATTAATTGGCCCTTAATTATGTCTGAAAGACAAATATTCTTAGGACAGACCTGGAATGAAATTGTGGAAGCAGAACAATTTACAAGACTGTGTGAAGAAAAACTGGAAAGGACAGACATTAAATCATGTTTCTGCTTAGTGTGCAGCCCATAAATTAGCAAATGCTTATGACATCACACTATAATAAGGTGAAAAGTCTAAAGAGGCTTTTTGATTTCATTAACTGATACAGGACATGAAAGTAAAACTGTCTGCTAACATTTACTGCTCCATTCTTGGCTTGTACTATTCTTAGCTCGACCTTTACACCTGGAGAAATTAAAGTGCCTCTCAAGTCAGTCACTGACATTAAACAACCAGGCTAGCAAAGAGCCACAGCTTATCTTTATTTTAGTCCTGAAGCTCCAAGAGAGATGCTATTTCCATGGCCAAGGGGTTTTTCCTGGGAAAAAAAAAATTAAATGGCTAGAAAAGCACAAAATCTCAGCCAACCGTAGGTGAGCATGGATTCATGTCGAGAAGCCACAGCAAGTGGAGCATGCCCAGGTATCCCCTTGCATTTCAGTATGGACTGGGAGCCTGCAATTTCACACTGGAAAAACATCTTGTTATCCAATGGATTTATTGGTTAACAGCTCCTGCTGTTTTCCTGTGTGATATGTGATGATAAAAATGTGTCAGGAAAAGGACAGGCGGTTTGAAAAATCGCATTTATTCGTCAAGAGCTGAGGAGAGCTCTGGCTGCACAAAGCCCAGGAGCTCTCTTTGGAGTGGCCTGGTGTGGGGAGCTTTACCTTTCTTGTCTTTCTTCTCCTCCTCTTCTCCCCCAGCTCCCAGCAGAGTGAAGATGATGCCAGTCTGAGAATTCACCCCCACGGCAGTAACCAGCATCCGCCCAGAGCCTTCCATGACATGGGTGCCTGAAAAGAGGCAGGAAAGCTTACAGAGAGCTAAGATAAATGTAAAAAGTGATGCAAGGCTTTTCTGACAGTACTGAGAGGGATTTGTTACACTTTATAAGCCTATATTGGGGGGGTGGGGTGGTATTGCCATATAACCAAAATAAGCCCTGTTGTGTATTATTCTCAACCAAGAATTAATGCTTAAGCACAAAGCTCAGGCTGCACATCTATCAGCCTCAGAGTCTCTTTTTAAATGAAATATTGTCACTAACCAAGTTTATCTTTTGCAAGAAAATAGTTTCAGCAAAACATCTCAAATACACATACTAGGTAAAAAAATTAAAAAAAAAAAAAAATTCCATTCAAACCTAAAGATCAGAAAATAGCTTTAAAAGCCAGCAGAGGCTTGGTTGGTTCAGTCAGAAAAGCTCAGCTCTGAAACCTTCCTCAGAAATTTATCAGAGCCTCCTTTAAGATGTGTCACTATCTCCAAATACATTTTAATTAAGAACTATTCATGTGCCTGTGTTTCGTTCTGAGGGAATCTTCTCCCGAGCTGGACGACAAAGGAGGATAACAATATCCTCCAAGCAGTGGCATTTGCTCCTCTGCTCCTGGAGCAGCTTTCCCAGGGCAAGGGGCCCCAGCAGAGCGCAGAGCTAGCTGTGCACCCTGGGGAGGCAGGGCAGGAGCCGGGCTGGGGCAGCCTGTACCTGACAGCAGCATCGGGTCCTTGTCCACGGACTTGCGGACCTGGTCGGACTCTCCAGTCAAAGAGCTCTCATCGATTTTGAGATCATTGCCTTGAATAAATATCCCATCAGCAGGTAGGAGGTCACCTGTGGAACCATGGAAAAGCACCGTGAGATTGCTTTTATAATTACACGATGAGCTTTGTTATAAAATCACAATTAATTGCATTAAAAGGCGAAATGAAAGTACAAGGGGAGGAATTACTCCTAATTCTGTCCACATGTAATCCTGCAAGGAAAGGCTTCTAATTGCAAACATTTTCTGCTTAATGCTATCCCAGAATCCCAATGTATCCCATTTAACAGGCAGTGGACATCCCCCTCGTGGGGGTTTGGCAGGGAAGTGCTCTTCACGTCACCTGGAGGTTTCTCCGTCAGACTTCAGAGGAAAGAACAGCAGCTAATTAAAGCTGAGCTGCCCTTTCTCCTTCCCCCTCAGGAAGCCCCTAGGTAAGTCCAGGAGAAATGTGATGGCTGATGGAGAGGGATATTGCTGGAATTATCAACTCACTCCAGAGGACACAGGATGCCTCCAGGGAGCTGTCCCTCCACTGGAGCAGGGGGCTTTCCCTATGGCATGGAATTATCAGGCTCGTGATCTGGGCGATCAATCTACATCTGAAGCAACTCACGAGGAGATCCAGAGGCCCAATTCCCTTCTACACAACTTTTGAAAATACTTTCTCTTACCCTTAACTGGACAGAAATAAAAAGAAAGAAATCTGAATGATGCCATCCTCCATGAATAAGAATTACCTTTGTATGAACAGTCCTCGTCCTGGTCAGTGAAAAAAGTCCACACCAACTAAATTGATTTCCTGGTGCAGTTTTCCAGCAGGCTTTTAGGTTCTCCTTTTGCCCTGACAGCTCAGGTGTCACCTGACCATGGCCAACACTGACTGTCCTGCCAGAGAAATCTGCCCCTGCCCTCCCTGCCAGCCAAGTGTGCCCATCCTGCTGGGCAAAGGCAGCTGCTGGGGGCTCTGCACTCACCATATTTCACCTGTGCAATGTCCCCCACCACGATCTCTGCCACGGGGATCTGGATGACCTGTCCCCCCCGCACCACGGTGAACTTCTGCTCCTGCTCGATGCGGCTCTGCAGCCCCCGGAACTGCTTCTCCTTGCTCCAGTCGTTGAAGGCAGTGACCAGCACGACACAGATGACAGACAGGAGGATGGCAGCACCTTCAATCCAGCCAGCTTCGGCCTCCCCCTCATCCTCAGCTCCTCCTGTGGCAGTTCCACACCCTGCAGAGGCGTTAAGGACCAGTTTAGGGAAGGTCGGGTGTACCACCAGAAACGAGATTTGCTGGGACGCGACAGGGTGAGGGAATGGAGCTGCTTGTCCAAGCACTGCCTGCTAAGGAAACGTGGCAGAGTGGAGGGAAAGGGCAAATAAAGAGATCTGTGGAAAAGAGAAAGGAAATGAATCGACAGAAATCTTAGTCCTTCTAATTATTCTGCTGAGCAACCCATCCTTGGTGCAGCCAGACTAAACAAAAGGCAAGAGGAAGCACCAGTTCTGGTATGTGACAGAGGACTCAGAGCTTCACTGAGCCACCACAACCTGCAGGGAAAGAATGAGAGTAATACTGAAAGTGACAGGAAAGACTAAAACAATGAATGACATTAATCAATGCAAACCAACGGCATTAAATTAACATTAACACCCTGCCAGATTAAACTAAACAATTTTAGCACATTTTTAAAAACAATTTTCAATGCAATTTCTAAATGCTCTCAACTAAACACACTTATAGGGAACACTTGTTAAAAAAAATGTAAGGGTAAACTGAGTTTATTAGCATTTCAATTTAATAATGAATGTCTTGAGGAACACTGAGTAAAAAACAATTCCCTGATATTAATTCATCAGTCCTCCTTACAGAGAAATACAGTGGGATGCTTCTAGAACTGCAAGTACATTATTCCTGCCACAAGCAAAACAGTGTTAAGAGAATCACTCTATTCTGAACTGTTAATTCTGAATTACTTTATATACCTCTGCTAATTATCTATTTCAAAGTTGGATGCAATTAAAATTTAAATAGACTTCCTAGGTAGTATTCACGGAATAAAACTGGCAGAGTTCTCCTTCCTACTGAAAGAGCACCTGGGAGAAACCCTGGACAGGCAAGGGCACATTCCAGAGAAATCCCAGCTGGTGGGAGGAGAAACTCAGCCTGACCAGCAGAGCTTCCTCCCCTGAGGGACCTGGGGAGAATTTTTTCCATTTCCCATGAAGACTGGGATCAGGCAGGAATTTGACATCACTTTTCCACCTGACCCAGGTACCAGCAGGTTCAGCAACTTCACTCCCACCTCTGACTGAAGTTTTATTTTGGTTTATTCATCGCCTCTCACTAGAGGGAATTAACAACCAAGGTGATTTCTATTTTGAAATTACAAACAGGAGCATACTAATCCATTAACCAGCTGAGTAATTGCTCTTGCATGTGGACAATAACAAAAGTACCAGAAGTCCAAGGAAGGAAGATGAACCTGAATGGCTGTTAAGAGAGGAAGAAAGTTAAAATAAATGGAGTAGGCAGGGGCTGCCCTGGCAGGGATGTCCTTCCACTGCTGGCCCACCTGACCCTTCAGCACAAGAACCGCACTAAAGCCACTTTTACAGCGCTCAAGGAAGAAATTCAGAACGCTTTTCAAGTTCAGCTGCTCATCACCAGCCACAAATGCACCTCGGAAACCAACCCTGCAGCTTCCTCCTGCAGCAGAATGGGCATCTCAGGAAGGACTAAAGAATTTTGTTCTGTTCAACCTTAATCCTCTTAATTGGGCTGTGTTAGATTTTCAGATTCCTTTTCCAAATCAGCAGATTCACTTTTGTCTTGACTGATTTCAATGGTTTCCTAGTGCAAGTAATTCTGTTTCAGCAGGTATAACAACAGAATTCACTCTCCTTTTTTCATTCAATTTGACTTAGAATTAAATGTGATGGATATTCTGGGTTTTTAATGGCAAACCTCCTCTTCTGTTTCTCACAACAGAAACATGGCCTGGTGTAGCCACAGTCAAACACTGATTTTATTTCCTTTTCAGATGGCTGAAATTTAGTCTAGCCTGTCCAAAATTACAAAGAGCTGCTGCAGAGTAATATTTCCAAAACCCTTCAGTAAAATAAAACAAAATAAATCTTGATGAAGCAAAATCAGGTAAAAAATAAATATATTCCTTGACTGGAGCAGTGAGGTTAATTTTGTGTTTGTGTTGTCAGGACTGATATCCATGTTCACATAAATGGTACCACAGAACATGTAAATAATACAAGATATTATCATTAACATAAAAGGAATTACTGTAGATGCCTCGTACGTTAAACACAAGCAAATAAAATACTTCACTTTTCAGCTGAAAAAAAAATTGTTTAATTCCAGCTGAAAAAATTCTTTTTAAGAATGAAAGAAAATCTGAAGGAAACAGACTGAACTTAGATCAAGCTCTTGGAAAGAGTCCCTAAATCTGACAAGATTCACACTGAATAAAAAATCATGTTTGTGACTTAAAATCCTCATACAATCCTCCACAACCCAACGAAAACAACAAAATTTTAAATGCATTTAATTTTTTTCCCTGTTCCTTTCCTGTGACAATGATAAATTCAGGTGGAGCAGAGGTGTTTGAAGGGAGGAAGGAATTTTAGGAGCAGAAAAATTAATTACTAGACCTCATCAAAATCTGAAGTCTTTTAGAGGGATGGAGGAAATTCCAAGTTGATTTTCGGATTTTTGAACCTTTAATGGTTGAGATTCAGTGTGTCCTCTCTAAAACCCCAGGGACCCCTGGCCCAAGTGAGAAATCAATCACACCATCAGAATTCCCCAAAATTTTGCCTTTTTGTTCTACGCTCCACAGAAAGGGGATGGGATAAAAGCACTACATAAATAAATGCAAAATATTCTTTTTATGGGAATAAACTCTAGCAAAAAAACTACCTGCTTCTTCCAAGAGCAAGATTTCCAAGCAGATTTTTTTAAAAATATGAAAAGCAGGATTTTAAAATGCAGCCTGTCAGGAAACATTTTCTTGAATTATGTGGTGTGCTTGCTTCCAAACCGTTTTAGAGGTGCTCCTTTTAATAGGGAAAAAAAAAAAAAAAAAAAAAAAAAAAAAGGAAACCTGCATCTCCATTGGTTTGAGTCTGTCTAATGTTGTCGTATATACTTAAAGAAAAACAATTGGGCTTTTAGTTCTTTTTTCCTGCTGATGTGGTTTTCTAGAAATTATAGGAAGACACATATGGATTTACAGGAAGAAACTTTATGTATCTATAGGGGGAAAAGACATAAACTTCTTAACTTCATATTTAGATTATCTGTCCTTTTTACAGTGCAGAGTGACCCAGTATTGCCAGAAATATTAATAAAATACATCATATTAATGCACCAAAGTAGCAAAATTGAGTGTAAAGCATCTAATAGGTATTAAAAATGTTCATGTAAGCTTGAAAAATTCATGTTGAGTTATAAGACTGCTGTTCTGCTTTCACAGAAAGCACGTGGCTCTCCATGCCACCCCAAAATGTGCCTGAGCTTTTACTGAAATGCACAGAGTGAAAAGCCTCACAAAAGAGTTGCTAATATGCAGATGTGACTTGTGGCAGGGTTTTATTCCAAGACAGTGAATTGTGATGTTCTCAAATTGCATTTAGCAGAGGCCCTATCTGTCAGAAAACCCAAATGCAGAGAAGTAAAGCAGTTTAAATCACAGGGCTCTCTTCTAGCTCAGCCCTGGGCAGGGAGGGGTCCTGGCCAAAGCCTCGCCCTCCCAGGACACAAAACGTGCAGGGTTTGCAAGTGAGACGCTGCAGGTGTGCAGGTGTAAAGGGCTGGGACTCCTTTGGCCCAGAGAAAGCAGACTGAGCCCTGAAAGGGATCAGCTGATGCCAAAAGATCAGCTGGAACTCCCCAGGAGAGGGAGAACCTCAGCACAGCCTCAAGGGATGCTCAGAAACACAAAAGGGGACCAAGGTGACTTTTGTCCCCATCAAATATCTGAAAGGACATTATCAGAACATTTTGGAGGGACAAAAGAACTTTAAAAAGCTTAAAACTGGGCCAGAAATAGATCAGCAAAGCTGAAAAATTTTCTACAGAGGGGAGGTGAAAGGAAGAAAAAATCCAAAGGGAAGGAGGGTTCAGGAAGGAAAGGATGGGAAAGTTCTGCACCCATCTCACGCAGTGAGCCCAGCTGGATTTCCATCTCAGCAGGGGCTGGAGGGCTCCAAACCTGCCCAGGAGCCTGGAGGGCTGAGCAAAACCCCAGGCACTCACCTGGGCTGCACTTCATTCTGAGAAAATTCAAAACTGGCCTGAGAAACCTACTCTGCATGAGCAGAATTTAATTATATGGCAGGGTTTAGAAGGAAAAGGCAAAAAAGGAACAAAGGTAGAGGTTATTAAAGGGGAAGTTAGAAAAAACCTGAATGTGCTCGTGGTGAAAGGAGAAGGGGAAGAAGGAGAGGAGGAGACACAAGAACAGGTTAAAGCACTTCAGGAACAGCGAGCAAGAAGCATCACGAGGCAATAATCTGGTGGCTGTTATTAATCATTCCAGCTTAGTGAAAGCTAGAAAGCAAGAAAAGGAAAAAACAGGAAAAGTCCACAAAAAGCCAGACAGCATCACCTAACAGCTTGCCAGGCTCATGTCCTGTTTGCTCTGGAATGCTTTTACACCATTTCAATACACATTTCTCATAATATCAACCAAATCTGGGCAGATACAGGAGGAAGCACAGGGGCTCAGTGCAGCTAAAAAGAAGATCTGCTTAAAATTTCAAACAGTTATCTGGAGATTCTTAAAGCTGCTTTGAATAACATAATGATTATAATTACAAACTATGCGGTCCTGAGCTACAGCATGGTAATTTTTAAATCAGAAAAAGTACATTTTTAAAAATCTGGGAACATCTGTATTCCTAAATCCCAACCTACAGCACATACCTCTCAGCTGCTCATTTCAACCTACACGCTGCTATTTTTAAGCTGAGAATACCTTGCGGCATTTAAATTCCCTAGGAAAATCTCCTCACACCCCCAGAGGTAATTTTTTTTAGTCAGTCAAACTGGTTTTGTCATCAGAAAGACAACAGTTCCCCTGATAAAAACTTTTTATTGGCTCGCTTTCTCTCGAGCCGTTTTTTCCCTGGCTGCAGCTCCAGCACTGATGTTATTAAAGCAAATTGAGCAGCTCCAAGTTACAGCTCTGTCACCAGCAGAGCTGGGCTCTGCTTCCCAACACCACCGCTGATGATTCTTACTTCACAAATGCATTTAGCTGTGTAAGGAAAGGAGCAATAACCCAAAATTATGCGATAAAACCCATAAATTCCCTCCTGAACAAGGCTTTTAAAGCTGTAACAGGCACTGCAGTGTTTATTTCTGCAGATTTCCTCCTTGTGTGATGTCTTTTGCTACACAATTAGTCCCAGGAGTGATTGCCACCAACATTCCTGCCCCAAATCTGCTGGAACCCTGGACACAGAGAATTTCAGGCTTGCTGTGCTAGCAGAAAATGATCAACAAAGATACACTGCATTTGACCTGAGGCCCTGGGAAAGGCTTCCAAAACGGAGTGATAGCATTGAGTCTGTGATGATATAGTTGAATAGAAGTGTGTTACATCACGGGGTGAGAAATTTAGAATTTAAGGTCGCTAGTTAGAATAATATACATGTGACAAGATGGAGGATTTAGGGTGTAGTCTTCTTCTCCTCCTCCTCCTTCTACTCCTTCTCCTCCTCCTTCTTCTTCTTCTTCACAAGGTTGGGTGATTTTGTGTGATTGGTTTGAAAGAGCCACAGTAAGGGACACAGGTGACTAGTTATTGAGCAAGAAGTTAAAATGAATTTGTTAGCATTTCATCATTGGATAGATTAAGCTTAGAAAGACCTCGAAGCCTCTCTCTGTCCTCCTTTTTGCCTTGTTAATTTAGCATGTAGAAGCACTCACGGTGAGTGAGGCTGTAGCTGAGATAAAAAAGCATAACCATCGACGTCTGAGCAAGAATTGTGCCTGTTGTGATCTGAATTGTGAAAGGAAGGACCAAGTGAAGCCAGAGTGCCCCACGCACACCCTGCCCCGTGTGACGCTGCATCAGCAGATGTTGACTCATGCCCACGGGGGCAGAGCAGGATGCTCAGGGCTGGCACAGCCACAGCTCCGGCTCACAACCCACTGGAGCCTCAGCCAGCTCTGCCCTCACCCCTCCAAGGGCTGACAAACATTCCAAGCTACCTGCAGCAATCAGCCTTCTCCAACCCCACGCTCCTTCCTGCCCCACGGAAGGGATTCGGGGGGGACAGAATGCCCCTACAAACGCTGGGGCTCGGGGGGGGGGGGGGGGTTGGCCAGGCACTAAAAGTGACTTCTGGACAATATTTGAACCCAATATTAGAATTCCTTGCTTTGTGATCCATCAGTTTGTTATGTAAGGGCTCCAGGGGGGCAGGGAGGGGAAAGCAAAGAGCTGCTGTCCCTGTGGGTTTGTTATGTAACTGTCAGCTCCAGAGCTTGCTATTAAATATTTACACATTTTTGGCATCTATGTGCAATGAAACAAATGTGGGGGCCCTGCAAGCATAAAGATATATATATATTCACACGTTCCTCAGCCTGATCAGAAGCATTCATGAGTACAGGAATGTTAATTGAAATATTGCCTCCCCTTCAGGAGATGGGATGTGTTCAGCAAGATTCTTCTGCCTGGCATCTCCAGGAAAATGCATTTTGGAGAGATCAGGTGAAGGGATGGATCCTCACTCCACTAAAGGACCAAGCAAGTACTTCTACAGTGTTTTTACTCAATTTTGTTGCCACAGAAAAAATAGAATAAAGCAAAAAAAAAAAAATTTTTAAAAAATGGAATTTTTATCATGAATCTTGTTCTTATGGATTGCAAGAGAAAAACCTTGATGTTGGGTTGCTGTAGCTTCACTTACACTGCTCTGAGCTAAAGAAGTCTGGTAAATATAACCTCATACTCCAAAAGTAAAACATGGTTCCAAATGCAGGAATCAGACCTCAAAAAGTTGTTCTGTGTTTAATAACAAGGATTCAAGTGCAGTTACTCAACCACTTGACTTGCAAGGTCACATCCTAGCAGAGTCCCTCTTGCAGAATTACTATTTCTGGAGGATCTCTTCCTGGAAAACATGTGAGAAGATTTCCTGTTCCATCCCAGAATTGTAAATCTCATTCCCTGCCATCCCCAGCCCAGAGCTGAGTGGTGCCTGGCACCTGGCAAGGTGTGATGGGCAATTCCCAAAAGTTTTGTCAGAGATGTGCACACCTCTTGTGAAGGGAAGGCATCTGGGGGGCTCCAGGTTCTGCATTCCAACACGGGTTTGTAGGAAACAGATGTAGGTCACTTTGCAGGAGGAAATAACTCTTTAACCTGCAGTTAACCCACGTGACAAAAAGTGCACATTTTGCACTTCCCAAGTTCTCAATGGGTTGTTACTGACAGCAGCTTGAATCTTAAACTTCTGTCCTCAGTCAGGAATTGGCTCCCGAAGCTGACCTGGTGTGGGGAACCCCACAGAATGGAGAGTTTGATGCAGTGGGAACTCCAGGTTGTAATGAACAGAAACCAGTATAAAATAAATGAAAGTAAAGAACTCCACATTGCAATAAAAATATCAATTAACTTAAAAAAACAAACAAAACCCAAGCAGTGCTGGATGAGCAGGACCTCATTTGTTTTCTCATTCCAAAGCTGATTGGTTCAAAATAGGGGAAAGAGAAAGTCATAAAGCCAGACAGACTGACTGGATATCCAGCCAGGCAAGCAGGAAATTAACAGTCAAGGGGTTTATAGTGGGAGGCTTCAGAAGGGACAATTTCTGCCAATAAATGGTCAGGCAATCTCAATCTAGAAGCAGGTCTTTGTAAGCATTTTAGAACACAGTAAAAATCAAGACAGGCATGTCCTAAAATGAACAGTGGAATATATTTTCCTCAAAACACCTAGAAAAGAGCAATTTCATTCACTTAGATTTCTGCAGCCCAGTAGGAATTTGCAGAATAAGTGTTTTTACAGAAGAATGTTTACACACATAATAATAAACAACTATAAACAGCTTCACAGGAATTACTAAACAAAAAATATGCTTTTTTTTTAAAAAAAAGAAAAAATAATTAAATTAAATTATCATTCCTCTTTAAAATCCTGTAAGTAATAATTATTTGAGGAATTAATTGAGAGGCTGTGAGCCAAAATTACAGGACAATATAGTCCATAGTGCAAGGAAGGCTGTGCTGGGATAATTGTTACAGTGACCTTTCCTCAAAAAGAAAGAACTCTTAGTATGACCTATAACTATTCCATAGAAATATACTTAATATTATTTAATTCTCTCTGTAGAAACAGTGAAAAAAATAAATCAAATATAAAAAATAAATTTGTCAATAACAAGTGATTCAGACCTTGCTTTTCATTTCAGTACAAGTATCAAGGTCCACAAGGAAAATTCTTTGTATTCACGCAGGATATACAAAAATAGCTTCAAAATTCTCCAAATTTAAGTCACTGTTCCAAGAATGCAGAACAGGTGCACATGGTCTTAACCTTAAAGGGTTTTGCTCAGTTAAGGTTCATTTTCTCAGGGTTTTTCATGGAAAAAAGATGGACAACCTCAGTTCTAGTGCAGAATAAAAATACACCGAGGAATCTGGCTTAGCAGCCAGCCTTGGTACCCCCAGAAACTCTGCCTGGAGGCAACTCAGACACTTTGACTCTACCAGAAAAGTGTTTTAAGTTCAGACTTCATCAAAAACCAATTTACAGCAATGAAGAACACACAGCAAAATAAGGGATCCCCTTCAGATTAGCTTGTTTAAATGTCATAACTATGAAAAAAACCTCAATGTAAAACACAAACTCAGTTTGAAATATGTATGGACTAAATAGAATTAGTAACATAGGGAACAGTGATCCCAGAGCTCTGGATGGAACACTAAAAAATGGCATTGGTTAACTCAGAGTAAGAGAAGGAGGGAAATAAATCCTTTTTTTTTCATGATCACATGTTGCAAGACCACATTTAGAAAAGGCTATTGTGCCAATACAAACAAATCATTAGGAATAAAACCAATTAGAAATTAGAATTTCTGTTAGCTTGATATTAGCAGGGAAGTGGCTGTCCATATGTTGACATTTACTCACTTGGAAAAGTTTAATGAAGTCTGATTTAGAATTTTAACCTTGCTATTAGAAAAAAGTGAAAAATGGCAGAGGGAACACTGCAGCTCCTGGGATAAAGTTGTCTTATTAAACATGTATGGATCAAGGAAAAAATATATATAATGTCTGGAAAATCTGCTAAGTTTGGAGCTGCAGCTAAGCAGCCACAAAAGAGATAAAGCTGCAGCTGGGTTCTAAACACAGGAAGAATGCTCCCATTGCTCATGGAGCAATCCCTGACAACTTCTGATGCCTTAGGAGTGTAGCTGTTGTATTTCCCATGTGTTTGTGCTCCTGCAGCCCTTCAGGCCTCCCTCCAAACTCCACATTCAGTGCCAGCTGCTGCTGCCCCCCCGGGGCAGACACAACAATTCCTCTGCAGCCCTGGCAATCAAGGAGCCCTCAGTGCCTCAGGGCAGAGCTGGGAACAGCAGTGACCTGGGGAGCACACTGGGGGGAATGACTGCATTACCTGCAGCTGGAATTGGAGCATTGACCCCCAGGGTGCAAATGGACCAAACTGAGCAGAGTGGGAACACCCCTGACCGGGGGCCATTCTGGCTGCAGCCCCTGGGGGCTTCATCTGCCCTAAATGCACCTGAGGGCCCTGCAATAAACATAAATAAACTGCTTTTTATTCCTTTAATTTTGCCCAGTCTCTGTTTTGAGGTAGTCTCAGAAAGGCATCAGAACCCGTGGAAGAGGGAAGAGGGAAAGGCTTTGAGCTGAGATTCCCCACGGGGAGCTCCAGCAAGGCCCTTCTGCTCCCCACAAGTCTCCTGCAATCTGTTCCATCACCTGCTCGGGAGGGACTGAGCCAGGACCTTCCCCCAGTCATGACCTTGGCCAAATTCTCTTCAAACATTTCTCCTGAGCCTTTGGATTATTGACCCACAACATTTCAATTCATTGGCCGGTGTTTTTAGGTAGCCCCAGAAGGCATCACTTGCAGCACTCCTGAAATGCAGCTGGGAGCTGGGCAGGCTCTGAGCTCCCCACGCTCCCACTGGGATCACGAGAGCCCCAGCACACCCAGGAACCCGGGCAGAGAGAGAAACCCCCCAAAGAGCAGCTCTCAGGGGGCACTCAGCTCTAAATAGAGCCTGGCAAACACTGCACGTCACCAGAGAACAGCACACAGCTGACAAATGCAGGAGCAGATGAGAGCTGTCTGTCCTGTGCTTATCCACGGAGCCTCTCGCCTTCCTGTCTGGAGCACAGGGATGAAAAGAGCAAATCACTGGGGAAGGGTTCTGGGGGGGCTTCTGCCTCAGAAAGGGATGCTTGTGCTGTCCCACCCCTCTTTGACTGTGTTCTGAGAGAAATGAAATGTGCTCGCTTCTAAAAATATTCTCCTTTTTCTTTTTTTTTTTTTTTTTTTTGTTTTTTTGATGCTTTAAAACAAGATGTTCTGATGGAGAGGCTTTAACAGCAATGCTACCAAAAATTTGCAAAAGTGAAATTGAAAAAAAAAATGTTGGCTTTGCCTGGAGATCTTGACAGATATTTCACTGGAGCTTCTAAAACCCCAAGTGGAGCAGGGGATGGAGTGCTGATGCCTGACCACACTCAAACATTTCTCTTAGAAGTTCCTAGGTGGTTGTAGTTGCTTTAGTTGTGTTCCATGCTAGCAGAAGCCTTTTCCAAGGTCTGACACACTTCACACCCCCAGACCATTTAGAGAGAAATTGCCAACTTTTCCCACCCTGCAGGCCCTGCAGAGAGAGGTGACTGAGAAAAGGGGGCTGATTCAACGGGTCCCTAAAGAGAAATTCAGAGCTCTCAGAGCTTCAGAGCTGGAAAGGCACCCATAAAGAAAATTTGCAATTGAGGAGCTTAAAAAAAACCAAACCTCACAAACAAACAAACAAAAACCCAAACAAAAAAACCCTCTTGCAATCCCAAAAAATTCAATGAATGCCCTTGGAGCCAGTCCTGCAGCACCTGGGCCTCTCCTGATGCTGTCCATGCCTGACTCAGGAGAAGGAGAAAACCTGGCCAAAGGAGATGGGGAAGATTTGGGGAGCTCAGCCACTAACTGCAGGGCTTATTGCTTTCATTCCATTTCTCCTCTCCATTCCTTCATGCTGGAAAGCTTTAAGGGGTAAGGAACCAGCTCAGTAAAAGATTAAAATTCTGTCATAATGTCTCACAGCAGAAGGAATCAAAAAAGTTCTCCCAATAAAAAGCAGTTTTACAGTGCAGAGCTCTGTGCTAAGGAAAGGTGTCCTGGACTGTGTTTTTCAGTTTATTTTCACCCCAAAGGATGGGATGAATGCACATCCAAACCCACCTTCAGTGTGAGCCCCACTGGGGACAGACAGGAGATGGGATTTCTGAGACAAATTCTAAACTAGAATGTGCACATGGATATATCCAAAGCTGCAGGAAATTAGGATAATCTACATTTAGAATGTACATTCTATATTTTCTGCATATTAATTACCCACACTTAACTGAAACAAGAGGAGCAGCATCTCCTGGAGAGAAAAGGCAGAACATGTGCAAAACAGAAATAAATTGAAATTACTTGTTTAAATGCTCCTTTTACAATAGGAGATATATATGTGCGTGTTTATATATATATATATGAAATTATGCATATATGCAAAGGGCCTTCCTGTTCAAAAAGGTATTTCTTGTTTGTTTCTGTGCTTAAACATTTTTTTTTCCTAGGTAATAATTTTCATTCTAATTCAAGCCCACCAACAGTGAGGAACTATAAGCACAGGCAGACTTTGGGATGTAGCAGAGTTTGTCTCGACTGCAACTGTAAAATAATCCTAGAATCTGATCCAGAAATACTTCATATTAAAAAAGCCACATCATAAAGATTCTGCAAATGTGAATACTAACAGATATCTTAAAGCTGCCAAATTAAAAATTATTTTTAAATCATGATGAAATGAGAAAAGATTTCATATTTCTGTATTTTTTATTACTTTATTTTGTTTCATAAGCTATTGACTTTTGACAAAAAGATGTTTTCAGAGCTTTTGGGTTCCCATTGATTTGAGGGAATTTTGATTTATTTTTTTTCAAAAACCAGGTAAATATTTTAAAGATAATATTTTGGCTCCCTTTGTCAGCTTCGGTGCAACATTTGCATTTTCTGTACTACTGCCATGCTGCTCAAATTTCAAATCCCCATTGGAAAAGGTGAGGAATCCTGCACAAACAGCTATTCCCTGGTATTTATAATCAGGCTGTCTTCAAGTAGACCAAATGTAGCTTGAAATAAAACACCACAAACTGGTCTTTACATCCTTGTAAAACACAGTGTTGTGTGTAAATTCTTACAAGAGCATTTGCACACCAGGAATTAATGTCTGGTGCAGGGACACTCAGATTATCCAGGGAATTCTGGAAATTTCCATCACTGGAACCTTTTAAAGATAAGTTTTATAGATGTCTGTCAGGGAAGGTTGAAGTATTGATGTGTGGGATGGACTGAATCCCCTCCAACATCCCCTCAGGTTCTTTTGCTCATCATCTCCTGCCTCGTTTGCCTCAGGCTGGTCTTGCCAGGCTGGGATTAGCCAGGCCAGGTTGGAGTGCTTCCTGATTTATCCACCCACCATTCTTCCTGGCATCATTCCTAATGTAGGGAATGCTGGAGCTCTGGGCAAACCCAGCCTGGCTGCCCTGCAGGGCTGCCCTGCCTTCCAGGAACAGCCCCACCAGGCTGGGACCATCACAGATCCCTGGATCCAGCCAGAATGCCAGGTTTGTCCCTCCCTCAGCAGCCCTGAACATCCCCACAGGGCAGGGACATCCCCAGATCCAGAATGCCAGTTCATCCCTCCTACACCCACGCACATACCAGCGAATATTCACCCTACAGAACACAGGCTGGGACATCCCCAGATCCAGAATGCCATGTTCATCCCTCTCCCAGCACTCCCGAATATCCCCACAGGGCAGGGACATCCCCAGATCCAGAATGCCATGTTCATCCCTCTCCCAGCACCCTGAACAGCCCCACAGGGCAGGGACATCCCCAATCCAGAATGCCAGTTCATCCCTCTCCCAGCACTCCTGAACATCCCCACAGGGCTGGGACATCCCAGATCCAGAATGCCATGTTCATCCCTCTCCCAGCACCCTGAACATCCCCACAGGGCTGGGACATCCCAGATCCAGAATGCCATGTTCATCCCTCTCCCAGCACTCCTGAACATCCCCACAGGGCTGGGACATCCCCAGATCCAGAATGCCATGTTCATCCCTCTCCCAGCACCCTGAACATCCCCACAGGGCTGGGACATCCCAGATCCAGAATGCCATGTTCATCCCTCTCCCAGCACTCCTGAACATCCCCACAGGGCTGGGACATCCCAGATCCAGAATGCCAGTTCATCCCTCTCCCAGCACCCTGAACAGCCCCACAGGGCTGGGACATCCCCAGATCCAGAATGCCACGTTCATCCCTCTCCCAGCACCCTGAACAGTCCCCACAGGGCTGGGACATCCCCAGATCCAGAATGCCACGTTCATCCCTCTCCCAGCACTCCTGAACATCCCCACAGGGCTGGGACATCCCCAGTCCCCAATCCCCAATCCCCATTCCCCAATCCCCAGTGCCAGGCTCCTCCCTCTCCCAGCCCCACCTGGCTGAGTGGCACCGGGGTGGCTGCAGTGGCATCCCGAGCTTCGGGCTCTCTCCAGGAGCACCATCCCGAGCCCAGGGGGGCAAAGCTCCAGGAAAGGCTCTGCAGGCTCAGCCTGAGCCCTGCCTGCCCCATTCCCCAGCCCAGCCCCACAGGATGCTCCCCATGGCCCCACATCACACGGGACCCTCACCCATTCATCCCATGGAGGAGCCCCCAGCCTAAATTCATCCCTTCTTTTGAAAACAACACGAAAGCAAAAGTGTTTCAGAAATTCAGAGGTGTCTCCAGGGAATGACGACCAAAGGGGCACAATCCTCTCCCCGTGAGCTCAGCCTGCACTGGTGACAGTGAGAGTTGGGCACACAGCATCCCCCTCCAACCTGTCCTGCTCTCTGCTCCTGGACTCTTATGCCTTGCACTGAAGTAACACTTAGAGCAGGAATTTAAAAAAGCAAATTCTTACAAGAACTATATTTCTTTAGCTGAACAGATTGGGGTAATGTCTCTAGAAGCCATATGCTGCTTCACCTCATCCAGGCTTTGGGAGGAAGGAGGTTGAATGGGGGGTTCTGGCAGAACAAGCTGTTTTTAAGAGGGCAGTACTTCCGTTTCTCCTATTTTCCAGGCTGCCAACTGCTTCGTCCCCTTTGTGTTGACAGACTGTTTAGACTGGTTTAAAAAGTCCTAGGGGAATCTCACAGTTTAATTTTTATGATGAACGAGAAAAGAATTTGAGCGTGTGCAGCAACACTCCTTAGAAGTTGTGCATTGCTAACTCTGACAACAGTCTATGCTTTTGAGATTAATCTATTTTTTATAAATAAATGCTATTTTCTAATAGCTCAGCTTCTCTTGAGAATGCTCCTCCCTGGGCAGCACAATAAAACTCTCTGGTGCAGTGACAGCTGGATCAGAGTGATTTGTTTAGCAGCAAAGATGATGAAGGATTCCTATCAGGACACATCAGCTTTTGAGGCTCTGTGGCCCTTCTACCCCTGATATCCATGATTTTCCATTGATTTCTTACTGCTCAGTGCCTGGAGAACGTTATGCAACACTCACTGTGCAGACTTTCAGACAAACACATCAGAAGGTGGAAGATGTTCACCACTTGTTGCTTGCAGCATCTGCAGCAAAGTTCTCAAATATTTACAGTTCTTGTTGGGGATGGTGTGCTTTGTACTGGCACAGGTCATGAAATGGGGTGAAATTTAGGCATCAAAACACTGCAAAGCATTAAAAGGAATTAATTTTGGCTCACTCTCTTTTGTAAAGGCCTCATATTTTCTCCAATAGGTTTTGTTTAATGGAGAGGACTTGAAGAGATGACAGATTTTCAGTGTCCCAAAAACTTTTACTGGGAGACATTGGTTACAGGGCACACACACAAACTGTGGAGTCAGTTTTCATCTCGATCTTGGCTTCATAACTGGAAGGACTGGCAAAAGACTTACAGTTGATTATTTCTATGTGCTTCTATGATTTTAGGAAGGTTGCAAAATAACATTGACATTGGCCTTACAAACCAGATTTTTGGGCTGCCTACGTTTGTACATTCTTAATGCAATCTACATTATCACATGTAAAATGCTCTAAAAAAAAAAAAAAAAAAAAAAACGGTTAAGATGCAAAGCTGCCACAAAAGACTAGAGAATTAACTTTGTTCAGCTGACTCATTTCTGACATTTCTGAGTTTTTCACTCATTAATCAAATTGATTAACTGAATATTAATGAAACTCAGGGTGGCAGATTTTTAGAGACAGGGAGATGCATGCAACATTTTCCTGTGGAAAATGTCCTGGGATCTTGAATGGGCCCTGCGAGACCCTCAGGATGGAAAAGTCTGGCAAAGGGTTTAAAAAACGAATTTCCTTCATTATGCATTCAATAGCCCTCCTGAATTAAAATGTTAAGGGAAATGTAGGCTGGGCTGAAAAGGTGAAGACAAGGTAAAAAAATTGATAAATGCTGCATTAAAACATTGAGCTTCTACTCAATTGTGCCTCACTGGGAAGCAAACTAACTGAATTCCTCAGAGGATGACACCAGACCTTCACATGGCTATTTACCTCAGGTTCCTTTTCATTCAGTTTAATTAAATTTGCCTCAAGTTCCTTGGCAGTCAGTGCTTCCCCTTTTCCAAACCCACTGTTTATTCCCGGGAGAGCTCCCTGTTTCAATGAACTCTTGAGCCAGTGCTCATCCTACACCGAACACCCCACGGCCGCTGCACAGCGAGAACGCCAAGAACAAGGAGCTGCTGGCTCTGCCCAGAGGCTCTGGCAGCTCCCAGGGCCATTTTCCAGAGCAGGGGAGGTGGCAGAGCTCCTGCAGAGCCCGTCCTGCCATGCCTGGTGGCTCCAGGGCTGCCCCAGTCCCAGTGACACCGCAGAGCCGAGCGTGGCAGCCACGCCGTGTTCTGCATCCAGGCTGCCCCTCCAGCACCCACTGTGCTGGGACAGTTGGAGAGCAAGGGGATCCCATCACTGACATGGAACCCCCAGGAAAAAAATAATATCCACCAGACCCCTTGCCTTTTTTTTTTTGGAAAGGGAATAGAAGAAGGTTTTTTTGATCTAGGCGATAAGTGTGAGAGGGAAGAATGTTGCTGGGAGAGTGGGAAGAAAATTGTTGAGAATTGGATATGGAATGAGTGAGAAATTCCAAAAATCACCTACCTGAAATGACTGAAATGAGTGCAGTTCTGCCACAATTATTGGCAAAGAAAGTGAAGAGAAGAAAATCACGGTTTAGAAACTGAGGGGAAAAAAAGAATAATTTTATCCAGTCTATGGTCAAGCAGTTCTGACACATATGGCAACACTGAAAGGGGCTTTTCCTGCCTGTTTCACCTTCCCTGAAACCCTAAAATCCCCTCTAGCAGCCTACAGCAGGAAAACCACAAACTGACCTAAGGAAAGGTGAGAGCTGGATCCACAAAATGACACAGCCACAATGACAACATTTTGAAGAGTTTTGAGGGAGCAATGGCTCCATTTCCTGTTATTCCAACAGGGTTGAATGTTTTTTAGGAATACCCACACTGAGTGCTGGGGGATTGGGACAGACATGACCTCATTAGAACAGGACATTGTACCTGAGCCTAGAACACACTCTATTGCAGCTGTGCTGCTCCAGCAGATCTCCAAGGTAGGGAATTTGCATGGAGGAGAATTAGACTGCCCAAATTGATGGGAATATTTTTTTTAATGTACATCAGTACAAACCGCACAGAAATTCAAGCTAGCTGGTTTACATTCAGCATTTTCACTCCAAAGAAAAAGAAGCTTGTTGCCATGTACTCTATATTTTTCATACCAAGATATTCTTTTTATTATATATTATAGGTATTTTTCCTAATATCAATAAAATTTGTAGGTTTTTTCAGTTTCTCCCAGAGATACCCAAACTAACAGCTGGTCAACTACTCCTCGCTGTGACTGCTCAAAGAGCTGAAATGCCAAAGGACACATTTTGAGCTGTACTCCACAGGCAGGAACCTGGGAGAGGATGGGACAAGCAGAGCACTTTCAGCCCCACACAAGAGATCTGGACCAGGAGATGGGCAAGTTGTTTGTTCGGCTTTGGGCTTTTTCTCCCCTCTGACTGATTTTTACGGAGTTTTTTAATCTAAACACCCCTCAGCTTCTGCAGGGAGGACCTTTCCTGCTGCCTGGTGACTCTGGCACTGCTGTCAGGTTGGTCCTGCCTCTCCCTGGCTGTTTGAGCCCTGCTGTCCATCTGTCCATCCCATCCCTGCAGGGATATGACATTCCCACAAGAGTTGTGCCATGAGGCTGAGCAAGCCTTGCCTCCATGGGGAGGCTCAGCACAGAACAGGGTAAGGCAGCATCTTCCCAGGAGCTGTGGAGCAGCTGCAGCTTCTCTCCAGTTTCTGGATGTCCTTCCTGCTTTAAATCTCCAGCTCAGGTCCCCACTGAGCAACGTGGCACATTATAAAAATGGTAAGAAAACACCTGAGTGGTGAACCCCATGAAATAAAGTCTCTTTCAGGTCATGAGAGGCCAGCAGGAACCTCGGCTCCAGCCCTGGGCAGCAGCAGCATCATAAAACCACCAACATCCCAAGCAAGTGGCCTGGGAGGCCCAAATTTCAGGGACCATGTCCTGTTCCTGTACTCTTCCAGCTTGTTGCATTGAGTAAGGGGAAGGGTAACCCAGCCAAAACCCTGCTGAGCAGCACTGAGCAATGTAACTGATCATTTAACTCTGTTTTCAATCCAGACTTTTGCCTTGGGAATTTCAACAGAAGCTGCCTGAACCAAAAAGACTTTTCCTTTTTATTCCACTATTAAGCTGCAAAGAAGCTGTACACTGGAAAATAGACATCCTGCCTGAGGCTTCCTGGTAAACACTGGGATGTTAAAACATCTTACCTCAGGCTGCCTTCTCCCCGCTTTGCACTCCACAGAAGGAAAGAGAATTCAAGGAAGAAGAGTTAAAAGGTTTGTTACAGTCCTGTAAACAGCAGATGATTGTCAGGGCTTGACATCAGCAGTTTTTGAAAGGGGATAATAAGATCCACATGTGATGCAGGGGCTGAAGATAGAAACAAGGAGGAGGACTGGAGAGGGCTCAGAAATTCTGCTGAAGGTGTTTGCAGAAGGCTCTGGGAATTTCTGACCAGTTCATATGGATAGAGGTGGGAGGGGGAGAGCAAAGCAGCAGAATCCTGCTGGGGACAAGCAGCTGCAGAGAGGGACAGAGCTGCAGAGTGCCAGAAGGGACTGCTCCAGCAGAGCTCTGAGGGAAAAGAGGCAGGGAAACACCAAAGCTAACCAGCCAAAGAAACAAAAACCCTAAAAACCCCACAAACAACAACAAAACTGCAAAACCCCACCAAAAATAACAAACGACCGGGTAGAGGAGGAGATTCTTGCATTTCTACAGCCACAAGAAGAGAGATATTTGGGAATGGCCAGGAGAAGCCCTGCCATTCTCCAGTCCCTTGCCGGATTTCTGAGTCCAAGCACTCTCTCCTGAAGGATGTCCTGTTCCCTCAAGCAATGTAATGGTTTGAGTCCACTGCTCTCTCTCAGGAAGGAGCTCTTTCTACTCCTGCACTGTCTTTAAAAATAGGACAGAGCATTTCTTCACAAGCTGCACATAAAAATTATTTCACCATATACTGATACACAAAGGCAAACATTTGAATTTTAGTCCTGGACTACCCCTAATCTACATTACGAAAAAATTAAAATGAAGCCAGGATCTCGCATGTTCATCAAATCCTCTGAGATATCACAGATCCCTTACTCTGCATGGCCAGGGAACACTGTAATCCTCAAATCCCGGACACAGAAAGGTTTTCCTGAGGAACAAAGTATTTTTACCTTGCCCCAGCCACACCCCTGTGTGATCCTCACTGTAGTGGAGGCTACACCTGCACTGGGAATTTTCTCTGAAGATGCATTTGCTAAAATCCAGCCACAGTTTTGCACTTTTTTGAGAGGGTAGAGAACTGATTGTGTGTGGCTCAGTAATGAGAGCAGTAATTGCCACGGGGCTGACAATAATTTATGCAGAAGTTCTCAATTGCTTCTAATGGCCTGTCAGATGGTGAAAGGGAATGCAAAGCAGATCATCCAAACTCCTGAGAACAACATTCTTGAAAGCTCCACTCCTGCTAAGGACTGGGAAAAGAGAGAGCTGGGGTGGCCTCTGGAGCAGCAATAAAACTGCACTTTTATCCAGGGGTTCCTCCAGATCAGATTCCCTGAGTGCACCAGGAATGGAAGTAATGCTCTCCAAGACTCACCCAGATCTGAAATGAAGATGTGGACACTCACAGGCACCAGGCTCCTGAGCAGCTCATGCACTCCAATATCTGCTGGCAGTGTGGGTTTTATCCTGCATTTCTCCTTCAGGCCTCAGGCAAACTACATTTTGCACTTCAACTGCAGAAAGCAGTTAAATGCTAATTCTGTTACAGCATCAAAATCATGAGTGGGTTTCAAGAGTCAAGAAAAGAAAGAGTTATACTCATTTTTAAAAATGCAGATGAGTTCAACTTACTATTTAACCAGTAATGCCATTGGTAGATATAGGTTTAGGATGTGTGAGAGGCAGATATAAATATATTAAATGAAGGCTGATAAATGCTCAAGCAGAAACACAAGTGGTGTTTCCCTGACATTGTGTCCTAAAGTCTCTTGTTTCCATTTTGTCCTTTAATCCTCCAAAGCAAGACTGCCACTTCTAGAGGGTGGCAACTCCTCAAGTTACTCCAAGCAAGAAGGTGATGAGCTCAGAGTATTGGCAGTGATGGCTGAATAAATCACTGTGGGAAGAAAACTCCCCTTAGCTCATTTTCAAAATGAAAATGCATTTCATTTGGAAAAAATGAGAATTTAAAAGAGGAGGTGAGATCAAGATTAGAGAACAAGATTTTCTAACACCTGGCTATACTTTCAGAAGTAAACATATTATTTTCAAGGGGAAAAAAAAAAAACAAAACAAAACATAAAACTTGCAAATAAGTGCATGTTTCAATGAATAATTTTCATTCTGGGGAGAGTCAGAAAAGGAAAATACTGAAGGCAAAGGCATTAAAATGAATTTCAAGTGGGATTACTCCCCACTTCACCAAGGCAAAATCAAGCTTAATATGTCAATTTTCCATGTTCAGGACTCTTTAAAAAGGTCATCAACCAGTAAATTAATTAAATAAATTAAAGGTAGCAATTTATGATATACTAATTTTAAAATTAAAGGGAATTATTTATACAGCTGCTCAAATAAAGACTTTAAAAAAAAATATGTGGAAGACCTTTACAATGTGTTCCAAAAATTGGATTACAAGATATTCACTCATTTTATTTTTCTTCTTGTGCAAGCCAGGGCAAAACCTTTCAGGAAAGCAATTCTTAAAGCAGGGAAAACAGTGACTATGGAATAAAGTGCTGTGCTGTGGGAAAACACAAACACATTTTCCCAGGCTGTGCTGCTGAGCTTTCCAGAGTCCCTCAGAATCTCAGCTGGCTCCCATCTTCCCATGGGAAAAGAAACATTTTAAATGCAGGATCAAAATAATAAGAATAACAATTTGAAAAAGAAAGAAACAAACCACCACTGCCTGATGATGCATCTGCCCTCTTCCTAAAACCTGGAGAAATCACACTTTCATAATTCCTTTCCCATAAAATAAAATAAAATATTAAAATAAAACAAATAAATTAAATTAAATTAAATTAAATTAAAATAAAATAAAATATTAAAAATAAAATAAAATAAATAATAAAAATTAAAATAAAATAATAAAAATAAAATAAAATAAATAATAAATAATAAAATAAAATAATGAAATAAAATAAAATGAAATGAAATAAAATATAAAATAAATGAAATAAAATGAAATAAAATAAAATAAAAAATAAAATAAAATAAAATAAATATAAAATAAAATAAAATAAAATAAAGCAATCTGCACATTTAGTCTAAGCTTTTTGTAAAGAATCTCTCATGGTTCACAATGCCCCAAGGTATCCCACCAGTTACATGAGGTAATTCCAATAAATAACATTTTCTTCAGTTGTAAAGAAAAGAAATTACTCCTTTATCTTTTCATGCCTAAATGGAGCACCTGCTGAATCAATAGCCACGTATTCCAAACTCAGAGAGTAAGCAATGAAAGATTCCCAATTATTTCTAAAGGAATTGAAGGACGCCAGGCAGGACCCAGGGGCTGTGCATGGCTACGTGCTGATTGTGCTGCTCAATGGGGAGGAAGGGGCTGCAAGGGAAGCAGCCAAAGGAAACTGCAGCAAATGTAAAAAGCATTTCAGGGCTATATTTAGAGGAAGACATTCTTCCTACATTTGCCAAGCTGCTCACGTCATTTCACACAGCATGTTTGATCCAGCTTTAGAAGTCTAGGAGGGAGCAGGAGAGGGGGGGAGGAAAAAAATCTGGATCAGCTGCCAGAAATGGAAATCTTGCATTTATGGAGAGGAACAAATATTTTAAGCATGTGAATTCAAGAGTGCTTTCCGAAGGGGGGAGAGGGGGGGAAAGGGGAGAAAGGAGGGGGCAGGCAGGGTGGTAAAACTTCCTGCAGCCAGAAAGGCTCTGCAGAATATGGAGAATATTGATCATTACAGGACCTTGCTCCAATAATCCCTTTGGAGCCAGGCTCACGAGCCTGAGCTGCACCACTAAAAATACCAAAATGTGTGAATCTCACTGAGTTCAAGCCTTCATCTGGTGTAAACTGGAGGCTTGTCCGTGTTCCTGCAATGGGATCCAGCAGTTACATAAGCAATTACATATTTCTCATCTATAATACGTGATAAACAACCACAGAGGATGAATCAAACAAACTCCAAATGCAGGCTCAAAGGTGAAAACTGTATCAGAACCTCTCCAGTTTCACAAGAACATTACGATTTTCCTTTAACTCACGTCATGAGGTTCAGGATTTGCATAAAGAAACATCAAGATGAAAAGAAAAATATGTCAGGACCAGATGTAATGGGATCAGGAACAAACCACGTGGAAATTTCCTGTTAGTGACCTTCTGGAGGGTGGTGATGGAATTGATTTGAGATTTAGGACATGCTTTGCTTAAACTGAGATGACTTCTGTGAAAAGTTTTTTACCTTCATTCCCTTCTCCAGGCGGCTGATAAAACGAAAGCCCCAAAGATATGATGGCTGCAATTTCCAAGATTATAAGAGTCACGTCCTGCAACGCTTCCCAAACTAGCTGTATGAATGTTTTTGGCTTCTTTGGAGGTATAAAATTTTTTCCAAAAATAAGCTTTCTTTTTTCTAGGTCTGCAGCAGTGCCGGCTAATCCTGTAAAGAAAATAAAATGAAATAAAATCAGGTCAAATTGCATGATTGAAACAGAAATAGAAAATGTATTCCTATAAATTACTTCTCCATGAAAAATTCCAAGCTGTAGCACCTATGGTATATTAACAAACATAAATATTACACTTAAATTGTGCTTTTGCAAGAGGATTTGTCCTGATATTCTGAACAGAATTCTCATGAGCTCCATTTAGTACTAATTCCTGACAGGTTTAATCATTAAAAAGTCTTTGAATTCAGAGGTTTATATTAATATGACCTATGTATATACATATGTACAAGCAATGACTTCTGAAAATAGATCCTAAGCAGAGAGAAATTATTTTTGGGATGAAGGTGGAATAGCTGATGGAAGCTTTTGGTAATACCTGTGGAAGATCACAGAATTCTTTGTTCTGAATGCAAAGGATAAATCAGTAAAGTCTCTCTTGTGCTACTTCAAAGCAACCTCTGGCTGCAATGGACTTCAGCACATCCCTCAAATGAGCTGCATCACATTTTTGTCACAGGAAAAAGGCAAAGTGACAAGTTAAGTATGCACAGGAAGGCAAAAGGAAACAATATGGCTCAATGTATTTTACATGATGCTTCAATTTAAGAGCACTTCAATTTAAGGATGCAGGACAACAGCGGGTGGTTGTGCTGAGCAATCCACTGGGGTGCTTTTTCTCCTCCTTTTTAATTATGTTAAAGGATGCACGTGTGGTGCCTTTCCAGAAAAACAAAACAAAAAGCAAAAAGCAGAACAACAAAACAAAACCAAAAGAAAAATACTTGCAAGGATCAGGTTAAAATAACTGAGCCCATATATCCCTCAGAGCAGCACAGAAAACCGCAAGAAGGGTTCCATATTTCTGCCAAGCAATCCCTGATATCGCAGAATTTAGACTGGAAAGGACCTTTAGGACCCTCAAACCCACAGTGCCCCCAGCACTCCCAACCCCACCACCAACCCCTGCCCTCAGGTGCCTCATGCACACAGCTGTGAAGCCCCCCGGGGGTGGTGACTCCAGCCCCTCCCTGCACAGCCTCTTCCAACGCTGCTCAAGCCTTCCCGTGCAGAAATGGTCCCTGATATCGAATTTCCACCTCCCCTGGGGCTCCTGGGGGCTGTTTTCACTTGTCTTGTTTAGAGCAGAGACCAACCCAGCTGGAATATCTACAAAACTTTAGGTTTTGAATGTGAGCAGCACCATAAAGTTATTTATGGTCGTTTATGGTTATTTATGATTATTTATGGTGATCCATCCTTCTCGGGGGTTGCTTTGGTCAGGATGACCCCAGATATATAAAATCTGCTGTCTCCAAACCCTGCTGCTGAAGAAATGAGTTGAAAGTCTTCAGCTGATGTTCTCAAGGTTGCTTTATTGTTTCTTATCTCAGATATTTTCTGTCTGGGCTGCCCAGGTCTGTTCAGCAGGGCAGCCCCAGGCACACACCCTGCCCCAGGGGCAGGCACTGATTTTTATACTACAAACTACGTGTGAGTTATTGACAGTGATGATCCAATGCCCATCACCTGTGTCAGACAGTTCCATTCTACTCCAATCCAATCCCCAAGTGCCACCATCCCCAAGAAGATGGGGTTAGGGAGAAGAAGGAAGGAGGACAGGACAATGCCCAAATCCCTCCATCTCACCCCCTAAGCCCCCATGGTAAAAATCCCCCAAATTTCCCTTTTCACTCTACAACTACTACTATCATGCTGTCTCTATTTTTGTGCCCTTTCATTCTTCATTCACAGGTTTAATTTGTTCCATGGGTCAAGCTCAAAGCTCAGCAGTCCCTGGCTGCATGCAAGGGTCTCTGACCCCCTGCCAGGGTTTGGAGCCCCTGGCTGGAGCTGGGATCACCCAGGACTGTCAGACACAGCCTGGGTTCTGACACATCCTGACACAACACCTGGAAAACCCCGGAGTTGCCCTGGAGGAGCAGAAATGTGCCTGTGAGGGAGGAACCCACCAACCCCACACCGTGAGGATTCCTGGGCTCGGGCGTCCAGGGCAAATCCCTGCCTGCCCCAAAGGCTGTGGGACACCTCGGGAGTGGGAAGCCCTGCACACATCCCCTTCCAGCAGGGAGGGAAGGCTCAGAGTCCCCACTCTGGGTCTGGGTCCCCCACCAGCCCTGCGGCCCCCAAGGTTCCTCCTCTCTGGGGACCGCAGAGATGCTTCCCTGCCGGCTCAGCCCTGCCCCACTGCAGGAACCTCCTGACTCACCTTTCCCTTCAGGTGTCTCCTTACAGCTGCTGGGCAGCTCCTGGCTCCTGGAGAACTCATCAAAGTTTCATTTCCCCTTCAGCTGCTGAGAAACACGAGCCCCTCCCGCAGATCTGGGGTTATTATTACCTCCCCTCGTTTCATTTGCAGGGTCTCCTGCTCAGTGACACTGGGACAGACAGTGTCTGTGGGAACGTGCATGGAGGAGAATTAGACTGTCCAAATTGAGGGGAATAATCTTTTTTTTTTTAATGTGCATCAGTACAAACTGCACAGAAATTCAAGCTAGCTGGTGTTACATTCAGCATTATATTAATATGACCTATGTATATACATATGTACAAGCAATGACTTCTGAAAATAGATCCTAAAGCAGAAAGAAATTATTTTGGGGATTAAACTGGAATAGCTGATGGAAGTTCTTGATAATATCTGTGGAAGATCACAGAATTCTTTCTTCTGAATGCAAAGGATAAATCAGTAAAGTCTCTCTGGCTGGTCCCAGCAAGCAGGAAGGGTCTGCATCATCCTTCAGCCCTCAAACTCCTCTGAGAGTCCCCAGGCAGCTTCCAAGGCAGGGAAAATCTTTTCCCCTGTGCCACCGGAATTGCTGCCTTTTTGTGACCCCACAGGGGTCACAGAAGTTTGGGCAACACAGGTGAGGGATCAGGCAGCCACTCACAGGGACCAGCCCCAGCACAAACCAAACCAGGGCGCTCTGAGCAGCACCAAAAGGAAGGAGCCACACTAAAAATCAGGGAATCACGGGATCTTCAAGGTTGGAAAAGACCTGTAAGATCATCGAATCCACTTGGAACCCAAGTTCACCATGTCCCCAGGCACCCCATCTGCAGGTTTTTGAACGCTTCCAGGGATTCCAGTGACTCCATCACTCCCCAGGGGAGCCTCTTCCAGTGCTTGACAACCCTCCCACGGGGAATTTTTTCTTAGTATTCAATCTACACCTCCCCTGGCACACCTCGAGGCCATTTCCTCTTGTGGACCCTGTTCCCTGGGAGCAGAGCCCGACCCCCCTGGCTGCCCCCTCCTCTCAGGGAGCTGTGCAGAGCCAGAAATTCCCCCTGAGCCTCCTTTGCTCCAGGCTGAGCCCTTTCCAGCTCCTCCTCATGGAACTTGTACAAAAGGCACCCACAGATGGCATCACCCCCCCAAAACTCAACTCCTCAACCTCGCACACAAAGGGGAAACTCCATGGGCACCGTGGACGGGGATTTGGGGCAGAACTGTTTCTCTGATGCAGCTCCAAGCAGCAACACACGACTCTGGAAGGAAAAACTCAAAGAATGGAAGGAACAGCCATCTGAGCAGTGCCTGTTTTCCAACCCAGCACATTTGTGCTCAGTGGTGGGCCAGCTCCAGCAGCTCAGCACGTGACTGGAGCTCTCCAGCACTGCAGGGATGGCTGGGACAGCGCGGGGGAAAGCTGCGGGGATCTGCAATAATCCCAGTCACATTTACTGGGACGTGCCAAAGTCCTGAGTTTGAAATGATGCCCTGCACTGGCTGCCAGGAGGTTCACAAGGACAGCTCCTGCCCTGTGTGTATGACGTGTGTAAAATACACCTGAGGAGCCTCCAAAGCCAAGGAGAGACTGAACTCCAAGAGCTGCTTTTTTCTCCAATATAAAATCTGTCCATTTAGACACCATAAGGCTGAGGAACAGATTATCTAAAGCATCCATGGTCATCCTTATTTCCCTGACTACAGTCCACATGATTCTGGAATTCAGTCATTCAGACTCTTCCATTTCTGTTAACATTCTTTTCCTTAACCACAAACAAGAGTAAATTATGGAGATTATTTTATTCTTTTCTCTAAGTCTTGGTGACATTACTCACCACTCAGTCTCATATAAAAACCAGAGTATATTCATCTTTAATAATGAAATTGATTTCCTTGTAAATCATTTAGAAATCCTGGGAAAATGACATCCAGTATTCAGTTCAAACCAAAAAGGTTTCTCTTGTTCCGTGACCCAGCCATCACTCAGAATCCTGTCCAGCAAAATTTTGGGGCTGTTTTTTATAACTTCCATTGCATGCCAGAAATGAACAAACTCTTCAAATGAGGGAGGGAAAGGGAAAGGAAAGGAGACAACAGAGACATGCGATGAAATCAGATTTTAAGGGTTTGTGGAGGTAAGGTCAGAAAGGGCTAAAAAAAGTGCATGGAAAAGACAAAGATGTGAGGAAATGGGGCTGAGCCTCTGGGCAAGGCAAGAGGCTTGCTCTGCAAAACTCCCATAAATTCTCAGAATGCACAAGAAGGTGCAGGAGGGGCCCTCCTTATGTTCCCCCAGCCAGCTGCTCTACTCAGAGGTGTTATTTTAATTATTTTAGTGACTCGGGGGGGCTGTGAGAGGCTGGCCCTGGCGAGGCCGGAGGTGGCCCGTGGTGCCCAGATGGCCCAGCCAGCAAGGAGCACAGCCAGGGCAGCACAGGACACCTGCCCCCGCCAGCACCTGAGCCTGGAGATGCCTTTCCTGCTGCTCCACTTTGCATGTTGGGTTTTTTTATCCTGTTAAACACACTGACTTCATCTCCTGACTATGATTGTTTTATTTCTCCCCCGAGTCCTGTGACAACAATGAAAGAGCACTGCAGATGAAGGCAATTTAAAACCTCATTTCTGTGTGAGGATATAAAACATCCAAGGACGTGGAGAAGAACCACTGGGGACTAAAAAACATGAATGGAAATAGGAGCTCAGTAGGACTTCAGATTTCACATCCTCCCAGCACAAGCAGCAGCCTCCCATCTCCTGCTCTGCATGGCAATAAAGGCACAGACTGGCTGGGTTTAGGTTCATTTCTCCACACAAGCATGAATATTTTATTTAAGTGCTTTTCTAGGTCAAAGCTGTGCAGTGCAACTTTGCTTGACCCGAGTGTTTAGAACAGATGTGCAGATTTGGGTTAAATTTACATACAAATATTGCACACAGGTTCAGGAAATATTGTGAAAATTTACTGATGCTTCCAGCGCTTGAGTAATTTCTCAGGGTTTCATTTGCCAAAAGTTTTCACCAAAATTTGTGGGAGAATGAAAAGGATTGCATAGGAAACGATGTTGTGTGGTACATTAAATTCATTTATGATTTAATCTGGCATTGTTGCTTTTTTTGGAGGGAGAAAAAGAACATAAAACTGGAGAAGTGCCACTTAATGAATTTTCTCTGTTCCTTATCTACATCTGCCAGTTCCTGCACACTGAATATAAAGCCATTTTTTCAATTAATGCCTGGAAAATTGTATTTCTCTGACAGTCATCTCCACTGCAACCAAATGGAGCATGACAAACACAGAATGATTCTGATGCTGCAAGAACAACAAAAGCACAGCACTGCTAACACAACAATGAAAAAAAAATCCACCATAAAACTTTTAAGACAATGTTTGAAATTGGCTCAAATTAGGGGCTGAAGAATGAAGAATTCACATTTGCAATAATTGAAAAAATAAAGCAGTCATTGCTTCTTAAATTCCTTCTGTGCTTTTTCCGATGCAGCCAGAAAAGGAGATAAAAATTTCAAATAGCAAAACCTGTAAATGATGGCATTTTAAAAATTCAAGTGTGAGATTTGTTCAGCACAAAAAGGAAAGGCTTCCTGGGATTCTGTGGAAATGAAGGGAGAGAGGAAAAACAACTATTTTGGTTGGAGATCATTAAAAATGAGGTATGACACTCCTGAGTTCTTCCTTGAGAACCCAGACCTGAGTTTTATCTCTAAGGACAAAACCCCCTGGCCTCAAACTCTCTTCTCCCACGACGAGCACTCCCACCATCACAGAAATTAAAAAATATAACACCCCAAAGAATCACCTGCACAGTTATTTCATTTTCTTTGCCTGGTTTCACCCATTCCAATGCATTTCCATGCAGCTCCCTGCCATTCCTGCTGCTCCATAACCATTGAGGAGACCCTGCCCCTAGCCCAAGACTCTCATATCCCCCTGCTGACCCTGAATTAGAAATATCAGCCCAGTTGCTGCTGGGGTAACAAGGACAATTCAGGTCCCATGTAATATTTTGAGTGGGATTTGTCTCTTCCTTTGGAAGCAGAGTTTTGCTCTGCTTTTCCCTCTCCAAAAAGCAAGAAATAGCTCAGCTTTGTTTCTTCCATTTCCTCAGCAGCAAATAAGCAGCATCATCTTTGTAACAGTGACTGAAAGAGCTGGAAATGTCACATTTTCAATTCAAATGAAGAGCTTGGAACCAACAGATTCCGTTCCTGAGGTCTGCCTTAGGAAACTGCCCCTTCCTAACTGGGGAAGGCAAGGGGCCACTACCAGCAAAGTGAGCCCACTGTCATGGTTTGGAAGGTCTGGTTTGTCCCCAGGGTGTCATCACTGTGATGTAAGCCAGCAGCAGCCTCCCTTAGGTCAGGAATTCTTCAGGACCCTTGTTTATCTAAGGAAAACAAACACCTGGAACACCACAAAAACACAGGCTGCATTAAACTGACACAAGAGGATTGGTTTCCAAGTGAAACATATTCCCAAGGTGGGGAACACAAAGTGGAAACCTTCACCCCTCAAACCCCTGTGCCTCTGTGACCTCCCAGTTTTACCAAGATTTTCCATGCAGTACATTGAAATTCTGTTCAGGTCATATTAAAATAAAGTCAGTTGAGAGAATGCTGTCCATCAATAAAAGAGAGTTTAATGAGAGCATCTTCTAATTCCAGCAACGTGAATTGGAATTTCACTACTGAATGAATCTCAACAAATAATAATTTCCTTCTAATCTCAGGACTACAAAGCTGTCTCTAAGTGTAATGAATCTCATTACCCTTTTTCATTAATATCACTTGAATACTATTTTTTATATAAAGGTTAAGAAATACATCCAAAAATAAAATGCCTTTGGCATTACAGTCATCTGAGCACGTGTCCTGTCAGCTCTATGCTGCTGCTGGGACTGTTCCTGTGAGCAGAGCCTTGCAGCACTCAGACCCTCCTGGACCCAAACACTTTATAGCCAGATCCAGACAGCCAGAAACAGGAAATTTATTACCTCCCTCTCCACCTTCTCATTAATCATCCTCCCTCCTCACATCTGACAGCAGCAAGCAGCCCAGCCACTCTGTGGTGCCCTCTGAGCTCTGCCACCCCTCAGCATCCCAAACCTAAGGAATGACTGCAGAAACCTCCCAGGAGCCTTCCCTCTGACAGGGTGCAACTGGAGCTCTCACTTTAGTCACACAAAGAACGCAAATACTTCCCTAATTCTGTGACCTTTCCAAAAAAGAAAAGGAACTGAAGAGCTTAACAATTGTTCTTGCAGACTGATTGTCTAATGCAAATGTTAGGAACAGGACTCGCACTTCTGCCATGAATTCCCACCTCTCAATCTGGAGAAATTCTAGGAAACTTAATCTGAATTTGATGAGGCAGGGAAGGGCTGAGGTTCATGCCCCAGCCAGGTTCAGGCAGTTCAGGGAGTGAATCCACATCACCTGAGATTGCTGATTTACATTTACCCCAGCCAGGGTCTGTTACTGCCCAGAAGCACTGAATGCTCCATGACATCTCTAATTGCCTTCCCCATCCAGCCCAAAATTTGGGGGGTTATTTCTTCCATCATCTTTTAATTCCTTTTTAGAGTAGAATTGCCCTGAAATGAAGGCACTGAGCAGGAACAAACAGTTTACATAAAACGAGTAATAACAGCAGCACCAGAAATGGTTCTTGAAAATGGCTGAAAACAGCCCCAAAAAAAAGCCACTCATGTGAAAGACATGCCATGATTTCATAATAATCTAATGACTGGACTTCTGTGCAGCACATGAACATGAGCCAGGACTGGGGCAACAGATGAGACATCAAATATTAAAGGCAAGACAGGCACTGTAGCAGATGACTAATGGTTTTCTGGCCTAAACAGAGAGCAAGAAGCTTTCTGCAAAGGCTGATAAAGCATTCAGCGAGAGCTCAAGCTCTGGGATGAAGAAAGAGGAATCAGGATTGTTTTTTCCTTTACAAATGTTCTGCTGTCAGTGGGAGTCTGGCTGCTGAGAGGGAAGAGAATTATCCCACCAGAAATAATTCCTTCAGCTCTTACTCCATCTGATAATCTTGAATCCATCCACACGTCTCACCTTGGTACCCCAAGCTCCTGGAAATATTTTTCTTTTTGCTCTGTCATGATATAATATCAAGTACAATAAAGCCATTAGATTCAGGAAAGGATTTTAATAAATACTGATAATCTAGAATAAATACTAATAATCTAGAATAAATACCCACCATCCCAGCCATCACCAACTAGATAATAAAATGCCAATAAAAATTCCTTTTTTGCATTAGATATGTAAATACCAGAGCAATAACAGCACAGATCTTCACCCAGCACTAAGAGACAATTAAACTAAAGGTTATGGAAGGGTTTGGCAGCCAAGCCAAACATCCCCAAGCCAGTGGGACACCCCACACACACTGATGCTCCAGGTTTGTTCAGTGTCACAGACCCTCGGCTTCTGAACCATGTCCAGGCTTTTAGGAAGGCACAGAGAGGTAAATGAAGGAATGTAAGGTTTTCTTCCCCCCAGTCCCATATTCCAGGTACTTAAAGCCTTGAGAATGATCCTTTAAACATCTTTTTTGGTTATTAAAAGCAAACCAGCATTTTCTTCCCACAGAAGGTAATGTTAGGATTTAAATTGGACCATACAAATGCCCTCTGCATATTTTGTGTTACCAACAAAGCTCTGATTTCCTACAAAACACAGATGTGTGATGTGGGACCAGTTCAATGGTGTTGAATGAGAGTCTGAAGGAAACAGTAGCAAAAATGTGGGGCTACAGTGCTGAATTATAATAATATAACTGTTCCAGATTATATGAAATCTTTTTTTTTTTGCTCTTAATGTTTAAATTAAATCAACATCCCTGGGTCTATCTTAAGAGACAGGTCAGACACATTAAGTGGTTGTTCTGTAGGTCAGGCTTGGAAAGCACTAACACATAAATCAGGCCATGGCAAGGAGCAACCATGGAAGTTTAACAGAGGAGATCCAAGGTGATCGTCAAGAAAACAAGCATGGAATGCTGACATCATAATGTCAAAGTGGAAAGCCTTCCTTAATTAACACATCTTCATAACCTTTCCTCACCCTTCTCACTGGACACACAAAAACCAAACCAAACATTTCATCGCTCCACAGAAATTGCCGATGGCTGTTCCAGGGAGCGCAGCCCCTGCAGTGCCTCTGGGAATCCCTGCTCCCATCCTCGGGGCAGCAGTGCTGCTGGCAGAGGCAGCCCCTGCCTGGCTGCCTGGCCCCAGCACAGCCTGGATGCAGGGTCCCAGCGGCAGCATCCCCACCAGCCAGGCTCTGCAGCAGCTCCGGGTGCCTGGCTGGGAGGCTCTGCCAGCTGGGAGCTCCCTGAGGGCCAGGCACTCGGAGCTGCAACGGTTCTGTCGTTATAATTCAGCACTGTACCCCACGTTTTGATGCTGTTTCCTTCAGGGTCTCAGTCGACATCATAGCACTGGTCCCACACCACAGGTCTGTGTGCCAGCGGGCAGTCAGGGCTTTGTCAGTGGCACAGAGGGCACAGAGGGCTCTCGGAGCCCTGGATTGTTCAGAAAACAGGGGCCAGCACCACCAACCCCCCCAGCCCTGCAATGTCGCTGTGGGTGAGTGACAAACGACAAGAACCTCGTTTATGAAAACTGCATCTGACTCCAATCTTTATTCAAAACCTGACCCCCTTTCTATATCTTCTAGAGCAGGCCATGTCACTGGTCAGAAGAGTGCCAGAACTCTTCACCCCATTGGCCCAAACCGAAAGACAGAGAGAAGTCCATCCCACAGAAAGGAAACCAAAACATCACTCTTGTTACAATGCTTGCAATGTTTATGTCAAGTCTGTGAGAACCAGGTCCTCCCAAACCAAAGCATCATGAAGAAACTGAGTCTAGAAACTCAGACTCAGGAGCCTCAGACTACACTCCAGGGCAGGGGGAGAGCAGGGAACGCCGCAGGGGCTGTGCAGGGATCCTTGCAGGAGGAGGAGGAAAGGATGGAGCCACACATCCCCTGTGGGAGCGGGACTGAGCTGCTGGGAGACCCCACCCTGACCCCCAGTCCCACAGCAGCTCCACTGGCAGCTCCTCACAGCCACCCACTCCTTCCCCTCTGGTTTTGCTCCTGTCTTGTCACAGATTTTGGAGTGATTTCATGGCACTCAGAGATTTACATGTCCAGCATCGTGTTCAAAGACTGCTGGTGCCACTGGAACGTCCCAGGATCTGTGGCCAAGTGACCAATTCAATGCAGCTGAGCCTCAGCTGCTCTCTCACACCAGAGGGTGCTTTCAGGGAGATGGGGCCAAAATTGCTAAAAACTTCTCCTGATTTTGTGTGCCCACTCAGGGTGACACTCTTGGCAGTCAGAAAACAACAAAGGAATAAAGGAATAAAAGACATGAACCTGGGAAAGTACGGCCTGAGGGAGACATTGTGCAAGACACATCAGACAGACTCTTAAATACAGCATGAGGTTCTTATGCAGTACTCCGAAAGTCTCTTTTTCAGGGAGGGGAAAGAATCTCTCTTCTTCCATAGAGAATCTTTCCTATTATTATTTGTCACTGCAATCACCACAGTTTCTGTGGCACCAGCAGTTCGGAGGGTCTGGAGCTCATATTTATTTGGTGAAGCCCATTGAAAAGATTAAAAGTAACACACCACAACAACAGATGCTCTGACAACAAAAGCATGGAAAGGAGGGGGCTTCTGATGAGGCCAGGCATGGCTAGGTTAAGTAGCAAATTCCTCACAGGGTGTTTTAATCTTTAATATAAAAAGCCAAAACAGAAGAATTAATTCATATTCTGATGCGACAGAACTTTGTAAGGAAGTTGAAATGAAATACCAATATCCACTTTGCCCAGGCTGCTTCCTTGGCATGATTCTTTCCCTTTCACTTAGGAAAAACTACAAATAAACCAAACTGCACTTTCCTGAGGTGTTACCTCCAAGTGGTGCTCCCTGGCAGCTCTCAGAGTCTCTGCAGTGTCAGCTGGTGCTCCTGTGAGCAAGGTCCCTGTGTCACCTGCACCGTGCTGGCCCCGGGCTCTGCTGGGCTCAGCACTCCCTGCTGAGCACCCAGGGAGCTAAACCCCAGGAGAGCACTGCAGGAAGCATTGTGCTGGGATCAGGGAGGGGAAGAATCCCCTCCTCTTCCATGAAGAATCTTTCCTATAATTATTTGTCACTGCAATCACCACGGTTTCAACGCCCTGCACCGCTCTCATGCCGGCAGTGATTCCCCCGACCACCCTGCCCAGCCTGGGGGGCTTTTGGAGCACCCAAAGGGTGAGACCCCAGCCCAGGGGCATCATGACAATGAGATGAGAGCCCTGGCAGCCCCCACAGCACTCCCACTGCTCCCTCTGTGACTGTGCAGTCATCACCTCCCACCCAGCCATTCCCTCCTGGCACCCAGTGGGGATCAGCTCCCAGTGGGGATGAGCAGGAGGGGCTCCAGCAGCACCTGGGAGATGCTCAGGGGAGGGGCTGGGCAAACTCAGATAAGGGATTCACCTGCTCTCACCTCTGCATTTATTCCAGGACAGCCATTCCCTGAGAGCCACTGGGGATTAACCCTTGGTGTGCAGTTCTCACTCTGCACTCAGAGGCCTTCCCAGGGTGAAGCACAGCAATGGAGTCAGATGAAAAGGGGGCACAATGTAGCCAGAGGGGATGGCTGTGTGAGGAAAAGGTTGCAAGCCATGAATGGATTCAATGAGTTCTCATTGGAGAACTCTGTAGTCTGGTTTCCCAGGCCTGGAGCTTCTGAGTTTCTAAAGCTCATTTTTCCTGATGTTTTGGGTTTCTGAAGCTTGTTCTCACAGCATGAACATAAACATCAGGATTGGTTTTGTAATGAAAACTCATGTTTGGAATTCTGTCTGTAGGACAGACTCTCTTATGATGTCCCTCTGGTTTGGCCAATGTTAGTAAAATGGTTGTCATTCTTTCACCAATCACAGTGGTCTGTGGAAAATTGTATAAAAGGGAGTGATTTGTTTCTGATAAACAGGGTCAGATCATCTCTCCGAGCTGTTTTGGAGAAAATTTGTGTCCTGTGTTATTCACCGCAGTGACAGAGCTCCTTTTCACTAAAAACCTCAACTTCCCCATGTTCAACGAAGGTTAATTAATTAATTAATAACTGGTGGGGTTAATTGAGGGGTATTAAGACAGTGCAATATTTGTTTACTCTGAAGCTGCCAAAAGATGGTTGTTAATGAGGACTTGGTGCTTCTACTACGATACAAAATAATACTTTGTTTGCTGCTGATGTGTCTAACACAAATCTGTAAATATTTGTACACCCTTCAGATCATCGTCTGCCTTTCCTGCAGACTAAATACAGACTTAGGGAAGAAGAGAAGTGGAAGTGGCTGTAAAAATTCCATCCAAGGATACCAACATGAGCTCTGCTACAGTGACCAGCCCAAAACTGAACACAGATGTGCACTCAAAGCTGGGAGTCACCAATAATTCAGCAAGGCAAACAAGCTCCCTCTTGCCTCATTTTCCAGATTAAATGGAGAAAAGATGCAAGCAGAGCCTCAGGACTTTCATGCCTTGTGGTAACGAGTTCACTCAGCACACAAATGATGTCCAGGTGTCCCAGAGCAGCAGGAGCAGCAGAGTTTTAGTTGGGATGATGGCCCCACTGGAACCAATAGAATGTTATCATTCCAAAGAGCTCTCAGCCTCATTTAAAGCTAATAAAAATACCAGGAAATGTGGCTCTGTTTTCTCTACTCCTGCTTTATTTTTGAGTGATGAGAAAATACGAGCTGTGACCAAAGCAATCCCAAGATGTACTGAGGGATAAAGCATTGTTTTATTCCTGTACCCCCATGAAGGAGAAATCCACCATGAGCACAACACCCATAGATATCTCCCAATTTAGGACAAAAAAAGCCCAAAAGAATAGATTCTCCTTCCATGAAGCACAAATTGTCAATCACCTTGATTAGCCCTCCACACAATTAACAGAGCCTGAATGCACTAATCACTACTGAACTCCTCCAGGTTGTTTTCCAGGGCAAATCAAAGACCAAACTAAATTATAAAGTTAGCCAAGGGCTCCATGGAATTTTTTATGGACACCAAACTGGGCGCACTTCAGATCCTCCCAGTTCACAGTCACGACAAAAGCAAAAGTGGAAAACACTTTTGGGGTACAAAAGATGCAGTTCCAGCAATCCAAAAAGCCCCTGAGAATCACTCAGCTACAGTGGAATTCCATTTGAGGTGATGAAAGTGGGAAAATGTCTCTGTTCCAGTCTCTTCACTTCTTTGGTCACTATATCAATGGTTTGTTTTCCTTACATTAAGAATGCCTTTTCCTGAATTTCAGTTTTCTGCTCTGTGGTTTGAGAAGTTTACAACTTTGTGTGTCCTTTGGCCAGTGCACATTGAGGATTGGAGGATGCAGTTCTGATCAAAGCCCTGGCAGAAGTGTGCTCACATTGCCAATGTTTATGAATTTGTGATTTCTGCTGACACATCAGCAGAAATCAAAATACTATATTTTCTTGTAGTAGAAGCACCAATTCCTATTAAGAGGCATCCTCAGACAGCTTCACAGAATAAAAAAAAAATATTGCATCTTCTTAATGCCCCTCAATTAACCCCAACAGTTATTAATTAATTAACCTTCATTGCACATTGGGAAGTTGAGGTTTTTAGTGATAAGGAGTTCTCCAATGAGAACTCATTGAATCCATTCATGGCTTGCAACCTTTTCCTCACACAGCCATCCCCTCTGGCTACATTGTGCCCCCTTTTCATCTGACTCCATTGCTGTGCTTCACCCTGGGAAGGCCTCTGAGTGCAGAGTGAGAACTGCACACCAAGGGTTAATCCCCAGTGGCTCTCAGGGAATGGCTGTCCTGGAATAAATGCAGAGGTGAGAGCAGGTGAATCCCTTAGTCTGAGTTTGCCCAGCCCCTCCCCTGAGCATCTCCCAGGTGCTGCTGGAGCCCCTCCTGCTCATCCACAGGAGGGAAACTGGGAGCTGATCCACACACAAGAATTTATGTTTTGATATAATTTAATAATATAATATATATATAACATAACAATTTTAATATAATTTATTTTGTTGAGATAACACAATAATTTACGTTGTTAAATTAAAAACAAATTCTTGCAAGTAAAAAGAAAGAAAAAGACCGAGAAGCAAAAAGCAATTTTTTAAAAAAAGCAACTAGACCCAACATTCTTATTATACTAAAAGGGAGTAGAATTCCAAGCACTTAAGTACTTTTATCATGTAACACAGAGGCATAGATTTAGATAACAACCACTTAAGGAATTAATTACATTCTTTACACCAAAAGACATGGAAAAATGAAGTTATCCCAGTTATACTCACCCCAAGGAAAGGAACACTTAAAACATTTTCCGAACTTCACATGGAATTGTTCACTTGTCTCATTAGTAACTTAATTGGAAATTCTATTTTGATTTTCAGTAGAATAGGTTTTACTCTGCTCTGTTCCTTGACTTGTCAGGTTACTTTTTTCTTGTGTGGTTCCTGCCTCTCACAAAATGTTTTGGGAAAAGACAGTCCAAATTCACAGTCCAAAATCTTATGCAAATTACTATGAGCCAACTGCTGTACAAATATTATGAAACAGAATTCTCCCCAAGTCCTTTTCAATGGCTGCTGAACACAGCAGGATCAGACACTTTCTATTTTTATTGACTCTCAGGTTTCCAACTTGGTAGAATAGAAGGCATTGGAATAAGTCTTTCTGAAATATTTCTGAAATAAGAAAAAAAAAAAAAAAAAAAAAAAAAAAAAAAAAAAAAAAAAAAAAAAAAAGATTCCATGCCTAAGAAAAAGTGCTTTGGGAAACTGGAAATCTTCCTAAACCCCAAAATGTTCCAGAAACTCAGCCTGTGATTCAAAGGCACTTTGTCATCTGTACAGTTTTGCTTATAGCTGCATTGCAGCATTCTCTTCAGGACTGCTCAGTGCTCTTGGAGGATAAAATGACCCAAGTGTCTCCTCTGTTCCATCATTACTCATTAATGAAGAGCCTGGGCCTGGAGGATTGTCATTGCAGGAGGGGAGGAAGGAAGCTGCATTAAACCCCTCCAGCACCACACACATGAACACCGAGCAGGGGCAAGGAAATCAGACACGGTTTCAGCGGGTGCTTCGGCAGCATTCAGAGACTTTAGCAGCTCAAAGAGCACTGCTAACGCCCTTCTGCTGTGAAATCATCCCGGAGAATGCAGGGAGGGCAGGGACCTTGGACCAACAGGGCTCAGGATGAAGTCAGTGCTTTCAGCCAGACGTCTTTGAACACGCATCTGTTTTCTCCAGGTTATGTAAATGATGAGCAGAGAGGAGCTGAAGGGTGAAACGCTCAGGCTGCTCAAATGCAGGCTTTGTGTGTGTGTGTGTGTGTGTGTATTGCCTAATTCCAACATCCCTTTTGTTAAAAAAATATGTTTTTTCTCTGCCTCCCCATGCACCTTCAGTGCTTACTGCTCTTCCCAAAGAGCACCTGAAGAGATCTTCCCTCTCTTCCCTTTCCATGTTTCTCAATTGCCCCTTCATTTTATCTCAAAGAAACTGATAAAAATAAAAATATCAGGCAGCTCTGCCTTCCTCCCTCTGAGCTCCCACTGCTCACCCTCCCCTTCTTAATCCCTGCACTCCTTTCTCGGAGGCCACAGCTCTGATTTAACCTCACACAACTCTTTGGGAGGCTTTTTTGCTTGTTTGCCCCTTTTAATCAAGAAGCAGGAGCACAAAGTAGGCAAAATTTTGGGAGATCAGCATGGAGCAATATCCATATCTGGAGTGTCTTCAAAGACAACCATCAGTACCACACACTCTGCAGGCTTATTTCTTCTGTGAAGAAAAGCCCTCTCAAGGAAACAAAATATTCCTCACATTGCAAGACTTTGAGAATCTCAACAAAAAATCTTCTATTCATTTAATGATTACGAAAACCAGCAGACAACAGAAAAATTCAGAAGTAATTACATGAGTCTATTAATAGCAAGTGCCAATAAGTTTCCATTTCTGTGCCCCTCATTAGAAAAATGAACAATTTCTGGTATTGTGGAAACAGGCTTGCAGAACATAAAAAGACTCTAACAGCATTAATCTTTTAGCTTCCTGAGCTTTGTTTGTACCACAGCCTTTATTTGCAATTAAGCTTAGTGCATATGAAGTTCACTGCCTGCCAGCCCTCGCTGCCTGATCCAGCCCAGGGTGGGTAATTCAAGCTCCTTCTCACTGACCTACCAAACTCTGACCTGTTGGACCTGGCTGGTAAAAGTGAGAAGGGATTACAATTTCATTCAGATCGTGATATCTGAGCAATTCATTCAACAAGGGGACCAATTATGTCTGATCCCCTCACCTTTCCCCCTGCTTCTGGGCTGGTCTGATTTGCCAGGAGAAGGTAATCCTGAGTCAGGGTGAATTTGATCACAGTGACCTGAGATGAAAAGTGCTGGATCTTGAAAATGATCTCAAATTCCTCCAGTTTGTTCAGCTGTTACAGATGGATGCTATAAAAACAGAGGTTCTTGCCTGGAGATAAATATCCACCACACTTATTTATTTACACAAGACCACCGTGCGCCCTGACAAAAACAGGGGATGTTTCACAGAGCTTCCCTGGTGCTCTACTGTGGCAAAACATTGAAGCTACAAAACCTGACATCCTCTGTCACTGGCTGAAGGCAACAGGTGATGCATGAACTGATGCAAAACCACCAGTCCAGTCCACCCAATAACTGTTGACTCGTGAACAGAAAACTAATTAATAACGATGTTCCATAACCAAATACAGCCACTAAGGCAGTCAGCTTCTAACCAGAACCAACAGAGAGCAAGTTCCTCCACAAATGATGGAGGAAAGTCGTTGGATGCCTTGGTTCTCTCACCAGAAAGGGCTTTTCTCTGCCTCTTGCAGCATTGGGCACCTGGTGCCTCTGACTTCCCCAGGCACAGAGCTCCCCAAACCTCCTCAATGCGACCATGGAGGAAGGATGGCAAAGCCACGGGACCTGGGCTGGCCCCAGCTGCACCCGGGCAGGAGAGAGAGCTGCACACCTGCTGCCAGCAGGGACTGCCAGCTGCAGTGAGCCTGCAGATCCTCCAGGACTAGGCTACTCTATCAACACCTGATTCAGAGCTTGATCCCACACCCACACTGAGGGCAGCAGCAGTTCTGCTGCAGGAAAGCAGAGGGTTCCGAGCCCAGGGACACTGCCCAGCCCCAGCTCTGGCTCCAGGGGTGACCCTTTCCCAGCAGAGCTGCCCTGCCTGCCCACAAGAGCCACACTCTGCACTTCTCAGGGCTGACATATCACGGAAACCAGATACAGCTGCCAGTTGTAAATCCTACTGAAAATCTCCTTACACATTAAAAGAAAAAGCAATGCCAGGCTGAGGCAGTTATTAAGCTCCATGTCAGCTCCCCCCTTGGAAATTCCTCACAATATCCCTTCAAAACACCTCTCTGGGCTCTGGCCCCCTGCTTTGGCTTGGCCACACGCTGTCCCTCTGCCCCTGAATGCAGGCTGCAGCTTCTGGGCTTTATGTAACCCTGTTTGCTGCAACGTCACAGCACCTAAATACGACATTTCCACAGGGAACTGCAGCCAAAGATCTGGCTTCTGTTGATTTTGAGAGAGCAGCTCCCCTCCCGAGGCCTCAGCTCCTTCAAGCCGTATTCCTGGAGGCTGGAAAGCACTGAACTAGTCCTGACTCCTGCCTTTATCAAGCTGCTGCCTCTGACACCCTTGGCTTGCCCTTGAAAAGGCTTTCTGCAGCCATGACTCACTGCTCCAGCACAAAACCCAGCCCAGCGCCAGGGAGTTCAGCAAGGAGGGATATTTCCATGGGAGAGGGACAGCAGGGACCTTCCTGGGGCAGGAGGAGGGAGCACTGAGCACCCAGATCTGCATTCTTGCTGTTTAAAAACAAGAAAAGAGGCACCTACTATTCCATTTTCCTGTCTCCAACGGCGCTTTCTGCATTCGCAGTTTCACTCAGCTGCAGGAAATAAAATGGCACAGCCAAGCTTTGGCCTTGCAAGCAACCACTTAGAGGGGGAAAATTCCCAGCAGGAAGGATCTGAATCACAGAAGTATTGTGAGAAAATAAGAAATGGCAAAGGGGCAGGTAACGAAGCTGTTTGCAGCCAGCTTTGATTTTCAAAGCCCACATCGCTGCATATTTGCCCTTCAGAACAAAACTCCTTTAAAACCATACATATTTCTAGAAACTTCGAGGTCTAATTTTCCTAGTGGCATAAAACAGAGCCCCAAGTGCTCTGGTGCTGCAACAGACCATGAGGATTTTTGTTAATTGTAGAATTCTGGAAATTGCCTTTGGACAGATGAAACAAGCTGCCCAAAAGCTGCAATTCCAGGAAGGATAACACAGCATGCTTTCTGCAACATATTTATTTACCTGAAAACCACGTGTGGTCATTAGGCTGCTTGTTTCCCAATAAACATGAATTATCTGTGATCTGTGGGATATCATCTGAGCTTCCCATATTCTCCCCCTCTCCTTTGCCCACTCAGTGCTTACAAATTGTGATGAGACATGACTGCACTCGCTGGCACAGTGGGGATTTGAATTCTGATTGAAGACCAGCAAAACACAAACATATGGAAAAAATAAAGCCATTTACATCTCAATTTGGCATATCCTATGCTGTATACAATTATGGATCTCTGAGCTCATTAATTTTCCCTGGAATTCCCATGCAGTGGTGGCACCGGAGCCAAGTGTGAAATACCCTATGGCCAGTCCCAAGCCAGGCAGGCAAGATTCCAGGTGTGTTCCCCAGCACAGTCACACAAGAGAGCTGGGCTGACACTGGGAACTGGAGAGGGTGACAACAGCCTGAACCTGGGGCATCCAAAGTGCTAAAATTCCATTTAACACCACCAGTGCTTCCCCAAAGAGCGCAGGAGCACAAGCACCCACCGAATGGAGGAGCAGGGCTGTGAAAATTCCCCAGATCCAAAGGATCCCTGTGCAGCAGAGCAGTGGCAAGCAGAGGTTCACATGTTAGTGGTCTGTACAAAAGCCAGCAGTGGTCAAAAGGTTGTGTTTATCCTCGTAGCAAGGATTGTTTATCCTCACAGCAAATGCAGCTCCACACTCTGGGCTTTTACAGCTCCAGCGTTTGCATAACATAATGCTCAAGCCATGAACTGCAGAATCCTTCTTGACCCTTGCTTGCCCAGGTATTGCCAGTGTTTGGCTTTTTCATTAATCCCAGGAAGTTTTCTTCCCAGACAAAAGAGAAGAAGCTAATCCAATATGGATTGCCCATAGTTTGTGCAATAAATGTCACGGCACAGATCAGAAGTGTTTGTTCTTACTCAGCTCACACGTATCTGTCACATAATTGTGCCTTTATGTAAACAGAGATCGAGAGAATGTACACAAATAATACCCACAAATGTAGGAACCGTGTCAGGAATACCACAGGGATGATGCAAGGGAAGGGGCAAGCTGGGGATGTGAGCACTGCTGAGAAACATGAAACACAAAGCTCTGGTGCAGGCTCAAAGGGTAAAACCCACGTAAGTGCATTTGACTTCTTTTATTCCCTTCTTCTTTTTTTTTTTTTTTTTTTTAATTATAATTTTTAATTATACTTAAATATACAAAAAAATATGATCCCTTTGCAACAAAGGTCCAGTGATGGAAAGCCATCTCCAGAGAATGGAGCTGCCCTGAGTGGCTCACACTCGTTTAAATCAGCTTTTCTGAGGCCCGAGATTCCATGGCTCCCTGTCAGCACAGGGATTTCAGGGAGAAAGCCAAAGCAGGCTATTCCAAATTAGCAGGCATGCACAAGGAGGGCACAGCAGTGGGGTTTTGAAAACTCTCATTTTTAACATGCAACACAAAATTAGGGATGAGTAAAGGCACTTTTCATGGTCATGCTGGATCCAGTTTGTTACTTCTGTGGTGGATGGGAAGGATTTCAGAAAATTATATGTATTCTAACTTCCAGTCACTTCTAAAATTATGCACAGTTGAAAGATCATATTAAAGGTCCTTTATTTTAGATCTTCTCATGCCATAAATCTCCAGATCTGGAAAAAACATCAGACCTCTAGGAATAAGTACAAAAACATTGTCTCCACATTCCATCAGCAAATAAATATCCACTAACTTGTGGATCTGAAGCTGAGAAAACAACAAACATGCAGACAGGGATGTAAGCAATTGTGGGAGAATTTTAAATGTTGTAGGGGGTTTGTATTAATTTCAGTCTTGTTGTAAATCTTTTTGCACTGGTAATGAGGATTCCTAATGACTCCAATGTTTCACTGACTGCTCCTACCCCCAGCACACCACACTCACTTTTATGGCAAGAAACAAAATGTTGGAAAAACAAGTGAGAGTATTTCTTTTTTCCTTGAAAAAACTACAAGTAACCTGGTCTGACAATAATTTTTGTTTATTATCAGCAAACAAACAAAATGCATGAATCTCAGGCATTCTCAGCAGTTTGCAATATAGAAAAAATCACCAGAAAATACCGTGGGGATGCTTATATTTAGATTTCATAATCTCACACACAAAAGTCACAGCCTGATCTCAGCCATGGGAAAGCAAACAGGCTCCTCTGATTGATGCTCCCCATTTGGTCAGTTTTTTACCCTCTCAGCTGTTTTCAGATGTTCTGTGTCCTGCCTGAAGGGAGCCCACAGGAAAGATGGAGAGGGACTTTTTACAAGAGACAGGACAGGGGGGAATGGCTTCACACTGAGAGAGGGCTTAGATGGGAAATTGGGAAGACATTTTTCCCTGTGAGGGAGGTGAGACCCCAGCACAGGGTGCCCAGAGCAGCTGGGGCTGCCCCTGCATCCCTGGCAGTGCCCCAGGCCAGGCTGGGCAGGGCTGGGAGCCCCTGGCACAGTGGGAGGGGTCCCTGCCATGGCTGGGGGGCACTGGGGGGGATTTGAGGCCCCTTCCAACCCAAACCAGTCTGGGGTTCCATAATTATCTTTCATTTTAGTAAACTGTTATATGCTGGTGTTTTAAATCCCAGTTTCTAGCAGAACAATTTAACTTCAAGTATGATCTTGAAGCTAACTTCAATTTAGCTTCTGGTATGATCTGCTCTGTACCAGGGTATTTCAGTGCTGCTTCAATTATAACCTTACAGACTCCAATAAAAACAACTCTGGAAAACACAGGTTGCACTTACAAGTTATCAAACTGTCCAGCATGACTAAGCTGATTTCTAAATAATGACCATTCACTCTTTTTTCAATAAAGGCAATTACAGGGTTATACAAAAATGTTTATATAGGCAAGGCAAAAATCTGCAACTGACAAGTAAATTATCTGTCCATTCCAATTGTTCTGCTTACAAAAATTGGCTAAAAAATTTAAATTAAAAAAAAAAAAAAAAAGTTCATAGCAAAAAAACCTGAGAAGCACTTGAAAGAGTTGTGGATAAAGTTCACTTCTAATCTTTCTTACCACTCAGTTTTGGGACCAAAGCCTGGGAAGATTTTGGTAAGATATTGTAACTTCTCTTGCATGGGGTTGTAAAAGTTGTAGCACAAGGGAAAAATAATGTCATTTCCTAAGATGCTGCAAGTTGAACATAACAGTAAAATCTTGTAGCACCTAAAAAGGAGGATGCTGAGTTCTGCAGCTCTGAGTCTGCACAGAGGGACAACCAACACCCAAACACTGCAGTCCTGGAGTACAGAGAACAACTGGCTGACTCCTGTCGCTGAAATCCATGGACAAGGGGCCTTAAGAACACAGCAAATCAAAAATGACAGTGAGAACCACCTAATGTTTCTCCTTAACTCATTTGTTAATGAATTAACAGTGAAAAGGATTTGAAATATTTTTGTAAAAACTCCAGCTGGTATTGGCTTTTCTTTGCCTTCCCAGCACTAGCTGGGGGGATCAAACCTAGAAGAATGGAAGGCCAAGTTCTCCAGTGCCTGAACAGTGATAAATGTCACAGAAGAGGAGAAACTGGGGGTCAGATTTCTCAGAATATGTTAACACCAGGTGTTACTGCCACAAAATCTCCCAGAAATTCAAGATGTAGCAAAACAGCAAAAATTAAAGACTCCTGCACAGAATCATTTCTGTTCCTTGGAGCAGACAGTTATGGTGAAAGGAAAAAGAAAGGAATTACAAATGAAGAAATAAAACCACATTACTTATAAGGGAAAAGAAATACCCTCTAACAGGTTTGACTTTGAAGTTGCCACATAGACGTTATTTATACAAGGTGCTTCTTCAGCCAATTCGAATTTGACTTTTCCATTAAAAACACAAGATGTAAGCAGCAGGATGAACACCTGATGGTGGGAGGAAGGAGTGCACATGAAGAGGAGCCAGTGGAGATGCAAAGCCAGAGATTCCCCCCAGGGTGTTCAGGGCACACAGGGAAGAGGAGACTGTGTTGGAGCAGAGGTAGGTGCCCTTCACTTCTCCAAAAAAAGGGGAGGGAAACCCTGGCAGATTTCCTGGGGTTAAACCTGCATCCCTGGAAGTGCCTGAGCTCCCTCTTCCTTTCCAGAACACCCTCCAGCACTTGCACTTTAAAGGCTTTTATCGTTATTAAGGATATTCCTGTATATTCCTCCCCTTCATTCAACCCCCAGCAGCCAATGGAAGGGTGGAAGCTGATCCTTGAATACAGAAGCAGGTAAGTTACACCTGCTTCCCAGAGTGACAGGAATACTCTCCAGAGCTGCTCCAGCCCCAGCAGAGCAGGCAGAGGCTGTTATTGACACACTGTCTTGGCTCATGCAAGTTCCCTCTGATGTTTCATAATCCCAAGAGTGCTGAAAACTCAGTGAAAAACACATTCCTCCTCCTACAGATCTGTCTCATCCTGCAGGCACCTCCTCTGCACAGAAAACTGATCCCCAAGAGTAGGGAATGATGGATGGCTTGAGAAGGGTAGCAGGAGGAATGGCCAGAGCCAAGGACACCAGTGTGTCCATGCTCTGGGGCACTGCAGTCACCTCTCTGGGACTGCTCAGCACTGATCCTGGTACACCCCCAACCAATCATTTCAACTGCACTGGTTATAATTAGTGACAGATAACTCACAGCTAATGAGAGAGAGCTTGTCACCAGCACTGCCTGCTCCCAGGACTGCCAGAAGAGGTAAATCACCCAGCACACATGCACAGATACACAGACTTCAAACCTAAAACCAGATAGACATTCTCAAATGGTGCAAATGTGACCCTTCTGTGCACATCTGTTTATATTCCTACAAACATAAATTGGGCAGAAAACCCCAGACCATTGGGGTGTATCTGACAGGGCAGTGTTTGCTCAACTGAAAATAATGTACATTTATATATGAGTATAAAATGCTTTTATACTGAAAGCCAGGCTGGATTTCCAGGTTAGAAATGCAGTTGATGGGAAATGTGAAGAATGCTAAAACGTGGGGAAGTCTGAGAGTTCCATCCTGTTTGATTCCACACCTTGAGCTGGGATGGGGAAGCAGGGAAGTGGCTCCAACTGCGAGCCAACCACCAACCACCCCCTTCAAACACCCCCACATCCATTTGGAAAGGAGGCAAAAGGACAGGAACAACTTAGGGCGAAAGCAATTCCTCAGCTGAACCTGATGCCTTGGTTTTCCACCCTCTGGAGATAGGAGCCCAAGCACAGCTGTGGAACTTAAAGCAGGTCACTGCTGGAAGGGAACATTACCAGCTCCAACCTCCAGAACAAACACCCTGAAGATTTCTCTCATGGACACCAGCGATTTCCAAGACTCTTCCTGCAGGGAGAGCGGCAAGCAGGCAACAAACTCTGAGTCCTGGTGGTGGGAGGCTGCTGCCAGTGTCCCCGAGGGGCTGGATAGCGTTACCCTGCACCACGGGGCCGGTAAACGGAGACACGGCTGCAACCTGAGCTCTGGAAATTGCTGCCGGTGCCTTGGATTGCCCAGGTTTTGCTGGAGAAGAAAATTCGGCACAGCCATCTCCTGGGCCACCATTTCCTAGGTGTTTGATGCAGCCGCTTAAATTCCAGCATAATTTGAGGAAACTACGCGCGAGTATTCAAAGCTTCAGGTGGTTTTTAAACGTGATTCCAAGTAAAGGAATTTATGGAAGATGTAAGGATAGAGAGGATTGCTCTGCCAGCAACACTCCCAGAGAAGGCTTTGCAGTTTGCAGAAGAGATCTTGAGGAGAATTTGTGCAGTTTTAATTCCTTCCAGTGGAGGACAGTGGTTTACAACAGAAGGGATTGACTGGCTGTATTTCATCTGGAATTCCGTCTCCCATGGTGGCAGTGCAGGGAATACACCTTGCCCAGGTTTTCCATGAGCTAAGGATGGAAAGTCTCAGCCTGGCTTCTACCTGTGTTGCTCCAAACAGCAAATTTTGCTTCCAAATTCCCCTGGAGCTTCCAAACGATCCCTGCAAGGGTGAGCTGATGTCAAAACCGCAACTTATCACTGCGTTCCTAAACAGGGACAACTGGAGCAAGTATTCAGAATATCTTAAGAACTTTTTTAGAACTATTTGTAAGATTCAGGATGTGTCAATTTATCTGTGCAATACAGTGATTTTCTGGCTGAGACTGCACCTCTTTAAAGGCTTGATTTCCACAGGGAAAAATCTCTTATGTAATATTTAATATTTGAAATAAAATGCTGAGAAGGCACGTATCTTAATTATTTAGCTTCTGACACATACCCTGCCTTTAAAAATTCAGAGTCTGACTGCAGATCTGAAAGACTTTCCTATAAATAAGTTATCTTCTCTGAAGCTGTAACAAATTTCAGAAAGTATTGCAATGGTTCTTAGCTGATCAGAGGAAGCACAGGACTATTAAAAAGTAAAAAAAAAAAAAAAAAAAAAAAAAAAAAAAAAAAAAGTAAGTATTTGAATATTATTTTAAGGCAGAAAGCCATTCCAGAATGGCAGAAAGCTGGAATTTTACAAAAAAGGCTCAGGGAGAGCAGCTTGAAGAAAACAAAATGAATTTCCCTGCTCCCAAGTACTTTCTGTCCAACAAGTCAAACACAAGATTGAGGGAGTAGTTACAGTTTCTCTTATCTACAACAGACCTGTTTCTGCAGCAAGTATCTTCTAAATGGAAAGCATTCTAAATTAATTAAACAAACCTCAAGAGACAGTAAACTAATTATTCTGGGCATACATAAGATGCTGTTGAGTTAATCTCTACGAACACAAGTGAGTTAACTTTGTATTGACATATTGGGCCAAATTTATTGTCAGAGAAATTAACTTCACGGGAGTTAAGCCAAGAGTGAATTTTTCCTCATTAAGCAGGAATAGGTCTATTGTCTGAAGTGTGACGATTTAGGGCCTCTTGGGAAAATCATATTGCACTTCAGTTTCACAAGTGATGAACTCGTGCACAGAGTTGTGCTTCAAAATGCACGGAATCCTGTTTAACCACCTCAGAGCTGGGCTGTCACATGGGACCCCTTTCATGTGAGCCCTGACCTGAGCGCTGAGGATGCAAAGTGTTCTGCTAAGCTGTGGAAATAATTATTCCTGAAGCTTCCCTGCAGCATTCAAAGTGCTTGTACAAGCAGGAGACACAACCCTCATACCTAAATTTAACACAAAGTTCATTTAGGTACCACAAAACGTCTTTGTTGTCTACACTTAACCTAAGCGAGATATTTTTGAATGAATATCTCAGAGAAATTTTCATCTACTGCAATTTTTTCCTATTGAAAAAATAACCAAACACCTAAAATTTATGTCTGCGCTCTAAAGAGGCTATGGAATGGCATACATTAATATTTAAATTATTCTGTGCAGTGGAGCAGTACTCAAGGAAGTAATTGCTAACACTAATTAAGAAATAGATATTGTAAGGACCCAAACTGGCATGAAGATTGTGTCTTGAGATGAGCAGTGCAAGCCCCACCTGCTCAGGAGATGGTCCCCAAACTCCTCCAGCTCTAAATGTTCACCCCAGGTGATCTCAGAGTCCTCCCCTGTGCTCAAGGAACAAATCCCATCACATGTGGCAGGACAGCACTCCCAGCATCCTGGGGGATGTACCAGCTCTGTACCAGCCTTGTGCCCCTTAGCATCACCCTTCTTTCCAGACCTCTTCTCCAGCTAATGGCCTCTTTGGACCTTTCCATCTCCACAATTCAGGGATACGACTCAGCGCTGCGTACAGAAGGTAAAACATGATTCTTGCTTAATTTATCTTCTCTTTCCACCAACCTCTGGTTCACACAAGCATCCCAAAGAGAAATCAATTTTCAGTGTGGCCAAGAGACACTCAAGAAGTGCCCGAGGGTGGAGTGAAGCAGGCTTTGGATCAGGCTGGAACTATTGGGAAATATTTGTGAGAACTGGCGCAGCTCCACAGAACCAAGGGAACTCCCCCGACTCAAAGCAGGGGCCTCAGAGTACCCTGAATATCTTCTGAAGTGTTAATAGTTCACCTCTTCTCCTTGTGGCAGTCATCCTGGAGACATCTGTGCTAAGTGCTATAAGTGCTGTCACCTCGACCTGGTTTCCAAGAAGGAGTCCTTCCTGATGTGAGACAGAAGAATTAATCAGCGCTCAGCCTGACCGGGGTCACGCGGGCACGCAGCAATTCCCAGCCCGGCGTCTCACAGAACAAGCAGGGCAGAGGAGAGCTGGGGCAGGCAGGGTAATCCCACTGCCCTTGGGATCACAGCCTGCCACCTGCTCCTCCTCTGGCCCCACACTTCGTGAGCCCCACTTATCAGCAGTGGCTCAATCTCATTTAGACTTTCTCACCGTTATCTTGGCAGAGGCAGCCTGAGCGTGGCTTTAAATACCTCTGAAGAAAACCATGTTAAATTACATTAGGGAAAACATCCAAAATTACTGGTTTTAAAATCAAAACCCCCAGTGCAGGGTATTATGGTGATGACTGAGAAAATTGCTATAAAAGCCAGGAGGTTGTTTTCTTAGCAATACCAAGAGGATCTTTCCCATTGTTCTGCCAAGACTCACAGCAGTGCCAGAGATGCTCAGTTTTCCTGAGGTTCATCACTGCACTACAGCTGCTGCCTCAGCCACAGAAGAGTGGCAGCCTCCTGGAGAGTCTTAATTAAATAAAAGGCAATTTTAGAGGGTGGGGAGAGCATCACTGCTATTTGGATGTCCATTGACACAAAGCTATATTTGCACTTTGATTATGTTTATAAATGGCCTTCAAATCAAAAGTAAAATTATCTCTGAATGATTCCACTTAAATTATTTATCACCAGCATTTAGGCTGAGGTGGTCACTAATTTAGGTTATTTTTCAGCACATTTCCTCCAGGAAAGAGTAAATCATCAAACTTCAAGCATGGGATCCTTTTTTCTTGGATGAGTATCCGATGTTACCCTGTCCTCTAGTGCTGCTCCCAACCAGGATGAAGAACAGTGCCCATTTTCCAAGGATGGCACAGAGGAGGAACTGGGAGATGGTGCCCATTTTCCAAGGATGACACAGAAGAGGAAATGGAAGATGGTGCCCATTTTCTTGGAATAACATGGAGAAGGAATTGGGAGATGGTGACCATTTTCTGGGAATGACACCAAGGAGGAACTAGAAGATGGTGCCCATTTTCTCAGGATGGCATGGAGGAGGAACAGGCAGACGGTGCCCATTTTCTAGGGATGCCACAGAGGAGGAACTGGAAGCTCCTGCTGCTCTTGAGGAGGGACTGAGGCCCAAGGGAAGGGCAACAGTCACCCAGGAAGCAGCAGTGCCCCCATTAGAGTTCATTAAGGGAAATGTTCCCAATTAGAAGTGGCTGTGAGCAGCAGGATCAAAACCTTTCCCATGTCTGATCTGCCAGAGCTCCAAGTGCCAGTTGCCTGTACAAAATGACAGCTATCCAGGCTCGTCCCTTACAACAACTGGCATCTGCTCTGGAGTCATTTGAGTTGGTTTGAATGGCACTAATTAGGAGTAGTTACACATAAATGACATCCCAAAGACTTGACACAATAAACATTGCTATCTAGTGCCATTCATTTGATCTCCCCATTCAAGCACACACAGTATTTACGATAATTTCCATGTTCACTGCCACCTTTATGCCACAAATAAGGTCAGGAGACAGACAAACAACAAATATGGGAAGCACCACATGGAAGTTGAATACATAATAAGTTATCAACTGCTCTTTAAAGCGTGTGGGCCAGGGTTTGGATTGCTTCTGGAAGGTGGATGAGAGGCTGCCTCCTTGTTCGACCTTGCAGAGAAGCCATTAGGTTCCTCACAACCACCAGGCAGCTTTAGAAACTCTATCAGAATTCCCTCTCCCCCTCTGCTCTGCAGGCAGAGAACAGTGCTAGTGAGAAATAAAGATATTTCTATTGTCTCATGGCGACAGACTGCTAGGAAAGATGAGGGAGGTCTGAGCTACCAACAAGAAATTTCTCAATTTTCCTTTTGCTGACTAAAAACCCTCTGTTCCTGCCTCAAGAAAAGGCAGCAACCACCAACTGATTTCCTTTGATTTCCATCACCCTACATTTTTAGCATCCCAGTCTTAGACTTAGAGCTTTTCTTTTATTCCATTGCACGTGCCTTCAACACCTCATACAAACTCTCTCACAGCCACAGAGGCACAATGTTATTTTCAAGCACCTTTAAATAGTGCTGCTGATTAAATAACTCATCACTAATGTGATTTCAGGAATCCAGAGCATCTCCTAAGATGTAACCTTTACCACTAATTGCAAATATAGAACAGAAAATGAAGTCAGGCTGACAGAATTAAATCAGGAGCATTCAATGCAATGTCAAATTTCTGACAAACGGCATATTACCAAAGAACAAACTATTTACCGAGTGATTATAAATTTAAATTTTCTTAATGATGTTTTTGGGCATCACACTTTATGTACAGCTTTGTAGAAGATGGAAGGAGAATAATCCCAGTGGATTAAGAACAGAATGTTCATCAAGGGCTACTGGGACCCGTCAAATTCTGAATCCTTCCCACCACCTTTGAAAAACAGAAATGTACAGCTTCATTTCCATTGTTTCAGATCTCAGGCAATAAATGGAGACTTTTTTTTTCCTTAACTATTCCCATCCCCAGCTTTATGTGTGCCTACACCTGCAACAACCTGACAGGGAGGTTTTGGAGTCTTCATTTGTTGGAGTCACAGCATAAAAGCCAAATTCCTTGTGCACTGAGCAACGTCAGCGCACAACAAAGGAGGATGAATGAAGACTTGATTTTGTGTCCCTGCTCATATCACAGGGCACAGGAAGCCCAAACAAAACCTCCACAGATGAACCATTGCTCAGGCACTAATTAATCCTTTTCCAGAACAGAGCCAGTTAACTCGCAACCTTCTTTTTACTTAACAGCCCATTTAACTCTCCCTGTGGATGACCCAACTCCAGCTGAACGATTTGAGCACACACAGATTTCCTGGGAGTGCTCTAAAAGACAAAAAAAGCTCAAAATCTTTCTGAGGGTCTCCCAAGGTGTGTCTAAGGTGAACCACACCCAGTGTGTCCAAGGCACTGCAGAGGGATGTGCTGCACCTGAGAGAGTCCAGAGGTCTGGGAAACATTCCCAAGGACAACCTCATGGTTCTGAAAACCTGCCATGGCTCTGTCCCACAAATGCCATGCTGCCTTCAGCACAAAGACACGTGGGAGTGTTTGACAAAACCCAGGGTGTCCCTGCCTTTCACCAGAGCACAGAACGGGGCTCTCAACTACACTTTACTTATGTCCGCTCTAAAAAGGAGAGTCTAGTAATCCATTTTCACCAAAACTGAGTAACCTCCAGAGTATCAAACTTACAAAATCTCAGGAGACGATTTTCAGTGTAAAGACTGTCCTGTCATGCCCTATGAGATGAAGCCCACTTTTATAAACTCAGCACTACATACTGACATTTCCAAAACCAGACAGGTACTTGGGCTCCTGTCTCCTGTACTGGGGCCAGAACTTCAGCATATTTTACCAAAGGAGAAGTCAAAGCAGGCTAAAAATTATGCAACATTCTTTTTCATTCAACTTGATGGTTATATAATCAGATGCTTTTCAATGTCCCAGCAGTATCTCTGTGTATGGGCCCCTGAAAAAGACATTTTCAGTCCATCCCTGCCCACAGCAGCTGCCTATTCTGTCCTTCCATTAAAAGACCAGTCTGGAGATAATGGATCTGTCTTTTCCCCTCAAGGTTCTCTGTTCTGACAAAGCAGTGCCATTCCCCAGGCACAGCTCCCCAAGACTATGAAAATCATTATTTCGTTAAAGCTGCTGCTGGGATAAGAGCTAATAACTAGGTTATTTCCTTTTTTAACTTGCTACCTTAAAAGTTCTCTCATCTAACCAACTAGAAAGTTATTTATCACAAATGCACAAATTAGGTCTGAGATACATAAGAATATTCTTAGAAGCAGCATTATATTTAAGGAAATAATGGATCAACTCAGAGTTTTATATCTGTATTCACCAAACTGTACTGAAGATGGAATTTTAATAAGAAATTCTTTTATTCACTACATCACTTTTAGCAGCATAACTCTTAGGAATGATATTAAGATAATTCAGTTTCAAAGTCCTTTGCCTTCATTTGAGATGGCCAAAGGAACAAGTAAATCAAGAAGCATTTGCAGTAGACAACAGGATGCAAAGGTTAAGGAGACAGAGCAAAGTGCCAGCCTACAGGGTAAAAGAGCTATTCCCTCCTTTTTATCACTAAGAAATGAATAGAAGTTTCAGAAAATTCATTGGAACTGTGAAATAGGAAGTATTCAGAGGATTCACTTGCACAGCAGCCCCCTCCTACCTGCAGGTTATCCCAAAAAACCTGCTCCATACCTGCTCTGAGGGGCAATCTACACTTTATTCCCTGACAGAAGGTCGTGAATCAGTTAAGAACCAGAGCACTCTGTTCCACATTGATTATTCACCCACACAAATACAATAAATGCTAAAGAATATCCAAATGCAAGCGTGAATGACCACATTTCACTCTAGTATGAATTTTTTAATTGCACTTCAAAAGGTGAAGCTGCTGTTCTAAAAAGCAGAATAAAAGCACAAGGCTTGAGGTTAAGCTGCAGACGACACCCCGAACTCCTCAGAGCCATTTCCGTGTGGATACACAATGTCCTGCACTGCTTTTCAGACCAGTCCATCCATAACAGACACACACACCCCCACAAAATGGTTGTTTTTCCAGCAATTGCCCGTTACTCTGATTAACCCCTAACACACTTGCTCCCTTTGTGTCCTGGAAGAATCAAATTCTAAGGTAAAATTAGAAACTCAGAGCAAAGCACGCCTGTGATCAGCCCCAACACCTCCAGGCACAAGTATCCTCTTTAAACTGTTTCCTAGTAGGACTTTTCTGGGTTTGGCTTCCATGGTTGGTTTTTTGGGGCTTTCTTTTGTTTTTTCCAAGCAGGCTCCCCAAGTCAGATTGGTTAAAACCACCATGCAGGTGTTTCCTAGAGACCCTGGGGACAACTCCTGGCTCCTGCACACAGCACCTCCTTTCTATTCCTGAAAGCAGCTGGATTTCCAAGGCCAGCCTCCCCACTGGCACCTCTGCTCTGGAGCCTCCTGTGAGCTCCTCTGGAGCTGTGAAATGTGGTTGGAACACCTTTGTCCTTCTGCATCCTGCACTCACAACAGGGAGAGAGGCACTGACCTTGCTATTGCACTGAATAAACTAAATATAGCTTGATTTCTAAGTATTCCAATGTTCTTTCACCAGTTAACAGTTAACTCATGACAACTGGCAAGTTTTGTCCTGAGGCACAAGTTTTTCCTTTGTTGTCCTCCTGTTTCAGGTTAGAATAAAACTGGTAAAGAGTCAGGATGACATTCAGGTTGTTTCTCGAGGCAGCTGCTTGACGACTTCAGTGGGGGAAGGCAAAATGCACCTGGGACAAGTGATGCACCAACAGCTTGGATTGTGTGAGTCAGATCTTATTTATCACTCCCTGGGCCTGTGCTTTGGTTTTGTAACTCACCATAGGTGTTGGGCTGTTTGAACTCAAATGCATGGATGTTTCTGTGGAAAGGACCTGCAGAATAGGTTGGTCTCCTGCCCAAAAAATCCTGATGGAGAGATGGAAGGAGGGAGAGGGAGGAGCTGAGGAATCCTCCTTAGCAGAGGTCTGCAGAGAATGTCCAGGAGAGTTTTGCACATATTCAATCCCATATTTCAGCACAGTAGTTACCCAAGCACCGGTACAGGAACAGCTGCTGCTGAAAGGAAACAAACACTAACATTTTCCCCCCCTGCCTTAGCCTCTCAGCAGATTTAGAAGTTCCTCAGCTCTGCTTTAAGAAATTTCGATATTTCCTCCTGTGTTGGAAAGGTTTAGAGACATTTAAATAAATTTTTTTCTCTTCTCTTCACCCTTCAGCTGTTGCAGAAAACATCTGGCATCCTCTGAACACTGGAGGAGTCCAGTTTTAAATAGTGGCCAGCCTTTGACATAATTTCTTTTTCCCTGTGTAACTATGAACTCTGCAGGGAAAAAAATCCATCTCCTTCACCATTTTGCAACATTTACTTGTCCTCAACAAACAGCTCTTCTTTGAGGCCCAGTTCTACCACATTTTCCCTCAGGAGTATCCATGAAAGCTCTATCAGGAAACCCCTCCTCAAGCAATGCCAACACCTGCTGGAGCCACTGCTGTTCTCTGCCAGGGCCAGGACTTTTCCATGCTCACCTGCACTTCAGCTTCCTTTGGGGAACTCTGCTTTTGCTTTGTTCATCCAGCACTCAAAGCTAAACTCTCCTGCTACACTTAGCCCTGGGTATAAAGCTGGTTTGGATGAAGACCTCAGCAGCAAGAGAGAATTCCCTGTTCCCTTCATGCAGCCGCTCAGGTTGGAGCCTTCCCTGCCCTGTGAAACGCCTTGGAGCACATCAATCTTGATCCAGGAGTGCACAGGACACCTGAGCTGCCTGCCCTGGCCCAGGCCAGCTGTTTATAGCATGGCTAGGCAAAGGGCTGCGAGGTGAAGGGGCAGATATTTCAGCTTCCCTGAGGATTCTGCCAGCCTGGGAAGGAGTCCCAGGTTTGTGCTGGATCAGGCACAGATCCCTCACAGTGCCCCAAAGAGCAGGACCTGAACAGAGCCTTCACTATCTGTCCTCAAGTGTCCTTTAACACCTGTGCAAAAACGCTGAAAGGAATAAAAATTACCATGCCCTAGAATATTAAAATTCCACCAAAAGAATCCCCTCAGGAAATGCTGTGCTGCCTGCTCAGTCCTGATCTCTCAGATTTTCCAGTTCTCATGATTCAGGATTACAACTGGAATTCTCTATTATTTTAGCCCACATGTTAGTATCAGCATGGGAGCACTAAAACTACCAGATCAGAGGTTGCTTTAAAATGAGGATTTATGGAGGGCTATAAATCAAAAGGTATAACAAGGAAATTTAATAAAGATAACATTGTTATGTCAAATGCAACATGGATTCTAATACACAAAGAGCAATTGTTTTTCCACATAAAAAGCTCTCAGCAAGAATTTTGCACACAGTGTGAAGCTAAGAATTACTGGAATAATAGTAAGTTGTTCTTGGAAATTAATTGAACAAATAATCTTTTTTATTATGAAGCCTACAAAAGATAAATACCCATGTACTGAAACAGAATCTTTAACTTTATTCACCTTTGTACCACATTGTTGGCATCTGTTTGCCTCTTGCAAACAGGGTTTGGGGAATATCATCACAGAATAAAAGCAGAATATTATTACAGGGTTCATCAGAATTGCATCTTACACATGTGTACAGAATTAAAACTTTAAAGCAAAATCAAGTGCCAGAACAGGAACTGCCATCTGACCTGCCTTAATTTGTTGGTAATTATGATGACACTGAATATGTGATGGCAAAAAAATCACTTTTTTCTGTAGATACTACAGCTAATAATAATAATAATTAGAAATAATACACAAGAATTCTATTCCTCACTCATTTCCAATACTGCTAGGTAATTACTTGAAAGTAATTCCATATTTTGTAGGAAAATGTAAACCTAAGGCTCTCTTTTTTTACTGAGCAACTGAAATATTTGTGTGAAAGAAAACATTTAGGTCTCATCTCCTAATGGACAAATGGCTTCATCAGTTCAAGGGAAAATGTGGCATTTCTACTTTGCCTCCAAACCCACCCAATGTCTGAGTTTTGATACGAACAGAAACTTTTTCACATAAATTACTGCAAATGCTGATGCCCCCAAATCAAATACTAATGGAGGAACACAACCTGACTGAAAACCAGGAAAATGCTCAAACAAAGCAGCTGTGGACAACCTTGAGAGGCACCAAAACCTCTTTGCTGACCCCATGAGATCCCTGGTGCCAGAGCAATCCCTGTGGTACCACTCAATGTCTTCCCAGTGTCAAGAAGCAACAAGCTGCACTCAGTGGATATTCTGAAAAGACTTCACAATAAACAATTCTTGCCTTTCAGGAGAGTCCTGCAGCTTCCTTGGGTGGATTCAGGGGAAGTTGTCCTGGACATACCGTGCCATCCCACAATAATATTGATGTTCTGCATGCCAAGGACGCCTCATGCCCAACCCAGCCTCCTAAATTATTCAAGGCACAATTTTCTCCAGGCAACTTTTTCATCAGGAAATTCTGGGAACAGACACCTCAGGCCTCTCAGGTGCTCTTATCTATAATTCACCATCCCAGGTTCCAGCTCACAGAACTGTTACAGGGAAAACCACAATATGGCACAGTCTTTGTGCAAGAACACTGACAGAAGCTGAGAGCACCACATCAGGGGCAATTTTGGCTGAGCAGAGGGCAGCTGGTGGAGAGAAGAGCAGGACATTTAAGCATGAAGGTCTGAAACTCAGTATACCTCTCTTCATAAAAATACAATTTACAATTCCGGCAACTAATCAGTTACTTGGAATAAAGGAGGAAGCAAAGCTGCTTGGAGTTTTGAAAAAACAGATTAAAAACATCATTTTAAATATGATCTGAACAAAACAGTAAAAATACAAGATTCTTCTTCCAGGAAAGTCTCTTGGGAGTAATTCCCAATTACCACATTGCTGAGTTTGTCCGTTGTAACAACTAGCATCTATGAAAGCTGGAAAACTTCAACGTTTTCCAGCACTTTTCTTATTCCCTACAAAACCACAAAGTAAAAATGACAACATCTTGGAAAGCGATGCCATACAGATCATCTGGTCATGCAGATGTGTAATTTGACCACTTTTCCTTTGAAGTCTTTTCAGATACAAAAAGCATCACACCAGTCCTACCCAGCTGGTGTGACTCTGAAAACCTATTCCCAAAGGCCTGCACTTGCAGTGGATTTTTCCAGACCTCAGCACCACAACTGCCCCATCCCTGTCGATCCCATGTGAGGAAAATCTCATGCCTAAATGGCACAAAGTCCCTTGTGACAAGCAGAAATAGCCATGCACTGATCCATGTTTGTTCCTCCCCAACCAGGACAGAGCTGCCCGAGCTGGGCTCATCCCAGTTTGAGAACTGGGCTCCCCCCAAGGATCCCTGCTGCTCTGCAGTTCAAAGCAGATCACTCACATGTGGGCTGCTGTGGATTTTGCAAATGAGCCTGGATTCCATTTACAGGTCAATAAAGTGCACATGGAAACGAAACATTCCCAGACAGACAGAATTTGGTTATTCAGTAATGCAGGGCAGCTCCCCCTCACAGGCATTCTGACACTACCTGTGCCTTATCCTCCTCAGAACAGATTTCTGAGTTACTACTGCACTAGCCAGGGCTTTGAAAAGCTGCTGTAGAAACCCATGGCTCAGAAGACTAAAGACCACCCAGATGTGATCTGATTCACAGCCCACATTTTGAACTCTTCCTCACCATGGAAATCCATGCTTTCACCTGGTTGTTGATACAGATTTACATGTTTTAAACCCCAGATATCATTTAGCTCTCTTACAGCTTACAGCTGGTCCAAGCTTTGCTTTGTGGTCTCTTATAAAATCTCAAATTCTTGTTCTAATTCCCTTCAGCATTTTTTTTTTTTTTAATTGCAGGAGCATCTCCAATATTTCCATGACAGAAAAGCTCATTGAGAACCTTGCTCAAGGAAGCTGCTGTGTGTCAGAGTGAAAAACACAACAGCCACAGTAAAATACATTCCCTCCCGTGTGGAGCAGCTCTAGCTTATGAAGTACAAGCACTTAAATTAGGAGCAAGTGCTACTTTATAAAATCAGGGCAATATTTCCAGCATTTGAAATGCACATTGCTGTCTCTGTTTTGGCAGAGACAATCTCTGCACTGTTCAAAACTAAATTCATTACTAGAACTGAACACAATAAGATTTAAAATGAAATCCACCTCTGCCTTTCTCTGCACATCTGAATTTTTGCAGGAAATTCCTCCAAACATGGTACTCCCCAAATGTGGTTGATTTTGTTAAGAGAGTCTTCTAAATATCCCAAGTTCTTTAAAAAAGCCATGGCTCATGTTTTTCCATTGAAGAAAATAATTTGGGAATCCACTCCGTCCTATGAACTATGTCCTGCCTTCCTTCTCCTTCTACAAGCTTTGGAAAAAAAAAAAAAGTCTTCTAGGTTTTTTAGTCAGTCGGAAATGGTAACAGGGTTCATTGACTGATCACCCCGTTCTTTTTTTTTTTTATTTTTTACATATCTTTAAATAAAATTTCTTTTCAATTTTGGTTCCCAGGAGTTCTTAAGTACTTCAATAATTTCCTTTTTCAACTGTGTTATTGCTATTGCAGATTCTGGGGGGTTTTGGCTAGAAAATGGATAGAAAGAGATGAGTAACTGCAACCAAATCCACTTGAAAATGTTCCTTTTCAGAGTTAGATACTATAAAAACATCATATATACAACATTAACAGCGCTGTGTTTACAGAAGATATTCTGAGAGAAAGATTAAACTTTCATTCCATCATAACATAAACACCTGTACTGAAGAAAAATAAAAAAAAAAGTATCTATTTTGGGATGTCAGAAGTCAGTCTGAAGCAAGAGAGAATTTTCGAGGCTGTTTGGCAGCACATTAAATTGCAGCAAGTAGAACATGCAAAATTAAGTCAACGTGACACTGAGGAAGGGCTTTTTACCCCTGCCAGACATCATTTTTCATACAATTAACCCACACCTACAAATTTTCCTCTAAGCCTCCTGCTTTACCACTCCCATTTAGGCTTCATTTAGGCAAATAAATATTTGCTAAGAATTGTTTTATTAGAATAGGTGAAATAAAGTTGTCAGCTCTTCAGGAGATGGCAAGGTATTATTTATCAGTTGCTGCTTCAGATTAAGGGAAAGGGCAAATCTTTCAGTATTTCGTAGACTGACTTCTATATTTCAAAAGGATTAGGGAGGAACTCCAAGCACACCTGCCAAAAGGAGGAGTATGAGCAGCAGACTCCAGCTGGAAATTGCAACAGATTCCCAGCTGAAAAGTAGATTCAAGTAATGAATTCTTTCCTAACTTCAAGCAATATAAACAGAGTCGTTCATAATAGACTCCTTGGTTCTTTTATTTAACAATTAACCCTCCTGGAAAAGGAAACTCTCTCATCCCAAGGGAGCCATTGGCACCTTGGGCCCAGCCCTGTTGTACAAAAGAGTTAATTTGAATAAAAGCAGCTGCCACTTTAGAGCAGCGGTGGCTATGGGTCAAAGGCAGCACACCCTCCCCGACCCTGCTGCCCTAACACTGGCCATGGTTACAAACCCACGGGCAGACCTGGATGTTTAACTGGCTGCACCAGGGAATCCAATCTAGCCTTTTACACAAAAAAAAAAACCCCAACAAAATAAACACAAAAACCCCCAAACCAACCCAATCCCCAACATTTTTTCCTCTATGAATTCCACCAGTGGCAGAGAAGACCTTGCAGATGGTGGGCACAGGCTGGGCTGCTTTTACCCCAGGAAGCACAGCCAAGCAGGGACCCGAACTGGTGCAGGGTGAATTTTGCTGTTCCACTCCCTGCTGAAACAGCACGAGCTGTACCACGACACGGTGGCCTTTGCTAATGGGGATGAATGCATTAATTAATGCATTTTGCCTGCTGGCTCACCTCACTCTCACTCCCTGGCTCAGTACTGAGCCCACGTCAGGTGCTCACCTCTGGAGACGGGCAGCCGGGCTCGTTGGCTAGCGCTGCTGGCCAGCTCTCCATAGAGCTGGTGGTCACTGAGTCACCCAGAGCTTGGCTCTCTGGTGGGGGAGCTCTGTCCCCAGCCTCACCCCTCACTGCCACCCCCTTATCTGCTCCTGACTCCTGCCAGCACTGCCAGCAGCGCTCCCGCGGATCAGATGCGCCCCAATCCTTGGATTATCCTCACATTTCACTTTCACTTCCCAACGCCTCCTTTCCCACTTCCCCAGCCTTTGGAACACTTCGGGCTCTGCTATTTCTGAACACTTTTGGCTACTTTTTTCCTTTCACTTTATCAGTTTTTGAGGATGAGGTACAGTCGGTGTTTTGCGACGTGGGAGAAGCAGGAGCGTTGCTGTAAACTTGGATGCGCAAAGAAGTCCTGGGAGAACATCCCTGCTCACCAGCAGAAAAGGCCTCCTTGGCTTTACACACCCAACTCAGCACAATTAATTAAGGTTCTATAAATTGCTGTTCCAGAGTTCCTCCCTGTTCTCAAACCAAAATTACCTTAAGCGCTTTTCAAGTCTTACGTAAGGAACAGTTGACTTTAAATAAAGATAATTTAAACAGAAGAGTATCTGCTAATATTATACCTTATTACTTTCTATCTTTTCCTATGAAAACCAATTATCATGATATGAAAATATTTTAACAACTATTTTTTTTTAATAATTACATCTTGATTTCTTAGACTGGATAGATTATTGCAGTTGACCAAAGAGTCAAAGCACCAAAATCCATTAATTTTAACAGTATTATAGAAGTTTATCACTTAAAAAGGCATTGTCATAAACACTGAATGTTAAAATTAATATCTTTTCTAGAAAGTATTGAAAATTCTTGTGATATGCCCAAAAGTAAAAAATTTAAATTATTTTGCCTTAGGAAGAAATATAAATTTTATCTTTGATGTGAATTAAATAAGGGTTAAGTCAGGGGACAGAACGAAACAAAACCCAATTCTTGTATGTCTGGAAACACGAACACAAGTAGCCAATCTTCCCTGTCATTTAAAATACTGAGTTTAAGTCTGTAACTTTTACATTTAATTATCTCACCCAGTGAAAACAGGCAGAAGTTTTCAAAATTAATTTTTTTATATAAATACTTATTTTGACAGCCTTTCCAGCAAGGAGCAACATATGTTTTTTTCAAAGATTCAGAAATAAAATCTGATCCAGTTTTAAATGGTATGAAAATCACTGTGTAATTTGGGTTTGGGGTAGGTTTGGTTTTTTCTTTTTAAGGCCACAAGCCCAGTTTGAAGATCGCTGCTGGCCTTAAAACAGTTTCAACTGGAAACTGGTACATCCATTTACAGAAGACCATCTAGTTCAACGCACCTAGCTTGTAATTATCAACTGTATTTAATGTCTCAAGTAGATTTATTTGAAGTCATCCTGAACTATTCGCCTTTAACAGTCAACACTGAATCTGCTGCCAAGAATTAACGTGGCCACGATCACCCAGCTGTACAAGGGATATTCCACTGAACCCCAGCACCATCAGAACAGCCTCAGCAGACAAGGGAGAGAGCCCTGCCAAAAGGGGCAACTTCAAACAGCAAAAATGCTCAGCGTGACCTGATCAATACTTGAAAGCACAGGGTCACCTCCAAAGACTTTGGATTGTTAGACAAAGTGGAGCTACCTGAGGCCACAGGGTGATTTCACAGCCATTTCAAAATCAGAGATATTTAAAACCATCAAGAAGCAGGAAAATGCAAAAAAAAAAAAAAAAAAAAAACAACAAAAAAACAAAAAAAAAAACAAAACCCCACCAAACCACCAAACAAATACAGACCAAAAGGCAAATAAACAATAAAGGAAATGTATAACTGCAAAGAAATTGTAATCAAAGGACAATGGAAGAAAGTAAAGAAAACTGAACCAGGAATGGTTTGGTCTGATATCACAACAGAACAGAATTATGATATTTGTTTTTTCAGGTTCCCTGTAAGCATAAATTCAGACATGGAAGAGCCCACAAGAGGGAATGTTATACTGAATTTTAAATGTGGGAAATGTAGATATTCATAACAGGGCATCTAGATTACTTAGATCTATCAGGAAAACATTTCTATCAGTGCTGACCACTCACACCAACACCTGCAATTGTTTGATAGCAGAAGAAAATGCAGATAATTTGCAAGATAAATAAATACCTCCTAGGCATTACATAGCTTATGATTTTTTTGTTGTCCCTGTCAGCCACCACCAGTTCTTGCAATTCACCAAGGTTACAACATTCCTGAGCAGTCCCAGGGAGCTGAGATGTGCCATGAATTTTTAACAATAGAATGAACTTTTGCAAAATATTTCAAAATTAAAACAGGCTTAAGCCTATTCCACTTCTGTTACCCCCCCCCCCCCCAAATTTAAATGAAGCTCACAAAAATTTCTCTTAAATTGGCAGACTCCTGCAACTGAATCTTTTAAGGAAGATTTAAGCAAGACTGAAGAAGCTCCCCAAATAAAATTCACTTTCAAGCAACAATGCAAATTAGGAGGCTCAAAATAAAGGAAAGAGAGGAGGAAAGTCTCCCTAAATCCCAATGAAATAGTGATAAAGTAACAATAAATCCAGGGGATTGCAAACTGGGTCCCAGATTTGGGGCATTAATTCCAAATCCCTCATTTAAAACTGAGTTTGCTGTTCCAACATGAACATGACTGGATGGAAGAGATGTCACAGGCTGGCAGAAGGCCCCGGTGGATTCTCCAGGGAAAGATGCCAGCAGTGCCCCCTGCACCCAGAACAGCAGCTGGGAGTGACTCCAGCGCAGGGCTGGGTGTCCCCAGTGCACCATCTCCCACCCAAAGGGAAGGGCAGGTGACCCTGGCAGCAGCTGCTGAGCGTGGGGACATCGACAGGAGAGAGCAGGAGAGCGATGCCTTCAGGAGGCTGCCCTGGCACAGAGAGCAGGCAGAGCCAAAGGATCAAGCAGGGATTTATTCCAAGGCCTCCCTGGGCACAGCTGGGCAGCACCAGAGCCCGGCTGGGCAGCACCCAAGGGGAACCCAAACTGGGCACAGAATGGACACTTGGTCACCAGGGCTCACACTGTGAGCAGTTCTGGGCCATTGGCACATGGGAGTTAATTGTGCAATTACAGCCTCAGGTTAGGAAGCTCCAGCCTCCCTGGTTTCCCTTCTCACTTCATCACTGGTTTTGTCCTTGGTCCCAAGCTGGAGAAGGAATTGTTTTGTCTCCCTACTCTGTGAAGAGCTTAGCAGCACTGAGTATGAAACCCAGAACTACACCCTAAAACAGTCCAGGAGCTAAAAAATATAAAAGCTGAAACTTAAGGCATCAAGAGCAGACACAAAGATTCACCCATCCAGGGAATGGTGTGGATTGCCACCCAACAGCAAGTCCCACCCAATTTTTCTCTGTAGTTTTAAGCTGTGAGCTGCAGAGACATTTGTGTCAGCATCAATAATTTGGGAAAAGTGGGGCAGCAAAAAGAACTGCCAGCATCCCATGGCAAAACATGCCACACTTCGGCTTGTTAAATAGGATTAACATCAGGAATTAAAAATAGCATCTAGGTTTGGAGAAGAAAAAAAGAAAACTACTGATTTTACCTTAAGAGTCCCCATCTATTGCAAATGCCAAACGTTTTCAAATTCTGCAGATCTCTTACCATGCCCACTCTTCAGGGCTGAAGATACAAAATCTGTTTCTTCAAAGCCATTTATTTAAAATCCAACCCAAATGTGACTGCAGCTCACTCAGCCTGCATGTGGTATTTTGGAGCAGTGGTGCACATACATGTCAAGGAGCTGGGTGTGTTTGTCCTCTACAGAGGGGTCACTTCAAAACAGTGGATTAGACAATCTGAGCCTAATGGCTTCTGCCATCTGATATTTCCTATTGGAGCAAACGAGCTCAGCTGTGGCATTAAACACAAGTAAACCAACAGGGCCAGCCCATTGAAGGGAGCACAACTGACCTGTGGCACTTCCTCAGCTCAAACTGTCCCATTTCTCTGCTAGCACCACAAACTGAGCACATCCCTCAGAGAGCACCATTTGGGTTTGGGTGGGAAAGAGAAAAGAACGATTGTTCCTTTAAAACTCACTTCTGAGGGTTCAGGCTCTGCTGTTCTTGCAGCACACGAGGTTTCATGTTTATAACCAAGTAAAGCAGCAGGAGGTGTAACACAACCAATGAGACTTCCTCGGGAACAAACCCAGCAACACATTTACAGAATTTCATTAGATACCTGTAAATTTAAAAGATTCCTTTCTAGAGCCCATCAACGCCCAGAGCATGGAATCATCAGATGGACAAAGCACCAGAAATAAGCAGATTTATCATCCCAGGGCCAGCTACAGTTCTCATGTAACAGCCTCGTGTAGCACTGAATTGTTGGAAATTATATAACTCTAACTAATTTTAAATTAGTTGTTTTAATTAACTGCAAGTAGCATCCACTTTTAGCCAGCATTAGTCAAGTTTCTTCACAGTCTCTTGTTGGTGTAACCAAATATATAAGGCGAGATTAAGGCCTGGAAAGCTGGAGAAAAAGGCAATAAAAGGGCTAAAAAATGGGGACCAAATTAGCATGAAGAGGAAACATATCAATACCCAATAGAGGACAGAATATTAATTATTGGAGAGAATCACGTTACTTAGAACTAATAAATATCAATTTCTTTGCTAAAAATGCATAAATGAGTTAAAAGGTTTTGTATCAACATTGGTGTGGAGGCTGGAACTTTGTCAGCCACTCACCTCTGGGTCAAGATTGAAGTAATTCCCTACTAACACTAAAACAGCAGTGTCAGAGAGGGTTCTTGTCCCTATTTTGGGAGGATTTTGGTACCATCATCGCTCCTGTTTGATGCACCTGTGCCACTGATAACCACTGACAATTTACCACCATGATGCCCTCTGATGATTGTGTTTGAAGTCTGGAAAGCAAATCGTTCTGAACACTCCAACAGGCACCCATTCCTCCTCCCAGGGAGGCAGGGTGAGCTCTGTCACTCTGTCCCTGCAGTGCCCCACACACCCAAAAACTCACTGGCTTGAGAAAACAATGGAACAAAGGAGCAGCCCAGGCACTCAGCACCCCCACGGGAGAGCTGCACAAAGCCAGCAGGGGAGCACACCTGAATGCCTCCAGAATTCTCTGAGTTTACACCACAGTTCTGCAGGAAACAGCAGGGGGCTTCCAAGCATTTTGAGGTTTTTCTCTCAGTAAAAACAACAATTTGAGTAGTGAAAATCACAGGTTCTGACCTGGCTAGCCTCTTCACTCTTAGGATTCATTATCACAAACAAGGAGAGATTTTCTCCAGGGTTTCTTTCTGGCTAAAAGTAACCTGTAAGAGTACAGTTCAAGGATGGGAAGAGATTTTGGCTACAGATGTCAAGCTGGATGACCTCTGCTATCTATGGAAAACCACGCCACAGCCATGACCCTGCTGGCAAATCAGAATGGTGATGTAATGCAGCAATTCCTATTACTGTACAATTTTCTAATGAAGGTAAAACAACTTCAGGGTGTAATTAAAAAGCAAGCATAAGCAACTAGAATTGAGAAAATGGAATGGCTCAGAGAAGAATGATCATTCCTTTAAAACTGAGCTCCTGTGCCAGGGAAAGGGAGGGGGCCAACACATGAGTGAAGTGAGGCAAACCCAAGGAAACCCACAGAATCCCCCATTGTCACCCAAGCTTCCAAACTGAGTCAAACACTTGAGAGTGCCAGGAAAAAAAATCCAAGTGGCTTTGCTGTATTGATGAAGGAAAGAATTGAGATGCCCAGACTAAGCTAGGATTGTAACTGCAAAGCTGCCATGCAATTCCACAGCATTCCAACATATTTTTCTTCCACATTAATGTTGCCACAGTCCTGAACAACCAGAATTCAGCCTGTAGCATCCAAGGAGCTGTGCCCTCACTTAGAGAAGCAAGGTAAAATCCTGCTGCAGTTCATGCAGTACTTACTGGATGCTCTGAGAAAATTCTCCTCTCTTATTCTGTACCTCTTCGAGGGCAAGCTCACCTTTTGAAGCACACCTGTAAAGGAGTGGGCTATTCCCTCTTTTCCCTCATCTCCAATGCTAAGCAGAGGAAAAGAATCGTGACAGCTTCTGAATGACTCCATATATTTGGTTGGGTTTCCTTCCCAATACTCATTTTTTCAGACTTTTTGTACCTCAGAGGATGTACCTACCTAAGCTGCCCTCACACTGAAATAGACTGCTCCTCTGTGGAAAGTGCTGGGGAGGACAGATTGGCACAAAATGCAAAAGGAATAATCAAAGGAGCAGCACAGCCTCTGGAAGCTCAGGTTTGCAAGTCTTAGCAGAACTGACTCAGCTCACAATTCCCACAGGAAAAGAGTATCTGCAGTCCCTGAAGGATTTCATTGGAAAGCAAAGAGGAAACAAGGGCTAGTAAATGCTATTGTTACAGAAATAGCAGCTACATACACCCAGCCATTTCTATTACACAACTGAAATCCTCTGCATTTAATAGAATCCGTAGCTGCTTTGCCAAGTTCTGGACTGGCAATTAGGATGGGACATTGAAATGCATTGTTTTATCAGCTCCAAGGCAAGGACAAGGAATGGGGTTTATAATGAGCATTCAGAGAGGGCTTCTTGCTTCTTTAAAAGTTAAAAAGGAAATCACTGTACCCTGCTGAAAGCTGTGCCAGGGAATGTCATCTATTATCTGTGAAAATGGGTTCTTTATGTCTGAGGTAATATTCAGCTTTTCAGGGTGTTGGGGAGGCTGCTTTCTCCTTACACCTTGCAGGATCTCAAGCACAGTTTCCAGAACACCTACACAGATGTGGGGAAAAAAATCCTGGAGATAAAGAGAAACAATTTCTAGAGATACTTCGAAGGCAAGTCAGGAACTATGAGTGTACCACATTAAAGGAAGTCAGCACTGAGGGAATGCAGATATGTTTGTCTTGGAAGCACATTGAGCTAGACTGCCAAAAATACATATTTGGCTTTATTTTCCACTCACCTTTATAAATAGCAGGCATGTCAAACACCAACCTCTGACTTCTTGGAAAACAAATGGAAACAGTAAATTTGAACAGTCTAGATTTGAATGGTGAGTAGTAATTGTGAAAGGGACAGGAGACAGGAAATCGTTACTGCACCTAACAGAGTTCTTATCCCAGGTCTATTGTTATAAGGTATCTTCAAAAAATAATGACCATTTAATTAATCACGCTAATTCCTCTAGCAGGGCTGCTGAGCTTAGACTTCATAGTGAACTCATTTTATTAAAAAAAAAACACAAAAAAAAACCCCAACAAAACTAGTACAATCCTCTGTCA